>JACGCM010001281.1:1209327-2418654 GCA_014058105.1 Kingdonia uniflora
CTTGGTCTACCCCGGGTATCTTATCCACACTCGCCCTGACAGATACTTGGGGGCGACCTTGAATTGCTCAAGTCTCCAAAATTTAAGCAAACTCGAGGGGCAAGAATGGTCGAAAGGCCAGACCCTCGGGGATGCATTGGAGGCAATGCGATATTCCTTCGTTCAGGCTCTAAAACAGACAAAATACAGTCCTTTTCTTGGACTACCCTGGGTATCATGTCCACCCTCACCCCGATAGATACTTGGGGGCGACCTTGAATTGCTTAAGTTTCCAACATTCGAGCAAACTAGAGGGGCAAGGATGGTCGAAAGACCGGACCCTCGGGAATGCGCTGGAGGCGATTCATAATGCTTCGTTGTGGCTTAGGCCTTCGAAGTTCAGCACATTTTCGGGTTTCCCCTAGGTATCACGTCCCCTCGCCCTGACTGATACTCGGGGGCGACCTGGAAATGTTTCAAGTTTTCAACATTGCTGTGGCTTCGGCCTTTGATGTCCAAAAGAATAAACAGAGTTTGATCCACATTACATCCATATTCTACATGGATCAATAGCGCTACAGTAATGTAGACATCAGGGAAGTATCTTACATATTATCTGTCAACACAGCAGTCGCAGAACAAGTCAATTATCAATCATCAACAGTTCAAAGCAAGCAAAATCTATAGAATAAGCATGCAAATTCTAACATTCCAAGAAACTACACATCAACATGTTCAAAATTAACTACAGAAGTTCAAAGAAAAATAGCAGCAGTACAGTTCAACATATTACAAATCACTACATGTCAGCGGAAAACGACGAACAACCCCAACTACAAGTATCTCACACTGGCACGGTCTCACATTCATGTTCCACAGACGCCCTACCATCAGCAACCTCGGTGGCTTCATTCGAGACTCCGAGAGCTCTACCATCAACAAGACCACTACTGGGTGCTCCAAGGAGAGAAGTATCTCCACCACCTTCAGTACTCCCAACTGTCTCATGAACAACGGGCAACTCTACTTCCTTCAGCAGGACCTCATCACCTTTAACAAATTCTTGAGTCACAGGGTATAGTTCAAGTGTATCAGGGTCATACCCCTTTTCATCTATGAAAGTCTTCAACCTCACAGTCACCTTGCATTCGCCATCGTACTGTCCCTAGAACCGCACCTTCTGTTCAGCTTTCTCCCTCTCATACGCTGCAAGCTTCGCAGCTCACTCCCGCTCCAGCCTCGATCGCTGAAGTTCGAGTCTCTCATCATAAGATTTGGTAAGAACCCCAAGGTCATGCTTCAACTTCTTCACCTCAGACACCAATGATGCCTCCGTCCCACGGGAAAGATCATGATTTTCCCTTGCTTATCGCAACTTTGATTTTACTGACTTCATAGCCTTGCTGCACGTTCGCACCCAAGCATTCGCCTGCAAAAATATTCAATCAGTCAGTGAACCTCAAAATTCAAAGAATTTGAAAAACAATTCAGAATATCATAATAAGGAGTAGTATATAGTTACCTGAAACATGTATCTCTTTACTTCCTTCGACGCCTCGTCTGGGTCGTCCTCCCAGAGTTTGACAATCGAAGATGGCTTAGCAATAGCCTGCTCCTGTCATTCCGCCTCTGTCGTTTCTTCATCCTCCTCCCGTGTATCGTCCCCCCCAGTGCCCTACACCTCTTGCATTGGCCATCCTTCGATTGCTATAATTTTAAGGATTCGGGAGCAGCACGACTCTTCCCTTTCTCAACATGAGCCGATATTGGCCTTGGCCTCAACCTCGAAGCATCGACAACAACTTCGGGCACCACTGCCACTTTCTTCGACCCCTTGCGAGGTCTTGGCACAAACTGATAGTTTCTCGGTAGCTCCTCTCATCCCATTTCCTTTGACCTCTTGGAAGAACCTTCACTTCGTTTTCTCTTTGCTAGCTTTGGCGTAGTGGGTACGCTTCGAATCAGGGAATCAACCTTCTTCCTCCTTTGCCTCTTGATTTTGAGACTGTCAAACACCGAATTTACCCACTCTTCACTAGCCTTGAGCAGGTTATTAATGTAATTCACCGGATTATCACAAGTCAAACTTCCCGGACCTGCAACAGTAAAACAAAACACAGTTATCACTTATTTCAGAAATACAAAAAGGACAAACCCTTCGACAACAAACTTACTTTCATTATATACCCTATGATACAATTTATAAGGGTCATCTTCGTCTGCATTCTCAAAGTTACCTCTCACTATCAACAAATCTTTATTCCACCCTCGACCCATCGAGCATAGATCAAAGAACCAAGGTTTCTCAGGGTGACATTGGATGTGATAGGTCCCTGGGTTCTGACTCACCTTCCTCGAGTAAAAGGTAACAATATCAAACCACTTAATAAAATTTTAGCCCTTACCAGCTAATTTTACATTCATCTCCTCTATCACCTTTATCATCTCATAAAAATTCCCATTCATTTGCACTGGAGTCACCTCCCAAAAATTTAGAACTTCTTTCACCAGCCTTCGGAGTGGAAAATCCATCCCCAATCAAATTTGGCCCCTATAAGCCATAATCTTGCTCCCAGGATTCGATTTACAGGTCATTCCCGCCCCTGCAACACTAAAAAATATCCCCACCTTTGACAGCTCTAACTTAGTGGTAGACCGCTCTAACCTAACCCTATCCTTCACTGCAACGAGGCTCCTAACGCCATCCGACTCAGTCGAATCCCCGCTATCGCTACAATGCCCTTTATCAACCTCTCAATCACCTGAGGGCCCTACATCATCCCTTTCCCTCCATACTTTTTCCTCCTCCTCACTATCCTCAGTTACTATCATTCTTAAATGCCTCGAAGCCACAACCTCCTCAGCAGGCAATACCATTGATAATAGGGCCTCGGTTATTATATCTAAAACTTCTACATCACTACTATCACCCATTGGGGCTCGACCAGAAATACTAGCTTCGATTTCTTCGATCTCTTCATCTATCAGTGCCCATCTCAAAGCCGGACGGTTATCCATTTTTAGCATACAGAAGAAGAGGCACGCAATTAGATCGACAAACTCGACAAATTTTGTGACATCCTATCCACCCCATCCAAAACAAACCACAGACCAGGTCGTAACCCTGACCTTTCCCCTCTCCGACCTCTCAAGTGCCATTTCTAAACCACAAACACAGATTGTTCCGCCTCTACTATCTAAGCCAAAAAAAAAATAAAAATAGAACAAAGTTCACAGAGATCAAATGCCATACCTGAAATTAATAGAACTACACCCAAATCTGAAAGGTTATAGCCTTAGATGACTTAACAGCTTCCACGTTCACAATGGCGCTTGTCCTTCTCCTTCTCACTTTATATGGTTTTCACAGCAAACTACCACAGTAATTCCCCATCTTTTACTTATATATATTTCAAAAACCCGAAAACACTTCAATATATTAACCGCTATCATTACCACGACCCCACCTCCTCGACTTTTCAGCTAACTGTGTGCTTTGAAAAGTATACTCTTAGCATTTCCCACGTGCGAACAACCCATTTACCTAAAATTACATGTACTGCCGAAGCTTCTCGAACCTTATTCTCCCAGATCGAAACTAAACAGTCAGAATCCAATAGTCACATCACCACCTTTTTCATCAAACGAGTAAAACATAATCATTACTTCCTGGCACACTGCCCTAAACGCACGTACCACTCTGACAGACCAGCCGTTTGGATTGTTAGATCGGCCAGTTAAATCAAACTTCACCTTCGATACACTATCAAACTTCACCTACGTTACACTTCCAAAATTGATCATTCGACTAGTCTACACCTCGAAGAATCTTCATCAAATTACCTCAGATTAATTAAATTTCTCATACCAACAAATCCCCCATTCGACCAGTCAAAACTTCATGCCTTCAGACAAAATTTTTAGTTTCGACAAAGTATAATTTTTATCCCAACAAGTTCAGTTTTATATTCCAAATATTCAACCAATACAGTTATACTACCGACCTCGTACCGAATAGTATTATATTTGGAATTCAGATTCTACTACCATATCTCACAGTTCACAAAAATTTCTATTAGTACTACCAACAAAAGCGCTTTTCATTCCGACAACGAGGACAATACTATAAAAGTCATGCAAAAAAAAAATGGAAAGAAGAGAGGAACAAAACACATGAACGCAGCAACATGAGAAATTACAAAAGGGAACCCTATCTAATTAGCAGGTTGTTCCTCTGCAACAGCGGCCGCAGCAGCTTCATCCTCCTGATCCACTATATCCTCCGCGAAGCCTTTGAGAAGCAACACCCGATGGCCGGGTAGTGCCCCCATCATTTGCACTATTCCCCACCAGTACACGAAGGGCATATCATAGAGTGGTTCTCCAGGTTCCGCTTCAAAGAGATCTGGCATTTCAGGGTTAATGTCGTCCTCTATTCCAAACCTTCATTGACGAACTATCAGGGCCTCTTGAATCCTCCTCGCCCTCACGGCCGTTTGATCTTCAACAACTGGTATGCTCTCATCCATATTGATAAACAGGAAATACTCAGTTAGAAGAAAAGAATGCTGCAAGACAGATAAAGAAATCTCTCCCTCCTTACCCCTTTTAATACCTCCAAACTCACCAGAACTTTTCCTCTTCCCTAACCGAATTAATGGTAACCTTCAATTCCCAACAATGAAAAGTCAACATGTAACCTCTCCAACTTCCAAGACGTGACTGATTTCTCTATACCTACATTCAAACCTTCTCCCCAACGACTCCCAGTTGAACATATTTTCATCATCGAACATTCGACCATCGTAATACTCAATCTTCACAGCAGCCCATCATCAACTTTCGATCATAATTTTCTTCAAGCATATCTTTATACCTCGCGCCTAGAAGAGTAGGCGTTTGTATTAGTCTACATTATCTAATCAAATAACAGGAATACAGACACAAGCAAAATATTCTGTCCATTTCAATTACCGAATCCAGAAAAACAAATTAGATTTTTTCCCTACCACCCCATACTCAAAACAACTTCCTCCCACATAACTTAACAAAAACTACACAAAATAATACCAAAACATTCATAACATCAACCCAGCGCCCTACTTCCGGAAGAACCAACTCTTCTTGCCGAATGCTCCTCCTCGATGATCTCCTCTAGACAAACAAGGCTTTCAGCTAATGCCATTAATAAAAGATAACGTTTCAGCTTGGTCGTATAGTGCGACCTCAATTTCTCCCAAAGATAGGCGTACGGTTCGCCATTGATGAACTCCTCTGAACTCTCATCCCCAAGATTCGGCATGTCCCAATTCAGATCATGTCGTCCGAAAAACCTCATGTACAGCTCCACCATTTCCCGCCCCACATGACGATCACGGGCAAACCACATCCTCATCTGATAACGGGAATTGGGTGGGCTACCCATTCAGATATTCAGAATGAAGAATAAAGCAATGTTGAAGATGGAAGAATATACAAAATCCCCGCACAAGAACCAATTTTTATACCCTTCACCCCATTTATTATCTTTTACCCACCTACACCTCTTAATTACCCCCCCCCCCCCCACTTTATTATTTTCCTGGAAACCAATGGTCAAACAAGAATAGGCTCCAAGACAATAGTTTTCTCAGCAGAAGCCTCTCCAGCTCGCTTCGAGACCCTTGCTTAGTGGGGGCGAATGTGGTTGCCTACTCGTAGCCTTCGACCTCCTCACTCAAAGTCTACTTCGTATCCTACTCGAACATATCATAGACTATTTCAACTTAGAATCAAGCCCCTCAAGGAACTCTTGTAGTCAAAGCCTTGACAGTAGATAAACCTTCAAGAACGGATCAAAACATAATAGTAGATACCTTTTGACTGAGCGTTCGAATAACAGAAGTGTGATGAGACTTGCAGTGACAGGTCTTCTCAGCGCAAACGAATTGGACGGCACATTAATTGGTCTCTCAGCTGCAGTGACAGGGATGTCTATAATAAATGTTACCACCGGAAAACCTAGACAATAATCATGTTGCCTGGCCCACTCTTGGTAACTCAGCCTCTTATGTCTCTATAAATAAGAGAGGGGAAACCAAGAAGGGGTTAGAAAATCCTCTCCAAACCCTATGCTTTTTACCTTTGACCACTTACAAACTGTATTCGACCTTTATTATTACTCATCAGTAATAGAATCACAGTTTTAAAATCCTCATCACAGGTCGTAGAGAGTCACATTCGGGCCTCTGCAGAAGTATTTGTCCCTAGTTAGTCTCTTTTTAGGCCATATACTTGTACATCTTTGATGAGAGGTTGACCTCCGTGTTGTAAGAGCCATCATTGCTTCTCAACAAAGATCAGGCCCCTATACTTGCGAGTGAAGGGATGGGAGACATGGGGAACCCAACCTTTGAAGAACTTTTAGACCAGAATAAAAGATTCTTCACAATAGCACGATAAGGATCCAAGAAAGATTAACAAGAAGACTTGGTTTCCATGGGGCTAATGCTTGAAAATGTTATCATTACTAGGAGGGTGAATATGGTAAAGAAGAAGAAGTCAGAAGAAGTTTTATTCTATCTGTGGGCGAAGTATCTTCTTGATATTCGTGGCATCGACATCAGTGACAATAATTATACTTTTAGGGCTTCAGCCATGATTCAGTATCAGAGTCAGCATAGATTCCAGGATCAAATAAAAATATTGAAGTCCTTTCTCACCAAGGACCACACATACTGGAAGAGTATCATCAGCCAGAGAATAGGTATACCATTCACTCCAGCCGGTAAAAAGGCGTATGGACATTTGCTGTAGGCATTTTTATTTGGTCATTAGAATGTGGAGTATATACATATGGCGCATTTAGTATCCACTTTCTATCAGAAAGGTGTGGTCTTCATTAGCCACACTGAGGCATATACATTCTTACCCCTTTTTTGGGTACATAAAAAAAATACTACGTCGAGTGAGAAGAGGTTCCAAAACCTTCCTATGGATACTAGTATGCACTAGTGGCTTGGTTTGGGGGTGGACAAACACTACGCTTGTTTATTTCTAAAGTTTGATGCGTCAATGCCTCCAGTTTCTACTTTTTCTACGGTCATGCAAATCTAGAAATTCTACCGGGTTTTGTGAAAGAACAGACGATGAGGTATTTTGATATGAAGAACAAGACTTCAAGGTATTACTCAGATATCACAATGTAAAGGGGTATCAATTAAATGACATGATCGTTGTTAGTTTGTGACGGAAATCTTATCCTTCCATTTTTGGATAACCATTATATGCCTCTTTATGTATAGAGTTGTCGACAAGTATTTGTATATCCCATTTTTTGTAAGAGTTCCCCTTGTTAATTCATTTTTTGTCGACCAAATGTTTGTATATCATATTTTTTGTAGTATACACAGTTCTGTTAGCTCACTGTTATATATGAATCTCAATTCTGACTGTTCAAAGTAAGTACATATTGGCTATGAAGAATATTTTAGCAGTGTACTTGGAATTATAATATAAAATATTATCAAAATCGATAATATTGGTAGTGTACATGGTTACTTACAATATCTAATATTGTTAAGTTCAATAATTTTGACAGTGTAATTGAAGTTTTACATATATAATATTATCGAGCTCAACAATTACCAAGAGTAATTAGAGTTAGGAATATATAAAATTGTTGAAATTGACAATATTGTTAAATTATGTTAGATCAATTGGATAAACCTGTAATGGCCTAATTTCGTAAGCTTGAAGTGGATTGGAATTAGCTCTTGCACAAATGTACCTGTGAAAAAAATCTGATAGAAAGTAAGAAATAACACAAGTGATTTAGCATAAAAAACCTTTGAATAGGTTAAAAACTACGACATCGAGTTAAAGGTTTTTGTAATAGTGATTTATATTGCTTGAGGCTGATATCTTATTATAAGTGATCTCTTGACTTAGAAATGCTCGATCTTGTGAATAAGAAGTTTGAAATTTTGAGAATCAAGAAAATATAGTTTTTTTGGTGATTTATCATGTATTTTTCTGGTCCTTGTCTATTTTGGAACTTCTTCTTTATATAGGCCTTCTCCGTAGTTCTTCATCGTGCTGTAACACATTTTCTGAACAATATGGTCAGTGGCAGTCGTCTGAGTAATTATTAAGTTTGTGAGAGATAGGTGTGTTTGACTTTTTTAGGTTTTTATGTTTGAGGTCGACCCACATTCTTCACAAGTTTGTGAAGCAGGTGGCAATCTTGACTGTTAAAGTCATGTGGTGAATGCGTGAGTTTGACATAGAGGTAGTTTAAACTTGGAAACAACTTGATTTGGGCAAGGTCGAGGGGTAAGCCCCTACAATCGCCTCCTCACAACCGAAGTCACGAGTGGATTTTGTTGTGAAAGAATTTGTGGGTATATGGGTATTCGGGTTTTATGCTTTGAATAATGAGGGAAGTAATGATGATGTTTGAATGTATAAAAAAATGCGTGTGTTATGGGGAGACGTACGTGCATTGAATGTTAATGGGAATATTGATGTATGTGACGGTTAGGGTTTTAAGAGTTTCGTCTGTATTGAATGATGACGCTTTGAAAAACATTCTTTGATAATAAATATAGGGTTATATAAATAGTACCTTTACCGAGGTTTGTGGCAAAGTATGCTTGTTTGTAGTCAAATTCTCTAAAATTTTGAAGATGGTGAAGACCTGAAGAATGGTTCTTGATGAGTGAATTACAACTGAAATGCTGAGGTTGAAGTTAAAATATTTCAGGGATTAATCCTCGGAGATGCCTACTCCCGTTCCTATTCCTCCGACGTATTAAGGAATGTTGGAAGATGAAGCGGCTGAAGCTGAGAAGGATTTTTGCTATATGCAGAGGTTTCATTACGTTGTCATAATAGGCAAGCAACCTTGGGTTTGTCACCGCAATCTTGCGGAGGACAAGGTTGGAGAGATAGATACAAGGATAGGCATAACTGCGGGGTAGTTGCGCTGATGTCTTGCGTTGGAATGGATTCTAAGGTCGGGCCCTCTTCATCTCTGCCAACTCTGCGGTGGTGGTGGTTATAAAAGTAGCAGCAATGGTAATGGAGGAGGAAGAGAGGGAAATGAAGTCTGCTTCTACACTTCCATCTTTCCTTTGCGTTGAGAAGACCTTCAGTTTGAAGAGTTGATTTAAGCATGGATTTCTTATCTTCCATAGTTTCCATTTAAAGTTTGACTAGATTTCAACCAAACTCATGAGAGGGAGGATATTCATTGTTTTCAATGTCTACTTTGCATCAGAGTAAAACATCATTGAAGTAGAATGATCTAAAGGATTTAACATTTCGGAGTGCCTGAAAGACTTTTTAGCTGTAAAAGTGCTTGAAAAATTTGTTATCTACAAATTTCTTGATGTCTGAGTACATGAATGACTTGTTATCTGTAGAAGCACTTGAAAGATATGTTATCTGTAAAGTACCAGTAATTTGATTCGAGAGGAATAAAATTTGTTATCCAAACACTGTGCTAATTTAGAATAGAATAACTCTAGAAATTGAGCTATTTGAAATATGTTTATAATGTGAAAATATGTGTCAAATAGGATGTTCAACCTGGGGGCTAAAAATTTGGGGGAGAAAAAATTATAATTTTTTTTGAATAAAAGATCGAGCTCAGGGAGGTCGTTCTGGAATACTAGATTAGGAAAGAAAAAGCTTGATTTGGAATAGGATGAAATGATTGAGGTCGATCGGGAGAGATATGTTCAAATAACTTTTCTCAAGATATTAGGGTTTTTGTTAGGAGATAATAGGATAATATCCTTAGCTGTGGGGAATTGGTAGCAAAAAGGTATAAATAAGGGGGGAATACGTTTCAAACAGGTGGAAGGAAAAAAGAATGGTGTAGACACGATATAAAAGAATTCACTATGTCGCTGAGAGACGATTGGTGATAAAGATAGCTGAAGTGCGGGAACAAATTTTTGGACTGCTAAATTATAATGCTGAGCTGTTAGTGAGGGAGGTTTAAGTTGAAGGTTTAGATGGGATTGGTAGAGAACGCGAGTATGAACATCATTTTTATGAAGAGATGTTTTGAGAAATCGTAGTGGATCTTACAGCTCGAAAAGATACAGTGAGATCGCTTATTGTAGAGAAGATTGAATTGGAAGATGTGAGGATTGCTGGAGGATATCTGATTGGATGTGGTTTTCCAGGACATCAAGGCTATTTTAGATGTAATTATATGTGAGGGCAATAAGAAATGAATGTAAATAGAAGTGACATGAATGCATGTAATTATATGAGTTTGAATAATTGGCCCATGACTTAATCGGTGAGGCTAATGACGGGCGTTGATGGCAGCAATAAGAAGGGAACTGGTGGAAAGGCGAGTGAGCTTGCCCAAGGCCCTTAGAGTGGACTACACGGGGTTTCCAGAGTCTACTATGTCGAAGCTGGGGAGTGCTCAAGGAAGAATAAAAATGACGCCAAGGTCTCCCTTGTTCAAGGTGATGTAGAAAGCCTATCAGCTTAAATAAGAGAGCTTGAGGGGGATGCAGCCCAAATTCAAGGCTATGCACGAAAAGGAGCTGAGCATTTAAGAGAGTGCGAAAGGAAACTGGATAATGTTCTTTCGAGGAAACAAGGGTTAGAGCAGGTTATCAGAGGGAAGGAGATTTTGATACAGAAGAAAGGTGAATTGTTATATAAAATTCTAGCTGAGGAAGATTTAAATAGGGAGATTAAGGAACTTCCAGCTCATGTGGCGGATTTGAGGGAGATGAATCAGGCTGAATCAGCTAAAGCTGACAAGAAATCGGTAGAGAACATTGTATTCACAGCTTGAATAGATAATGAATTGAAAAGGCCAAAGGAACGGTGTACGAGGTTCGAAGATCGCCTTCAGTGAGCGAGAGTGAACTTTTCTAAGGCAGTCGTACTTCATATAATATACTCTAACTTATTGAGGGAGGTGATCGCCTATTTTGAAGAGGAGGTAAAAAGCCTAGAGTTAGAAAGAGGTACCTTGTTCAAAAGTTTGTCAGACATTAGATGTATTTGCAGAGTTGATATAGATCAAAGAAATTGTACAGGCTCCATAGAAACGGATTTAGGACCTTGACCTACTAAATTGATAGAGTAGGGCAGGATTATTATAAATGCTCGAGCTCAAGAATTTATGGCTGATCGACCTCCTGTTGTAGAGGAAAACATAGCTAACATCCCAACAACAGAAATCATTGTAGTGGTTGTATATGTAACCTGAAGTTGGGAGATGAAAGCTAGTTTTTCCTTTGCCTTATCTTATGTCTGGTAGAGTCTTTGATTGAAAACTAGTATTACCTTTGCTTTAATCACAGAGATTTAGCAGACTCTGCCAAACAAAGTGTTATCATTTATTTAACTTGTATGATGTTGTAACTATATTAAGGTAGATGAAAGCTAGTTTTACGCTTTCTTTATCTTACGCCAGGTAGAGGCTTTGATTAAAAACTAGTATTACCTTTATTTTAATCGCAGAGATTTAGTAGAGTCAGCCAAACCAAGTGTTATCCTTGATTTAACTGGTATGATGTCATAGCCATATTGAGGTAGATGAAAGCTAGTTTTGCATTTTCTTTATCTTATGTCTGGTAGAGTCTTTGATTGAAAACTAGTATTACCTTTGTTTTAATCGTAGAGATTTAGTTAAGTCAGCCAAACCAAATGTTATCCTTGATTTAACTAGTATGATGTCACAGCCATATTGAAGTAGATGAAAGCAGTTTTACCTTTACTTTATATTGAGTCTTTGATTGAAAACTAGTATTACCATCATTTCAATCGCAGAGATTTAGTAAAGTCAGCCAAACCAAGTGCTATCTTTCATTTAACTGGTATAGAGGTCTATTGAAAGCTAGTATTATCTATGCTTTAATCTATATATATTATTTACAAAGTAGAAAGTTGTGTGGGAGAAAAACATGTAAGTTTTATTAAATAGATAAGGATGTACATTGGATGGAGATGAAAATCTCACTTTTGGAATTAAAAAAAATGAGAAATGGAAATAGAGTAGTGATGGACTTAACGATAGTACCATTTTAGTCGCCTAGTGTTCTAAGGATTCGATATGTGAACTCTCTCTTCTGTAATGAGGTAATATGATCCCAGGCCAGAGAGACCTATAATAAGGAAAGCACCCTTCTAATTTTTTGTTAGCTTATCAGCATAAGGGTCTTTCTTTATGTTGAGAGATTTTTCTGAGGACGAGATCATCAATTTGAAGGTGCAACATCTAACTCGTTTGTTGTACAAACTGGCCAGTATATGGTGATATCGACCAAGGATAGCAATGGTGTGTTTCCTGGTCTCATCGATCCAATTTAGGTTACAGGCAAATTCGAACTCATTTTCCTCGTCAGTTAGCTCGTGACCTCTGACTGGATGATGATATTGGTATTCAAAGGGAATGATGGCTTTAGTGCCATAGGCAAGGAGGAATGAAGTGCAGCCGGTTGATTGATGTGGAGTGGTACAATATGCCCCTAAGACATGAGGAAGTTCTCAAACCCAATTCCTTTTTTTTTCTTCTTCTGTAAATGAAGCCTTTTCTTGAATCCATCCAAGCTGGTTTTGTTTGTGATTTCGGCTTGGCCATTTCCTTGAGGGTAGTAGGGATTAGATGATAAATTGATGATATTGTATTGGTTGAGGAAAACTGCGACCTTTTTTCTAACAAATTAGGGCCTGTTATCGATACAAATTAGGTGGGGGTATCCTAACTGAGTAATAATGTGTTCCCAAATAAAAGTGATGACCTCTTCTTCTCTGGTTCGACAGAGTAAAACTGCTTCTCCCCATTTTGTAAAATAATCAGTAGCTACGAGTAGGTGATGGCAGTTAAATGAAGAATTAGGAAATTTGCCGACAAGATCGAGTGCCCATCGTTTGAATGGCCAAAACACCTTGCTTATATTGAGTCTGAGCGCATGAGAGCGTATCATTTGTCCATGTCGGAGACATGTATCACATTTTCGTGAGTACTCTTTTGCTTGCTTGTACATGCTGGGCCAGAATACTTCTTGTGTAATGGCTCTATTTCCTAATGATTGACCAACGGCATGGGAGCCACAAGTCCCTTTATGTAAATTACAGAACATCTCGTCCACATGCTGTCTGGAGAGGCACTTGAGATAAGGCCCTGTAACTGAACGGCGGTAAAAGGCACCGTTTTGATTTGTGTAGCGGTTTAAGTAGTCAATTAGCTGTCGGCGCTCCTTCGGATCTGTTAGAAGTGGTCATTTACATTAATTGTCGATAACGAGATAGACTAAGAAAGGCTTTTGCCAATCATAATTTTCCACTTTATCACCCCCAGTGCTGATCTTGCATACAGAAATACGATCAATATTGGGGGTTGAAATTACTTCGATCTAGAGATATTAAGCTTCAATTGCCAATACCCCAACTAGATATGACAAGGAATCAACGTGTCTGTTTTCACCACAAGGAAGATAATCAAGAGTTGCTTACACGAACTTGTTCATCCTATCTGCAACGAGGGCAGGGTATTCGATCATCATGCCATTCTTCTTGTATTGCTTAGAGTAATGGTAGATGATGAGCAGTAAATCTGTGTAAACTGAGAGTTCTAGGATGTCGGGCTCATAAGCGAGGTCGATTCTGTGAATGAGAGCTTCGTATTCGATGACAATGTTTGAGGCCTGAAAATCCAAGTGGATTGATTTCTCAATTTTGTCGTTGGAAGGGATAATCAATACGATTCCAATTCCTAACTCTACGGGTCCTGTAATGGCCAAATTCAGTAGCTCGATACGATTAAAAATTAGCTATCACACCAATGAACCTGTTATAATACACTACTATAAAGCAAGAATTGGTGACAGGTGCTTTTAGAGTGGAAAACCTCTGAACCGGCAAAAAACCACGACCTCGTACTAAAGATTTTTGTAAAAGTATCTTTATTACTTGGAGTGGATATCTTTATTACATGTGATCTTTAGAATATTGAAATGCTTTTGATATCGTAAATAAGAAGTTTGAGTTATTTTTTTAGTCCCTGTCTCTTCTGAAACTTTTCCATTATATAAATTTTTCCCATAGCTCTTCGTCATGTTGGAGTGCGTCTTCCAAATAATATAGTTAGTGGCAGTTGACTGGATAACTAACGAGTTTGTGGGAGACAGGTATCCTAGACTAAATAACATTTTCCAGGTTTAGCTCAACCCACGTTCTTGAATAGTTTGTGAGGCTGGGTGAAATATTTGATAGGAGTGTTGAGTGCTAAAATTGCGTGAGCTTGAGATAGAGGTAAGTCAAACTGCGTGAGCTCGATTATGAGTGAGTTCGTGGGATAAGTCCCTACAATCACCCCCTCGCAACCAAAGTCACGAGTGGCTTTGGTTGAGAATGAATCGGTTAAAAGCTGAAAATTCAAAACGGAGCAATGATAGCGTTTGACTGGGTGGAAGTTATGTGATATTGGGAAGTGATGGGTATTAAATGATGATGCAGTTGTATGTGACACTTGCATTTGAATAGTCGCATCTGTAATAAATGATGACCCTTGGGAAAATGTACCTGCATAATAAAGTTAAGGTTATATAAAGAGTACCTTGATCCATTCTTTGGAACAAATCTTGCATGCGTAACTTTCTCTGAGATGGTGAAAACTCGGAGTATTGTTCATGAAGAGAGGATTGCGTCTGAAATGCCGAGGCAGAAGTTGAAGTACTTTGGTGACCGTTCCGTGGAAATGGCGATCCCAGCCCCTGTTCCTTCGACGTACCAAGGCTTGTCGGGAGAGGAAGCGGTTGAAGCTGAGGAAGATTTCTACTATAAGTAGAGATTTTATGTCATTGTCTTGACAGATGAGAAACGTTGGGCTTGTCTCTGTACCCTTGTAGAAGACAGGGCTAGGGGTTCATATACAGGGAAAGGTGTATCTGCGGGGCATATATGCTAATTTTTTGTGTTGTCAGGGATTCTAAGGTTGGGCCCTCTTCATCTCAACCAACACTGCAGTGGTGGTGGTTATAGAAGGGGCGGTGATGGTAGTGGAGGAGGAAAACTGGAAAGGAGATCCTGCTGACGCATTTTTATTGTGTTTTTGCGCTCAGAAGACCTTTCATCTTATTTTGTGGGTGCCACACTGAGTCTATTGCTTGTATGGTTCTTGCTTGGAGTTCGACTGGGCTTCAACCGAGCCATGTAAGTAATTTTTTTTTGCTCTACTGTCTTCCTTGCATTAGGGCAAAATTTACTGAAGTAAGAAGAACTAGACAACATGATGCCTTGTCGTACCAGAATGACTTGTAGCTTTAAAAAAACAGGGAAAACTTGTTATCTGTAAAGTACATAAACTTCGGTGCTGGACGGATAACATTCTGTCGTAATCCTGTATAAAAACTTGTTATCTATAAATCGTATGTACGAAGCTTTCTATATGAATAACAGTTGATATTTACTTAACTGTATACAGAAAAATGTCTTGAATCGAACTGAACTGTGTTGGGTGTTAGTTGAATATCTTTTGATAAGGGATGAAACAATATTGCAGTGTTGTTTGAACTGAAATGAATCTGTGTTGTCAATGTCTTCCTGTCTTAACTGATTTATGTTTAACAGGTGAGGGATAAAAATTATAAGAAATGCGGAATTGGAAATTTCAACTATTATAGGTCGATAGAGGAACAACTTTTCACCGCATGAGGTCAAAATGGTAAATAGTATAGGTTTGGCTGAGGTGATAAGTTCAAACAATTTACTCCAAGATTTTAGGTTTTTTGTTCATATATACAAGGTATAAATCACGTTAAAAGGGGGAAGTGTTTGAGAAATTTATATATATGGGAAATACGATTTATAAAAGGAAAAAAAAATGGGGGAAGGTTAGGATGGTGCAGACTCGATCTCAGAGGATTCGTCATGTCGCAGAAGGATGATTGGCTAATATAAGCCAATCGGATCCTCTATAGAGGCGAATCTATTTTCAATCTATTTAGCAAACATTTTGAATAAATTAGAATATTTGTAAAATTTTCAAAATGACGTCAATCACTATAAGTATGATAAACAAGAACTGTGAAACAAAAATATGAAAATGCAAAAGCTTTAAGTTTTATTTTATAAGCAAAAAGAAATAGAGCTCTGACATCGAACAGTATGACTCATAATGAGTATAAGAAGGTCAAGGAAAGATATGGAAATAAGGGAAAGAAATATGTTAAAAAATGAGGGGGATTGTAATGATGGAAAGGTGTTTTATCGAAAAGGTACAAGCCGTCTGAAATGGCGAGTGGAAATGATGCCTCGGTTCTGGAATTGAGGACGGTTTGTGCGAGGAGTAATAAATTCTATCCGCATAAGAGAGAAAGGATAAATAGTTCTTCTTCGTCTTCAAACGAATGTTTTATCCCAAAAAACTTGGAGAGCACTCAGAGAGAAAGATAAAAAATTAGAGGATTTGATAAAGATTTATCCGAAGGTGATAAATGGTTGAAGAGGGTAAAGGATTCTGGATCTCGTAGGTGGCAATATAATAGTGTTTTGAGGGGAAAGCTTGACTCTAATACCGATTCTTATTCGGATACAGAAGGTTAGTAGAGATACTTGCAATATATGTTGATTTTCATAGTTTAAAGATATGTGTTATATGTGAATGATTGATCAAAGATATATGTTGAATATATATATATATATATATATAATTGATGGAAAAATGATAAACATTAACCTGTATGTAGGTCGAGCTTGAAAGGCATCTTTGTAGGTCAAAGACGTGCATGTAGAATTTGCTTTTAAGATGGATAGTTCGTCTGATAATGAGGTTTTGACCTCTGGTCGGACGAATGAGTCTGATAATGAAGGGGAAGGAGGATTGGAACAATTCCTGGGTTTTCCTGGTCAGTTGGTGTCGTATCCTCCGGGTTCTGATGCCTTCAGAGAATTATGTAAAGCTAAAGCGGCTGTAGAAGGGAAGTAGGGAAAATGTGCAGAGTTTGCCGGTTGGAAATTTAGGGGTTGTACGGTAGTGGAGGGGGAAGAGTATTTTTATCTGTTGGTAGATTTGGAGGTAGAAAAACGAGATAGGGGTATAGATGAATCGATTTTGTTAGAGTATTTTAATGGGGATGTCCGCAGTAACCTCTCGGAGGGTTTTCTGTGTTAGCAATCTCAATTAAAGTATGGGTTGAGTCTTCCCCGCACCAATTTGGTGAAGGGGATTATGAATGCGATCGAAGCATGTTCTGCTCAAATGAACGGGAACATGTGGGAGGTAATAACTGTGTGTGACCATCTGAATGAAAGGTGGGGAAAGGAGGAATAATTAAAGAGGATAACCCTGAGGATATTTGGCAGTTTTATGGGGTAAAGAATTTTAAGGCCAGTGGGGGGTCATATTTTTGTGCGAGCGTGACTCGGTGTTATTTTTTCGATCTTAATTCAGCAGGTCGAACCTGGAATGACAATATCATATGGGTGAAGGGTATTTGCCTTCAAAGAGATGATGATGAACCTTTGAACCTTCGTTTTAGATCTATAAAGCAAAGTAAGTGTAGGCATGCGTAGATAGAATTATTGTTATGCTTTGTTGATAACTGTGGTTGATAGTAAAATGTATTATTGCAGGTGTGAAGTCCATAGTGGAAAGGAAAAAATCCATGTTTGACAAAGTTACAGAGGTGGAGACTGAACTCGAACTCGTCTTGGGGAAACTCGGCCTGAGTAGAAAGAACAGAGTTGATAGTAGGTCAAAAATGGTTCGAAAGGCTTAGTCTGCTAGGTCGATGGCGGGGGTCGATGAAGGAAAAGGGCAAACAAGTGGTAAGGATGCTCGACCAAATCCTTCCAAGACTCCTGGAACTGGCAATTTGGCTCAGCCGAAACCCATTAAGCCGTGCAAAGTAGCTCAACTCTTTCTGAAGAAATGGATGCTAAAGACTATGCTTACCCTGGACGGCACAGAAAGTGGTGAGGTCGCTAAAGAGAAAAGGGGGAGGGCCGAATCTTCTGGGGAGAAGGTCCTTGAGGTACGACCTACTACGGTGGAAGACCTTAGGGAGGTTGAGGAAAGGGCCAGGTTGGCGGCTCTCCACAAGTAGGAAGACTCGAGTAAGATGGTGAGTGTTTTATTATCGGATAGTAATGTTTAATATAATTCGAGCTAATAACTGAGTTCGATATAATTTTTGGCAGGTTGCTTGTCTTGTAAAGGGAATTTGGCTCGGTATTGAAGAAGAAAAATCTGAGTCGAAGAAGGCGAAGAACGAGCTGGAGAAAGACCTAGCTCGAGCCAAGACTGAAGCCATGAAGGAAGTCTGGCAGCTGAAGAATACTCACACCGTGGTGATCGGCCAGCTACAGGTCGAGGCCCAGGCCAACCTAGATGAGATTGTTGAGGTGCGTGACAGACTGGGTTTCACTTGATGCTGAAGGGCTATTCATAGGAGGAGGTGGATACCATTAAGGCTGACACCTATGTTGAGGTAGAAGATAAGGAAGTGGAAGTTGTGGGAGTCGTGAATGGTCTGGATGGTGTCACCCGCCAGACAGTACTTGATAACTTAGGGGATTATGTCGAGCTTCTAGAAGGTGGGACTGAGATGGTAGGGTAGTTGCATAGTATAAATATCTGTAAGTTTTATGACTTCTGCGTGAGGAAGAAACTTTTGTATGTTGACTCTGTTTATAAATATTTTATAGGCAGTTAGAGAGATGAGTTTTAGGATAAATGAGTTAGAGTATGGACTTGCTAGGGAAAGAGAGACTTTTAAAGCCTTACTGTCTGCGCGAGCGTAGTTGCAGGTTAGATTGGAATATGTTGTTCGAGTTTCATGTTACACCAACGCTAAGTTAAGTAAATAGGATAGAAATGCATAGCAAAAACCCAATGCTATTAATACAAAATAAGATATCAAAAGTGTGTACCTTGTACACCGAAAGAAGATTCATGACATGTTCATCTGAGAATGGACTCCAAGCTTTTAACCTAGTTCAAAACTCTATTGGATAAGGGTACACCTGTGGATTTAAGGTAGATCGAGGGAACTATCTGGGTACCATCAAGACCCAACTGGGTCCTCGAACTGCTAAATTAATATATTAAGGTAGAGCTGCCGTGTCCCGCAAAATGAAAGATAAACCTCTTAATGATGTGGTGGAAAGCATTGCTGACACTCCATCAGCAGATTTTTTTTTTCTGTAATATGATTTTGACCTGAAATTAAATAGAATTATCGTAGACACATTATTATAGATGAAAATTAGTATGACCAGTACCTTATCTTGTGTCTGGCAGGGTCTTTTATATAAAGTAAAGTTTTCACATTCATTTTAATCGCAGAAGCGGGTTGAGTTAAACCAAGTTAAAACTTGATTTGAACTATAGAAATGTCACTGGCATATTAAAAGAGATGAAAGCTAGTATGACCTTTGCCTTATCTTATGCTTAGCTGAGTCTTTGATGTGTAACAAGTTTTTACACTTGCCAACTTCGCAGAGATGTAAAGATTCAGCTGAACCAAGTGTTATCCACGATCCAATCTACTGAAGTGAACCAAACAAGTTGTAAAAGATGAAGACTAGTATTACCTTTGTCTTATCTCTTGTTTGGCTGAGTCTTTGATGTGAAACAATTTTTTACACTTGCGACTTCGCAAAGATGTAAAGATTCAGCTGGGCCAAGTATTATCCTTGATCCAGCCTACTGAAGTGAACCAAACAAGTTGTAAAAGATGTAGTCTAGCATTACCTTTGTCTTATCTCTTGTTTGGCTGAGTCCTTAATGTGGAACAAGTTTTTATACTTACCACCTTCGCAGAGATGTAGTAACAGAAGCCAATCAAGTGATATCCTTGACCAAACTTAGACAATTTTGATTGTAAGCTAGTATTATTTATGCTTGAATCTGCAGAATGTGGACGACTGTTTCGGGAAGAGGACGACATTGTGAAAAAAAAAAACTTTCATTGATATGTTTAGAATTTATATTGGATGGAGATACAAATCTTACTTTTGGAATTGCAAAACAAACAGCGAAACATGGGAATGGAGTAGTAAGGCACCTAATGATTGAATCATTTTAGTCGCCTAGTGTTCCATGGATTTGAATTGGGGATTCCCTCATCTGTCATATGATAGTATGATCCCAGGCCTGAGTGACCTGTGAAAATGAATGGACCCTCCCAATTGTCGGCTAATTGTCCAGTGTGAGGCTCTTTGCGATGTTGAGGAATTTCTCAAAGAATGAGATCTTTAATTTGGAAAGTACAATTCCAGACTCAGTTATTGTATGACCTGGCAAACATATGATGATATCGACCTAGGTTAGCGATGATGTGTTCCCTGGTCTCATCTATCATATTGAGGTTGCAAGCCAATTCGAACTCATTTTCCTCGTCATTTTGCTCGTGATCAAGAACTGGATGATGATATTCAGAAGGAATGACTGCTTCAGTGCCATAAGCAAGGAGGAATGGGGTACACCCAGTGGACTGTCAGGGAGTGGTTCAATACGCCCACAGGACGAGAGGTAGTTCGCGAACCCAATTTCCTTTTTTTCTGTGGGTGAAGCTTTTTCTTGAGTCCATCCTCGATGGTTTTGTTAGTGATTTCATCTTGGCCATTGCCTTGAGGATAGTATGGATTGGATGGTGAATGGATAATATTGTATTGATTATGTGGTTCCAGATAAAAGAGATGACCTCTTCTTCTCTGGTTCGATATAGTGGAACTGCTTTTACCCATTTGGTAAATTAATCGGTAGCTATGAGTAGGTGGCGGCGATTACCTGGAGAGTTAGGGAATTTTCCGACGAGGTCTAGTGCCCATCATTTGAATTGCCAGAAGACCTTACTTGTATGGAGCTCGAGCGCAAGGGCGCATATCATCTTTCTATATCCCTGGCAGGTATCGTATCTATGGGAATACTCTTATGCTTGCTTGCGCATGCCAGGCCAGAATGCTCCTTAATTTATTGTTGGGTTCGCTAATAAAATACCTACGGCGTGGGGAGCCACAAGTTCTTTCGTGTAATTCACGGAGCAGTTCGTCTGTTTTCGACTTGGAGAGGTACTTGAGGTAAGGCCCTATAATGGATTGGCGGTAAAGCATACCATTTTGGGTAATGTAACACTTCGAGTTGTTGATCAGCTGTCTGCGTTCTTTTGGATATGTTAAAAGTGGTCTGCTGCCGTTGTTGTCGACACTGAGGTAATCTAAGAAAGGCTTTCGCCAATCGTCATTTCCCCCTTTATCGCCCATAGTGTTGATAGTGCATGCAGATATGCGACAAATACTAGGGGCTGAATTGATTTTGATCTCGAGATATCGAGCTTCTGTACCCAAGACACCGGCTAGATATGCCAAGGAATCGTCGTGTTTGTTCTCCCCTCGAGGAAGATATTCATCCTATCCGCAATGAGGGTTGTGTATTCGATCATCTTCCCATTCCTCTTGTACTGCTCAAAATAATGATGAACGATGAGTAATGAATCTATGTAAACTGAGAGTTCGGGAACATTGAGCTCAAGAGCGAGGCCGAGTCTGTGAATGAGAGCTTCATACTCGGTGACATTGTTTGAGGCCTCAAAATCTAAGAAAATTGATTTTTAAATTCTTTCATTTGAAGGGGTAATAAAAAAGATCTTGATTCATGACCCTGCAGGTCCTACTAATCCATCTGTGAGAAGCCTCCATCCTGGCATAGTGATCCAATCAGCTCATTCGTCGAATGGCTTGGGGGTTGGATTCTCTGGTATATTTTTGGCAAGGTCCGGGTCTTGCACCTCCCACTCATGATCCTCCACTAGAAAATCTGTGAGAAAATCGATAACGACCTGACCTTTTTTAGAATTACGCTGTTTGAACTTGATATCATGTTCACCAAAATTGACTGACCATTATTGTACTCTTTGTGATTTTTCTTTTTTAGTCAAAACTTCCCGAAGTGGGTAGTTCGTCATCACTTTGACGAAATGTGCTTGGAAGTAGTGCTTGAGTTTCTGTGAAGTGCAATCATGGGTGGGAAGAAATTTCTTAATTTTAGAGTACCTTATTTCTGCTGGTATGAGTATTTTGCTGATGAAGAAGACCGGTTTCTCAATTTTCACCTCCAGGCGAATGAGAACTGAACTGAGAGAAGTATCTGTGACTATTAGGTAGATTATCAGTTCCTCATTACCTACTGGGGTGCTCATTATGGGAGACCTCCCCAAATAAATTTTGAGATCCTAAAAAGCTTCTTCGTATTCTTATGTCCATGTATCTTCTGCGGTTGGCTGAACCTTTTCCCATTTAGTACATCCGCAGAGTAATAGGAATAGCCATTGGTAGCGGTCGAAAGATTTAGAGAAAAAATAGTTGATAGCAGCAATCTTGCCGGCGAGTTTTTGAACGTCTATTATTTTCTTTGGGGAATGCATGTCGAGAAGAGCTCGAATTTGATCTGAATCGGCCTCAATCCTTTTCTTACTGATGAGGTGGCCTAGAAAGCGGCCAGAATGTACCCCGAATTGACACTTATCAGGGTTGAGACGCATTTTGTAAGATTGAAGGATGTTAAATATTGTGTTAAGATCTGAGATGTGATTAACTGACTGTACGATTTTGCACAAGAGATCATCGATGTAAACTTCGATGACTTTTCTCAGGTGTGCTTTAAACATAGCAGTTATCAAACGTTGATATGTGGCCCCTGCGTCCTGGAGCTCGAAGGGCATGACTTTGCAACAGTAAAGGCCACTTTCGGTGATTAATGTTGTCTTTTCTTGATCTTCTTCTAGAAGTGGGATTTGATTATATCCTGAAGCAGTGTCTATCATAAATAGGAGATCATGGCCTACAGTGGAATCGAGGATCTTATGAATGTTGGGAAGAGGAAAACTGTCCTTCAGAGTATGTTTGTTCAGATCTGTGAAATCTACGCAAACGTGGACCTTTTCGTTCTTCTTTGAGACAACGACAATGTTTGATATCCATTCCGGATACTTGGCTTCTCGAATGAATTCCACTTTGATCAATTTCACGATCTTAGGGTTAACTTCATCTCTAAGATAAGGTAAAAGTCATCGCTATTTCTGTTTGATAACTAGAGCATTGACGTTGATGGCTAACTAGTGGCCAGCCATAGCTGGATTGACTCTGGGCATTTCTTCGAAAGTTCATGCAAAAATGTCTCGATTGAGTTGCAGGAACTAAATGAGAACATCTTTCTTGTGCTGAACCATCTTAGCTCCGATGATTGTGCCCCTTCTAGATCCATCAATGTCGACTTATTCTGTGAGCTTGCCTGTAGGTGATTGATCGTCGAGGTGATCAATTTTCTATAATTGCTATGCGGCCAATTAATCTAAAGTATCTAGGATGGCAGAGACAGTGTCTTTACAAGCTCGAGAAAGTTTCTGACTACCTCTGATCTTGTAAATACTGCTGTCGTGCTTGAACCAAAGTGCTTGATGATAGGTGGAAGCGATTCCTCCATATTGTGTATCCAGTAATGGCCCATGATCTCAAGATAGCGAGACTTGGCATTGATGACATAAAAAACGATATCGATAGTGGCTGGTACCGCGGCAATAGGTAAGATAATCTTGCCCACTCATTCCTCCCAGGAGCCGTTGAACCCGCTGATGTCGATGTCGTTCTGAATGATTTGGTCAGCCAAACCAATCTGGCCGATCGTACTCTAAAAAAGAATTATAATACCGCTTCAAGTATCAATCATCATTGTATGCATAACAAATTATTTAATCTTGAGCATTATGACTAATGCATCATGATGTAGAAATTTGACATGGCTAGTATCGCAATCCTCAAAAGAGATTCCATGTCGGCGATTGCTCGACTCGGGAAGAAGCTTGGCTTCTTTGTCTTGAGGTGTAAGATCACAACATTCGGAGAGCCTTCGGCGCTTTAATCGGGTAGAATTGTTGATCTAGTTGATTTTGATCATTTTGCTGAGGTGTATGCAGTAGAGATGCTTCTCCTCAGCTCTGTCGTTGACCTGAACAACTTCGGGTTGTTTCCTATGGTAGCCATCTTAGTATGACTTCAGGTCAACAATGTATTTGGGCATCTGTCCTTCCTTAAAATTGCCAGTAGAATGATGATTTACCTTATGGTATAGGCAAAATGGTCGACTTTTGATAGGCTCTAGTGGTTGAGAGGTGCGGTAGAGTGGGTCTTTTAACAGTAGTAGAAAAATAGTAGAGACTCGGACGTTCAGCTTTGGGAAGACGAGTTTATTTTTCCGACCGCTTCTCCGAGGGTACTCAGTGTTTCCCTAGGTACATTTATGATCTTCCTGTTCCTCCTTGGGATCACTGGTCCGCTCTGCAGGTGGTGATTTGGTGGAGAAGACAGACTTAGTAGACTTTTGTGGCTCAGACATCATCCCCTCTAAGTCGACGTTACCGTTGACCTTGGTGATCATCTCCTCTAACGTCATAGGTTTGTTAAGGAAGAGGTATTCCTTGGCTTTGCAATCGAGCTGGAGAGCATTGGTGAAAGCGGTCACAACTATCTTTTGGTCGAGGTTATCCACCTTTCTTGCAAGCTCTAGGAATTTCTTTAAAAAATCTTCAAGCTTTTCTCCATGTGACTGCTTAAGACCGATAAAAGAATACAAGTTCTCCTCTTTGTCTCTATTGTGGGCATATGTTTTGACGAATTGCTTCTACAGCTGATCAAATGTGTAAATAGATTCCTCAGGAAGAGAGTGAAACCATCGGAGTGGCTCTTCCTGTAAACTTGCGGCGAACAGACGGCAGAAAATAAAGTTAAGATTGGAGTACAACCCCAATAAATCGCGATATTGCTGGATATGCTTCTTCGGGTCTGTACCTTTGTACTTATGAATTTGGGGAGTATGGAAACCATTTGTTATTTCCATATTGAATAGTTCTCTGGCAATCAGACTTCCTTGTAACGTCGTGATGTCGTTGGTAGTACCCAGAACTTGTGCCTCAATCATCTCCTTAATTCATTGATCCATATATTCTTTTGTGACATAATGACGTGTTGGTTAAATTGCTGGACCTGCTGGCAGGGGATGATGAGTTTCCATACCTTCACTCAAGCGATCTCGTGCTAGAATCTGACGGGGAGGTCACTGACCTTCCTCCTGATGGACGAGAAGCTGGTGACCCCGACTGACTTCTAATTGAACTTTTCTCCCCAAATGGATGGAGGGTTGCAGTCCATGTGGTAGATTTCTTGAGATTGTTTTACTGGTGACTCCCTGAGGTCCCAACCTTTCCCTTGCCAAAATTCGTGAGGTCTCTAGAAGTTGACCGCGACCCCTGGATGGAGGATCCAACTAAGTATTTTGCAGAGCCTCGAGTACAGTCTGCATCGTCATCATCTAATCTTCGTGCTGTTTGAGCCCTATTAAACGAGCTTGTCGTTCTGTATCAAGCTCTTTCTCTCGGAGCTCGCGATCTTTTGTCAATTGAAGTTTGAGTACGGCGCATTTCTCTACGTCTACGTGGAGATTCACTCATAACTCAGTGAGTTGTCTTGGATCCACAAAAATTTCGAGCTAAGTGCATATGGCCTGTTGTCTGGAAGAAACTATAGTTGAAAATTATAATGAAAGACTGCCTTAGGGTATCGTAGAAATGCAATCTTACCCACAGACGGCGGCAAGTGTAATGGCCAAATTTTGCAGCTCAATACAATTAGGAATTAACTATCACACCAATGAACCTGTTATAATACTCTACTATAAAGCAAGAATTGGAGACAGGTGCTTTTAGCGTGGAAACCTTCTGAATAGGTAAAATACCACGACCTCGTATTGAGGATTTTTGTAAAAGTATCTTTATTGCTTTGAGTGGATATCTTTATTACAAGTTATTTCTAGAATATAGAAATGTTTTTAATTTTGTAAAATAAGAAGTTTGAGTAATTTTTCTGGTCCCTTTCTTTTCTGGAACTTTTCCTTTATATAGACTTTTTACACAGCTCTTCGTCGTACTAGAGCACGTCTTCCGAATAATGTGGTTACTGGCGGTTGACTAGATAACTGACAAGTTTGTGGGAGGCAGGTGTCTTTAGACTGAATAACGTTTTCCAGGTTTAGCTCGACCCACATTCTTGAATAGTTCATGGGGCTAGGTGGAATGTTTGACTGGAGTGTTGAGTAATAAAATTGCGTGAGTCTGAGATGGAGGTAAATCAAACTGCATGAGCTTGATTATGTGTGAGGTCGAGGGATAAGTCCCAACAGGTCCTGCTGATCCATCTGTAAGAAGTTTCCACCCTTTCCTTGTAATCCATTTAGCTCGCTCGTCAAATGCCTTAGGGGGTAGATCATTTGTAACTTTCTCTGGAAGTTTAGGATCGTACTCCTCCCATTTGGGATCTTCACTAGAAAATTTGTGAGAAAATTGGGAATAGTCTGACCCTTTTCAGAATGACGTTGTTCAAGCTTGATATCATGTTTTCCCAAACTGACTGACCATTATTGCACTCTCCTTGATTTTTCTTTTTTAGACAGAACCTCTCGAAGTGGGTAGCTCGTCATGACTTTGACTGAATGAGCTTGGATGTAGTGCTTGAGTTTTTTCAAAGTGTAAACAAGAGTGAGAAGATGTTTTTCAATTTTAGAGTACATCATTTCTACTAGAATGAGGGTTTTATTGATGAAGTAGACCAGTTTCTTGATTTTCCCTTTAAGACGAATGAGAGCCGAGATGAGTGAGGTATCTATGACTACAAGGTAGATAATATGTTCCTCATTATCTATTGGGGTGCTCATTATGGAAGACCTCCCCAAATAGGTTTTGAGATCCTAAAAAGCTCCTTCGCATTCTAATGTCCATTGGACCGCTGTTGTGCCTAGAACTTGTACTTTAATCAGCTCCTTAATTTACTAATCCATAAGCTCCTGTATGACATAGTGACGTGTTGAGTGAGTAGCATGACGAGGAGGTTACGGATTGTGAGTACCGGTACCTTAACTCAAATAATCTCGTACTGGAAATTGAGCTGGAGTTCGTTATTCTTCCTCTTAACGTATGGAAAATCAGTGACCTAGGCTGATCTCAAGCTGAATCACCACCCAAGTGAATGGAAGGCTTAGGTTCGTTCTTTATATTTTTGGATATAGCTTTGCTGATGGCTCCTCGAGGTCCCAATCTTTCCCACGCAGAAATCTGGGAGGCTTCTGGCAACTGATCGCAATCTATTTTTTGAGGAGCCTGCTGAGTATTTTGCAAAGCTTGCAAGGTAGTCTGTATTGTTGTCATTTGATCTTCATATCATTTGAGAGCTGTCAAACAAGTTTATCGTTCAGCGTCGAGCTCCTTTTCACAGAGCACTTGGTCAAGAGTTCATTGACGTTCGAGCTCGTTGTATTTCTCTGTCTTAGTGTTGAGATTGGCCCATAGCCTTGTAAGTTGCTTTGGCTCAACTAAAATATTAAGCTAGATTCTGGTTGCTGGTCATCTGGATATGACCATGATTGAAATTTGTAGCAGCGTGAAAGTATGCTTAGGATATCGTGGAAATGCAATCTTTCCCACAGACGGCACCAAATGTAATGGCCTGATTCTGTAAGCTAAAAGTGGCTTGGAATTAGCTCTTACACTAATATACCTATGACAAAAATCTGATAGATAGCAAGAAATGACAGGTGATTTAGCATGGAAAACTTTTGAATAGGTAAAAAACCACGACCTTGAGTTGAGGGTATTTATAATAGTGATTTTTATTGCTTGAGGCTGATATCTTATTACAAGTAATTTCTTAACATTGAAATGCTCGATCTTATGAGTAAGAAGTTTGAAGTTTTGAGAATCTAGAAAATATAGCTTTCTTGGTGATTTATCCTGTATTTTTCTGGTCCTTGTCTCTTCTGGAACTTCTTCTTTATATAGGCCTTCTCCACAGTTCTTCATTGTGCTGAAGCACGTTGTCCGAACAATGTGGTTAGTGCCAGTTGACTGAGTAACTGTTAAGTTCGTGAGAGATAGGTATCTTTGACTTGTTCAGGTTTTTCTGTTTGAGCCCGACCCACGATCTTCATAAGTTCATGGAGTTGGTGGTAATGCTAACTGTTGAAGTCATGTAAAGAATGCATGAGTCTGACATAGGGGTAGTTCGAACATGGAAACAACTGGATTTGGGTACGGTCGAGGGTTAAGCACCAACAAAACCGATAATTTAATGCTGCACATTCAACAATATTGCATACATAATGAAATACAATATGTATACCATTCTCAGTAACGTTGAGGAATCTATAAATTCATAGAGGGTACATAAAGTACAACAATCTCTAAATTCTAAATAGTACATTGCAATTGTCATAAATTCCAAATTCAAAGCAAACTAAATGTTGAATCTGTGCAACAATCCCTCGCCAGCAATAATAATCAAATACAGATTTATTTGAATCAAATACATATCGGTACCATGTCAACTCCTATTTTCCTAGATGTCTTGGTTGTCGAGATTCTCTTGCAGCGGTTGAACAGAATCCCTAATACTGTCTCCTACATGGAATTCTTTATGATTGTAAAAATGGTATAAATACATGGGAAACACATTATAGAGAAATTATAGAGAATATGACGTTTATGCATAGTATCAAATTTGTACTTGGTTCTACTATCTTCATCTTGTGAAGTGGGCAAGTCTATTTGTCATGGTTGCCGAGTACTCCCCAACTTTTGTTCAAACAATATGAGGGTTTAAAATGATAGTTCTAGGCATCATTGAATCTGCTAAAGAAGTTGAGATTTTTGGTTGCGATTCATCTATCTGTGTTAAAGACTCGTTGTAGTGATCAAGGTAAGACTCAATCTCGTCTAGCTTCAAAACTTTGAATTCAAAACTTTCTTTCATCTTCGAGGCCCTTTCGAATAAGTTTGATGCACGTAAGGATAGGTGGCTACGGCATAAGGGATGTCGTAAGTTTTCTCCTGCCAAGTGACTTTCATCATACAACCTTAAAAACTTCTTTTCACCAATCGCCTACCTTGTCATAATGAAAGCCTTAGGTATTTTGAGAATGTCGTATTTTGAGAAAACCTTTAAGAGGTGACAACATGGGAGTCCAACATACTCAAACAACTTATATCCATAATTACTAGTTAGCTTCTCTAAGTCTATATTTATCTCAAATGACTCGGTACGACCACTATGGGACTTTACCGTAAGTTGTCGAAGGTTTCCTTCTACTTTTCTTTCTATTGCAACGAGGCGGACAACCTGGTCAAACTGATCCTGAATTTTGTCAAACATTAATCTTGTTTAAATATACAACATCTTTGAGTAGAGCTTGATGAGGACCAACTTGATGATATCTGTGTTCTAGTGTAAAGTCTTCCCCACTTTCTCGGCCATATACCCCTAAAAGGGTAGCCTCGTACTTTATCGCAAAACTGTACAACTCAGTTGTTATTAGCAACTAACCATTAAAGAAGTTGTTTGTGGACTCACTCCATCCTGTACTGCTTATGCCTATAAAGAAGGTTGATCAATTCCATAATGGTTTCCATCTATGTCTAATATTGAAGATGCCTTACATCCAAAGTTTATTGTCCAATTTATGTTTCTTCATTAGATCCATCCACCTGGTTTCAAACGCTATGGCCTCAAATGTGTTGTGTATTATTGAATCAATATCTTCTTTAAATGTAGATGGTTTTCGATGAACATGGCCATTTTTCTTAGGAAATTTGTTTGTTATGTGCTAATGACAAAATCAATGTCAGGTGTTGGAGAAGACCTGCAAATAAACCAGAACTTAGAATGAATGACAAACCTGAATAATATATGATATTGTCGATCAGAAGTCGAGGTTGGCAATAAAATATCGATACATGCTCGTAATCGATAATATATTGCCGATTTATATGTTAAATCGACAATATACCTAATCTATCCAATTTGAACTACATCTTTACTTTGGGAATAACAGTGGCCATAGCGGCATCTTGATTAGTGATAATTAAAACAGGGTGTTTGTAGTTCATTACCTTCCACCAAGTATGGAGAAACCATCCAAATGTGCTTTCTTGCTCAATTTTTAGTAGAACACATCGGTATTAAACTGTTTGGCAATGGTTGCTGATCCTTACAAACGAAGCAAAGAGCATCTCGTAGACATTAGTCTGGTACATAGTATCGAAGTGACGACATCTCCAAATGCCTCGTATGCACACCTTGAACATCTATCGATAAAAAAAATGAGTACTCTATTCTCTTCATCTAATTTTATGCCAAAATAAAACATCGGATCATCATTTTGTTTCTTCCTAAACCACTCCTACGCGGCTTGTGCTTATCCTCTAATTATTCGTTCCTTACTTACTTTGGCATTGTGGTTGTAGCAATCCCGTTTGTTGAAGGTTTTATCTGGGAATTATGTCAGGACCTTGCTCACCGAAATATTGTAGAACACAAATATCTGGAAAGAATCTGTTAACCTTCATATGATGATGATTTTGTGGAGATACGAGTTTATGGTTATGAATATCCGTCAAAGTTGTGACAACATATTTTCCTATTTTGGTATTCTAATTAATGTTCATCGTTGCTTTATACTCAAACTTATCTGATGATCTTCTGTTCCAAGCTATATCGCTAGTCTCTGGATCTATCTCAAGCTTTTTCTTTGAAAAACCATTGCTCATACAACAATAGTGGTCTCTGCCAATATCATCCAATCTCGAATGCTTAAGAAAATTACGTATCTTGGTTCAGAAACCCTAGCTTCTTCCATATCGTTCGTACCATAGATATGCATCCTTAATAGTATCGAAATATTGACCCTCGTATATGGCTTTCACCAATAACGGGTCTACAATACGTTTATTTTTAGACATTTCGAGGGACTCGTTACGAATAACTTTTGTCTAATTTTCATCTAGAGAATCTTCTATTGTCAATCTCACTAAATAGTTGACACATAAAAAAAAAGATTATGAGTTGTAAGTAATTTAACAAAATTTAACACAAACCAAACACAAGTAATGTCCAACGCATGTACATTTCATTTCAAAAGCCTTAATTGCATCAGATGCTACAAAAGAGGGAATACAAAATGTAAACAATCACCCCACAAAAACTTGTTATACAACACAAACTTTTAATATATTAACTGTCCTATCCAAAAATCTAGTTACATTGACATTCTTCCCAGCTATATTGGCCCCATTGTCACTCATCTGAAGAATCGTCAAATGAATCACAATCAGGCTTCTTTTGCAGTAAAATAAAATATGCCTTGTTCAGCCCAAAACTCATTTTCTAGTCACCTAAATTCTAATTCCCACTTAATTTTAGCTTGCATCACTTCTTCTACTTCTACTTCTTGCAGTGCAGGATAGATTTCCTTGAAAGTTTGTGAAGATACTGGGATGTGAACACTATCATAACTCTCTGCCTCCTCCTTGGCAAAACGCGCACAAAATAATTTATGGACCTAGTTCAAAAAACTAAACCACATTTTTAGGCCTCTAAAATAATTGAAGTAAAATCCTATGAAATTGTCATGCCTTAACAAAACATGCTTACAACATATGGGGTAACCTAAAAATAGTTGACAACAAAAATAATATTGTCGAGTTCGATAATTTTCTTTTTTATGTGAAGACTTGCAAATAAACTATTGTCGAGTTCGACAATGTAGTTAGTGTGTGAAAACTTTCATATGCAATATTGTCGAGATCGACAATTACGATAGTGCATGTGAGAAATTGCATAACTAGTATTGTCGAATTTGACAATTCTTTAGTGTCTACTATATCATTGTCGAATGATGCATTATCGACAATTTATACACGGGTAATCAAATAAAGACATATTACCCGGGGAGACCAAAATTGTATTACACATGATATTACTAACCCTAACAATTTTGCAACATTCCATACAAAGTAGGTGTACTACTGTCTCTAACTTTAAGAGAAATAAGGGTAATTAAAATACTTGTAGAATAAGAGTCTTCTGCTACTTTCTTCTATCACATTGACAGTCACAGTTCTTTGGAGAGAAGAATTTTACCTCCAATGATATAATTCACAAGAAAGAGAGAGTGAATGGTATAGGAGAGAGAGAGATATGAGAGATAGAGAGTGATATGAGAACCAATTTATTCAAATTTGAAAATCAAGGGAGGATATAGGGAAATATGAAGTGTTTGCCAGCTAGAGGGGAAGAGAGAGAAAATGGGGCAGCTAGGACCAAAATGTTTTCCACCTCATTTCCTATATAGAAAATCGCAAATTTTGAGAGCCACTCATTAGTTGAGTGGTTGGCATTGAGTGAGACATGAGTATTTGGTTTTTGAGTATCTCTAAATCCTTTCCCATCATCTTTAGAATGAAATTTTTTATAATAGCTTTAAAGATAAACCCTCACTTTTCAAAAATCAATTCAACACATTAGATGGAAGAGGGAATATATTAACCGTCATCTTAATAGAATGGTAGTTGTAATAAATTAGTTCCAGCCACCACCATCTTTTTTAACAATAACCTCATTTGCTTGATCAGATAACCTCAAGGGAGGCATCACTACAAGTAACAAAATAAAAGTAGTTATGTAACTTTTGGATAAAGTGATCTATGCAAAATAACCATTGGAAACTACTGAAGAAAAACAAACTATGAAAAAAATGGAAATAAATAAGAAGAAAGACCTTAGTGATTTTCTCAATAACATATTCCATGTCACTCTAGATCAAAGTGGGGCACATCATATTATGCATAGAATGGTGATGCAAATACGCTTGCAGAAGTGGAAATGAATGTCTAGAAATTAAGATGCAAATACATAAATCAAACCTCCATGTGAAAAATTAGAAGAGATTGGAAGTTCAAACAAATTCAATGCAACTCCCAAAGTTGAATGCACAACAAAAAATCCAAATCTGAGAAATAGAAAAAAAAAACCTTTCATGACAAATATTGAGAGAAGATTGGAAGTTGGTACTGATTAAAAGTGACTTCAAGATCAGAATGGGAAAAACTGGTAATCATGTCAATTGTCATCGTAGTTCAAATCATATTCGAATCCTTCATCATCGTCTTGGCCAGAGCTACAATTTCAGCTGCTTAAACATTAATAATAAAACCATGACAATCCCAATATAAATAAGCAATTCTAAATCTGCTCTGATTTTGGCATGAAAATCAAGAAAAAGGTACTAAAAGAAACTCAAGACTGCTACAATTGAATGAAAATGAAGTTCAAGAAATGCAAAATCTATTCAGTCTTACTACAAACCTTAAATCTGAAAAACTCTAACCGGATGATATCAGGGATGCCAATGACAATTCAAATGAATAACCCAAAAAAATGCATTTCCCCAAATCCATTAAGAAACTAAAAATCTTTAAAGACATTAAACTCAAGTAGTGATTAAGAATGAAAGGCATAATCGTGTCATCCAAAATCTAAGAAAGAGAGGCATTTCCTAGCATTTTTTTCATTCCAATCCAAGAATATCATTATAAGTACTAACATGAAACCAAAAACCTAAAACCATCAAATAAACAAAACAAATGAAACTTGCACCATGTCAAAGAAAAACTTGACAATGGACCACGATAATCAAAAAAATGTTAATAAAGTAGATATGTTTTAGATTGAAGCTTGCAAACTTTCATAAAAGCGGGTGATCAAACTCCTTCCTGAGCTTACTATTTATGTTACAGGACAATATCTGTAACATAGCTGAAATTGTTTGCCCATCCAAGAGATATTGCACCATCAAGGTAAATTAAATACCTGCCCATAATAAGCTGATATACTCATAAAGACCAAGCTTTATGCCCCTTTTTACAGCCTCCAACTTTAATACATTGATATTGCACCATCAAGAATTCCTTCACCACTTGAGTCTCTGAAAAAGACAACCATATCTATAGATTACAACATCAATCATAGCTAGCTAAGAGGACACCATTAATATTTATCCCATGAACACCATGAGGGGGTTTAGTCAAAGATCACATAATAATTCCCATCTTAAGAAAGAAGGGTTGAGGTCCCAAGGGCTGCATATGGATATGTTTCTAGTAGTATATGAACGCCATATAAAATATTTATGGTTACTTGTTATGCTTTCCTTTTAAATATAATACAATTTGAAACATCACTTAACTGATATACAACGAACAAAAGCCTGCAATAATAAATTTTAGACTCTGACCTACTCAGTAAGTAAACCAATGAACTTTGTCACTAAGTTCTTAATTTTCCTCTATGATCTAACATTTTTTAAGGAGTTCAGCCAAACTCCTTAGACAAAATGTAATCAATAAACATAAGGACAGTGGTCTAAATGCTTAAATTCTAAAACTGACATAGCGATTAGGTGGAGATTTCTCTGTACATCAACATGTCATATGCAACTATAATATTGCCACTTTAAAGTTTTCAAATTAGCAAACCTTCAATAGCCCTTACTAAAGAGCTAAGAACCTAGTGATCCTTGATTATTAGTTCAGAGAAATCTTATCGGTTTTGACCCCTCTTATATACTTTCTACTAATATTACAGCAGAATTATATAAAGAACTACTAAGGGTAGACTCATAGATCTGTTGGAAGTGCAAAAACTTTCATCTAAGCAAGCAAGCAAGCAATAAAACCTAAATTCATAAATTTAAGGGGAAATGCTCATGACTACCTGCAGAAGATTTTATGGTGAAGATAATATCCAAACGGAACCAACGAACATAACTTCAGTTATCCAAATTGCTCCTTAGAAACTGGATTGCCATGGAGAGAATTATGAGATTCTTGTTAATTGTCATGTTAGGCAGTTTTGTGAGGAGTACATGATTAGCCTTTATAAAATTAAGTTTTGAAACTTTACCAACAGGTGTGAATTGGCCAACTTTATAATCATAACAAACCATGAAAACATGGCAAGATAAGGGAGAATAATTCATGTGAATCAAACAAAAGAAGCTTAGGAAATGTTAATTTTCATTAAAGAGAAAAATTGGATTTAAAAGAATTACTTCTATGTTAAGTGTTTATCACTTTCTAAACATAAGTAAAAATCAAAGAGAAGAGAAGAGAGAACTTACAACAAATCATTCTAGATTCAAAAATAAAAATACCTGAATCGAAGCATATTTAGAGATTCCTTCAAAGACAGAGAATTTTGTGAAAACATTGATCTACAAAAACCGAAAAGAATCCCACCTTATCAATATAAAACAATCAAAATATTACCCCAAAATATTATTCACATTCAATATAAGCTTACTTAGCATAAAAAATAGTAGAAAGCGATATCTCAGTCGCAAAAAAATGTAACCAAGTGAGTTTTTCTCTTCTCCCCTATCGATAGAGATGAAATGGTAAATTATTGTGAATTAGAGTTTGAGCACAATATTTTGGAGAGGGAGAGACTATACCAGAGAGTTTTTTGGCATATAAAATTCCTACAATTGATTCCATGAAAATTTTTGTAATTGGTTAAAAGAAGTTATGATGAAATTAGAGGCCAAAAGTTGGGCTGAAATCTATTACAACAGTTATACTCTGCAAATTTTAAAGGAACCCAACCTGAATTTTCAACAATTGCATACCATTCATCTAATTTGGAGTCCATGTATTCATTTGATGTGCTGTCGATGCAGCCTTTTCAGTATCTCATTACTTTCTCATACTCATCTGCAACAAAGAAATAGAATAGTTACTGACTTACTATTTCACTATGGAGTGGGGAATCTAAACATAGATACGTAGAACACATTTTAGTTGGTAAAAGCTAAAAATTGGCATGTACCTTAAAGGAAAAACACTATAGTAACTTGGCAAAAGCTAAAAAGCTGTACCTTAATAGGGAAACACTACAGAGCTTGAAAGGTAGTCCGCCATTAAACTTACTATTCATAATGTAGCTAAAAACACATATATAAAGGCGAATAGAATTTATGCGGTGATTTTGAGTTAATTTCTAGATGATATAAAACCATGGGATTTATGATACAATCAAACTTTTACTATAGTAGCATAAAACACATCTCAAACTTATGCTTCATATTCGAACTACATATAAGCTTTCGATCTTACCAACAGAGCACATGGCACAGAAAGAATCAAGACAGCAACATCAAGAAACAAATACAACACAAATTTCTCAACCAACACTACTCGTCCATGAGGCTCCTCGTGCTATTGGTTGAGAGCTATCTTGCAATAGCCTATTTCGTATCTCAAACACAAAGATTCATCCTCGACCTCGTCAGTATATAGGAAATACTACTAAAGACATTCAATATTCCTCTGTTCGAGTCATGCTTTTGACCTCTACATCAGCAGTTCAATGTATACAAGTGTACAGTCATTAATAGAGCCGTTGAACTGCAATAGAGGTCAGGACGTTAAATTATCTGGTCAAAGAGTATCTTACATCTACTTTGTGACGTCCACAATTAAGAATAATAATGGTCGTCAAACGGTCATATGATGAGACCTATAAATAGGACCAAAAACTAGAGATTAGAGACAGGCAATTCGATACAGAAGAATCCCTACCTCAAAATTCCATTGATTAAGAGTACTCATTGTAATAACTAGTATTCTCAATAATATCCCTCTCTTTTTAAAATCCTCAAGAAAGGTCGTGTTTCTTAACCTATTCAAAGGTTTTCCGCACTAAGCTTTTGTGTTAGTTATCATTAGCATTCTAATTGCATCTGGTTTAAAGGCTAAGTCTGGATCCCAGAATTTGGCTATTATATTTGGCACCGTTTGTGGGAATCAAAGTTCTTAAACCCATTATCTCAAAAATTGCTGATCATCTCCTTTTAGAATGTCACCTCCAGGTCAGAGCCCACCAATAGTTCAAGCAGAAGAAAATGTTGTGCATGCAGATCTGCGGGCCACCTTAAATTTTGAAATAGAAAGACGTGGTACTTTGGAGCAATAGCTGGCAAGTGTACAGGACGTACTGATAGTTTTACAGGGTCAGAAAGTCACTGCCCAAAAGAATAAAACCCTATTACCTGAAGATTCATGAATTTCCGTTCATAACATAATAGGACCTCCTTCGAAAGGCAATCTCGTTGGAGGTGTGCTTCGATCTAACCATCATCAACATGAAATGGAACCAATCCTGATTCAGGATGCCCACCAGGAAGTAGATAGCGGCCCCGTATGAGTCCGACAGATTGAAAATCTACCTCAAAGAGTTCGAGTTCCAGCAAAAGAGCGTCTAAATGAAGGAAGTGACGACCATAATCCTAGAGAAGGACGCGTTACCCGCCCGACCACCACAACTCAACAATATATGACCCAGAACCATATCGAGAGAGAAATCAAATAAATGCTCGAAGCGTAACCCCGACTAAGAGAATCCATAACAGATTGCAGAAGAGCCCGATCGCAGAGGAGCTATTGGATGGCGATGTCCCCACCGGGTTCCATACTCCGAAGATCCGCAAATACAAAGGAACAGATCCAGTGGAGCATTTCCAAAAGTTCCAGGACGCCTTAGGCCTACTTTCCACATCCAACCACATTTTATGTCGGCTCATCCCTACAAGCTTGTTCGGAGAACCACTACAATAGTTCCACAAACTACCTGAAGGATCTATCACAACTTTTGAATAGTTGCGATAACTCTTCATCAAGAATTACACGCACAACAGAGACAAAGAAGAAAATCTGTACTCCCTCTTCAGCCTTAAGCATATACTAGGCGAGAAGCTCGAGACGTTCACTAAGAAGTTCTTGGAGTTAGCTCGAAAAGTAAATTGACTCGACCGGAAGATAACCATTTCAGCTTTCACCAATACGCTACTTGTTAATGGAAGGGCAAAGAAATACCTTGCCGTCAACAATCCCATAAATTTGGGAGACAGTATTGAAGAGGTCAACAGTTATATCGACCTGGAAAGAATGGTGTCCAGCAGACAGAAACCCCAAAAGTCATATTAATAGCTCGTAACCAGTCCGCCAGCCAAGACTTTAATCATACTGCCGATCAGGGAGGAGATAGGAAATGAAAAAAATCTAATGACGAGCGACCTCGAAAGGCGAATAACTTGCCCAAACTCTGCCTTCCCAATATGAATGTGACCATAACCAACATTTATCCTATACTTCAGAAGGATTGTTTCTTCCGTAAAGTATAATATTTCCAACCTATTAAGAACAAACCATATTACATTCACCAAAAGGTTAGATATCATGAAATAGAATACTTATTTGCCTTACATCGATTGTTAGAGTATTTCTTCGCTGACAGACGAATGCATGAGTACATTATAGACGTCAAAAACTATAAGAACGAGAGCTATAATCTTCCTACAGATGTCGTATAAACTGAAGAGCCAGCAGGTGGGAAACACTTATACCATATGTCATTCTGCCACTTCGTTGAGACTCAGATTGTCAACCAATCGAACAGAACAAAGAGAAGACGGGTCAACCAATGTCACAGCCTGTCCATGAAAGATAAATAAGCTCGTTTACTTCCCATTTCCAGCTTTCAACGGACAGAAATTTCTTTCGACGATTGTGATGTTCGTTATATCAACTATCCTCACCATGAAACTTTGGTGATCATGCTAAAAATGCAAAATATGGTGATTCACACGATGATGAGAGATACTGAGAGAACTATCAAATTACTTTTTCAAAGTAGGATTGATCAGATGGGACTGGCTGACAAAGTACCGCCCAATGATATTGATATCTGTAGATTCAGCAGATCTAAAGAAGAACATGTAAGAAAAATCATACTTCCTATCATAGCAGGACCTGTGATATTTGATGTTGTATTTTATGTTTTTAATATGAAATCTCATTATTTGGGTATAATGGGGTGCAGCTAGTTGCACAATATGTGAGCTATTCCATCCACCTATCATTTGGCACTACGATTTGAGTGAAATGACGGCGTATACGAGATCAAAGGAAGTCAGAAGATCACTTGAGCATGTAAAAATTCTTTTTTCATCGCTCTAAAATCATTAAAGCCACAGCTCACATAGTAATTATAGAAAATAACAGGAAAAGTTACAGAAAACTATGCAATAAACTCTATAGAAAACTATCTGCCAAAAGCAAAAATAATAGAGTACGTCTAAATCAGTGGCTAAAAGCTTAGAACATACATTGGCACTCTTTTGTCAATAGCAGAACGAGATGTCCTCATTCAGTTCCTCAAAGACCATGGTGATGTATTTGCTTGGATATTTCACGAAATGCCGGGTATTGATCTCTATCTAGCTTGCCACAAACTCAATTTAAAGGACAAAGCTGAAGCAGTCAAACAGAAGCAGAGGACCTTAGCACCGAGACTCCGAGAAGAAGTAAATAATGAAATTAAAAAGCTTATCGAAGTTAGTTTTATCATAAAAGCCATTTACCTAGAGTGGATCTCGAATATTGCGGCAGTCCAAAAGATGAACGGCAAGATCAGAGTGTGCGTGGATTTCACGGACCTCAACAAACATACTCCAAAAGATAGTTTTTAACTTCCTATTATCAACCGTCTGATCGATTCTACTATGGGATACGAACTCCTGTTCATAATGGATGCAACATCAGGATACAATCAAATATCTATGCTACTTGATGACCAAGAAAAGACAACTTTTATTACAGAACATGGCTTATACTGTTATATGGTCATGCCTTTCAGTCTAAATAATGCTGGAGCCACTTATCAACGGTTGATGACGCAAATATTTAAAGATCATCTCGTGAAAATGATGGAAGTCTGCATTGATGATTTGTTGCGTAAAAGCCTAAAAAAACACCATATTACAGACTTCCGCACTACTTTCGAAATCCTCCGTTCCTACAGGATGAGACTCAACCCTGAAAGTGCCAGTTCGGGATCTAGTCAGGAATATTCTTGGGATATTTAATCAGCAAGATAGGTATAGAAGCTGATCTGGATCGTATTCGCACTTTACTGTCTATGCCTTCTCCAAAAAAAAAAGGCGTACAGAAGTTCGCAGGCACGATCCCCATAATAAATCATTTTGTTTCGAAGTCTTTTGATCTATGTCGATGGTTGTTCAACCTTTTATGTGAAGGGACAAGAAAATAGAAGTCTGAAAATGATCCCGAGATCGAGTGGACAGCAGAATGTGAAGCAGTATTTTAGAAGCTCAAACTTTACTTTGGATCACCTCTAGTGATGAGTACACCTAATGAAGGGGAAAACTCCCAATATATCTTGCAATTTTGAAAGAATTGTTAAGTTCTGTCCTCATTTGACTTGATGGGAAGACAAAAAAAACTGTTTATTTCATCAGTAAGACTCTTACTCCTGAAGAGTCCTGGTATACCAAGATCAAGAAATTGATCTTAGCTCTGGTGTACAGATCGTAAAAGTTGAGACAGTATTTTCAAGCACACTCGGTTCGAGCAGTGACAAATTACCCTTTACGAGAGATCTTATCCAAATGGGAAAAGTCCAAACGAATATAAACATTGTCAGTCACTCTTGGCGAATACGGCATCCATTTTTAACCATGACACTCTGAAAAGGGCCAAACAGTAGCAGATTTCCTCTTAGATATCCCAGTAGAAGATCCTAACTGGGAAGAAGATAGTACAGATAATAGTGAGGAATGCTTCAAAGAAAAGTTAGACTGGATAACTTAAAAGGGATGACGTCTTTTAACTGACGGATCATTCAGACCTGCAGGGTCAGGTATCAGAATCATACTTATCACACCTTTCAATGACAGGATCGAGAAAACCGTCAAGCTCAATTTTCTGAATTATCTGTCCACACGGACACATTACTCATTATGAACCATTACATAGAAAAGTTTTAGAAGAACAGAAAAATGGTCGACTACGCAGTAGCAGTAGCTGGCAGAATGAACAGATTCAATAAAATTACTATCGAACATTTACCGCGTGAAGAAAATTGACATTCAGACTCCGTCGCGTACCTGGAAGGAATACTTGGTACGGAAGCGTATTATCTCAAAATTAAAGTATCATCCACCCCCAGTATTAACATCATAAACTCGAATTCTGTCAATACAGGGGGCGTTGAAGAGTACGAGGATGATTGGAGATGACCTTACCTTAAGTATATCGGGACTAAAAACACATTTGACCGTGAACTCCCTACAGATCCCACCGAGAAGAGATGCGCCCATGATAATGCTAAGCGATACATCGTAGACAGCGGTCTCCTTTACAAAATTTTGGTTAAAGAACCGCACCTCGAATGTTTGTAGAACAAAGAAGTTCAGAAGTTCCTACACAAACTCCATGGGGGGACTTTTGGTTCCCATACAGCGGGACAATCTCTCACAAATCGAGCTCTTACTTAAGGAGTCTTTTGGCCCAAGATGAAAGCTCAAGCCATTGAACTCGTAAGCAAGTGCAATGCCTGCCAAAGACATGGCCCCCAAATTTAAGCTCTAGCCTTGGAACTCCATTCCAGCAGTGTTGTTTGGCCATTTAAATGATAGGCCCTCGACCACGTAGGAGAATTCCCCATGGCAACGGGCAAAAGGAAATACCCCCAAGTAGCTGCGGATTACTTCACAAAATGGGTAAAAACAGTCCCTCAATGCCGTATACGCGAAGACGAAGTCATCAAATTCATCTGGGAAACTATCATCATCCAATTCGGTTGCCTCCATCTCATCAGAATCGACAATGGACCTCAGTTCACTGGCTCCAAAGTCATTAAGTTCCTCAATCAGCACAATATCATATATTTCCGTTCAAATCCATATTATCCTCAAGGAAATGGCCAGGCGGAAATTACTAATCGAACTATAGTGGATGGGATCAAAAAATGCTTGACAGAGAAGAAGGGCAATTGGGTTCAGGAACTACCACATCTCCTGTGGGCATATCACACAACACCTCATGTATCATCTAGATGCACACCATTTTTACTAGCGTAGGTACAGAAGGAATCATCCCCACTCTAAATCATCACCCAATATACGGCCATACCATGAGGGATAAAGGGAATGAGTACCATTTGACATATAACATAAATTGGATCGAGGAGACTAGAGATAGAGCAATCATGAATTTGGGTAGATACCATCAGGTTCTAGCCCTATCTTACAACAAGCGCACTCATCACAGAGAATTCAAAATCAAAATCTTATCTTACGAGAAATTTCCAAACCCATAAAAGGAGTAAGCACTGGGAAACTGTCCAAATATTGGGAAGGCCCTTTTGTTATTATCGGAAAAATTGGCATTGGTTCTTACTATCTTGTCACTAAACATGGAGATCGAATCCCAAATCCTTGAAACACGAGGAGATTGAAATTGTATTGCCGATAAAAATCTATCACAGTATACTTTTCTATAAATCAATCTATTATCTTGTAAAATGATCTTACATTAATGCAAGACTTATGTTCGATCCAAATACATCTGAGTACTTTATACTATTTTATGCAGTACTCTATCTAACACATTTATCATACGTCAATCTTACACCAATGAAATACTTGTGTTCAATTACCCTATACGATGGTACTTTTCTAATATATCCAACAAGTACTTCTATATACAGGTTAATGATCGTTTGTTGCTTTGGCCAAACTGATCATCTATTACATTACATATTGTTTGTTGCCTTGGGAAAATTGATAATCTATTACATTACAAATCATTTGTTGCTTCGCCAAAATTGATCTTCAATTATATTATAGATCGTTTGTTGCTACGGCCAAATTGATCATCTATTACATTATAGATCGTTTAATGCATTTGCCAAACTGATCATTTACTACATTACAGATCATTTATTGCTTTGGCCAAACTGATCATCAATTACATTACAGATCATTTGTTGCTTTGGCCAAACCGATCAGCCACCTATGTCCCTCTACGATCGGTAACCTCTAGGGACCATCCTAGGTAATAGATGTTCGGCTAATACGGTATCGTTGATGTGATAGCCAAATTCTGTAAGCTTGAAATGGCTTGAAATTTGCTATCACGCCAATGAACCTATAATAATATTTTGACGACAAATAAGAAAATTATACAGGTGGATTTTAGCGTGGAAAACCTCTGAATAGGTAAAAAACCATGACCTCGAGTGGAGCATTTTTATAAAAGTATTTTTAGTGATTGAAATAGGTATCTTATTACAAGTAATCTATATGCTTAGAAATGCTTGAATCTTGTAACTAAGAAGCTTGAATAGTTTGAGAATCTAGACAAGTGATTTCTTGTGTAATTTTTCTAGTCCCTATCTCTTCTGAAACATCTTCTTTATATAGGCGTTCTCTGTAGCTCTTCATCGTGCTGAAGTATGTTTTCCGAACAATGTGGTTAGTGGCGGTTGACTGAGTAACTGACAAGTTCGTGATAGACAGGTGTCTTTGACTTGTTCGGGCTCTTCTGTTTAAGCTCGACCCATATTCTTTACTAGTTCATGAGGTTACTTTATATATTGACTGGAGGAGTTATGTTGATAAATGCATGAGCCTGAGCTAGGGGTAATTTGAACTGGAGATAGCTCGATTTAGGTGAGATCGAGGGATAGGTCCCTGTAATCGCCCCCTCACAACTGAAGTTACGAATGGCTTTGGTTGAGAAAGAATCTGAGGGTAACGGACAATTGATTACATTTTTGAAATTCAAAATGGAGTAATGATGGTGTTGACTGGATGGAAGTTACATGATATTAGGAAGTGATGGGTATTAAATGATGATGTGGATACTGATAAATGTGACGGTTGCGATTAAATTGTCGTATCTATAATAAATGATAACATTTGGGAAAATGTACCTGCACAATAAATGTAGGGTTATATAAATAATACATGTAGCAAATCTTTGAAATAGTGCCTGCTTGCGTAACATGTTCCGAATCTTACAACGTGTTTGAAATGGTGAAGACTCAGAGGATTGTTCTTGAATAGATGATAGCAATAGAAATACAGAGGTTGAAGTTGAAGTACTTTGGTGACCAATCCCTGGAGTTGTCTATTCCTGCTCCTGTTCCTCCGATTAATCAAGGTATGTCAGAAGAGGAAGCGGTTGAAGCTGAGGAGGAATTTTACTATAAGTGGAGGTTTCATGTTCTCATGATGAAAGGCAAGGAACGTTGGGCTTGTCTTCATACTCTAGCAGAGGACAATGTTCGGGCTTCATATGCAGGGGTAGGCATAACTGCGGGGCAGTTATGCAGATCTCTTGTATCTCCTTGGATTCTATGGTTGAGACTTCTTCATCTCTACCAACTCTTCGGTGGTGGTGGTTATAGGAGAGGCGGGCAAGAAGTGAGAGCCTGTTGACGCATTTCCATTATATATTTTGCACTCAAAAGACCTTCACTTCGTGGGGTTGAGTTCTCTTTATCTCCGCCAGCTCTTTGGTGGTGGAGGTTTCAGAGGAGGAGGCGAATGGTGGTTGTCTGTTTCTGCATTTCCATCATATTGTTTTACTCAGGAGACCTTCAGATTGCAGGGATGGGGCTAGCATTGAGTCTACTAGTTGCATAGTTTCTATTTGAATTTCGACTAGAATTTGACCAGACTCATGCAAGGGTAGCTCTCTATTGGATCCAATATCTTCTTTGTATTAGGGTGAAAGATCACTGAAGCGGGATGAATAAAACAACTTGAAGTTTTAGCATGTTTGAATGACTTGTTGATTAAAAAACATTGGAAAGACTTGTTATCTGTAAAGTACCTGAAAGTTGTGTTGGATAGATTTATGTATTTTGCATCATACCTGAGATCGATTATTAAAAGACTTGTTATCTGTAGAAATGTGTGTAATAGTTATTGATATGAATAAAATTTGACATTTGATCACCTGTGTTGTTGTAGATATAGAGTATAAAGAAATCGATCATAAGAATGTTGAGATATAAGTAGAACACTTAATGTATGTTGAAAATGGTGGAGGCGATTTTCTTTTTAAGATTTTCGTACTTCAAAAATTCGATCTAATAGAGTTCGACAAAATAAGAAATCTAGACAGAATATGCTATACTTAGAAAGTAATATAGCGGAAAAGAATCGAAGGAAGAGATAAGTTAAAATATTTTTCCTAGGATTCTTGGGTTTTTTGTTGCGAGATAAAGGGTAAAATGCACGCCGCTTTGAGGGGGAAGTGTTTGAATGTCGTATATATTTAACAAAAAGGGTAGGAAGTTTTTTGAAGGTGGAAAAGAGGTTAGGATTGTGCAGACTCGATCTCTAAGGATTCATCATGCCGCGGAAGGATGACTGACTATAAAGATAGCTGAAGAACGGGAAAGGATATTTGGTGTGTTTGGCTACGATGCTGAGTTACCAGTGAGAGAGTGTCAGCTAGAAGGATTAGACGCAAGGAGTAGGGAATGTGAGTATGCCCGTTATTTTTATGATGTATGTTTTCGTGTGTTGGTGCTGAACCCAACAGCTCGAGAAAAAATGGTTAATTTGATTGCTGAGGTCGAGATTGAATTTGAAGATGGTTTATTGATTGGAAATGTGATCGGATGTGGTCATTCAAGTTATTAAGGTTGTTCTAGATCTGTTGATGAAAAATGTGTTTATCATAAATAAAATTAAGTTTGCTGAATTTTAACAGAAATCGATATAAATCAAGGGGATCCTCTATAGCTGCAAATGCCACTTGAAACTGTTGTGCTAAATATTTTGATTGATTTTGAAAATGACATCACTTTTACTATAAGTATGACATAAAAATACAAAAATACAGAAGCGTCAAGTTTTGTTTTGTATGTAAAGCTGGGAAATCTGATAACGTGTAGTGTGAATCATCATGAGTATGGGAAGGTAAAAAAAAAAGGAGTTTGGAGAGAAAAATATGTTAAAATATAAGGGGAGGGGGAATGATGGAAAGTTTGTTTTATCGAAAAGGTACAGGACGTCTGACATGGATATAGTAAAGGAAGCCTCAGTTCCCAAACTGATGATGAGTCATGCGAGGCATAATAACTGCCAGCCGCAAGAGAGAGAAATGATAAATAGTACTTCTTCCTCATCATTCATACATTTTTCAACTTTTGAAAATTTGGAGAGTACAGATGGAGAGGCACAAATTTTTTTAGGGGATTTGATAAGGAGTTGTCTGAGGGCAATCAATGGTCCAGGAGAGTGAAAAATTCTGGATGACGCAGGTGGCTATACAGCAGTGTTGCGAGGGAGGGGCTCGTCGTTATTGCGGATTCCCATTCGGATTATGAAGGTTACTAGAGATGTATGGGATATATATGTGTATGTGCAAATCATAATCATTTTTTTAAAGTAAATCGCAACATCAACTATTTATGGTAATATGGGTATATTTATACATACACAGAATATATTAAAGATATATGTTGAACGTATATGATCAATTTATACGAAGTAATGGTAGATACCTGAACCTGTATGTAGGTGGAGTGTGAGAGGCAGTTGTGTAGGTCGAAATATTGTCTGTAGAAATTGTTGTTGAGATGGATTGTTTACCTGTTAATGAGGTATCGACCTCCGGTCGAACGATAGAGTCTAATGATGAGGTTGAAGTAGGATTGGAACAATTTCAAGGTTTTCCTGTTCAATTGATATCTTATCCTCCTGGCTCAGATCCCTTTCGAGAATTTTGTAAGGCCAAGGCGACTGTAAGAGGGACATGGGGTAATTGTGTAGAGTACACCGGTAGGCACTTTAGGGGTTGTACAGTAGCGGCGGGGGAAGAATATTTTTTTTTGTTGGCAAATTTAGAAGTGGTAAAGCGAGATAGGGGTATAGACTAATCGATTTCGTTATAATACTTTGATGGGGGTGTTCGGAGTGACCTTGAAGAAGGTTTTTTGTGTTACTTGTCTCAATTAGAGTACGGGTTGAGTCTTCCCCTGACCAATTTGGCGAAGGGTAACATGAATGCTATTAGGGCATATCCTGTTTAATTAAATGGGAACATGTGGGAGGTAATAAATGTTTGCGATCATCTGAATGAGAAGTGGAAGAACGGGGGGATGGTGAGGAGGATATCCCCTGAGGATGTATTGTAATTATATGGGGCAAAGAATTATCGTGCCAGTGGTGGGGCATATTTTTGTGCGAGCGTAACTCGGCCTAGTTTCTTCGATCTGAATTCAGTAGGTTGAACTTGGAATGATAACGTCATATGGGTGAAGGGTAATTCCCTTCTGAGAGATGACAAAAAATGTCTGGATCTTCGGTTTAGAACTATAAAGCAAAGTAAGTACTGCCATGCATAGATAATATATTGATATATTTGAATTGATACTTGTTGTTGATCATAAAAAGATGTTGTGCACTGAAGGTGTGAAATCTCACATCGAGAGGAAAGAGTCTTTATTGGACGAAGTTTCTGAGGAGGAGGCTAAGCTCGAATTCGTATTGGAAGGACTAGGCTTTAGCAGAAAGAAAAGTGTTGATAGCAGGTCGATAAAGGCTCAGTCAAAAAATTTGATATTGGGTGCTGACGAAGGAAAAAAGAGAGGAACTGGTGGGGATGGTCGAACCCATTCGGCCAAGAACCCTGAAATAGAGAGCTTGGTTCAGCCTGAACCTATCATGTCAAGCAAAATAGCTCAAAAATATCTGAAAAAATGGATGTTAAAGTCTGCGGTGGCCTCTGGAACCACTGCAAGTGGTGAGTCTACTAAAGAAAAAAGGAAGACGGTCGAATCTTCAGAGAAGTCTAGAGAGAAGGTCGCCAAAAAGTAACCTGTTGTGCATGATGACCTTAAAGAGGTGGAAGAAAGGGCCAGGCTAGCGGCCGTTCACGAAGAGGAAGATACAAGCAAGATGGTGAATGTATATTGATTATGTGAAATATATTTATTGCATTCCAAGCTGATGCTGATGTCAATTTATTATGCAGATTGCTCGGTTAGTGAAGGCGATCTGACTGGGAGTTGATGAAGATAAGTTCGAGCTGAAGAAGATGAAGATCGAGCTAGAGAAAATGTTAGCTCGAGTGAAAGCTGATGCTGCCAAGGATGCAAAGCAGCTAGAGTCTCTAAAGGTTTCTCATGCCATAACAATTGGGCAGCTGCAGGTGGAGGCGAGAGCCAAGATGGAGGAGATGGCTGAGGAGCGCGACAGGCTGGGGCACCACCTGATGTTGAAGGGTTACTCAGAGGAGGAGCTGGATGCCATTAAAGCGGACACCTATATTGAGGAGGGAGATGAAGAAGAGATAGATGAGGTAATGGTGGGAGTTATGGATGGGTTAGATGGTGTCTCCCATTAGACTGTGAATGACAATCAAGGGGATGATGCCGAACACCTTGAGGGTGAGACTGAAAAGGTAGGGTAGGGAAATAAATTTGCATGAACATATTTGACATGTATCGTAAACTGATGGATTGTATGTATTTAATAGACTCGTAGGCTGATTTTGTCTATAACTCTTTTCTAGGCATATAGAGAAATTAATCTCAGGATAAAAGACCTAGAAAGTGAGCTTGGAAAGGAGAAAGAGATTTCTACATCTTTGTTGTCTTCGCAAGCTGAGCTACAGGTTAGATCGGCAAAGGTCTTTTGGTTTATATGATATATTTGACGATATACTAAGTAGCGAGAGCAATCATAGAATGTAGAAGTATATAAAAAAAAATTAGACAGTTGCATATAGGAAATGTGTACCTAAGATACTGAAATACATGCCATGAAGTATTTCGCTGAGTTGGTTCTTCGACCATAAGTCAAAAAGTAGTTGTACACAGTAGATAATAGAAATAGTATACTTTTTAGATATGAGATACGTATAAATGTGTGTTCATGGGTGCTTTGAATCGAACTGTATATAATATATCTATATTGTGTAGGTCGAATTGGATTTAGTTCGTTCACGCGAAGATGAAGCGCTCCAATGTAACTCAGAATTTGTGGAGGAGTTAGATAGGATGAGGGGAGCGAGTGAGGATAGAGATGACCAACACGTAAAAGTACACTTTAAATATGTTGAGGAATGCCAGGCTTTTGCCGACCTCAGTCGTAAGCTCGAAGAGAAAGATGCCAAGATCATCAAAGGGTCAAAAGAGCTTGCAGAGATGAAGAAACATGCCGCAAAAATTCAGAGCCGGATTGACATTCTGACGTCAAAGAATAGGTCAGTTAAAATGGCTCAGTATTGTATTCAGGCGCTATAAAGATCAGAAGGGTAATTTCAGGCTGATCTCCAAAATTGTAGAAGTGAGTTGGAATGACTGAAGCAGATAATGGTGGAAAATGCTCATGAGCTGAAAGTAGCTCGAGAGAATCTATCGGTCTCAGAGGTTGTAGTAAAACACTTGCATGTAGCCCTACCTGCGAAGGATATGGAGTTTTGGGAGATGCAACAAAGAGGTAATGATCATTATGAGAGAGTGGCTTGAGTTAAGGCTGAACTGGCATAAGCCAACGCACATGCCAAGAAAGTAGAAGCTGGGGAGCGTTCGAGGGGGAGTAAAATGGATGTTTGAATTCCTCTAGATCGAGGGGATGCAGTGAGTTTATTAGGACGAATTAGAGAGCTGGAAGGTGATGTAGCTCGAATATAGGGACATGTGCAGAGAGGTAATGCAACCTTAAGGGAATGCCAGCAGCAGTTGGATGTTGCTCTTATCAGAGATAAACTCTTTGAAGGGGAAATCCGGGTTAAGGAGATGCTGATGAAGAAGAAAGATGACTTATTAAAAGATACTCCGGCTAGGGAAGAGTTGAATACAAAAATCAAAAGATTTCGTGCTCAGGTGGTGGACCTAGAGGCCAATAACCTGGCTGAATCAGCTAAATATTTGAAGAAACTGGAAGATAATATAACTATTGATGCTCGGCGAGACATGGAGCAGATCCACCAGAAGAACTGATACACAAATTTGGAGGCAAGCCTCAAGAAATTGAGATCAAAATTTACAACGATGGTCGTATCAAATGAATTAGGTTCAGAATTGTTAGAGTCGGTTGTTACATATTTTATAGAGGAAGTAAAAAGACTTCACTTAGAACGAGATACCTTGTTCAAAAGTTTTTCGAACAAGGGATACGTTTGTGGAGTGAATATAGATCTGAAGAACTGTATGTCATTCATTGAAACCCATATAGGCCCTCGACCAACTGATATGATAAAGCAGGGCAGAGCTGTTGTAATATGTGAATTGAAAGTTCGACCTCTTGATGAAGGGGAAAGCGCTGTTGACACCTCATCAGCAAAAAAGAATCACTTATAATATGAATTTTGCAATAAAAATAAATTGTATCTGTCGTAAACATATTGAAATAGAGTAAAGCTAGTATGACCTTTGCTTTATCTTGTGTCTGATGGGGTCTTTGATATAGAACAAGTTTTTACACATGTTCCAATCCCTGAGGCGTGTTGAGCCAGTCGAATCAAGTAATTTTTAATTCAATTGTAAGAATGCTGCAGACTTATTCAAAGAGATGAAGGCTAGTATTATCTTTTCCACATCTTATGTCAGTTAGAGTCTTTAATATAAGACAAGTTTCTACACTTGCCTCAATCGCAGAGATTTAGTAGAGTAAGCCAAACCAAGTGTTATCCTTGATTTAACTGGTATAATGACCACAATAAGTTGAAAAAGATGAAGACTAGTATGACTTTTGCCTTATCTCTTGTTTGGTAGAGTCTTTAATATAAAACAAGTTTCTACACTTGCTTCAATCATAGAGATTTAGTAGAGTCAGCCAAACCAAGCGTTATTCTTTATTTAACTGATATTAGATCGATGGAAAGCTAGTATTATCTATGCTCTGATCTATATAATGTGGTAGAATCTACGTAAGTAGAGAGATGTCGAGAAAAACTTAGAAGTTTCATTGATAAGTTCAAAATTTATATTAGATGAAGATGAACATCTCACTTTTGGAATTGAAAAACAAAAGCGAGAAAAAATGGAGTAGTAAGATGCTTAACGATAGTACTATTTTAGTTGCCTAGTGTTCCAAGAATTTGAAATGGGGATTCCCTCTTCTATCATGAGATGATATGATCCCAGGCCTGAGAGACCTGTGATAATGAATAGACCCTCCCAGTTGTCAGCTAATTTTCCAGCATGAGGCTCTTTACGATGTTGAGGAATTTCTCTGAGGACAAGTTCATTAATATGGAAGGTACGATGTCGGACTCGGTTGTTGTATGATCTGGCTAGCATATGATGATATTGGCCTAGGTTAGAGATGGCGTGTTCCCTGGCTTCATACATCATATTATGCTTCCAAGCCTGTTCAAACTCATTTTCCTCGTCGGTCAGCTCGTGATCCCGAACTGGGTGATGATATTTAGAAGGAATGACGGCCTCAGTACCATAGGAAAGGAGGAATGAAGTGCATCCTGTTAACGCCCATGCAGTGGTACGATATGCTGATAGGACATGAGGCAGTTTGTAAGCCCAATTCCCTTTTTTCTATGAGCGAAGCCATTTTTAGAGTCCATCAATGATGGTTTTGTTGGTGATTTCATCTTGGCCATTTCCTTGTGGATAGTAGGGATTGGATGGTGAGTGGATGATATATTGTCGGTTGAGGAATGTGATGATCTTTTTCCTAACAAATTGGGGCCCAAAATCGATACGAATTAGGTATGGGCACATAAACCGAGTGATGGTGTGTTTCTAGATAAAAAGGATGACCACTTCTTCTCTGGTTTGAAATAGAAGAACTGCTTCTACCCATTTAGAAAAATAATCGGTAGCTACGAGGATGTGAAAGCGATTACCTGGAGAGTTAGGGAATTCGTCAACGAGATCAAGTGTCCATATTTTGAATAGCCATAACATCTTGCTTGCATGGAGCTCGAGCGCAGGGGTGCATATCATGTGTCCATGTCATTGACAGGCATCGCATCTACATAAGTACTCTTCTGCTTGCTTGCGCATGCCAGTCCCGAATACTCCCTATGTAATAGCTCTATTTGATAATGATTGACCTGCGGCATGGAAGCCACAAATCCCTTTATGTAATTCGCAGAGCATTTGATCTGCTTTGGATTTGGAGAGGCATTTGAGATAAGGCCCTATGATGGAAAGATGATATTGCGTACCATTTTGATTTGTGTAGCGCTTTGAGTTGCTGATCGGCTGTCGGCGCTCATTTGAATCCACTGGAAGTGGTCCATTACAACTGCTGTTGACGCCGAGGTAGGCTAATAAAGGCTTTCGCCAAACGTCGTCTTCCTCTTTATCGCCCCCAATGTTGATCGTGCATACTGAAATGCGATCCATACTGGGGGTTAAAATTATTTTGATCTGGAGATATCAAGCTTCTGTACCCAAAACCCCGGCCAGATTTGCCAAAGAATTGGCGTGTCTATTTTTACCTCGAGGAAGATAATCGAGAGTTGCTTTTACGAACTTGCTCAACCAATCTGCAACGAGGGCTATGTATTCTATATTTCTCAGAGTAGTGGTGGGCGATGAGTAGTGAATCTGTATAAACGGAGAGGTTGGAGACTTCGACCTCAAGAGCAAGATCGAGTCCATGAATGAGAGCTTTGTATTCGTTGATATTATTTGAGGCCTCAAAATCCAGGCGGATCGATTTCTCAATTCTGTCATTGGAAGAGGTAATCAATACGATTCTGATTCCTGACTCTACGGGTCCTGCTGATCCATCCGTGAGAAGTCTCTACCCTTTCGTCGTAATCCATTCAGCTCGCTCGTCAAAAGTTATAGAGGGTTGATCTTTGAGATTTTCTTCTATAAGGCCAGGATCGTGTTCTTCCCACTCTAGATCTTCCACTTGAAAATCCATAGAAAAATCGGCAACGGCCTGACCCTTTTCAGAATGACGTTGTTCAAACTTGGTATCATGTTCTCCCAAACTGATGAACCACTACTCCACTCTTCTTGATTTTTCTTTCTTAGATAAAACCTCTCGAAGTGGGTAGTTCGTAATGACTTTGACTGAATGATCTTGGAAGTAGAGCTTGAGTTTCTGTAAAGTGTAGGCAAGAGTAAGAAGAAGTTTCTCAATTTTAAAATACCTCAATTCTACTGGAGTGAGGGATTTGCTGATGATGTAGACGGGTTTCTCAACTTTCCCTTCAAGGAGGATGAGAAATAAGCTGAGTGAAGTATCAGTGATTGCTAGGTAGATAATCAGTTCCTCATTATCTACTGGGGTGCTTATTATGGAGACCTCCCCGAGTAGGTTTTGAGTTCCCAAAAAGCTGCTTCGCACTCTGGTGTCCATATGACCTCTGTGTTTGGCTGAACCTTTCCTCATTTCGTACAACCGCAGAGTAATTGGAATAGCTAACAACAGCGGTCTGAATATTTTGACACGAAACGGTTGATAGCGGCGATCTTGTCGGTAAGTTTCTAAATGTCTCTTGTTGTTCATGTAGAAGGCATGTTGAGGAGAGCTAGAATCTGATCTAGATCGGCCTCAATCCCCTTCTTGCTAATATGTTAATAAGATGACCTTAGAATCCGCCAGAATGGACCCCGAATTAACATTTATTAGGGTTGAGACGCATTCTGTTAGATCAAAGGATGTTGAATATAGTATTGAGATCTGAGATGTGATTGATTGATTGTACGCTCTTATATAAGAAATCGTCGATGTAGACTTCAACGACTTTCCCTAGATGTGCTTTGAACATAGCAGTCATCAACCTTTGATATGTGGCCTCTACATTTTTTAGTCTGAAGGGCGTGACTTTGTAGCAATAAAGACCTCTCTCAGTGATAAAAGTTGCATTTTCTTAATTTTCTTCCAGAAGCAGAATCTGATTGTACCCAAAAGAAGGGTCCATCAAAGATTTAAGATCATGGCCTGTTGTAAAATCGAGAATCTGATGTATGTTTAGAGGAGGGAAACTGTATTTTGGAATATGTTTTTTCAGATCGGTGAAATCGACGCAAACTCGGACTTTTCCATTCTTCTTTGGTTCAGCGACAATATTGGATATCCAGTCTGGATATTTTGCTTCATTAATGAATCCTACTTTGATCAATTTCTTGATCTCGGTGTTAACTTTATTTTAAAAATGAGGTGACAGTCATCGCTATTTTCTTTTTACTGCTATGGCATTCGCATTGATGGATAGTTTGTGGCATGCCTTGGCTGGATCAACCCCAGGCATTTCTTCGAAAGGCCACACGAAGATGTCTCGATTGAGTTACAAAAATGGAATGAGAGCATCTTTTTCATGCTGAACAAGCCTAGTACCAATGAAAGTACCTCGGCCAGGTCTATCGAGGTTGATATATTCTGTGTGTTCCTCCGTGGAAGTTTGATCGCTGAGGTGATCAGCTCCCTGTAATTGCTATGCAGCAAATCTGTCAGAAGTGCCTGAAATAATAGAGACTGCATTTTCACAAGCCCGAGGAGCTTTCGACTACCTTTGATCTCATAAATATCACTTTTGTGTTTGAATCAGAGTGCCTGATGATAGGTGGAAGTTCTTACTTCTATGATGTGAATCCAGCAGCGTCCCACAATCTCGAGATAACGGGATTTGACGTTTATGACATAGAAAACAACGTCAATGGTGGTTGGTCCTGCAGTGATAGGTAAGATGATCTTTCCTACTTGTTCTTCTCTAGAACTATTGAACCCATTGATATCAGTGTCGCTCTGAATAACCTGGTCGGCTAAACCCATTTGGTCGATAGTGCTCTGGAAAAGAATCTCAATACCGCTTCCAGTATCAATCATCATTGTGTGCATGACAAAATTCTTCATTTTCAACATTATTACTAACGCAGTATGATGTGGAAATTTGACATGGTTAGTATCGCAATCATTAAATGAAATTCCAAGCCGGCGATTGCCCGACTCAGGGAGAAGCTTGGCTTCATTGTCGTGTGGTGTAAGATCGCAGCATTCTGATAATCTCCTACGCTTGGATCTATTTGAACTGGTGATTAGGTTAAATTTGATCATGTTACAGTGGTGCATATAATAGAGATGTTTCTCCTCAGTTTAATCATTGACCGGAATAACTTCGAGCTGCTTCTTAAAGCTGCTATTTTTGTATAATTTGAAGTCGACTATATATTAGAGCATCCGTCCTTCCTTTAAAAATGTATTCGAACAACCTCTGCAAAGCATAGGAATTATCAGTAGAATGATGATTTACCTTATGATGCTGGTAGTACGGTCGATTATTGATTGGTTCCAGCGATTGGGAGATGCGCTAGAGCGTGTCGCTCGAAAGTGTTGAAAAAATTGTGGAGATTCGGACGTTCAACTTTGGGAAGATGGGTTTATTTGGTAGATTGCCTTTCCTAGGATAGCCAGTGATTCCCTTGGTGCCCTTTTTATTTCCCTGTTCCTCCTTAGGATTGGAGTTTTGATATGTTGACGGACCTTTGGTGGAGAGGACAGATTTAGAAGATTTTTTTCGCTCAGACATCATCCTTTCCAGGTCAACGTTACTATTGACTTTGGTGATCATATCCTCCAAGGTCACAGGTTTGTTGAGAAAAAGATACTCTTTAGCCTTACAATCGAGCTGGAACGCGTTGGTGAAAGCTGTAACAGCTGTCTTCTGATCAAGGTTATCCACTTTACGCACAAGCTCCAAAAATTTATTCTCAAGAGCTTCAAGCTTTTCTCCGTGTGATTGTTTGAGACTGATTAGATAATACAAATTCCCCTCTTTTTTCCTGTTGTAAGCATACGTCTTGATGAACTATTTTTGCAGCTGCTCGAACGTATATATGGAATCATCAGGGAGATAATGGAACTATCAGAGTAGTAGTGAATAGATGGCAAAGGATGTGGTTGAGATTTGACTACAACCCCAATGAATCACGGTACTGTTGAATGTGTTCCCTCGGGCCAGTATCTTTGTATTTTTGAATTTTCGGAGTATGGAAACCTTTCGGTATTTCCACGTCGAATAGTTCTTTGGCAATCAGACTTCCATATTACCTGGTGATGTCGCCGATAGTACCTAGAACTTGTGCTTTGATCAACTCCTTAATCTATTGGTCCATATGCTCTTTCGTAACAAAATGACGTGCTGGCTGAATCCTTGTGCTGGCGGGTATTGGATGATGAGTACTAGTACATTCACTCACACGATCTCATACTGGAATTTGTTGCTGAGGTCGATGTTCCTCTTCCTGACGGACAAATATTCGATGGCCTCAACTGGCTTCGGATCCTCCAAAATGTTTAGAGGGTTGTGGTTCATACAAAAAATTTATGGAAATAATGCCTAGAGACCCCAACCTTTCCCTTGCAGAAATATAGGAGGTCTCTGGCAATTGATCGTTGCCTCTCATTAGTAGAGCCTGTTAGGTATTTTGCAGATCCTCAAGAGCAGTCTGTATTGTTGTTAATTGGTCTTCATGTTGTTTGAGTACTGTCAAACGAGCTTGTCATTCTGCATCGAGCTCTTTCTCACAGAGCTCCTGATCCTTAGTTAACAGAAGTTCGAGCTCAGCGCATTTCTCTGTTTCAGCATCGAGATTCACCCGTAACTCTGTAAGCTGTCCCAGCTCCATCGAAACCTCGAGCTGGACACCTGTAGCCGGTCGTCTAGAAGTAACCATGATTGAAAATCGTAGTGGAATACTGCCTTAGGATATCGCGGAAATGCAATCTTTCCCACAGATGGTGCCAAATGTGATGGCCAAATTTTGTAAGCTCGAAATGGCCTAAAATTCATTATCACACCAATAAACTAGTAACAATATTCTGATGACAAATAAGAAAATGACATAGGTAGATTTTAGCGTAGAAAACCTCTGAATATGTTAAAAACCACAACCTCGAGTGGAGGATTTTTGTAAAAGTATTTTTAGTGATTGAAATAGGTATCTTATTACAAGTGATAAATACGTGAGCCTGAGATGGGGGCAATCCGAATTGGAGACGGCTCAATTTAGGTGAGATCGAGGGATATAAGAAAAGGTTAGTATAAATCATCATTCTAGACATTCCTATTTTTATACAAAATGCGTGCTAGTATACGTAGCGCATCACTACAATTGTTACTCCTCACTAGAGCTATCACTCATGTCGTCACCTATATGGGAAGGTCTTGCAATGTTAGTTGCATAACCCGTATACAGCCGTTGACGCATAAACTCTGGCATTTTTCCCGTAACAATTTTTTTTCCTTCTCTAGCCATACGTTATCTCAGAACCCCAATTTTGGTTACCATGGGACCTAGATACTCATACTGTATTGCCTCCATGTCGCATTGAGAACTTTTGCCAGCTATAACATCATACACCAGTTTGCTTTCTTCTTCTAATTTCTATAACTCTGACGCAAAGAATAAAATCACTGCTGTCATATCTCTCTCATATACACCACCTATTTCAGTCTTTACCTACATAGACAGAATAAGCTCGCTGAGTTTAGTTTGAGCTTCCTGCAGTGAAGTCTTCAAATGCCCGTACTGCTTCTCTACTCGATGTTTCTCATCCAGCACAACAGAATTCTGAGACTCCAGCACAGTCATGAACTCATCCATATGATAGATCAGATACATTGGCCCATCATGTACCGCTTCATGACTCTTCCAATCTGCCCTTCTTTTATCGAGATATATCTCTGCATAAAATAGGTCAACATCTAACTTCGTATTTGCATCCTGCAATTTTGCATTAGCAACCAGGTTCTCTAAGGCATTTAACTTCAACCCTTGTATGGTATGCTCTAGAGTAACTACTTTGTTCCAAGCAACATATGTGTTTTCGTTCTGTATATTACGGGCCTCTTCCATCTACTTTATCAGAACTTCAGCAACTATCCATAATACTTTATACTTAGAAGTGTGTGCTCCCGTATTTGTTGCCTCTGCTCTAAGCAGATTCACTTGGAATTGTAAGTTTTTCGCATTCTTACCTTCCTCCACTAATTCTGCCAGTAGTTCAGAATTTCAAACTCGAGCTGATGTCAACTCCACTCCGTGCTGGCTCTACCTGTCAATTTAACCTCTTTCTTTCTTATAATTTATCTTAGATCCTTAATTTTTCTCGGTCCGTTGGCTAGATCTGTCTTTTTCTTCAGTAGATCCTTGGACAATTGAGCTCCAACGTCTCGCTCTTTCACCATCACCACCTTCGTTCTTTCTACTAATTCAGTAGTACTTTTAAGTGCGACCTGACTTGAACTTAACTCAGCGTTCAGTTATTCATTATGGGCGCGTAAAGTGTCACACCGATTTTAAATAGCTACCAATTCCACCTGTCATCACAGTTTACATTCATAAATAATTCGATTGTACCAGCATAGTACATCTTACAGTTAACAAGTTTAAATCAAGAACATGGTATCTGAGTAATATCGATACACAATTTCATTCATCATCATAGAAAACAAATGTCATTTAACATTAATAATAGTATACAGCGATTTAACACATGTTGGGCCGGTAAAGAAAACTGATAATACCCTATTTTTGATTCTTCAAGGAATGAGAAGACTGCCCTTTATCCCTCGCACTTTTTCTGCTCATTAATTGCACATCTATCGGAGTGGGAAAGGTCACCACCTCCTACGAACGTTGTTTATTCTGCTCTCAGGGTATCAGGCTTCCGACCTCCTTCCCACCCCCTTCTAAAGGTGGTTCCCTCAACCTCGGAAGGGGTTTGTCACCAACAATTTCTCCATCACCTTTGGTAAGCGACATGTTCTCAGCCTTCGTGTTTTCCACATCAAAATCCTTCCCACATCCCGTCACAAACTTCCTAAATTCGTTATCTACCCGAGACAGTTCTCCCCCCTAAAATTCAATAATACTATTTATTTTACGCTCATGTTCTGTTCAAGCAGTAACTTTTGCTCGTGACGGATATAGATGATCCTTTAATGTGATTTGCGCTTTATGCAGCTGTTAACGCGTGTCATTTTGCAATATACCTAAAGCCCTCAAATCCGCTTTTACCTTCATTCGAACAGCCACTTCTTTCGACAATTGCAGTTCTAAAGACATTTTTTGCTCCACATGTTATAATAACTTATCATGTAACCCCTTTAATTCACCCTCTAATCGCTTTTTAACATTTATTTACTCTTTCCTTATCCTAAAAAATGCAATTCTTATAGCCCTCCGATCCTATATAAAGCCAAATGCATAAGATAAAGGTTCTACATCACCCCATATAACAGACACACCAACCCGAGCAAAACACTTACTCGCCTCTGACCTATGGCGATTACGTGCTTCTTGAGCCAAAAGCATAACTCGAGCTGGGTCTTGAACTACACCTCTCTCCTTCAAAAGCTCTACATAAACTTCTTTTAACCCTTATTCACTATTTACTTCAACCTTAAAATACAATATCAGAGATATTAACTCTTTTGGTTTTTGAACTAATAATCCTCATTCCTCTTCCTTCCTTAACACCTCATCCCTTTCTATTTTTATCTTAGTATATCTACATTGTAGATCATATAACTCTTTAAAAGTTTCTCTGAATTCAACTTAAGATTCCTTCTCTCATATTCAATTTTATTATGTACCTGTTAAATGCAAGCCACATAGTCCCTCACTCAACACAACGATCTCTCCAGTTCGGAGTTCATTTTTCTCAGATGCTCTATATCCTATACAGAGTACAAATATGTTGTTATAATACAGAGTATAAATATGTTTTAAATCATCACTCAAACTTCAACAGATACAGAGTAGAATTTCTTCGGTATCACATTAATTGTAACAAATCAAAAATAGAATACCACAGAAGGTTTAGAGAATCTTGTTGAGCTCTACCCCAGTTGGAGGATCCATTGTTTGCCCAACCGTATGGCTTAGATCAACACGATCAGAAGAAGGATCCAATGCTTTTTCAACTGCCCGGACTGGTTCAGTATTCTCTAGTGGAAACTCCAGCACCTTCACAAGGAAAACATTAGCGTCCGCCATTACTTCCTCCAGAGCCTCTTAAGGGAACTCGGTCTCCTTATACCTTCTGACCCAGCTTACCTCCACATCAGCAGGACTCTATCCAAAATCATAATAGGATTAGATGAAGTGATTTCGTTCCACTTTAACGGCTTCAATCGATTTTAATATCACATCATCATGGGCCACCAGATCTGAGTATTTTATTGCGAGCTCTACAGCCGCTTTAGCCTCTTTAACTCTCTGCTCCTTTTCCAGCTTGAGCTCAGCTTCGAGATCCTTTATACGAGTAGATTGATCTTAGAAATTCTTCAAGCGAGCAGATTGAACTTGGAGCCTCGTTGTAAGAACCTCGAAATCCTGACTCTTATGTTCCAAACACTTTCTTACCCCCTTCAACAACATTAAGAGTTGCGAGTATGAGCATACAGAGTCGAAATTAGCACATTAGTTCTTAGTTTGAATACAAAAACAATTAAGGACATCCAAAAAGAAAAAGAGTACTACAAAAGTATGTTTATAATACTCCGTATCGAGCTGCTCCGAATCCGTCCTAACTATCGAGAAGTATTTCAGCTCCGACTCTGCCATCATAGCTGAGGCGTGAGGCTTATATCGGAAACTACCCTCTTCCTCATGCCTTTTTCTTTTATGGGAGAACTTCTTAACCTCAACAAGAGTAACTTCAAGATTCTTAGCCACCTCGCAAGATATAGACTTTGCAATCTCTTCTGCCGTAGCCACCCCACGGTGACCGAGGCACTCTGCCGAGCTGGCCTCACGGGCCACCAAACATTCTGCTTTGTGCTCTGAGATACAGGAAGTAGAATACTAAGAATATTAGCAATAGTCAAGACAACTTTTCCCTCAGCCATAGCTCGCTGAACCCTAAGAACTGTAGAATCTACCTTTTTGTCTTTACGAATACCCAACTCACTGAGTGCCTATTTTAGCTTGACTAGATCTTGAGCAACACAGTCGAACAGGCTGGTCTTGTCTGGCATCGATAAAGGCTTAGGCTCTACTAAAACAAGAAACACAATATTAAGTAACAGATCGAAGATAAGTATAGTTTATTTAAAGATTGGTCAACATTACTTACTCGGATTATAATATCTATGGTTTAGTTCGAGCGTCGGTTCATCAGGAACCTGCATACAGTTACCCTCTACCCACAAAAGGTGGTTGTTCTATGGTTTACCCGTAGATTTAAAATTTAATTTTTTTGGCCTAGCTGAATCTCTATATAGGTAACTATTACTTCGACCTTCGACATATTTCCATTTATAAAACTTCATCATATCTTCAGCTTCGAACTGCTTCGTAGTCACTTCCTTCCTTCATTATTTATTCAATAACTCACATACCCTCATCATTTCATAAACATTCCTATTTAATTGGGCAGGGCAATGCTGTAGCACATTCATAACCCCTTTATGAAAGAAGGTCTAAGGAATTCTAAGACCATATACGACATGATTTAAAAAACACCAAAACCTATCCCTCAAGCCTGATAGCCCGATACCATTATAATATGAGAGATTAATCCCCTCACTAATATCTTTATCCTTCTTCAACTTCGCCATGCATGGGACTTGGTAGTAAACAGCCTCCTCCCCTTTACCAGGAATATAGGCCCTGAACTATAAACCTTGCTTCCCCACATAACCTCCCAATTCTCCCTGCAATTTATTTTTATATTTTAAGTATTCTTTCCCTTCATCTATCCTATCTGCGTATATCACAAGGACTTTCTCCCTCTCTAATCAATCCTCCTTTTCTATCACCTCATTAACCTTACTGGGTTCCCCACCTTCTATGCTTCTCTCACCACAGTTTATTATTTCCTCCACCACACTACACTCGTCCCCCCTCTACGACAATAATGTTTCCTCGGAACTGGATGATACTATAAATTTACTGGTGGGAATACTAGGTTTAAACCACATATGAAACCTACAATATACAAAATATTATTTTTTTATTATTTTCTCTACATTACATACAGAAAAAATAAACCCACCTTCTATCCAGTCAACACGTCAATTTTTCAAATTCCCAAAACAAATGCAAAAATAAATCATTTATAATTTCCCTCTTCTTCCCCAAATGCATATTTTCTTCCTCTAACAGTCTAATCATATACCTAAATTCATATTCCCCATTTTTATTCAAACACCCCTAAACCCCTACATTATCAGATACATATATCAAACAAGTTATTATACATATCGAACACATTACTACAAATATTATACAGATTACTAAATAAATCAACCTAATAGGGCTTTATATTACCAACCTGTACCTAAAGAACAACAATCCTCTACTTTGCCCGGACGTCTTTTCGAGAATGAACGCTCCCGTCACTTCTCAGACAGTTTTCTATCACCAAATGAAGATTTACTTCTTAAATCACACTCAACACTTAAATGTTTCTTCTCCTTGAAAATAAGATTGACACAACTTTTTTCTCTCTCTAAAACTACAGATAATTTATGAGGGAGATAAAGATGCATTTTTATACTCTCCCTCAGTTGGAGAATCGACGGCTCCTTCTGGCACGCGTCAGCCATCCCTCCTATCTCTGCAGGTACATCTTTTGGTTGAAGGCATCATCATGACTTCTATGATAACGTCTACTGTCATCACGTCTGTCCCTATTATCTGCCATTACACAATTTTGTACCTCTTCCTCAAACACAGTACAAACGACCAATTACCTTACTTTAATACCTTGCTAAGATCGTACAACTTTCCTAAAATAGATCAAAATTCAAAATTCAAAGATATCAATATAGTTATTAAAATGCTACAGCTGTCTCGCACAAAATCTGTGCACAAAGATTAAAATAGAATACTTCATTTTTATTTAATAAGATTGAGACATCACATTCGTTTATCCTCAAAAATCCTCCATCTTACATTTATTCATACACAGCCATAGAATACTCAAAAGAAAATTACTTATTACGAGCTCTAATTCTTCTAGCTTACTAAACTCTCAAGTCACATTTAAAATAGCCTCGGTGATGCGCCTCCCCGCACAGAATGATCTCCCCTCTTATTGCACAATCTTGCCACATGTGAGCTATCGAACAATCAGTTCCTACACCATGGTACTCAACAATGACCTTCAAAACACGTCGTACAAGAAAAATTAGTCATACTCTACACGCTTCCCTTCTTTATCTAGTCCGGTCAGATTCAACGGCCATTTCTGCAACACAGCATCATAAGGGAGTCAGGAAAAATACCGCTCACGAAGTTTAACAACCTTGATATGTAAGCGATCATCAACTGCCTGATGAGCACGCTGAGCACGAGTCCACACCATGGATAAACTCACCACCTTTACAACAAAATATCCCTGCATAAGATGCAAATCAAAGCAGCCAAGATTTATGATTTTATAGCCCCCAGAAAGATTTTTGCAAATATCACCCCACAAATTTGGCCAAAGGATATTTTGTTCAAAGAAAGTTTACGGAACAGCAGAATATCAACAACAAATACAAAATATTATGACAGGTATTTCTTTCCATCGTATGAAATATCTCCTCCGATTTTGTACGAGAAAATATACAAAGGGGCAACATACAAGATCACGCAAATCTAGCAGTAGCACCTACAGATCAATACCCACTCTTTCTCACAGTTCGGAAAACTCTATCACCCAGTTCGAGTGCACAGATCGCAAAAAACGATATCTAACTACTTCCTTAAAATACTCTCTCTTTAACCCCCACTATAACTACCGTTTACTCTCGTACACACAAAACTCCTTCCAGCTCAATTTTTTCTATCATACCCCATGATATCTAACTCTTATTTTTTAAACAGCAAACTGCACAGATAAGTTCGTGACAAAGAGTCATGACCTCTGAAAAAAGTTATTTTATTAATTAGAAATTTTCTTTACAAGATACTTTACAAATAATAAAATGTCCCCAATAACTATAATAGATTACATCACAAAGTTACAGTTCGAATTCCTTTTAAGGAATCAGTAGGGAAGATTATGAAAAACTGAAGCAACTTCTAAACCCTGATCCCATACTACAAGATCCGGGAAACAGTCAGAGCTAGAAATTACAGATGAAAGATCTTCTTCATAGCCAAAATCTATGGTCCATGGAAGAAAATGATCCTCTGTATCCTTCCACCTCTTCCACCATAACCCTACCCCGCATGTTAGAAACAGACAGAGGGTCCTACCTTTTAAAAAGAACCCATTCACCAGAAAGATATCGGCAAAACTCTCTCGGATGAACGCCAACCACTTTACCTTCAGTTGTTACAGCTTCCTCCACCAGCAAATGAAGCACATTTTGGAACGCTGCCTCAGATTTTAGCAAATAGTGAAACTGCACCATCTGATAATAATCATCACCTGCCTCCATCACATCATCATATGACATACGGTGATCGGTAGGCAACGTAGAAATCGATGCCAGCAAATGCAAGGGTTTCTATCAAAAGTATCAGATACATAATTCATCCATCTTTCTACGAATCCTAAACTCTTAAGATTGGTTCTTGGTAGTCACCATACTCCCAAATAGTCAATTAGTCACAACAGTCAAGAATGGAGAAGAAAAGAGTTAGAAACAAAGACTTGGTTCCTCACTCTCACTTCTGAATACCGTTTATTCTATGATTAGCATTTAAAATAGACTTTTTAGATTCCCAATGACAGAATAATTTCCCATGCCAATAAACATTAACTAGAACCATTGGTTCTGGAAAACGTAAAAGGCACAAACAAGATACTTATGAATATGCATTGGAAATGATTCCCATGATTTTAACTATAGCATTAATGACACTTCTCAACCATCACTACACGCCCGTAAGGTTTCTCATACTACTGGCTGAGAGGGGGCAGCTGTAGTGGCGAATTTCGCTTCTCAAACTTATGCTTCATCTTTGAACTACATACGAGCTTTCGATCTCACTAGAAGAGCACGTGACATAGAAAGAATCAAGACAACAACATCAAGAAGGAAATACAGCACGAATTTCTCAACCAACACTACTTGTCCATGAGGCTCCTCGTGTTAGTGGTTGAGAGCCGCCTTGTAATAGGTTATTTTGTATCTCGAACTCAAAGCTTCATCCTTAACCTCAAATCATATAGGAAATATTACTAAAGGCATATTCAATATTTCTCAGTTTGAATCATCATTTTTGACCTCCACATCAACAGTTCAATGTATGCAAGTACACAATCATCAGCAGAGCAGTTGTACAGCAACAGAGGTCAGGACGTTATATTATCAGGTCAAAGAATATCTGACATCTACTTTGTAATGTCTACCTTTAAGAATATCAATGGTCGTGAAACGGTCATATGATGAGACCTATAAATAGGACCAGAGAATTGTAGATTAGAGATAGGCAATTTGATAAAGAAGAATCCTTACCCCAAAATTTCATAGATTCAGAGTGCTCATTGTAATAGCTAGTATTCTCAATAACATCTCCCTCTTCCTCAAGAGAGGTCGTAGTTTTTAACCAGTTCAAAGATTTTCCACGCTAAACTTTTGTGTTAGTTATTATTAGCGTTCTGATTACATCTGGAATATAGGCTATGTCCGGATCCAAGAATTAGGCTATTACATTTACTATAAGACTAATAAAAGTTTTACCAACAAATATACCACCTTAAATAATTTTACAATTTACTAAAACTATTAAACTTTATAATAAAAAACATAACTCCAAGAAAATACCAAAAAAAAATATCTTAAGAGAAAATAAAGCTTATTGACCATGTACCATATTTTTCAGTCTTACTAGCTTCAGTCATTGTTTGTTAAGAGGAAGAAAGTTGAAACAATCTTAAAAGAGCAAATGGGAATTGGAATTGCCAGTATGTAATTAAAATCCTTGCCATCATTTCTCTAAATTTCAATGGTGTATGAGGTGCGTAAAAACACTTTACCCGCAACTTTTCCTAAAAAGAGTTACAGAAATAGTTAATAAGAATTACAAACAAATAAAATTTAGGCGTTTATACTTTCGTCTTGTAGAAAACTTAGAGACGTTGACTGGATTCATGATATAGATTCACTAACAAAAACTGACCATTTTGTGAACTTACCCATTACTGGCATTACTGATTATGGGAATGCCTCTCTATCAGTTCTTCAATGTCAACATCTCCATTTATCGAAACCCTGTAATGGCGCTAAAAATGATGGCGAACAATTAAGAAACATAAATTATTTGCAAATTACACAATTGTACGTACTTGAAAATCTACCAAAGACTGTTAAAAATGATAATGTGAAAGCTTGAATGAAAATATCAGTATTTTTTTACCAATCGAGTGACGCTTTGATTGGTATTCCTTGAAGGGGCAAAAAAGATGATCATAAATTTTAGTAAACAACCTAGCAGAGAACAAACTTTTTATAATTCCAATTCCAATTCCAAATTGGAATTCTTAAATATAGTATGATATAGAGAAAGGACAGTAAACAGAGAGATTGGGGTTCATCATGATTGTGTATAACTTTTTTTAGTTATCCCATTATAGAGAAGATAGAAGGGGAATATAAAGAAACGATGGGCATATTGAGATACTTGATGTGTTGAATTATAATAATGGGGTTTTAACATTGCTAGCTAGGTTGTGGGGGTTACAACATTGACAGCTACTTTGTGGGGTTTCAAAAAAAATCAGCATGACTGTGTTAAGGGAGAGAGTTCGATGGTGGCTTAGGTTTGAAGGAAGAGAAAAGATGCAGGGAGAAGAGAGAAATATAATGGAAGAAGCAATAATTTTCTCTCGAAAAAATCACCCTCAAGTATTTAATGTATTTAAAGCAGGATTTAATTTACATTACCTGACAATGCTACGTAGGACAAACGAAGCCACATAGGACAATCGTCTGCACATGGGACAATCGATGCCACATAAGACGAAACTTAGGTTTATAATATAGACTAGGTTATAATCCCGTGCTACGCACGAATGCGTTAGATTATATTGATTGATAAATGCTGAGTTTGTGTAGTATTTGGCTAATGAATTTCAGTTTTGGCTAATTTCAACACTGAGGTTTTAATAAAAGTTCATAATATAGTCCAAATGCATTATAAATTTTGAAGAAAACCATATGTTCTTAGTCCTTTAACGATATTTTGTTGAGGAATTCATTAACAAACTAATATTAAAAAAAATTTACATTAGGTAGAAGGTGTTATATGTACACCAATTAGATTTTAGCAAACCATAATTTGGAGTCTCCAATTGCATACTTTAGAATATACATACCTCAGTAGCATTAAAAGAAAAGTAGAGGGCCCAATCTAGGACAAATTATGCGGATGATTAACACTAATGGATCTTGTAGTATTCGCTTAAAACACCACTTAGAAGGAGCAATGATATTAAGAGTCCAAAGACTCATTACGGGTCAAAGATATTAATAATGTAGATACTCCAATAATTTACCACACTGAAAAGGAATTACCACACTTGGATGAAACAAACGCAGAGAAGGTAACCTCAAGAAACACAAAAAAAATGTTAAACATATAAATAAAAGAAAAGTCTTTGTTCTGCTCTATCTTCATTAGCATTAAAGACAAAGTAAACATAATAAGGCAAGCTTGGTATTTGGAGATCTTCTAGAAGGATTCATGGCAACCGCAAGATGATCTGCATTAAACATTGGAGAAGATCTGTTAATTTGTAATTTTCATAACTTCATCTACAAATATGAAAGAAAAATGTTGGACTAAAAATATTTTGTAAAATTTACCTTTTAGTCAGCGTTAAACGTTTGTGGACATCTTTCAGAGTGGTGTTTGGTTTATTTCAAAGTTGAAGTTAACATTGAAAATTTTCTCTGTAAATTTTGTTGAAGAGTAAAAGATATTAGCATAATTATTTTAACAAAATTATACAAATGATTCAATTGCATATATATAGTTAGTAAAATAAATTGGCGAGTGCATAAAATTAATATTTTCAAGCTAGTTTGACAATCGTATGAACCTTTGCACAAATTATTTGTATCCTCTTTTGTATGTTAGAAATTGATTATTATCTATAATGAATATGTGACTTACACATGATGTTTTGTTCGCAAACTCAGTAGACTCAAGCGTAGCGTCTATTACCTACAATTTTGACATTGTAAAGTTTCTTTTCCCACTCATTATATTATACTCAGTTATTTTGAATTGGAAGATGTATGTAGAACCAACTAACTATTGAAGAACTTTTTCAACCAAGTCATGCCCGTTTTGCTATAAGTTTTGATACACAATCATTGTGAAAATAATCATAGTATGTAACAATAATGAAAGAATAAGCTATAAATATATGAAATTTTTCATAATATAACAAATCCATTTTGAATATATGCTTTCTTATAGAGTCAAAAGCTAATTTTCTTACCTAATGTTCCAGTTATATTAGCTCTTGTACTGATTGTGGAATCATTGTCTTTGCTTCTTTTCCAAATGATGTTAAAGTTGGAGTTCCTGCTAGATCATCAACTTGCAATTGCAACTTGTACCTATATTTTAGTGTAGCTTATTAAAATTTATTTTCATTCATGTTTAATAAAAATATCAAGTTTTTACCTTGGGATCGGGCTCGTTAATTGAGATTTACAAAAATTGTAATTGTATTCCGTGTTTGCATGAATCAACTTCCAAAGACATTTTGAACATGATAGATAGTACCATCCGTAATTTGCAAAGACCTTTGTGATTGTTGCTTTGTAAGTATAATTTTTTTCCTATAGCTAAAAACCGATGTACCCATAAATAAAAGGAAAGTAAATATTTTGATATATATGGTAGATATAATTGTACCTTAGTTTGAAATTCATCCATAATAGTGAAAATTTCACCTAATTCCTTTCTATTTTCAAACATAAAATCAGCCTTGTTTTCTGTACTTTTGTCTGTATTCCCGAGCATTTGTACCGAACCATCACACAAAAGGATTTCACTGAAATTAAAATGACATTGAATTAGATTCGTTGTTCGATTAAAAATTCCATGAATTTGTTAGAAAAATGTAATTACTAAACCTGTTTAAGAGCATTGATACTTCTGAAATTTGCAAATTATAATACATCTTTGTTGCGCTTGTGGACTTTATGTAGCAAAATCCTTAGCATATTATACAATTTTAGTAGTAAACTATTCAATTTTATTAACAAATTATAAAATAATCTTATATAATTGAGTAAAGGTGGAGTGCATACCGTTGAATATGTCTACTGTCGTAGACGTGACAATCAAAACTTTTGGAGTTGAAGGCATTTCTGAGAGATCAAGTGGTATTTCTTTTAAGATGTCATCCCAAACAGTGATTTTCATTGTTGATCTGCTATATTGAAGTTATAAAGAATAGCTATAAAAATATAGATAAAAAATTGTGTACATGTATATAAGTCCATATCTATTGTTTTTTGTACCACATATTTTAAAGAATTAGATCCTATTTTGGGGATGTATCTCTGGTTCTTTTGCTGACCAATTCAATTTCTGTTACGGCCTTCAGCTTCCCGAAAATATTTGTATTAAATTTTTATTGATAAAATTTGAAATAATTCACTGTTGTAAGAACTACACAGAATAAGGTCAGTAGTGAATACCTATAAGAATTTTGTCTGGTTATATCTATTAGGTATTTCATTGAACTCTACGAAAGATATTTTGGTTGGTTATATCTCATTTCGTTTCACGATGGTGTCATTTTTGATGTAAATCTTATTCACCATAAATAATGGGTCGATAAGTACCATTAATTTTAGAGACGTTAAACTTCTCTACATGGAAAATATTTCACTCTGTAAGTATGTCGCTGAACTACGTAATAAGATCTCATGGAGCTGGTGCATGTATTTGATCTTCTTGGAAATTTTATAACATAAATATGGTTAAAATCTAAACATGAAAAACTATATTTTTTCGCATTGAATTTCTTTTGAGTAGTTTGTAAGTGTTAGGAATCTACTTACATTCTCGTCAATGAACAGCATATCTAGACCCCAAACGTCTTTGCTTGTGAAGTTTCTTGTGGTCCACTTTCTACTCAAGCGGACTTTCAAGTGGAAACGGTCCCGTGAAGGAGTTAGCTGTCGCAAAAGAGCATAACAAACTTTGGTCATGGTGATCGAGGCTGCAAATTGCAGTAAAGAGCAAATAATGCTAGAATTAAGTTATAACAATAGTAACTCATATATTTAAACTTGAAAATAAATAAAAGTTGTATACCAAAAACATGAAGATTTTCAATAGTTGATGTACAATAGCTTATTCCCGATTTCCATTCTAAAAATAATTAGTTTAAAAATTAAATATGTAATTATCAAATTTAAAAAATGTTCATTAAATAATTGAGAACGAAAATTATCGCCGAGGGACTAAGAATATTGACTTGTCTCAAGTAAATTTGTTTAATTGGAAGTTCCCAACCAATTCGGTTTATCCCTTGAAACCTTTTCCCGTAAGTTTATAGTTCTCTGTTTAGCCAATGCCTTAATATGGCCAATGGATCAAATGCCAATTTCATTGACTTTATTCAATTGGAAACTATAAAAATGAGGAGAACGTACGAACCTTTTTTGAATCCTAGATTTCAAGGAATCTCTTACATGTCACGTCACAAATCCTAGATGACAGCAACAGTTGAGGTTCAAATGAAAGTAAAATTTTGATATTCAGCAGGGACATTGAGGTGGTGGTGCTTATGCAGTAGACACCTCATGCGGTTATAAATACTGCCTACTTAATTTAGAAATTTATAGAAGGAAACTGCAATAGAAAGCTCTGCCGAGCATTCTTAATAGTCTTCTTAAATTATTATGTGGTAAAATTTCTTTAAAACTTAAACACTTATTGCATTCCAAATAACAAAGGCAAAAGTGCGGCACAGAGACTGGTAAAATGGTTATGGTATGGTAAGTATGTCTTACGTTTTCTATGGTGAAATTTACTTGCTATATAACTTTTCTTGTAGATGGATGATGTGTAGTGTGAGATGATTTAACAGCGATAGTAGACTGTAGATGATGCTCACATATCTTGGTCCCGCTAGTGACTAAGTCTTGGTAGTCTTACGAGCAATACCTCCAGTGACCCAAACCTCGTGTAACTAGAGCAGGGAAATGTCAGGTCAGCGGATGAGCGAATTCTTCGGTCACCTTGTACGAGTAAGGATGCCCTGATGAAGCTACTCCTTAGTATCTCCATACAACGAGCAATTATTAGCAAATGCAGAACGAATACGAGGAGCACCCAACCCCATGACTCTGAAGGGATAATCTAAGAATTTCCCTGAATAGGTGAGAGAGGATGCTCCTAGGTCAAACCCTCCATATAAATAGAAAGGAGGAGGGTAAAAAAAGGGGAGGATCTTCTTCTTCCTTCTTCCTTCTTGAAGCATACTACTATTCCACAGCGATCAGAGAGAGAGAGCTAGAGAGAGGAACCCGGATGTAGTTGAGGGGTGCCCTCCTCCGGTTTAGTATCAAGCGCAACACATCTAACGATTATTGTTGTCCCCTAATAAAACAAGGAGGCTTCAATTAGCACCGTCTGCATTTCCCCCAAAGCCTCCTCCGAGCAATAATGGTGGTTTCCACCCGAAATTAGTCCCAGGAACAAGCCATGGCCGGAATGAGAGCGGCACTGGCGCAGCTGCAGGACCAGATGTCTACAATGGACGACCAAATACAACAGCTCCAAGTGGCCAACGATACTCTTCGTTACACTTTCACCGCCGGAATACACCCGCCGATGGACGATTCAATAACCTTCGCGCCTGTAAGGGAGTCAACCCAGTAGGAACCACTTCAAGGAGATGAAGCAAACCTTATACCTACAGCAGGAGCCTCGGTAACACCAGTCCACCATCCTCTCGCGCCGCCCCAAGGACCCACTATGCCTCAGCACCCCGCGGTTCACCAAGGTACAGGCCCACAACATCATCGACCGGTTTACCAGCTCAGTCATAACGACCTGCTCCATCCCGGCTGATATGCTCATCAACTCCACAACCACCATGTACCAAATCCCGTCGTGGACTACGGTGACAGATATGGCGGCGACCGCGCAAAACATTCACCTTGGCATCCCCCTTATAGCCCAGATGACCCTTCTTACCCCCACGGCCACGACTGTCGTCCCCAATACGATTGCAACCATGCGCACAACGAAAGATTTTATGACCGATACCTAGGAATGCCCCTTTCGGGACTGACATAGGCCTATAACTACGACAGCCACCTTGACGAGTCCACAACCCCAGGCGAAGCCACCCACAAAGGGATCGCAGAAACCCTTGACCAGCAACCACTAATAGCTGCGACCGTGGAAGCACTTATCCGAACAATGCACGGCACAAACCCAAGTAGGCGGTCAACCACGGAGACGCTCCGCCGGATCCACAATACAACCTTTACTGCGGCCATACGAAGCTACGTTCCAGCACAAAGCTACTCTCCACCCAAAATAGAGCCGTTCACCGGTTACCAGGATCCTGGGCAGTACCTCTCCAAGTTTTAGTACAACATAGACCTACAGCATCAAGTGGATGAGCACATATGTTGTCTATTTCCCTTGACATTGTCAGACAGTGCCCTCGTATGAATTCAGAGCCTCGTACCAAACCCAATATCCACGTTCGAACAATACTCGTTTGTATTTATCAACAAGTACCTCCACAACCAACAATCAAAAAAATAGTTAGCGGAACTGCTCTCCCTAAAACAACAAATCGGCAAAACCACCGACTCTCTCCTTTCACGGTTCAAAAGCAAGCTCACCCTCATAGAACGGGTAGATGCACCAATAGCTTGCCACGCCATTATGGGCGACTGTCTCCCCGACTCTAAGTTGCGTGAGGCCTTGCATAGAAAACGACCCGAAATACTCAAACACCTATATGAGAAGGTACGTAAATATCAAAACGTAGAAGCGGACAACCGTGCCTCTGCCTCACAAATCGCCGCCCTCCTGAGTACCACATCCACGCCGATAGTACGTAACCAGGCACCCAGATACTCAGGGGATATAAACGAAGATCCACACGATAACAAGAATAGACAACGAATTGAACGCGACCAACGAGATAACACCAAAACCTCCAGGGACGGACGACAAAGAATTACCCGTTGGGAACGTTATCCTTCCAGTGACCTGACCATTTCGTGGGCAGACTTTCTCCTCGTGGTCAAGAATTACCCTAACTACAGAAAACCTTGAAACCGGCCTGACCGACCTGGTCGTCCATACTGCGCGCATCATGAGGTCCATGACCATCCAACCGAGGAATGTTACGATTTCATTAACATGACCGAGACTTGGTTCCACCTCGGCCAATATACACGATACCTTAAAAAACTAATCCCACCCGCAGAGAGAGCGCCTCACCCCACCTACAATGAACGGGCAACAAACATACGGGCACCAGAACATTTACCAGTATGTGAGATGATATTGGCCGACCACAACCAAGCTCCTTCCAAATACTCCATTTCAAATTCTAGAAGGCAGTGTTACCACCTAACTGAGAACCAGCGAGCCGCTCACAAGAACGTTATCCTTCTACTAACCCTCCGGCGGATCAAGCAATCTACTTCACCGATCACGATCTTGGCACCATTTCACACCCTCATGACGACGCCCTTGTTATTTGGATCGTCATAGGCGGCGTCCTCGTTAAAAGAATGCTGGTCGATTCCGGTAGTAGAGCTAACATCCTCTTAACGAGGCACTTCACAACATGAACATGCAGGACTGCCTTGCACCCTCCAAGATTGAGATTTCTAGTTTTAACGGGTCTACTAAATGAGCAACGGGAGAGCTCGTAACTCAAGTACAGGCAGGCTCGGTTATCGCACCTACAACTTTCATCGTCATCAACAGCCCCACAGTTCACTACAACGGAATTTTAGGACGCGACTGGATTCACGCCATGAAGGCCGTTCCCTCCTCCTATTATCAGGTAATTCGTTTTCCAAAAAAGTTTGGCCCCTACCAGATACGCGGCTATCAGGTCGCTGTGCGAGTCTGCTATGCCAACTCACTGCAAAACTTAATCAATCAAGAGAACACAAAAAAGAAAGGGAAACAAATCGAGCAAGCCAATTTGCAACGAACGAGGCATGAGCCCATAATGATGGTCTCGTCCCCCGTTCCTTGCTCTAAAAACAATTTAATGCCCACAGGAACGATACACGACCAAAACGATGCCATTTTAAATACATTCAGTAAATCGTGGACCCCGCCTCTCGTGGAGCTAGTCGCTCCAATTGACATCGACGGCCCCACGAGAATAACATATACTGGTTCCTTCTTGACAGGTGACGAGCAAGCGGACCTCATTACAGTACTCTGATAGTTCAAACATATCTTTGCGTGGTCTTTTGACGAAATGCCAGGCATAGACCCCGCGATGGCCTGTCATCATTTACATGTTCATGAAAAAGCCAACCCCATCAAGCAGAAACCACGACGAACAACACCACATTTATGTGAAGCTATCAACGATGAGATACAAAAGCTATTGCACACAGGATTTATAAGATCTGTTGACTGCCGACACTGGGTAGAAAATGTGGTCGCGGTACCAAAGAGGAATTAGAAAACCCGAGTGTACATTGATTTTACCGACCCCAACCGCCACTGCGCAAAAGATAGTTTTCCTATGCCCCTCATTACCAGACTAGTCGATTCCACGGCCAACCACGGGCGGTTGTCATTCATGGACGGCTACTCCGGATACAACCAAATACCGTTAGCAGTGGAAGATCAAGAGTGCACGTCATTCACCACCGAGCAGAACCTGTACTGCTATACGGTCATGCCCTTTAGCTTGAAGAATACAGGATCCATGTACGAATGCCTCGTAACCACAATGTTTGAAGAACATCTTGGCAAAACAATGGAAGTCTATATCGATGACATGCTCATCAAAAGCCGCCTGTGCCACGACCATCTTCGTAATCTCGAGACAGTTTTCACAAAGATTCGGTCGTACATGGTGCGTCTTAACCCGGAAAAGTGCAGCTTTGGGGTTTCCTCAGGAAAGTTCCTCGGACACCTAGTAACCCAATGTGGAATCGAAGCAGACCCTGATCAGATCCATGCTCTTGCCTGTATGCCATCACCACGGACATTAAAGCAAGTACAAGCCCTCGTTGGAAAAATAGCCGCTCTGGGATGCTTCATTTATAAATCTTCCTACAAATGCCGCCCATTATTTTACAGCATTCAGGAAAACAAAAATTGCCAATGGAACGATGAATGCGAAACAGCCTTTCAAAACATGTTGCGTTACTTAGCCACTCCACCAATTCCAAGCGCCCCTGTCGAGTACGAGTTACTAGGTTTGTACCTGGGCAATACCAATGAATCCATCAGCGCAGTCCTCATACGCACAAAGCACAAAGTGGAAAAGCCAGCATATTTGGTCAGTAAGACCCTAATGGGAATAGAACTTCGGTACTCCACGGTGGAAAAACAGGCCCTCGCTCTTGCATATGCCTCACAAAAGTTACGACCATATTTCCAGGCACATAAAATCAAGGTCATCACCACCCGACCACTTCGAGAAATTTTTGCGAAGAAAGATAAGACCCGCTGGATTGCAAAATGGGCAATTACACTAGGTGAATTTGACATCCGGTACGAACCACGAGTTTCCATTAAAGGACAGGAAGTAGCGGACTTCCTCGCAGACCTACCTATACATGACGACAATTGGCATAACGATGAGGAGGATGACCACGATACCCACCCTGACGCCGACGGGCCAGCGCATACTAAGGGATGGCGGCTGTATGCCGACGGGTCCGTCAACGCTGGCGGCTCTAGTCTTGGCATGGTTTTAGTTACTCCGACCAATGAAAAAATTGAGAAGGCCATACGGGTCAATTTCCCCCTCAGTAACAAGGAGGCAGAATATGGGGCGTTGTTGAGCGGACTAGAAACATCGTTGGCCCTGGGCGTGGAGGAACTCTCCATCTTCACCGACTCGCAGCTAGTTGTTAACCAGCATAGCGGGATGTTCCAGGCCAACGGTAGGATGGATAGTAACATGGAAATACTAAAACAACGACTAACCAAGTTCCCGAAAGATCAACCTCGAACACATCCACCGTGGTGAAAATGGACACTCAGACACCCTTGCGTATCTAGCAGGCTTCATTGGCAACAAACTCCGAGTCATCCAGATTGATATCCTTGATAAACCGAGCATTAACGTAAACACAATACAAGTAATGCAAACTGAATTACTCGTTCCCCCCGACTGGCGCAAACCTCTCCTAGATTTCTTCGGGGAACACCACATCCTTCTGGATGATCGATCAGCAGCCGAAAGTATCCACAACAGGGCCCAAAAATATGCGATGATTAATGGTGACCTCTTTCGGACAAGCTTATATGTTCTGCACCACACTTGCATCGCCGGAGAGCGAATCAATACAGTTATCGCAGAAATTTATGACGGTGTTTGCGACACCCATACGGCTGGTCGTTCCATGGCTGACCGTGCATGTACCCAAGGATTATACGGGCCAACTATGCACAAGATTTCATAACATACACCCAAAAATGTGATAAATGTCAAATGCACGGACATATCATCCACGCACCACCAGTCGACCTCAATACCGTTTCCAGCCCATGGCCATTTGCAAAATGGGGACTTGATATCGCCGGTGCCCTCCCAATGGCGCGCAGAAGATGCCAATGGCTACTGGTAGCAACAGACTATTTTATAACATGGGTTGAAGCAATACCCCTCACTCGGATTAGGGAGGAAGAGGTCATCGCGTTCCTATGGAAGCATATTATCGCACGGTTTTGCTTTCCCGCCGTACTAATGACCGACAACGGTACACTATTCGTGGGAAGCAAAGCCATAGATTTCATACGACCTTACCATATAAAAGTCCTTCCTTCGAGCCCGAGATACCCCCAGGGAAACGGACAAGCCGAGGCCACAAGCAAAACCATCATCGACTGAATCAGTAAACGACTGGGCACGGCAAAAGTTTGCTGGGTGGATGAGCTACCCCACGTTCTATGGTCATACCGAACGACCCTTAAGAAAAGTACGGGCTCCACACCGTTTATGCTTACCTACGGCTCCGAAGTAGTACTCCCCAACGAAGTCATCACCAATGCGACGAGATCTCTAGTAGTTGACAGTGCAATCAATGACCGACTACTCGCCAAGAACCTCGACAATATAGATGAAACAAGAGAGGATGCTTCTTCATGACCGTTGCGGTATCAAGAGACATTGAAAAGAAACTATCACAAACGAGTAATCCCTTGACAGTTTTGTGAAGGTAACTACGTCATGAAAAAAGTCTACCCAACAGCTCACAATCACAACAAGGGAAAATTACAACCTAACAGGGAGGGCCCTTACCTCATATCCCGCGTCGCCAATGGCAACACATACTATCTACTCATTCGCGATGACGAGGAACTCAAATCTCCCTGGAATGCCATGAATCTCCGCAAATGGGTTCATTAGAAATGCATAACATGTACATGATCACTCGTGCTCAATAGAAGTTCAGTTTCAGCATCACAATCCAAAACGTAGATCACCATTATATGATCACTAGTCTAAGCGAGATAAAAAATTGTGTTATAAAGGTAGTTAAGGAACTGGAGGCGTCCTTGAAGTAGGTCACCCCCGCGAAGAACGAAAATCGAGGACATCCTTGACGAAGGTTGTCCTCGCAAAGTATGAAAGTCGAGATGTCCTTGATGGAGGCCATCCTCGCAAAGCACGAAAGAGGAGGTGTCCTTAATGTAGGCGACCCTCACACAACAGGAAAATTGTTTTTTGACGGACAAAATGAAATTACTTTACTGGGGGCATCATTGAAGTAGGTTGTCCCCGCAATGAACAAAAACCAAGGACATCCTTGACGATGGTTGTCCTCGCAAAGTTTGACAGTCGAGATGTCCTTGACGTAGGCCATCCACGCAAAACACGAAAGTAGAGGCGTCCTTAAAGTAGGCAACCCTCACACAACAGGAAAATCACATTTTGACGGACAAAACAAAACTACTTTACTGGGGGCGTCCACCCCCGCAAAGAACAAAAACCAAGGACGTCCTTGACGATGGTTGTCCTAGCTAAGTATGGAAATCGAGGTGTCCTTGACGTAGGCTATCATCACAAAGCACGAAAGTGGAAGTGTCCTTGAAGTAGACAACTCTCACACAACAGAAAAATCATTTTTTAACGGATAAAATGAAATTGCGTTACAGGGGGCGTCCTTGAAGTAGGTCGCCCCCGCAAAGAACGAAAAGTGAGGACATCCTTGACGAAGGTTGTCCTCGCAAAGTACGAAAGTTGAGATGTACTTGACGTATGCCATCATCCCAAAACACGAAAGTAGAGACGTCCTTGAAGTAGGCAGCCCTTACACAACAGGAAAATCATTTTTTGACGGACAAAACGAAATTACTTTACTTGGGGCGTCCTTGATGTAGGCCACCCTCGCAAAGAATAAAAATCGAGGACATCCTTGATGAAGGCGGTCCTCGTAAAGGACAAAAATCGAGATGTCCTTGACGTAGGCCATCCTCGCAAAGCACGAAAGTGAAGGTGTCCTTGAAGTAGGCCACCCTCACACAACAGAAAAATCGCTTTTTGACGAACAAAGCAAAATTACTTTAATGGGGGCGTCCTTAACGTAGGCCGCCCCCACAAAGAGAGAAAACTGAGGACATCCTTGAAGAAGGTTGTCCTCGCAAAGTACGAAATTCGAGATATCCTTGACGTAGGCCAACCTCGCAAAGCACGAAAGTAGAGGCGTTCTTGAAATAGGCAACCCTCACACAACAGGAAAATCATTTTTTAACGGACAAAACCAAATTACTTTACTGGGGGCATCCTTGACGTAGGCCGCCCTTGCAAAGAGCGAAAACCGAGGACGTCCTTAATGAAGGCGGTCCTCGCAAAGTAAGAAAATCAAGATGTCCCTGGCGTAGGCCATCTTCGCAAAGCACGAAAGTGGAGGTGTCTTTGAAGTAGGCAACCCACCCAACAGGAAAATCATTTTTTGACGGACAAAACGAAATTACTTTAACGGGGGCGTCCTTGACGTAGCCCCCCCCCCCTCTTGAGAAGAATGAAAACCAAGGACATCCATGACCAAGGTTGTCCTCGCAACGTACGAAAATCAAGATGTCCTTGACGAAGGCCATCCTTGCATAGCACGAAAGTGGAGGTATCCTTGAAGTATGCAACCCTCATACCAGGAAAATCATTTTTTGACGGAAAAAATGAAAGTACTTTACTGGGGGCATCCTTGACATAGGCCGCCCCAGCAAAGAATGGAAACCAAGGACATCTTTGTCGAAGGCTGTCCTCGCAGAGTTCAAAAATTAAAGTATCCTTAACATAGTCGTTTAAATAAATTACTTTACTGGGGGCATCGACGGCGCAGGGAGCCCTCGCTAAGAGCAAAAATTTAGGACATTCTGGTTGTAGGCCGTCCTCGCTAAGTACGAAAGTCGAGGTGTCCTTGACATCGGTGACCCTCGCAAAGCACAAAAATCGAGGAGTCTTCGAAGAAGGCCACCCTTGCACAACACGAATGTTTTTTATTTGCCAAAAAAGAAATCATGACTGGAGGCACGCCTAGTCGCCTAAATGACCAAAGAAGCGCCATCCATCGAGCCCATCGCGCCTAATCAATTCGACAAGGTTAATTAGGTGACTAACGTACCCCATTCCAATAAGGACTTTGTAAATTCTGGTCAATTGTTTCGCACCTAATTTTCACGGATTATTAAAAGCGCGGCTACTAATAAACATAACGACTACGATACATATTTCTGATAGCCAGATTTAATTTCAAAATTAGCGGCAATTAAATTCACAGCAACAAAGGACTACTGACAGACAAAAATATGGCAGAAAGTGATTTGATTCAGAGCAAATTCACCAAGAATAACAGGGATATGACCTCTCTCATTTTTCAAAACCCAGCCCTTCACAACTAGCCACTTTGATATCTTCCTCAGCCATCACGCGCAAGAAAATTTCACGGCTAACACAATTTTGCACTTTGTCCCTTAAAATAAGATACCAGAACCACCGCTTTTTCTGCGTCTCCCTCTCGGGTATAGGGAGGGTTGACGGGTCGACATAGGTTTGCACTAATGGCTTCCCGGCCAGCCCACGGTTGCCAAAGTAGAACTTTTTATAAAACTCCACCTACACGCTTACCCGTGCTTTATACCTGGCCTTCGACCGCGTCTGCATCTTTCTCCTCCTGATGTTTGGACTCCCAGTGGCAAGCTCCAATGAAAGAGTAAGAGCGCTCCTCCCACAAGTTTTCTAATGCGGGATGGAATCCATCTCCCACAAATTTACATTTATATAAGCCTCATTAACTGCCATGGGGAAACCAAAGAGCCATCCCCTTCATTTGTTGTGCCGCACATGTCCCCCCAAGTAGCCTCACTCACTGCCCCTTGGAACTCTCAACTTACATTAATAACAGACATGACGTTTTGCCTACAGTAATCCCTCATTACGTGGCCAATACGAGAGCATCATACCAAGAACACCCCAATGTCGCCATTAACACGAGAAACGTACAAATTAAAAATACGACTGCACAAATATATCAAGCAAAGAGCACGTTCAACAATAAATTGTATGGCAAAGCCCTATGAGTTTCATAAGTTTACATTCCAAAAATAAAAACATTTTTCCAAGGCAAGCACATAAAGCCTTCCTCGCCAAAATATAAAACGACCGTCCTCTTAGTACGAGAATCTAAACAGGGACAACGGCCCTGTCCTCCTCCGCTTGTTGTATCTCCTCTTTAGGAGTAATATCCATCTTGCCCCCTATAGGAAGAGAGCCTTGGTGCCCAGAATAGCCAAGATAACGCAACTCAGGCACGTCCTGGGTCTGACACAACAATAGCAACGGTGGAGCCAACGTATCAACCCACCACTTCGTCGATGAACGAAACTCATCCTCTAAACGCGTATGGCGCAATTCTAGCTCGGCAACGAGATTCTACAAACCATCTGTTACTTTCTTCGCCCCCGCCAGCTCCTCACGAAAGCCTTGCTCGCTTGCTTCCTTCTCCAGCGATAGAGTCCTTAACCGTCCGTGGGTTACTTCCATGTCCCTATCGACTGCAAGCTTCGCGTCAGTCAGCACTTTCAATTGTTCTTCAAGTCTAGCGGTCCTGCTCGCTACGTGCTCCACCAGTTCGTGATATAGAGCCTCTATTATAAGCTCTTTCTGCGCGGTCCTCATTTCTTCCAGTCGCAATTCCAACTCTATATTACGATTGGAAAGGGTATCATCCCGCAGAAACGAGGCCTCGAGTGTAAGGGTACCCTGCATAAAGTAAACAACGATTTTATTATTCATAACCTTGAAGGAAATAGACGCTTAACCACTAAAACAATAACCTACCCGGACAGCTGCCACGACCGCAGTATGACGAGCCCGAGGGTTATCTTGAGCCTGAGCTAGACGGTTCTTTTCCTTGTCCATGTAAGAAGTACTCTACAGTTCCCCTTCAGGCAAACTACCATCAAAGAGTTTACCGCACCCGACCGAGCGTGTCACCTCCTCAACGTAAGAATAAGACAACGGCTCCCTCTCCCTGCCTCGCAGCTGCCCAGGCTCCTCGTCTAAAAGACCGACAGTAACTAACCTCTGTCGCTTCACGAGTGGGACATCTTCTATGTGACCACTGACCCCTCGCAGCCCCGGACTCTATCCAGCGAGAAGAGGCTCGCCACCAATTGAGCCAGAAAAATCCTTTCCCCTCGCACTTAAGAACCTCGGCTTCATTCCAACGCTTTCCATAAATTTGTAACTGTGAACACTTTCCACAGAGTAAGTATTGCTCATGGGACGAATACGAGGCTCGCTATACTTGACCGCTGACAAATATTTATCAGAGTCAAACTTCTCGTCGATAATATTGGTCAATACTTGATTCTCTTTACTTTTATGGCCGAGCACACGCAATCGTGAGAACTTATAAGTTACCCTTCCTAGCGTCACCCCTGTGAAATAAAAGAGCAATCATTAGTCATCGAATGACAGAGACTCGCATACAACTACATCGACTTATACGAAGGAACGTACACTTAGTATTAAACACGTTATGATGTAAACGACGATTAGGGCCGTTGTCATAATCAAATGCCCCCGTCCCCAGAATTGGATGTCGACACCCGTAATTCCCACTCGTCGGCAACTTAAAGATCTTTGGCTCACCAGATTTAGGAGCTATATAGTACCAGTGCCTCTAGTCAGGCGTACAAGGACGCATGACTCTTTGACACCTCGGGCCTGGATCACTCTCCTTGGCTGCGACCTTTTTTGCCTTGACGGCAGTCTGAGTTTGCCGCCCTACATGGCCCTCCCGCGCTCGTGAATGAGTAACGTGAGGAGACGCCAGCTTTTCTGATGCCTTATCCCCATCCCGTTCAACCCCCGAGCCCTCCGGAATAGTGTCCCATTGACGCGGACAGCACCCCGTCTTATAGGCAACCATTATGTCCCCAGAACCCACATTCTAATGTGGAGGCACCGATTGATTAATCAGCCGACACCCTGTCATCACTCGGTAAAAATTTCCATTCATTTGCCCCGGGGCATGCCCAAACGAATTTAAACATTTTTTTGTTAAGTCATCCAAGGGAAATCTTAGCCCTACATCAAATTGCCCGAAGTACACGATACATTGGTTGGACGCAAATGCTTGACAATCCAGTCATATCCACTTACGACCGCCTCGAGCTTTATCCCGCTCGTTAACGACGTCCAGATACTCCATCATTATCCTCGGACATTCGTAATCAGCCAACGTAGTGGGCAACTTTCACTCGCTTGGATAAGGCCAAAAAAACTCAGACACTCCTTCCTCACGACCACTAATAATGTCTTCATGGGCCAGATCTTCAGGTACTCTCCCTAGCACAATGAAATCCATCTGCGATTCTACCCTCATGATCCGAGGCATGGAAGTTCCTACCTCGTGGTCAAAGCAGCCCACCAGCCCCACAGGCGCGGCACCTGTTGGCCTGGCCATTGAGCCTTCCATCATTGACTCACCCTCAGGTACAACCATATCTCTGCCCGGTTTTTCTCTATTCCTTATCTCATATCTATTTACTGATCTGTGCTCAACACTCGTATGCCCCTGCACGAGCCAGACGCAAATGTCAGCCTCAACCCTAACATAGCGAAGGGCATAATGGCCACCTAACTACTGGGCACCCTAGGGCCAGGCCACTCCCTAGTGCGGACCATTAACCAGGCTACCTCCCGGTATTGCCGCCGAAAGTCGACGAGACTCCGTGACATATAACACGATTCATCCCGGAGCCACGGTCACCACAACTCTTTCGGTTACCACCGATTCGCTCGGACATTTCACATGAGTCAAAAGTATATCAAAGAAATTACACTACGGTAAATTACTCAAGTTAAAAGGGTAAACTCACCTGAGAATTCCAACGCGAAATTCCACCGCTTTGCTCTAACCCAAGAGTATCAATTCCGTCCAAAGCTTAGAATTTTCTTTTATCTCGCTCAAAAAGAGGAGAAGCTCCAAGCTACGCTATCTGCCATTTTATAGTGGAAGAGGCAGTTATGGGAAAAGACAATTTCCTAAAAAACTGCGTCGGGTCCACGCACATCATTTGCCACGTTACCCACTGCATCAGCAGTCAAACCACACATCTTTCAATGAATTTATTAGTCCGCACCCCTCCTGAGACAATGTCAGACTGACTGTCACGCCCCCCGCTAAACGGCTAACACCACATGCGGCCAGACCTACCTCAGATCTCCCTCCATGCGAGCCAGACCTGAGGGGGTACGATTGTAGGAGCACGCTCCCATTAGTGACAAAATCGTGGTATTCTTACGAGCAATACCTCCAATGGCCTAAAGCTTGTGTAACTAGAGCAGGGAAACATCAGGTCAGCGAACGAGCGAAGTCTTCGGTTGCCTTGTACGAGTAAGGATGCCTTGACGAAACTACTCCTAAGTATCTCCATATAATGAGCAATTGTTAGCAAATGCAGAACGAATACGAGGAGTGCCAAACCCCACGACTCTAAAGGGATAATCTAGGAATTTCCTTGAGCACATGAGAGAGGAAGCTCCTAGGTCAAACCCTCCTTATAAATAGAAAGGAGGAGGGTAAACAAAAGGGGAGGATCTTCTTCTTCTTCTTCTTCCTTCTTCTATCTTGAAGCAGACTACTATTCCTCAGCGATCAGAAAGAGAGAGCTAGAGAAAGGAACCCAGAGATAGTTGAGTGGTGCCCTCCTCCGGTTCAGTATTAAGCCCAACACATCTTGCGATTATTGTTGTCCCCTAATAAAACAAGGAGACTACACTTGGTTTTGGTGAGATGATGCTCCAATGAGTTTCCGAAGAAGTTGAAGAGATTTATGGCACGAAGATCTGCTTACTCTGTCGTTTTCTATTTCTATTGTAGAACAAAGGATCTTAAGCTTATTGAATGTTTCCAATATTTAAGGAGATGTACTTCGTATTTACTCAACATAAATGATACCATTTTCAAGATGTTTTTATCAAACACTTTCCAGTGGCAATTTGTTTTTAACGGTTTCAGTACTTAAAGATTAATAGATGTTAAGCAAGTCCATTGATATTTAGGACATGCGGTTAAGGATTCGTGTTTGAATATGGTGTGTGGGATCTTCTCCTATGATATGGCTTAATTTCTAGTAGGAGAACCTAACTAAAGTTGAGATAAATGAATCTTACAAGGAAGTTTTGAAAATAAAGTTATTTCTTTGTGGAAGGGGAGCGTCGTGCGCAAGTTAATAACAGATTTTTTTTACTCTGCCTGTTTTTGCCTTTTGTCTTTTGATGAAAAAACAGATCATTGTCTTAATTAGTTGATGTTCGTAGTACATAGTAATAGCATTGACTAAAGGTTATTCTTCAGACTGTAGAAATGTTTGCTCCTTGGATATAATCGATGTTAAGATTTGAGTTGGCTAAAAATAGCTTGAAAAGGAGCCTATAAATTTAGGATGCAAACATAGATTGAATTTATAGAAGAATCAAATTTAGGTTGAAAAATTATGGCAAAGGAAAAAATCAAAAGTAAAATTTAAATGAAACTGATTGAAAGATGATGATTTTTTTACCTTAAGGAGCTTAAAGTTTTAAACTAAATCAATAAGGGAAAAATAGAAGATCAAAGGGGGATTATAAATATGGATGTTGGGGAGGAGTCCCTTATGATAACATCAAGAGTTGATTGCTTAAGAATAAACTTGACAAATGTAGGAAAAAATGAGGGAAACTATCTTGATTTTCGGATTATGATGATGAAGATAATAGAAAACATACCTTGACAAATCAGTTTCCTTTATTAATGATCGAGTGGCTATCAAATTATTAGGCTATGAAAGCTGTGAGAAAGAGTATGGAGAGAGAGAGAGGATGAAGTGAGGAGATGATGTTATAGAATGATTAAGAGGGGATTTAGTATGTAATGTTTTGATTTTCTATTTGGGTATAGGAAGATCATCAATACACCCATAATGAGCATTAAGTAAAATAACATTAGTGCTTTGGGAAGTTTTGGAAGAGTATTAAGAGAGAAACGTCTCCTCCAAAAATCCTATGTTTTTGCTTAAGTGGTTCAGACAATGTCTACTGCGACACTAGGATCCTTACCGTCACTCCAAAAAAAGACATAAATAGCTTGAAGAATAGTTTTGGCCACCTGCTTCATTTTTTAAGCTATTTATTAGAAAAGGACTAAGGAGTAGTTTAGAGGACAGACCCGAAGCGTACTCTAGCTAATTTTTTTCCACGAAGACCTACATAGTTGGTTAATTCCCACTCACTCTCCCTCTTCCTCTTCTTGCTAGTCTGTACTTCCAAAACACGTGGAATAGAAGCTCACAAAAAAAAGACGTGCAAGGATCCTAGCACACCGTGATGCAAGACATAAGGTAGAGTAATGATAGGATCAATCTTCCGCTAAAGAGATTGTCACATATACATCATTAGCCAAACATTATATTACTATTTTACTTGTATTATGGCAGGTCGCTCTTTGTTCATAAATTGTGATGTATTTGAGAAGCATTTTGAGAAATAGACAATATCTCAATAACATATTGTGAATGATACATCTTTTATATATATGATATATATATATATATATATATATATATATATATATATACTTTTATTAAATATTAAGGTTAAGTATGAGAGAGTAAGGTGCGAAGAATCGGGTTTATCAAAAAAATTGTCATTACATTTGATAACGGTCAAAATCCGGTGTTTAGTATGGGTAATAATTAGAGTGTCGCACACTTTCGAACGGAACTAGAAATTATTTTTGGTCTTGTGTTTTAGTAATCTAAAGTTCTAAAACCGTAAAAATCAATTATACACTTTTAATCAAGATTAAAGGTCTAGGGGCTTCGGATTTCACCACCATTTGCATACAATATCAAAATAGTATCGTATATTAAATTCTCCACTTAATTGAAATAACAAACTTCGACCTATTATCGATGTAATCCCATGATTAATTATAACTCAAGTAGAATATATTGTATGAACTAAGTATGTACTAAAAACACATTCCATGAAAGCTATGTTAACTATGAAATGAAAAATTAGGATCATTCCTTAGAAAAATACAATATTAATACAATTTTACTATATCATTTGAGAATCACAAAACTCTTCCTATATCTCTACTTAAAGAGATCATAGGAATATAATGGATGTCTCCAACAATATAGTTTTGGGATTTGTGATAATATGCTTATATTATGTTGGAAAAAAATACATTCTACTACATGATATCATACACTTATGGTGGATCCATCCACACCCATAGTGAGTACTTAGCCAGGCATTATAACAACTATAAAACCAAAATGATATGAGAATGAAATGAACATAAACTAACAACAAAAAGAGGAATTTTATTGACTTACAAAATGAAATGCTCCAAATGCTTACAAGACTTGCACCAACTTACTCTAATAATGTTCTCTTGCACTCTACAAGAATGATTCTCTCAAAATTGGATGATCTTATGAGCTCACCACCTCTCCTTTTAAAGTTGAAGGAGAGGGTTCTTACATTTAATATTAGATTTATAACCGATGCCATGAATGTACATAAATTTATAACCTCCAAGAGTTATCCTCCAAAATTATAACCTTCCCATGTGGGACTCTTGTGCTTGACAACTCTACATCATTCTCCAACAGTTCATCCTTTGAGTTATACATCCTGGTATTTGCACATATTTGGTAAATGGGCTCCATGTGACCTGAAATATAAAAATTGGTTTTATAAGTCATGTTGAATAATAAAATTAAAAATAATAAACATTAAGTCATAGGGGAATAGTGATCATTTTATGTGTCCATCAAATACCCCCAAACTTAAAGTTTGCTAGTCCTCGAGCAAAGAAAAAAATAAAAGCATAACTCTTTCTTGGTTAAGACGATTGGATTTAGCGTATGCAACAAGCTGTTAAACCTATAGGTTACCCATATAGGACGAGTTTTGTCTCGTGAGGGTTTGCAGTGACTATACCTACAAAAGTCAATAAGGGCATTATAGTAGTTTAGATACTCATTAGGTCATTTCAACTAACTTATTGATATCTGATAATGGTAAAAACATTAAGAAGGTAAACCCCTTAAAATTTAATTCTTTCACATATATATAATCAGAGAACTTGGATAATTATCCAAAGCTAGAGATACTACCCAAAACTTAAATGAGATTTTACATATTTTTCTAATATCCTCAAGTATTGTGAAAATAGTTACTGCACGTACAACTTTATTTAGAGGCTCTTGAGTCAATATCCAGTCATTTCGTATTTCATGAAACAAATCCAACGATCAGTTTGACAAGTGTCATAGTCAATTCGAATCCTGTTATTGATTTTTGAGGAATAACTATAAGCCTTTTTATTTTAGTACTTGTTTCCTTAGTGAAGCCTCCATAATATGAGTTGTTGGTCGACAATCCCAGCCAGTTGGCTTAGGTTACCGAGGTTTGGTGCCCCTTCGTGACCTAGGCCCTGGATTCTCACAGGTAAACTTTATTCCTTGCTCCTATCACATAGTTCATGACTATACTCGAGATTGGTGATAATTCTTCCCCTTTCAGTTCTAATCAAGCGAGTATGCCTTGCATCGTGAAAGTTTTTAGAGCTATTTTGGCTTATAGAAATCCTTATTATATTACTTCAGGATCGAAATTATTCTTTAGGCAGCTATTTCCCTTGTAGTGGATCATTCCTACTTCAAATACTAGATTCCTTTTGATTGCTCAAAATTCTAGCAAAAGTAATAAATGCAATACTATCGCGAAGTGCATTTGTTTTGTGAAATATCAGTCAACATAAATTTTTTCTCTAATTAAAGGGTAGTACATCTAGCTTATGATAATGTTCCAAAAAATTTTATGCATGTATTTGATGAAAATTTTAACTTCACGGTTTTTACGACCAAAATATTTAGACCATATCAAATACTTATAAGCTTGCAGAAACTTACTAAAGAGTCTCATAAATTACCATAATGACCTATCTTTTCTCTAAAAATGTAAAAAATGTGAACAATTTTTCCCCACCCCCAAACTAGAAAGAAGCATTGTCCCCAATATTTGAAAACATACCTTAAAAGAAGGGAAAAAAATCGAAACATAGTATCTGATATAACATGGGTTGCCTCCCAGATAGCGCTAAGTTTATTGTCTTCGGCCAGACAAAATGAGGAACCCCCAAACTCAATCAAAGTTGGGTGAAAAGGATATGAATGTCACTCCTCATAAACTGGGTCCATAAGCTTCAAGTCTTTATTGGTGAAGCTAAAATTTTCATAATAAGGCTTAAGCCTTTGCCCGTTTACTTTTTGTATTTTGCCAGTACTCGATTATTCAACCTCAACCGCCCCATGTGGATATACCATTTTAACAATGACAGGCCCGGTCCATCGTGATCGTAGTTTGCCAGGAAATAAATGCAACCAAGAAGAGTACAACAAGACTTTTTGGTTTGGTTCAAATGATTTTCGCAAAAATATTTTTGTCGTGAAGCGCTTTCATGCGCTCCTTGTAAGTCTTTGCCGAATGGTATGCATCATTCCGTAGTTCTTCTAACTCATTGAGTTGAAGCTTGCGATGCAAACCGGCCTTCCCAATGTCAAAGTTCAAGGCCTTTATTGCCCAATATGCTCGGTGTTCTAATTCAACTAGAAGGTGACAAGCCTTTCCATAGACTAGCCGGTAAGGGGACATTCCAATAGATGTCTTTAAAGCAGTACGATAAGCCTAAAGAGCATCATTTAGTCGAGTTGACCAATCTTTACGGTTTGGTCTTATCGCTTTTTGAAGAATATTCTTGATTTCACGATTGGAAACCTCCACTTTCCCACTAGTCTGCGGATGGTACGATGTAGCAACCTTGTGTGTTACTCCAATTTTTTTTATTAAGTTCGTAAACATTCGACTGTTAAAATGTGACCCCCCCTTCACTAATTATTACCCTCGGCGTACCAAAACGAGAAAAAATATTCTCTTTAATAAATTAAATAACAACCGAACTATCATTGGTCCTGGTAGGAATAGCTTCAACCCACTTAATCACATAGTCAACAGCTAAAAGGATGTACATGAACCAAAAAGATGGGGTGAAGGTACCCATAAAGTCTATGCCCCAAACATCAAATGGTTCAACGATAAAGATTGGGTTTAGTGGCATCATATTCCTACGGGACAAGGCTCCCATTCACTGATATCTATCACAAGCCTTGCAAAAAATTCGTGAGCATCACGAAATAAGGTAGGCCAATAAAATTCACACTATAAAATTTTTGCAGAGGTCTTTTTGGAGCTGAAGTGACCACCACAAGCTTGGGAGTGACAAAATTCTATGACTTAGGTATGGTCAGAATCTGGGACACATCTCCTAATGATTTGATCAGAACAATATTTGAACAGGTACGGGACATCCCAGAAGAAGTGTCGGGCCTCACTAAGAAATTTATTCCTATCTGGCTTGCTCCAAAAACTAGAAAGGTACCCTGTGGCAAGATAATTCGCTATGTCTGCAAACCATGGTACAGAAAACATAGAGCGAATGGACATGAGTTGCTCGTCAGGAAAGGACTCACGAATAGGTAACGACCTATCTAAAGAATCATTGTCTATTCGAGAAAGGTGGTCAACTACCACATTCTCGGCACCATTATTATCCCGAATCTCAATATCAAACTTCTGAAGTAATAATATCCATCGGATTAAGCGTTGTTCGGTGTCCTTCTTGGTAAGAAGGTGTTTGATAGCAGCATGATCCGTATAGACTATTACTTTAGAACCTATGAGATAAGAACGGAGTTTTTCTAGAGCAAAGACTATCACTAAAAGTTCTTTTTCTGTGGTTGTGTAATTGAGTTGCGGATCATTAAGAGTTTTAGTGGCATAATAGATGGCACGCGGAAGAATATCAATGTGTTGTGCCAAAGCTGTACCAATGGCATAGTCAGATGCATCACACATCAACTCGAAAGGTTCATTCCAATTTAAAGGTTGGATGATGGGTGATGATGTTAGACGTGTTTGGAGATTCTCAAAAGCTTTAAGATACGAATCATCGAATAAAAAGGTGGTGTCCTTGCCGAGGAGATTGCTAAGGGGCCGAGCAATTTTGCTAAACTCAGGAACAAAACGTCGATAAAATCCTGCATGCCCCAAGAATGAATGAACATCCTTGACTGTTCGTGGGGGTGGGAGACTAGATATGACATCGATCTTGGCTTTATCTACTTCGATACCCTTTGCTGATATGACATGTCCTAATACTATGCCTTTTTTCACCATGAAGTGATATTTTTCCTAATTTAGAACAAGATTTTTCTGTTGACACCTAGCAAGAACAATAGATAAGTGGTGGAGACATTGGTTAAACGAATCTCCAAAGAGGGAGAAGTCATCCATGAAAACCTCAAGGAAACGTTTAGCCATGTCAGAGAAAATGCTTAACATACATCGCTGAAATGTTGCTGGAGTATTGCATAACCCAAATGGCATGCGGCGATTGGCAAAGGTTCCAAAAGGACAAGTAAACGTGGTTTCCTCTTGATCCTCTAGAGCAATAGGTATTTGATTATTCCCGGAATACCCATCAAGAAAATAATAGTATTAATGACCAGCGAGACGTTTAAGCATTTGATCCATGAATGGTAAGAGAAAATGATCATTTGGGGTGATCGAATTAAGTTTTCTATAATCTATACACACTCGCCACCCTGTGGTCATGCGAGTGGGGACAAGATCATTGTGATCATTCTTCACAACAGTGATTCCAGACGTTTTAGGAACAACATGAATTGGGCTTACACATGGGCTGTCAAAAATAGGATAAATGATTTCAGCGTCAAACAGTTTCAAATTTTTTTATCTCACAACCTCGGCCATAGTTGGGTTAAGCCTTTGTTGTCCTTCTCTGGACTTCTTGGCATTATCTTCGATTTTTATCTTGTGCATGCATACAGAAGGACTAATACCATTAATATCTTAAATGTTCCATCCAAGAGTTTTTGTGTTTCCCTTTAATACACGCATTAATTTCTCTTCATTCCCAGGTTCAAGGTCGGATGCTATGATAGCAGGAAGAGTCTAATTAGAACCTAGGTAGACATATTTGAGATTTTTAGGGAGAGGTTTAAGTTCTAACCTAGCGGGCACTTTTTTCGCTTCTGGAACAGGATCCTTGACTTTCAGCATTTTAACATTATCATTGTCATCCACAATAGGAATAGAATCCAACAAGGCATTGACCTCATTGATAAGGTCATCGACATCTAAATTATCTCCAAAATGTGCAAGATAAGCTTCTAACGGGTCCCTAGGATTGGAACTATAAAATGTACTATTTACAACAGTACCAAGCATATTACACTCATCGGGTTCATTTTCAAACGGAGTATGAGTTGCATTGAAGATATTCAGATCGATGGTCTTATTCCCATAAGTTAACTCCATAGCTCTGCTACGGCAATTGATTAATGCATTAACAGTGGCCATGAATGGTCGGCCAAGGATCACAGGTATCTCACTATTTAGGTCTTCTACCGGGTTTGTGTCAAGGACCACAAAGTTGACAGGATAGAAAAATTGTCAGCCTGGACAAGTACATCCATCACAGTTCCCCTTGGAATTCTAATGGATCGATCAGCTAGTTGCAAGGTTCTATGTGTCGGTTTTAGTCCTTCTAGACCTAGCTGCTCATATACCGAATAAGGGATCAAGTTAACACTGGCACCTAAATCAAGTAAGGCTTTTCCAATGCAATTTTCCCCTATGTGACAAGAAATTGTTGGCATTCCTGGATCTTTGAATTTTACTGGTGTTTTGTTCAAGATTATAGAGCTAACCTGAGCATCCAATTGAATAACATTTTCACTGTCATGGACATTAAAAGCTTTCTTAGAAACATTCATACGTTTCTTGAACGTGCAGAGGTCCTTGAGATGTTTTGCATAGGAAGGAATCGGCTGTAACGCATCGAGGAAAGGGATAGTAATCTTAAGATTCTTGAACATCACCTTAACCTCTTCATCGGGAATGTTCTTCCCATTAACTAAAAACTGTTGGGGAAAAGGTGCTCTAGGAATTCTAGGTGGATCATTTTTGATAATCTTCTCACTTAGCGAGACCTGCCCAGTCTCTTCCTCAATAAAAGGAGTTTCTTCACATATAGGTTTGCCTCCTTCTACAACTTTCTCAGTAGTAGGATTAGGACTTTCATGCGATTTTTCCTCAGGCATCCTAACTTTGTTGTCTACAGTCTTTCCACTTCTAAGTGTAATCACCGCATTCACCTGATCGCAGTGCAAACTCTCTGCTTGATCCTTTGGATTAGGCTGGGTTTAACTTGGAAACGTACCTTTGTCTCTAGTACTTAACCCAGATGCCAATTGAGCAATTGATGTTTCTATTGAACTCATGGATTGCTGATTCATTTGCATAAATTGTTGTATCAGCTGGTTATTAGATTGCAATAGGGATTGGATGCACCACCTTGATTAGGAAGAACGTAAGGAGTATTTTACTGAAAAGGTTGGCGATTGGGAGTAAAGGACACACCACCTTGATTTTGATTTGAATTACTCCCTTGGTAATATGGTCTGCCAGAATAGTTATTCGAATTATTCCTCCCTGAAGAATTCCCTTGATGATGTGACTGGTTATAAGGAAAAGAGGAAGGCTTTTGATGAAACATATTTACCTGATCCTTCCTGGTTTCCCTAATTTCATGAATCAAAGGGCAATCCTGAGTATAATGTCCAACATCGTCACACGCAGCACAAGCTTGCATTGGTGCATTAACGGATATTTTGTTTTTCCCTATTTCTAAGGACTACCTTACGCGGGATGGTCGTCAGCGTAGCTTACGAATTAGAGTTAGATCCAACTCCAAAGGCATTACCCCCCTTTTCTTGAATATTAGTTTCTGTCATGGTACCCCAGGTTTACAATTTTTCAGCCATCTCTTCTAAGAAGTCCAAACCCTCTACATCATCCTTATCAGTGAATTTCCCTAAACAAAATGATTCTACAGTTCTCTTTGTTTCAGCATCTAATCCATCATAAATATTTCTAGTTAGGATCCAGGACGTGATGAGGGCACTGTAGGATCAGTCCCTTATATCTCTCAAGATAATCCTTTAAGCTTTCTCCATGAAGTTGGGAAATCCTAAGAATGGCCCTACGAAGGGTCTCAGTTTTCTCAAGAGAGAAATTTTTTTTGTAAAAGGTTTCGATAAGCATCTCAAAACTCGTGATTGATTTTGGCCGTAGAGCTTGAAGCCAGCTCTTAGCTTTTCCTAGTAAAGAAAAGTGAAACAACACGAGTTTCATGGCCTCCATTTCTTTCTCATTCCTATACTTTTGGAGAAATATTAAGTCATCAAAATCCCCAACATGAGCATATGGGTTTTCATCTTCTCCTCCTGAGAATTTTGGCAATGAATTGATGAGCGCATTTATAAGTTCAAATTGCCCAGTTGTAGGAGGTAAAATAATGTACGGGGCACGATTTGTCATTTTTGGGAACATGTGATCCTTAAGAGGAATTCGCATGGGTCCCTGACCATTCTCATTATCATTGGCATCTCCTATCTCAAGTGATTGGGGTGGAACACTAAATGGAGTGAATGAGGAAATTGGACTCGGATTAAGTCTCAATGGAGAGACAGGAAATCAAAAGTTTTTAACTCACCCTCAACAGGGAAAGGTTCCCTACGAGTAAGGATTTTATGGCCTTTCGTATCAATAGAGATTGGAATCTCCAGTTGGGTTGACACACCTACCCCAAAGTGGATTGAAATATCTATCAAATCAGATTCTCTAAGCCTCTCAAGACGTCTTTTAGGCCCTCGAAACCATTCTTTCATACACTAATAGATGTGCGCACTATGATGATCACACAACCATGAGGTGCACAAAAAATAAACACAACAATCTTTTCAGATGGGCCTTAATTAAGGTCAAGTTGTGAACCCGGTCTCAGGATTCAGTTGCTCATATTCCTAACAATGGATCGGTTTGCACGTTGAGTTGTGTATACTCGCTTTAGCAATAACTCGCGTGTAGTTCTAGTCATCTAGAAGCACCTGTGCTGGAAGGTGGGCAAACCGCTTAGGCTCACCTTTCCACAGTAGTTATGCCAGGGAACGTACTTCCTCCAAAAAAACATAGCCACTATCAAGGTTCTTAATGAGTGTGTTCTATAAGCCTTTTTGTCTATCTATGTATTTTATGGCTTAATCTTGGTTTCTTTTAAAGTCAATGTCCTGTTCCGTAAAATGTTAAACCGGGTCGTGACCTCCCGAGGTCCTAGTACACGGTGCCACACACGGGTGATGAAATCCCGCTTTTCGTTTACCCTTTATCTAAAGTTTAGAATTTAAAAGTGCACAAACATCAGGCACATGAACAAAAATTGACCGCTTCGCAGGAGGGTGCGGTGGAAGAATGTGCCTGCGGGGCGACCTTTTTAGGGGATCGTTGTTTACCCCGGTGAAACCGTTGAGATGGCACACCCGGGCTCTCTAGCCCAAGTAGGCATTGTAGAGAGGTCCTACCCGGATGTGGGTTCCAATATTGACCCTGCGGATAAAAAGTACAATTTTATCCTCGCTTTAATTACACAATCTTCGCTCAAGAGTACAATATTTTGCCTCACTACAAGTCACTTAAAGAGAAGAAGAAAAGATAAACCTATCTAGTTTTTAGTCGGTCTTTAGCTTCCTTTGGCAGTCACTGTAAAAAAAAGAAAGTAGTCACCGCAAAACAAAGAAAAATTCCTCAAAGTGCAAAAGTAAAATAAAAATGTAATAAACTAAATTTACGTTCTTCTAAAATGTGAAACCGAAAAACAAATTAAACACAATAAAAACATTTTCGAATTAACGCTCGAAACTGGCAACGGCGCCATTTTGATAACGGTCAAAATTCGGTGTTTAGTATGGGTAAAAATTAGAGTGTCGTTCACTTTCGAACGGAACTAGAAATTAGTTTTGGTCTTGTGTTTTAGTAATCTAAGGTTGTAAAGCCGTAAAAATCAATGATATGGTTTTAATCAAGAATAAAGGTCTAGGGGCTTCGGATTTCACCACCATTTAGATACAATATCAACATAACTATATTAAATTCTCCACTTAATTGAAATAACAAACTTCGACCTTTTGGTGATGTAATCCCATGATTAATTATAACTTAAGTAGAATATATTGTATGAACTAAGTATGTACTAAAAACGCATTCCATGAAAGTTATGATAACTATGAAATGTTAATTAGGATCATACCTTAGAAAAATACAATATTAATACAATTTTACTATATCATTTGAGAATCACAAAACTTTTCTTTTATCTCTACTTAAAGAGATCATAGAATGATAATGGATGTCTCCAACAATATAGTTTTGGGATTTGTGATAATATGTTCATATTATGTTGGAGAAAAATACATTCTACTACATGATATCATGCACTTATGGCGGATCCATCCTCACCCCTAGTGAGGACTTAGCCGGCCATTATAACAACTATAAAACCTAAATGATATGAGAATGAAATGAACATAAACTAATAACAAAAAGATGAATTTTATTGACTTACAAAATGAAATGCTCCAAATGCTTAGAAGACTTGCACCAACTTACTTCAATAATGCTCTCTTGCACTCTACAAGAATGACTCTCTCAAAATTGGATGATCTTATGAGCTCACCACCTCTTTTTTTATAGATAAAGGAGAGGGTTCTTATATTTAATATTAGATTTATAACCTATGCCATGAATATAGATAAATTTATAACCTCAAAGAGTTATCCTCCAAAATTGTAACCTCCCCATGTGAGACCCTTGTATTTGGCAACTCTACATCCTTCTCCAACAGTTCATCCTTTGAGCTATACATCCCGGTATTTGCACATATTTGGTAAATGAGCTCCATGTGACCTGAAATATAAAAATTGGTTTTATAAGTCGTGTTTAATAATAAAATTAAGAATAATAAACATTAAGTCATAGGGGAATAGTGTTTATTTTATGTGTCCATCAACATTTTAACCTAAGTTGTTCAAGTATTGGTTATAATCCCTAACCTTAATAACTATATTTTGATCTCCTTTCCAATAACCATGCCTAATTGAGTATATTATATGTTAGGAAATGTTTCAAAACTTTTTTGATGACTATCCAAAAATAGTTTGCCATACATAAGAAATGAATCAATGAAGAACATTGTTGAAAAAAATAGTTGCAGGAATCTAAGACCGACAATAAGAACATTCAGTTTTCTGCGAAATTGAAATCTACTGGAGTATACACCCTAAGTGACTTTTATTAAATAATAAGGCTAAGTATGAGAGAGTAAGTTGTGAAGCATCGGGTTTCTCAATAAATTAATCATTACATTTCAACCTACATTGTTCAAGCATTGGTTATAATCCCTAACCTTAATAAGTATATTTTGATCTCCTCTCCAACAACCATGCCAAATTGAGTATATTATTTGTGAGGAAATGTGTCAAAACTTTTGATGACTATCCAAAAATAGTTTGCCATACATAAGAAATGAATCAAATAAGAACATTGTTGAAATAAATAGTTATTGGAATAAAAAATCGACAATAAAGATATTCCATTTCTGTGAAATCGAAATCCACTAGAGTATACACCCTAAGTAAAATTTGTGTCCACATTGGGTGGTTGAGACATTTTGACCTTCTGCATAATAATCCAAGCAAATTGGACAAATTTTGTCTCTTCTTCATCGGTTTCACCAGGTGTAGTTCCTGAGGGGTTGGTTGTAGTTCTAGAATCCATGGCCAGAGTTATAATAGTAACCCCTGGATCAGCATAATCATGGACGGTTGTAACGATATCTAATTCCAACTTCATGGTTAACTCTTCTGACTCCCACAATAATGTATCGAGCACAGCATCAAGTAAGATTTAGAGAAAGGTATCTTTGTTGCTAACCCAAAATTCTTCATTAATAAGATTGTTAGACAAAGATTCTGTTTGAGAAAAAAGGTCTTGTATTAATTTATCATGGCCTAGTTCGGTTAGAAAACTAAAAAAGTCTATTGAGAATTTCATAACTTCAATGGGGTCGTCATATCTTATAAGGAGTTCATGGTTTAATGATCTTCTAACCTCGAGGACACTCTTTAGATGTATTTCAACGAATGCTTGGGTAACACTAACGTGGTAAGCATGCTTTTCAGAAATTTTACACTCCAAATTGGTGATGCAGATAAGGGCCATTTCTGTGTATGAATGTGATGCTAGAAAAGTATAATAGCTAGGATAGACAACAAAGAGTTAATACATATGCCCAATAATGAGAATGCAATAATGTTTAACTAAGAAAGAAATAGAATGGGATTATTTTAAAATAGGTGATTTTAAGTAGTTGTTGGTGAGAACAAAGACAAATATCAAAAGGATTACATAACACAAAGAGACACAAATGTTGGTTATGATAGAGGTAGGAGAAGAAGAAAGTGGACTTATATAAAGTATGGGGATGTGAGTTATAAATGCTATAAATTTTGGTAATTATGTGTGAAATTATTAGATAAATTAATTAAGATTGTTAAAGGTGGTGTAAAAACAGTTATTTTTTCATGCATGATGTTATGTAAATAATAGTCATAAAAAGGGAGTTACCTTTGTTATGGATGTTATAGAAGGGACTTAAAAGGGGATATAAAGATAGGGAATTATTATAGAGTTATGAGATTATAGGATCCAATAAACTGGATCCTAGGTTTATATGTATTCCAAGCCTCCAAGGGAATATTATTAGATCAATAAGATAAGCCACATCATCTGCTAAAATCAAAATAAAGGAATTGCAGAATTAAGGAAGAGAGGAGTTGTAATAAGAATAAGATTATTTTATTATTACATATGCCCAACAATGAGAATGCAATCAATAACCATAGGAACAGTTTAACCCATTTATTTTCATAGAATCTTACAAAAGTGATGCTTTCGGTAATCAACATAATGTGAGGCAAGATAAATCAATCTTATAAAATCAACATAATGTAAGGCATTGCTAGAAATGTTTGTTTACATCACGATTCAAGAAGAAGACGGATAGATGGCTGAGAAATATGCCCATAGTGCATAAATTACTACCTTAAATCAAAGTTTTCTTATCTACTCTGTTCGGCCTCTATTTATTTCAAGCCCATCAAAGTACAATTTAAAAATGTACAAGACCTGGCAGTAATCCTACTCATCTTTAACGAAGACTGACCCATTTGTCCCTTCTAGCTCTGGGAAGACTTTAATACCACTGACAGTAAGTTTGAGAAAGAATGAACCATGTTATTGTTGGCATTCTCGTTGATAGACCTGTGTTATTTTGTAGCTCGTGAGTATCAATAATTTATTGAGGGATGTACTGTCAGAAATGAGTAATGGATCCATTAGAGAAATACTACAAACTAATGTTTTAGAACATATTATTAACATGAGAAATATTTTCGACCCAATTTTAAAAGACTAAGACAATTCATGCAACATGCGGTTGAAAACTAAAAGATGGTCCAACCTTGCACGCAAAATGGAAGAGAAAATATTTACCTCTTTGATTTTCTCTAGAAATATTACTTTTTAATCTACAAAGAGCAATTTTCAAACATCTACAAACTGGCGAGATAAATATATTTCTATGTGTAATCATGAATTCTGGCAAAATTAATAACTCTATTGAGGATGACGACTTAACTACATTTCAAAGATCTTTATCCCTGATTATGTTGCAATATTGCATAGTTTCTAGATCGTCAAATAACAGTCACCAAAGTATGGACAGGGTATCTTGGTGACATTTTCTAGTCCCCATTTATGATAATGTCAAGAAGAAAATACCTACCCGCAAAATGCATTCTAATGTTTTAGGCATCAAGGCAATCATTTCCTGATTAAAGTTGTATAATACCTGTAGAAGTGTTCTTTTTAGCTATCCCCTCTACTTTGTCTGTACTGATCCATGAAGCTCCTGCAAGTATTCATATATCATTTTTTACAAAGACAAATAAAAGCCATCCCCACCTTGGTTAGTAGAAATAATTCAAGAAGCATCTGCCATTAAAAGTAGATCACTTCTATTATGAATACAATTAGAAAAAGTCTCTTCTTGTATAAATCTTGGCCAAGGGGTCCTGCCATAACCCCTGCTTACAGTGGCAAAAAAAATTAGCATAAACCCTTTGATGTTAATTTCAATTATCTTGGGTGGTTTTCAGTCGCATTCCAGTGAATGATAAGACCACCAAAGATGAGGTTTTCCAGTGAGGGATAAGGACACCAAATTGAGTGGCTACATCATTTTCAAATTTGTGATCAATTATTCGTGATAGTAACTTATGGTTGGACTATTTATACTACTACGAAAATGAAATTATACACTTTGTGTATTAACCTTTGTGTCAATTGATTTTCCCTTTATTTCTTGTTAGTGCAGGAAGTTGTTGTTGAATAGTACTTTAAACAACTGGATAAAAAGGTGAAGAAAATAATGAAAATACAGCTTAAAGGGGAGGAGGGCAACATGAAGGAAATGATAGAAATTATGGACAAATAGGATTTGATAGAGAGCAAACCTACACAAAGAGTACATACTGTGGTTGGTACTGATCAAGACAAAGAGTCATCCACCTCCACGAACAACCAAATTTAGATGAGAATTTTGGTTTGTAGAACATTGTCATCTTTGTAACAAATACTACAATAGTATAAACCATAAACATGTTGAGAATTTTGTCCATCTTGGTTATTCTTTTAATTGTGGTTAGCCGAGACCTTTATCGGGAAGATTTCTCATTTTGAATAATTTCAGAGTTGCATATTTCCGTGTTTGTAAGATTGTCGATACAGTAAAATGTGTTGGGAGAGAATGTAAACTGACATTATTAGATAATACTACTTGATGCAGCTGGAAATGGAATCTACTTGATGCAGCAATCTCAGATAGTTGGAAGACCATACTTATAAACATATTCAAATTAGATAATATATAGAATAAAACTGCATGGAATCTAAGCAGAAATGAGAATTGATAATTAAATCAGCCTGCGATTTTTGGAAAGGAGAACATCACCAGTATGTGTCATTCGATTTTATTGTCATAAGAATCATTCTACACAATCATGCAAGGGATCTCTGTTTTAACTGCAATTTATGGTGAAATTATTTACTTGTGTTCGAAGTTGGAATGGAGATGCAAACCAAAACTTTGAGGCCCATTTACATTGAAACAAAACATGATTGATGGTTTCTGGTGAAGAACCGCGTATAGAACAACTTGGGCTTTGTTTGTAAGTTTACTTTCCATGTTATCGGTGACAGTAGGGATACACAACTTTGGAGAGATCCTAGACTCAAAACTGGTATTCTCTTTGAACAATTTCTTGAAACCTTTCTTTATGACTCCTTTTTGGGGAAGGAGTCAGGCAACTGTTAGTAATGTGTTAACCTATGGTAGCTGGGACATTCCATCTCATATTGGCCACCTTATTACAATTAATCAAGCTAATTTACTTACTATCTCATCTTCTTTGTTTCTTGATAAGGTTATGTGGACACCTTCTTCCAAGTGAAACTACTATGTCGCTTCTACTTTTGAAGATAATATGTAAAGTGGTAGTACCCATGCTTTTGGATGTCTCTTTAACTGATATCATTATTGGCCTCTATTGTTCTCTACCTACACATTTATAAAGACATCATTCCCCTTCATACACAAAAGCATTTACATTAAAAATAATTGAGATGGATTGAAAAGCTTGATTTTATAATCTTGAAATGGTTTGAGGATAACTGGATTCACATTTACAACTTGGAATAATGCTTGAAAGGCTTTAGATGTCTTAGGCATTGGTCAATCTCTAAGGAATGAACATGACCTTCTGCAGGGTATATGGTAAATAGAATATGCTCTGATCTTTAATGACTTATCTCTCACACTTTCCATATGCGATTTGACTAAAAAAAATCCTAACTCTGAACCTCCAATATTGCAGAATGATTGACTATGTATTGTATAAATGCATAAAGTAAGTTTCTTCCCTATTTATTTCTATTTAGTATGAGAGTGATATATAGATGACTGTGTATTGTATCTTCAGATATGGTTTCTAATTGTACCTATATAAAAGTGTTCTTAACAGGCTTGATAGTATCCTTCAATTACTCAGGTGCAACAATGTCCCCTTACTGCTGACATCCATTATCATGCAGTTAATTAAAGAGCGTTAGATACTAAATATTATAGCATATGGAATAACTATGGAACTCTATCTAAAAGAATGGTAAAAGTTAAGAATGCATTATAAAATTTTCTTACCTATAACAAAACATCTTTGTAAACGATATTTGTTGTTGTATCATCACCGGGTGGTAAAAGAACATTAATTATGTTTGGAGAGGTACATCTTGATAATGCCACATAAAGTTGGCCATGACTGAAAACTGAAGTTCTTAGGTTGATTTTAACAACTTTAACGGATTGGCCTTATGATTTGTTGAAAGTCATTGCAAAAGATAAACGTAATGGGAACTGTCTCCTGGTCATAGTAAATGGTAACTCGCCCGATGTTAGAGATAAAGATATCTTTGGAATAAATACCAAGTTTCCAGCCTTTTCTCCTGTCAAAATCATTGCCTCTATTAATCGCGTTGCACATCGTGCAACCATTAATCTTGTTCTGTTGCAAAGACTATCTTTCTGTGTGATATTGCGTAATAACATTGCAGGACATCCCACTTATAACATTAACTTAAAAGGGGGTAGCCTAGGAGGATCAAGTGAGTTTATGTACTCAATTGGATATCTGTTTGTAATCGCCCGATCGTCAGAGTCTTCTTTTGATATTATATCTACAGCAAGATAAACGATCTATTTTCTGGGTATCATTTTAAAAGCTCGTGTATTGATGGAGCTGACGTCGTCATTACGTGCCGATGGAATAGTACGTTATGTCAAGGAACTCGTTGTCACTGTTCCAAATTCTTACAACCGCGGGTAAATTGAACATATAAGCTTTTCTAGGGTTTGAGATTGATTGATTGCAAATGGTAGATGAATAGTTTCTTCTGGATTGGTTCCAATCTACAACAATGTCGCTATTAAAATAATTAATAAACATTTATTTTAATTGAAAAAAATAAAACTAATCAAATTAGTGTTACCTCTAACAATATCTTTTCAAACTTTGCACTATCCGAGTTGATGCTGCTTAACCTCATGTTCTGCGACAATGAAAGAACTTTGACATGTCTCCATATATAAGATCGCCTTAAAGATGTAAAAATGATATCTTCACAAATACCTTTTGGTACAACTGGATGAATTTGTCAAAAATCCCCCCCCCCCCTAACACAATAGTGATGCCTCCAAATGGTCTCCTATTATTAAGTATATCTTGGAGGGTTCGATCCACCACCTCAACACAATTTCAATGTTGCATAGGTACTTTATCCCAAATAATAACTTTTGTATCTTTGAACAACTCAACATGTCTTGATTTCTTTAAGAATCCTCGCATTGTGTTTTCGAAGACATCTATAGTTATTTTAAAAGTTGAGTGAGATGTACAACCTCCATTTAGTAGTAATGATGCAATACTGGATGAGACAACCATTATACAAAATTTTCCTTCGTTGTGACATTTAGCTGCTATAGAGTTGTATACAAAAGTTTTTCCTATTCCAGCAGCCCCACTTAAGAAAAAAATGGACACTCTAGTATTTTCAATCGAATCCATTACAGTATCATAAGCCTTACGTTGTTGTTGGTTTAAGCAGATAACATTTTCAAGAGATTCCTTATGTTGATCGTCATTCTTTAATTGCTCTTGCTCCCATATTAGTCAGTTCCTAGTATTTACAGACCACTTTCCAGTTACTTTTGGCATTGTCTTTAAATTTGCTAGAATTTAATCTGACTCGAGGAGTAGCTTTTCTAACAAATATATCCCATAGTCGGTAACCTGATCCTCGATTGGTTTGGGAATTTTATATATATTCTGAATTTTCTTCTTAAGATCATCACATATGTTGCCATAGAATTTATCTCACAACTCTTTTGGGCTAACAGGATTACAGTTGATTAGGATGACACTAAAAAGTTGACAGAGTTGAAATCGAGTTTTCATGATTGAAGCTTCTTCTAAAGATTGTATCCATACTTTGTCATCTTTAAGCATTCCCATTGCTGCACATGCAGCTTTAAAACGTATTGCAGACAATGCCATTTATAGTGTGCAAGTCTTCGAAAGATTGAGGTCCCTTTACAACGGTTGAAAGCATACGAAGGTAGAACCTCTCTCCTAAATTTTGAGCTACAAAATAAACTCTTCCTATTATGTTACATTTGGATCGTGACAGCCATATACCTTGTTTTTTGCACCAAACATGAGATTCTGGGAATTATTGATAAGTATAAACTCTTGCATTCTCATTTGCAGCACAATATGCAAAGAAGCCAGTAAGTGTTTATTTCTGCTTTTATGACCTGGCAATAATATTTTGGATTGGTTACCTTTCGTCGAAGACTACTTTGTGCATACCAGGTAAATGCAATGATAATCTAATAACTGCTGGCATTTCATCATGCAATTTATAACCAAATAAATGCCATGCAGCTTCTGGCAGTCCAATATATCTTGCGTCAAGATAATGTTGAATTTCGTCATCTCCGGTAAAAACCAGTGCTGTATAGTCATGACCTTTGTAAATATATTTGTGAATATATTTTACACATTGGACTCATGCACATACTTCCACATTAATATGTGGATTATGGGGGACTCGTGACAATCGAACATCCTAGTCAAGTGTGGATTATGGGGAACTACATCTCTGTTGTCGACCCTTTTTCCATTTACCAATTCATGTACCTTTTTAGATTTTTGATGACAATACACAGGATATCCATCTGTAGCCATAGTGGTAGTTTCTGTAAAATCTTTCGGATACCTATATGTACACTTACCATTTTCCATACATGGTAACTTAGGATTTCGGTCGCCGCATGGGCCATGAACCATGCACCTTTTAATAGTTTGAAACAATGCTGGATCAATATTTTCATCTGGGAATTCTGATGATACCATCTTATTTATTTGATTAGTTGCATGAATCTTGGACAATTGTTCCATAAAGAATAGTGCATGCATATGTGGCAAACCTCATTTTTGGAACTCAATCGTGTAGACATAGGCAACAACTTTTTTGAAGACTTTGTTTTTCTTTATTTCATTTATCAAGGAGCGTCTCTTTAGTTTGAAAATGCGTACGACTAAATCAGGATGGTCAGTAGCATTTTGGTGTGGCAGAAGTGCCGTTTAAATTTCGGGCCAATTTAGATTTGCAGTCATCATTAAGAAAATATTTGGATGGAAATTGTGACGCGTGATTGTCATTGAGTCTTGAAAGTTCTCGGACATGTGTCTTGGACCACCAATGAAAGATGAAGGAAAAATTAATCTTTGGCCCACTTCATTAGAATTCAATCCAACCCCTACCAAATCAGTAAATCCACCATATAACTCGAAACGAAGCTTTCGTTGATGTAGTTTATGATAATTCAATCGATTTTTCTCTGTTGACGCCCAATAATCCACCAAAAAATCATAAAATAACCTTCCTCTTCATAAAATAGAAGAATATTCAGTAGGATATTAGAAGAGTCGATACGAATAGAACTCCTTTTGGGTTAGTCGATCCTCTAAGGGTTTGTTGTACTTAACATCCCAATACAATAAATCGGGTGCCCAACCAAGTTATCCGCGAGGGAACAGAAGCACATAATGTAATGGCAAATAAGTTGGGTGACTTTAACTTATCCTCATTAGCTCCTGGCCTGCCTTAAGGTATACAACAATATCTCTTATACTACATGGTTCTTGGCCATCCCCTGGAAGTATAACTGCAAATTCATCTAATGACGGGAGGTTATAGCGTCGACTGTCTATTCTTAAGGCATAATGAAGATGTGCTTGAATATTCATATCTTGATCAGTTACCATGGATGCTTCTTTAAGAACTTCATATGCCTGACGATAAATTCGAGGAAAGCGATTATATTCCAACAAATTCTCCTGAATAATATCCAAGACATTAATTCTCAGTTGCGGGTTTCATTCCGCACGTTCATTTAGAGCTGCAGAATAGTCATAAATATAAAGTTTGGCATATTTTACTTATTCATTTGGATCAGATAATAATGATTTGATTTGATGTCATAACTTTCGATGGATAGTAAATGGCAGCGGGCCTCGTCCATTAATAACCCGGTCATTCAACCTTACTCCAAGACTCGTGAAAGCATTGGAGGCATTATACTGACGGATATGTTTATGAAAGAAATTTTCTCGGGTAGAGGCACCATCGAACAATGTTTGTACAACAGGTGAAAGCGGCTCAAGAAGTGGTAATTTTATTTTTCCTTGAAGGCAATATGTTCCAAACAAAGGTTGATTCTATGGTGACTTTGTCAATTGTTCATCCATCCAATGTAGAGCACTACACGAAGGACACTCGATATCCATAACTCCAAAATTGTGTCGCGCTTCTTGAATTAAAGGATCAATCATATAATCAATGTCTGAGTTGTAGTCGTCATCATTCCAGAATATGTTCTCAATAAATGGTTGTGGCAATGGATTTGATCTGCAAATGGGACGTAGATTATAATTGTGAACAATAAAGATATATATCACTATGGAGAAGAACCTTACATCTTATCATTTCCCTTTGAAGATTCTCCAATCTCAAGTGCATGACTATAATGCTCAGCAAGGTTAACACTGAAAATAAAAAGTTGGATGGGTAATTCAGGTACAGTCAGGCTATAAAATGTTTAAACAAATTTAAAGTGCTAGATTTACGTGGTATTTAGTGTAGATACATAAAAATGCAACCATACACTGATTGCATTTTGATGTTGCTATATATTAAGAGAAGAGTTATTTCCAACAAAAAAAATCATATATTCAAGACTGTGGAACATAAAATAAATACACATGAACATGTATGGTTCGAGTAGTCACCAGATTAGCAGGATAAGGAGTAAGTACACTATCTCCTTAAGGCATTGCTTCTTGAGAAGGTATCTGTATTAAATGTTGTTCGCTTTGTTACATCGTACGTCGATTATCATCGGTGGAGTAAGAAACTTCTGACGCATTTTATGATATTTCCTAAATGAGAAATTTAGTTCACATTATTATTATTATTTTTGTAAATGTATTTGGTGAATTTATATGAAGTAGTTTTAAACCGCCTATTTCTTTCATACTTGAGCCATCAGCTTTGTTGTCTTTTTCATCTTGAGTAGGCTCCTTTCCCATAGATTGATACGGAATAGACTAATTTAGTATTATACAAAAAAAAAAAAAAAAACATGCAAAACAAATAACGATTGAGTCGGTTTGTTATTAATTGCAGTAGTTGGACACCATATTAGCTCACTTTCTATTGTGGTGTTCACCTAAAAACTAAGATCGGAGTAAAAGTTATAAAATGGCAAAATTTATAGTAAAAGTCAAAGTAAGATTGGGTATTCACGAAGTGTCCCTCCTAGCTTTAACTACTATGAGAAATTAAGCTTAGATTCTTGCTATTATTAGGCTGATGGGGGTGTAATCATTTGATCATCATTAATAAGTTTGAATTTTTATGGCAACAAAAATATAAAGATTGATCAAAATAACTTCAAGCAAGCAAGAGTACAAATCAAATGACATTCACTCTAAATGGGAATTAACAGAAAAAGGAAAAGTAATGTGCCTAAAGTTATTTGCAAACCTGATTAGGATCAAAATTGAAACTGGATAAAGCTAATTCACTCCTTTCACTCTAAATGGGAATTAACAGCTTGCAAAAATTTAACACTTAATTTGCAATTGAACAGACTCATCTGATGACATCATCACATGGTTTATTCTCATTACTTCCTTTATGAACAATTTTTTCCCATCAAAGTTCTTCCTTGTCTTACAACATAAAATTAAGAATAATAAATCAATAATTAGCATTCTTGGAAAAGTAAAAAATTGTTACATAAAAATAAATCATAACCAAAGAGTAATGAAAAATAAGAAATGTTTGGCAAAAACTAAAGAACACAAAATAAGATTAAAAAATCTAATGCTAGCCAAAACTGAGGCAAATCGTGGATCAAAAAAAATAATTATTGGGCATTTTAATTACATACAGATTATACATATTTGATGGGGGTAAATCCTTATCGAAAATGAAATGAGTTGTATGCAGGTAAGGGTAAGTTGAGCCAAATCCTTTAACCCAAAAACATAAAGATATTCCCTTTAGTAATTTGGTAGAATTATTTATCTTCCAAGTGAAAATGTTGTATAGTTTGCTCTCCATTGGTTTATCTATATTATGAAATGTTGTGTTATTAATTTAGCTAATTTATTAAAATGTACCATTATTTGCAAAATTGTCCAAGCATTTTGCATAGTTTTATGCAGGAAATTTTGTATTTTTCTAAATTCGCTACAAAGATTATATTTGCAACCTGAAAGTCCATTATACATGTCAAAAACATGTAAAAACTTCCACTGCAATTTTGTTCACATGTTAATCTCATGCGCGACCGTCATTGGCTCCGCTGCTGGGAACTTCTGGTCATAACATGTGAGCATATTTGCACCTAAAGTTGTACATGGAAATAAAGAGGTACAATACATTTGTCCATGAATACGGGCTTAACGTCAATTTTGGTAAACTCCAATCGTACTCCGCACCAACAAAATGCACTGAAACTGCAACATTTAGAAGCAAAGACCACGACCGCCTTATGGACCTTAAATATAAATTTCTTTCGTGATGCTTATAAAGTCAAATTTAACGTCTTTCCTACATTTTTCATCAAATGTTTTAAAAATCACCAAATGGTTTGCATTTCCATGATCGCACTTATTAGACTACTATTAGCCTAAGATATATATCAGACCAAACTTTTTCCCAAATTATAGTTTGCAGTAGTTTACAAACCTTAAAAAATATAAAAATATATTCATGGCTGAAAAAGAAGGAATCAAAGAAGAAAGAGAGATTAACCAATTTCATAAACATATCCACTGAAACCAAATCAAGCAGGACCTCCAGTGAGCCAAAGAAGAACAAGACCCTTTTTGGGGTTGTTATAGGACATGACAAAATAATGAAACAGTGCACATCTTCCACTTAATCCACCCTAACATACCTGAAACATCATCAACTATATATATTAAGCTAAGAACCTTAAACCCCAAATGATTAAGATCAAAAATATGGACTCACCCAGTTTCTAGCTCAAATGGTAGAGGACCCTGAAATCCTGGAAGCTCAAATGTCTGCCATAACCAAATTGAGGTAGAAAGTGTTGGGGAAACTAGTAGGATTAAAAGCAGATATATATGGAGATGCTCTCTGGATATTTTTGATGCAAACCAGATTCTCTTGAGGTGAGTTTGTGATGCATTGGATATAAGTATATAACAAATATATGTCCCCAACAATATTTTCCTTGAGCATAGTTGTGTGACTTGTGTCCAAGACTTCATCATCTTATATTTTGGTACTTGTTATTTAATAGTAGTCATTTTCACACACAAAAAATATTGGCAAAAATTTGATGAGAACTGTGAGGTAAAAACTCTTCTTAATAAATTCAGTTGGACCAATACCATAGTAATTTTGATAGGTTTTAGGCTTATCATCTTCATTTGGAAAATCAACTATTGACCAAAAGATGTGAGCTACCCCTATATCTAGTCTAATATAGGATCTGCCCTAATAACAGATGCCTCCTTTACTATTGGACTGCGAGAGAAATTGTTAAGGATAGCAATTGTACAGGTCAGAAAGTTCTATTACTCATGCATTCAGTGTATTGTCACTATGTATTCATATATATTTATATATGTAATTAAGTATATAATATAATTATGCAAAGGATATGTTGTGTTGTGTAGGCAAAACTATACCAAGAAAACAAGAATAATGTAATGCACCCATTAATATTAAGGGTATGCTTAATTCGTAGATAATGACGGAAATAGTATTTCCACATCATGGAAATATATTTATATGCTTAGTTACACCAGAAAAATGAAGTAAATGCAACCATTTACTCATTAAAGTCAGTGTTCCCTCCGTCTTAAATACCATAAAGTTAAGTTAAAAATACTACAGCAATGTCATAATGTTCTCGAAAAACTCTATAACTCATTCCTCAGCTGATAAACATGATAATAAATACACTAAAAACCCCATCGTCGGCTCTAACAAATAGCAACAACATCATTCTATATATGCATGTTAAATAAAATGTATATTTTCAAGTACCTTTTTACACCCAAAAAATGGCCTCTTCCAATTAACATATTCCAACCGTGATTTCCACCTTGATTCCAATACAAACTACAACATTGAAGGAGTACATTAAAAATGTACAATATTTTTTTTACCACAACATTTCACCAAATAACAACATGGGAGTCCCTAAACTTGAAATCCCAGAGATTAAAAACCTTAAATTAATAAAAATTTGTGAAAACCTGATATAATTATGATCTTTAATACATAAACGTCACGGCAAGATGAATTCCAAAGAACTTGAAATTCCAAATGTAGTACCAATAGTCACATCTCCGCATAAGCAGTTTGACCTTTATATCACGCACACATTTTTTGTACTTTGCAATTCTATATAGTTTTGAACTTAATTCTTACTTTTTCTATACTATCATGTACCTTGGGGGCTAAAAAGAATGCACGGGGAACATCGTTGTCAAGGAGATCGAACAGGTTCTGGGATTAGGACAACACATAACTAAGATAAGAAATGTAGGTTAAATGCATCTCACCCAAATGAGAAAAATTGCAAAGGAAACCATTATGTGCACAAAGGTCCTTTAAGACATGCCAAGAGCAAAGACTTTAACAGTAGTCGCTCGCCGGGAGGGAAAGTGAAGATAGAGGATAACAAATCAAGTAATGCACAATTTCATAAACCTGCCTCAACTTCCAAGTTTCAGAAGCCCAAGAAAACAATAATTACAATGAAAAAAACAAAGAATTGAGATGGTGGTTAACATGTTTTGGACTCTAAGCCCCTCTACATGAAGACCTTGTGAGAAGTATCTAGTCAAATATATTATTTATCTTTTTAAGCTTCCTTGAACTTTTTCACAGTGCTTTGTGAAAACCTGATATAATTATGATCTTTAATGCAACAAAGTCACGGCAAGATGAATTCCAAGGAACGTGAAATTCCAGATGCAGTACCAATAGTCACATTTCCTTATAAACGTTTTGACCTTTATATCATGCACACATTTTTTGTACTTTGTAGTTCCCTATAGTTTTGAACTTAATTCTTACTCTTTCTATACTATCATGTACCTTGGAGGCTAAAAATAATGTATGGGGAACATAGTTGTTAAAGAGATCGAATTGGTTCTGGGATTTGAACAACACATAACCAAGATAAGAAATGTAGGTTAAACGCATCTCGCACAAATGAGACACATTTAAAAGGAAACCATTTTGTGCACAAAGGTCCTTCAGGACATGCCAAGAGCAAAAACTTTAGCAGTAGTCGCTCGCCTGGAGGGAAAGTGAAGAAAGAGCAGAACAAATGAAGTAAAGCATAATTTCATAAACTTCCATGTTTCAGAAGCCCAAGAAAACAAAAGGTGAGCAGTATTTCTAATTTGGAAGATGACATACATAAGGTTTTGTATGTTCCCAGAATCCATATTTGTTAGGGGTGAATCCTTATCGAAAATGAAATGAGTAGTATGTAGGTAAGGGTAAGTTGAGCCAAATCCTTTAACCCAAAAACGTAGAGTTATTCCCTTCAGTAATTTGGCAGAATTATTTCACTTTCAAGTGAAAATGTATAGAAAAAATTTGAACAAATTTATTAGAGTACATTATTTTGTTAAAACACAGACTTGTTGTTGAAGATAATGAGGGCTTGGTGCGTATTGCAAAGACTGCAGAAAGAACTAAGTCAAAACACCTTATTTTTCAATTACCCTCTATGGAGAAGATGTAAGATTAAAGTAGGAGACACATATTATAATAGATTGTCTAGGTAGATTGAGAGATCACTTACCTTCGCAGAAGTTGCATTTAATCAGAGTAAAATTTGAACAATTACTAAACCTGTAGGTGATGAAAAATAATATTTCTTCATAATTCTAATGATATTCAAAATTTATCCATTAGAGACTGAAACTAACATACAAATTTTGATGCAGAAGTTCAGTTCTTTTGCAAATGTATAGAAAAAATTTGAACAAATTAATGAGAGTACCTTATTTTGTAAAAGTTGCATTAAATCAGAGTAAAATTTGAGTAGCCACTAAACCTGTAGGTGATGAAAAATAGCATTTTCTCATAATTCTAATGATAATTCAAAATTATCTATTAGAAACTGAAACTAACATAAAAATTTTGATGCAGAAGTTTAGTGAAATTTGAACAAATTAATGAGAGTACCTTATTTTGTAGAAACTCGGACTTGTTGTTGAATAGAATGAGGGATTGGTGCAAACTTCACAATATGGAGGGAGGCTTCACAATCAAGAATGTTTCTGTGAGTCAAGTGGTTAGGGGATTGAATCAAAAAGGGGTTGCTGCAAACATAGAAAAATACATCATAAGAAATCAGGAAACAATGGATACAAAACACAACTGAGCTTAAACTACATCTACAATGGCAAAAATCGAACGATTTAACCGTTTATACATACCGGGAAAGCCGAATGTTAGAAAAAATTTCATTGAGGTAAACTTGGTTATAGCAGACATCGTAGAGGAAAGGTAAAGAGAAATTGATTTCACCGTGGATTGGGCGAAACGGTTCAAAGAACAGTTTCATCGTATCTATCCCTCTTAACTCCAAATTTGAGTGTGATATTATGGTAATCAATTATGGGAGAGTTGAGGAGAGAAGAAAGAAGTGAGAGATGTTTAGAGTTGGGGGTTTGACACTTTCACCATGTAATAAAGGTGTAGAGAGAGTGAGGGAGTCGGTTACAATACGTTTAAATAAGAAGAAAAGACGGCTTCACCCTTTGAAGGCATTTTTATGAGTTAAAGGGAAATGAGAGGAATATATTATCAACGCCATGTCATCTTGTCCCAGACAGCTCTTTCACGCCACATAGGACAATCGTTGAGATTTATAATATAGATATAAATTATTTAGACTAAACTTTTGTATGCACAATGTAATTTTTTAAAAATATAGAGAGTTATCCCATAGGGTATTCCTATGGAGAGGTTTTAGTGTAGACATACTAGCTGGATTAAGAAAAACACATTTGTTTAAAGAGTTGAGTACTTTGTATAAAAGTAGGTTGGGACACTGCCTTTGATTGTCATAATTTGGCGAATGACGATGGCTTGACATTGAGTTCATCAAGAAAAGGGATAAAATTAAACCCGGATGCCCTTGAAACACTCGTCGGTGCAATTACTACAACAATGTGATATGATAAGGAGAGGTCAGAGTATCTAAAGTAGTTGAACCATCTTAATTCCTAGAAACATTTGAAAAACTCGTCATAACTTACTCTCCCTTTGTCAAATTACCCAATATGGGAGAAGTAGTGACTACATAGTAGGTAGTGAGAAAGACAAAAAAGGGTGTAGCCATGTGATGGCCATAACTGAGATTGTCCGGAGTTCGATTGCCAGCTTCCTTCCCCTAGCATCGGTCTAAAGACTAGTAGGTGTGCACGAGCATTTTACTACGTATCAGTAAATTAAGATGTTTCTCATTACATAGCCGTCTCACTTTGCATAAGCAAATCAGGTCATAATTTACGACATAGTTAAATGCCATAATCTCACATATAGACTATGGATACATGAGCAATTCCTAATTCCCCAAGAGTTATTCCTTAACTATTTTAAGATGTAATTCAAATTATTTTCGATACTTAAGTACTCATAAAGTATCATAATTCATGATATACTACAATTTTTGTGAATAGAATAACTGATCATAAAAATTTTAAAGGTAGTTCCATACTACGGGAACTATAGATGAGAGGTTCTCACTGAGTCTGAGTACCTGTACCTGCTAGGCTGCTACTAATCAACAACAACATCAACAAAAAGAACATGTTATATGCTCAAAGATTGGAAGATTAGTACCTCCGGAGAAGCAGGAACAAAAAAACACTGAGGCTTCTCTTCGTAGACTAGGAATGTTTGTGAACGGAAAGATTTACAGTGATTTAGACAATTATAAGTTGTTAGATCCATTTTTGAGATTTGTAGTGTCACATTGGTCATATTAAACCTTGCAACTTAATGTATAAAACTCTGGGGTTACTCCGCTCATTGCCAAATGATTTTGAGATGGACCTCCATTTCTAAAATAGTATCAGAGGCAGTGTCATGCCCAAAGTTGGACTAAATATCTTAACAACTCATATATATAAGAAGAAATCGTCCCTTATAACTCACTGAAAATTTCATATGTAGTAATGTACAGTGGTCACCAAACCAGGGAGCTAGAAACTAATGTGAAACCAGAGTTTCTATGCTCTCGAGATTTTGCCATCAATAACTCCAAACAAATGAATAAAAACAGAGAGAATATCCAGGAGTTTTATAATTAGTGTAGATTTCGTGAGGCGTCACTAGGTTAAATGTAACCTGCTTTGGTCATCTAACTTTGTATTCCGGTGATATGTAAGATTATTATTTCATTCATACAAGCAACCTCAAACCCTGAAAGACCCTACAATGCAACTTTTTTGCTTTTATACATTTTGCTGCCATCACCACAAAATAACTAGTATGGTTGGATTATTTGTTCCAAGATGACGTAGACAATCTTCGACCAAATGCAGAATAATATAGAAAGACCATCGAAAAGTTCTACAACTTTTCCAGTGCTTCGGTACGTTTCAAGTGTCAAATACTCCGTAAAAGTGGGTGAGGACTACGGTCTCCACTCTATCATTCTCAATAATTGATAATTTGATACTAAATCATTGAAAAATGATGTTAATCAATAAATAAAATGGAAATCATCGCTTTTACACGTTGTCCACTTGAACCCTATGTCGAATATTAAACACCTCTTAGGCCATAGGTTAAGTTAAAGATTGAAGAGAAGAAAATAATGATTTCATTCCATTTAATTAATCAGACAAGCTATTGCCTTTTTATAGTTACAGAGGTTACACATTTATAGAAACATATCTTACACATATAATTTCTTACTATCTAAGGGATGGAGATCTCTTGATGTATTTTCTTCAACAACATATGCAAGCTCATATATATGGAGATCTCTGGAGTATATTCTATATTCAAATCACAACTATTCATTAGTTTATGTTAAGGGTTTATTTCGATGAATGATTTTTGTGACTTAATTTTCAAAAAAAAAAGAAAAAAACATTGAGAGAATTTATAAAAAGTCCAAAAGCTATCTAAATTCGTACGAGGTCGCATCATACAACTTACAATGGGAAGGGACAAGTAAACGACCCCATCGCTTTCCTTCATAGATATGAGAATGAATGGAAACAAAAGACATGTATATTTGGAGTTATAACAGTTATAACCATATTGACATTTCGGAACTGTGGACCAATTTTATAACAGTACCTCCCATAATAATATCTCAGAGAAAATGGTGGCAGTATGTATTCATGAAATGAGTCTTATTAAAACGAAATACGTACATATGCATGAGTAGGATAAAAAACTCATTCTTGAAACCTACTCTCCTAACCAATCTTCTTCTGCATTAAGAAATGTAGCTAAGGACTGGAGATCGGATGCCGCATCACGTTGAATACAGTCAACTCCAGTCCAATAGTGTTCAATATTTTCGCCATGGAACAAGAGTGGATCATCGGATGAAATTTGTGGGGACAAGTCATTGTTATTATCGCTATTGCCGTCTAAACGAATTGCATCATTATCGTCGAATCTGTACAGGTCTGAGAAGTCCGAATGTAGGAATTCAGATAAACAAAGTCCCCCCACATCAAGATCAGCCATGAAATCTGATAACAACCCATCGGATTCTGGTGCTTTCTCCACGACAAACTCGTTAACTACGGCGGGCTCTTCTGAAGTGAAAAAAATTTTAGTGCACCTTGTGGCTTTGGTTCGTACAACACAAGACTCAGTCGTCCGTACTGGTGGTGGCACTCGTGCTTGTGGAGTTGGGTTGATCAGAATCCTCTTTGACTTGGATAGAGTTGACTGTTTGTGAGTCTGTTTTGAGGTTGATTGAGTTTGAACCTTTTTTGATAAATTGGTGTTCCAATAGTTCTTGATTTCATTGTCTGTTCGCCCTGGTAGACGACCGGCTATAAGCGACCATCTGTAAGCGGAAAAAAAAAAAACAGTGATCGTGTAAATAAAAAATAAGCATGGAAAACCACCGAAGTGTACAAAATATATATAAAGACAGGTAGAAGAATACCTATTTCCTAAAAGCTTATGAAGTCTGATAATAAGTTCTTCCTCTTCTTCAGATATGTTTCCTCTCTTGATATCAGGTCGTAAATAGTTTAACCATCGAAGTCGACAGCTTTTCCCGCAACGTTTAAGACCTGCATCACGGAATATTCAAATTTAGGCACTCATTTTGCAAAATTTCAAAAAGAATCTCAAAATTATCTTTATCTGTCAAATGATACTATGATCCCCACCCCATATTATTGGAAGAAAAAAAACACGAAGCATTTAAATAACTAAAAACAGAACATTGATTTCAAATACTAAAACCGTAAAAAATATAATTCTTCAATAATTGCATGTATGTAATATTATTGACCTGCTTCAATGGGTAGATTTCTCCAACCCCCTTCACCATGGATTTGGATGTACTCTTTGAGAGTTCTATCTTCCAGAGCAGTCCAAGCTCCTCTGTTCAAACCTTCCTTAGAGCAACAAGGTCTTCTACCCATCTCTAGTGATATCAATTATGGTGGAGAGAGACTAATAGGGAAGACGACCTCAAATGCGTTGCTCTTTTAAACTCTCAAAGATGTTCTTTATGCCTGAACCCGATACCACATGGTTTGCATTTGATTCAACTAGAGCTACTTATATATAGATATATAAAGTTGTAAAATAAGAATGTCCAACGCACTCCAAACATGTCTGAAGTAGGAGAATATACTAAAGAACAAAAGAAAGAGGCAGGACTGCTGAAACAGAAATGCAAGAGTGATGGAGCAGAAGGGACAACCTTATTTTTACCTTTTTGATCTTTTGATTTTGACAGAGAACATGAATTGAAAAATTAATTACCACCATTTAACAAAACGAAAAACCTTTTACGGTGCGGACCCCATGTAATGGGCCTCTGCCCTCATATCCCGTTGCCTATACTTCGTGCAAAAAGCTGAGGTTGCTCATCAGACATGCTAGATTGCTGATTTTTATCTGGAGAAGATTTTACGGGACTCAGGCGACATAAATACCTCAAATGGGTAATGTTCAATCAACATATAAACATTAATAATATCTGAAATTAAAAACAACAATCTGAATCGTCCTAGTGTTTTTAGGTCTTTAGGTTTTGGTGTATTTTAAATGAATTGGACTTTGTGATTATGGAATACAGCTTTAATATACTGCAGCTGACAATTTCAACCATATTTTCTATATTATTTAAATAAATATCTGATTGTTTTCGAGGTCCATATCTTTTAAAGAAGGTAAGAAAATTTCAACATTTTAGGAAGTAAAGCGTGTATGCCTATATCTTAGGGATGATAGGCGTTGGAATACTAGAACATATTGTCCAATCGTGCCGTTAGATGTTAATTCTTATTTTTTTTCTCCCACATGTTAAAATATAAGGTTTATACACTAATACCATCTAAACAATTCCAAGTGTCCGTATACTTTGATTATGAGAGCTCGATATTGTGTTTGATTTTGTTTGTGGGGTCACATTCTCATCTGCCCCTCTTAAGTTAATTATTGTTTCTTTTATCTCTCTCTCTCTCAAACTAGCTACCTTTCTCATATAGTACACTCATGGAAAGTTTGTTGATGTCTTTCTTTTTTCCCAAATTTTTGAAATATCGTAAGATCCAAATATTAGGGAAGTAATCTTTCACCAGCAAAATAATGTGGAACTATAAAACATTTAGTGCCCTACCGGTAGACCTTAACCTTTTCTTATCGTTTTCATTTTAACTTAAGTCCTTATGTGTCTATGAATATTGGACGTATGTCCGGATGTTTGCCAAAAAGTAATGTTAGTCCTCGTTTTGCAGTTTGACCCTCTCAACTACAGTTGACTTAGATGATTCACATTTGACCCAAATTAACAAATACTAAAGACAAGTTTGCCCTTTTTGAATTGGAATTAACAAACAAGAAAAAAAATTAAAATAAAAATCTCAGTGTCGGGATATTTACTGGGTAATAATCGAACGGTCCATAAGACCTGCCCAAAATTTTAAGTTCAAACTGTAATGGCCTAATCCGTAACTCGAAATAGCTCAAAATTAGCTCTTACACCAAATGTACCTGTGACAGAAATTAATGTAAAATAAAAAATGGCACAGATGATTTAGAGTGTAGAAAACCTTTGAATAGGTAAAAAACCACGACCTCGAGTTGAGGGTTTTAGTAACAGTAACTTCTATTACTTGAGGCTGATGTCTTATTACAAGTGATCTCTCAAACTAGAAATGTTTGATCTTGTGAATAGGAAATTTTTGTGGTATTGAGAATCTAAAAATTTATGTTTTAAAGTCTAATTTTTTTTTCTTGGTCCCTATCTCCTCTGAAACTTTTTCTTTATATAGACCTTACCCGTAGCTCGCTATCATGCTAAAGCACGTTCTCTGAATAATGAGGTAAGTGGTAGTCGACTGTGTAACTGATGAGCTCGTGGAAGACAAGTGTCTTTGATTTGCTCATATTTTTCTATTGTGCTCGACCCACGTTCTTTATTAGTTCGTAGTCTAGGTAGAAATGATGACTGCTCATGTCACGTGTGAAATGCGTGAGTCTAATACTGAGGTAGTTTGAATTTGGACTAGGTTGAGGGATAGGTCCTTACAATGGCCCTCTCATAACTGAAGGCACTAGTGGCTTTGGCTGAGAAAGAACCTATGCATTGTTGGTATTAGAAGTTGAAAAGATAGGATGTATTAATGGGATTTAACTGGTTGGGTAATCGATATTTTTTTTATGGAGGGATGTATCTGCCATTTATGAGATGGAAAGGATTGATGTACTTGACGCTTGGGGTTTCGAGAGTCGCTCTGCTTTGAATGATGACTGCTTTGAAAGCGTACCTGCGCATTAAATGTGAGTTTGATAAAAATAGTACCTGTACCAGAGATTCTTGCAAAATACTCTGTTGTTGTGCATATAACTCCTGTACTTTGGTTAAGAATAGTGATGACCAAGCGAATGGTCTATGAAGAGAAAGTGTCTGCTGAAATACTGAGGTTAAAGGTACAATATTTTGGGGATCAAACATTGGAGATGCCCACGCCAATTTCCGTACCACCGACGTATTACGGTATATCGGAAGACGAAGCGGCTAAAGTTGAGGATGACTTTTACCATTTGTAGAGATTTCATTATGTCTGACATGCGTGCAATGTCGGAGGTGCCTTCACATCCTTGCGGAGGACAAGGTTGAGGAGGACAAGCCGACGTATATGCAAGGCATTATTGCCGATATCCTACGAGGGACTGGGTTCTGAGGTAGGATTCCCATTGATCTCTACCAACTCTCAGTTGGTAGGGGTTATGAAGGAGGAGACGATGGTGATGGAGGAGGAAGATGGAGATTAAAGTCTTTTAGTTGTACTGTCATCTTTTCTTGTCATGAAGAAGGCTCAGTCGTTGAGGGTTGGTTCAAGCACTAACACCTTTGCTTCTTCAATTTCTTATGGAAGTAAATGGTGTGAAGGAGGGATCAGGCTCAGCGATTTCTAGTTCCAACTTTGCTTCAGAAGATTCTCGGAGTGAAACATCATTGAAAACTATCAAGTAACCTATAGAGTGATCTGTAACAGTATCTGAAAGACTTGTTATCTGTAAAATATTCTGTAATTGATATTCGAGCTAGTAAAAAAGTTTTTGGTCAAACTCTATGTTGATAGATAGAATTAGCTCTTTTGGCTGAAATCGAGATATATATATATATATATATATATATATATGTGTGTGTGTGTGTATGTGTTAGAGGACGATAATTTAATATTGGAAGTCAAACTAAAAATTGGAGTTTAGTTTAGTTAAACTATAGAAAAGATATGTGAATACATGGGAAAAATGAGTTTGCATAAATATGTAGATGTGTAAAAATATGTATCGAACTGAATAAATTATAAAATCATGGGGGGAGAACATCTTTTCAGATATAAAATATGCAGAAATTGAAAATTTTGAGCTTATGGAGTTTTTGTTTTGAAATATTATATTGGGGGAGAGATTGTATGGAGCAGGTCAAAAATGTTAGTGGGTGAATCCAAAGAGGTCGATGTGTAGAGATAAGTTCAAATAACTTTCTATAATGATCTTAGGGTTTCTTGGTATGGAAAAAGAAATTATAATATATACGGAATATGAGAGATTTGAAGTGATCTTGAAAAGTGTAAAAATACGAGAGGCCTGTGATGTAAAGAGGTGGAAGAAAGAAAATATTGTGAGGACTCGTTCTAAGAGAATTCATCATGTTGCTGAGGGATGATTGGCGCTAAAGATTGTAGAAGTGCGGGAGAGGATTTTTGGATTGTTAAATTATGATTCTGACTTGCCTGAATCTAAAATGCAGTTTGAAGTCCTAGATGTGAGGGAGAGGGAACTTGAGATCGGGCGCCATTTTTACTTGGAGATATTCCGTAAAGTGATTTTGGAGCCTGTAGCTCGAAAAGAGGCCATGAGGTAAATTACTGAGGAAGAGGTCGATGTAGAAGATGTGAAGATTGTTCGGGGTGAACTGATTAGGTGTGGTTCTCCAAGACATCTTGGATGTTTTATGTGTAATTATATGTGAGGCAGCGAATTGAATGAGGTCAAATAACTGTAATTGGAATGTAGGTAGAATTTTGGCTTAAATCAATTTTATTTTGTAGCAAATGCTATTTGGAAATCATTGTAAATAAAAAAATTGAATTTTGAAATGTGATATAGTTGGAAATGACGTCAATAATTTTATAAGTAGCTGGAGTAGGAATGGAAAAAATAGGTGAGCTTTGATTTTTATCTCTTGTGTAATTTGCAGGGAAAGTTTGATTGCGTGTGAGTATTGATTCATCATGAGTGTGGGAAGGTCATAGAGAGATTTGGGTATGAAAGATGGGAATATATTAATATATCGCTCTCTGGGCAATAATGGGAAGGTGTTTTCGCCGAAAAGGTATAAAACGTCTGACATTCATTGCGGAAGGGACGCCTGGGTTCCAAAACCGAGGGCGGCTCGTGTGATTCCCAAGAACTGTCTGTAGTTGAGAGAAAATATAAATAATAGTTCATCTTCCTCATTCAAACGCTTATCAATTTCTAAAAAATTGAAGAATAGTAGGAGAGAAAAGAGAAAAAATTGTAGAGATTCATGTGAGAGATTGACGAGAGTGATCATCGCTCAAGGAGAGAAAAAGTTACAGAGACAGAGTCACGACAGTGGTTACACAGCAACGTTGTGAAGGAAGGATTTGGCGCTGCTTCAAATTCATATTAGGACGCGAAGGTTAGTAAATGATTTGTGATTTTGTTAATGTGGGTTTGAAAGATTTGGTGGTTATTTTAAATTTTGAAAGATTGCTATTTATAGTAACCTATACAAATTTGTTTAATTTATGTGTAAAAAAAGATGTGTATGATATACATATATGTATGATGAATGTATGTTAGATGCATGCATGGATGCGTATAAATAAAAGATAATTATAAGTTGACAGAATACCTGAACCTGCATGTAGGTTGGGCATGGGGAATATCTCTTATAGAATCAAGCCTCATCTTTAAGCCTGTAATTGGGATGGAGACTTCACCTAATATGGAGACATCGACCTATGGTTATGCGATTGAGTCTGAGAACATAAAATTTGTAAATGAAGAGTCTGAGGGGGAGGACGAAGTAGTACTTATTTAATTTCAAGATTTCCCCGATAAATTGGTATCGTACCCTCCAAACTTTGATGTATTCAAAGAGTTCTGTAAATCCAAAGTTATTATAGGTAGAATGTCCAAGGCAACCTGGACGAGGGTTTTTTTATGTTATTTGTCTCAGTTGGAATATGGAATGAGTTTTGCCCCTTAGCAATCTTGCTAAAGGTATAATGAATTCCATAGAGGCTTATCCCGCTCAACTAAATAGGAACTTGTGTGAGGTGATCAATGTTTGTGAGACTTTGAATAGATCGTGGGAAGAGAATGAGGTGGAAAGGAGAATAACTCCTGATGATGTTTTGCAGTACTACGCTGCGAAACATTATGCTGTGACTGGAGGTGCGTATTTTCGCTTGAGCTGGTCTCGACCGCTTTTCTTCGATCTGAATTCAATAGGTTGAGTTTGGAATGATAATGTGATATGGGTGAAGGGTGTCTGCCTTCAGAGAAAAGATGAAGGACCAATGGAACTTTTGTATAGAACTTTGAAGAAAAATAAGTAATTGTATATAATATTGAACTGCTGTAATTGAAGGGTTGTTCTGTTATTTGACAATGTGTTGTGTTTATTTTACAGGTCCTCGGTCGAAGGTGACAAGGAAGGAGTTACTGTTAGATACTGTTGCTCGAGAAGGGGTTGAGCTTGAGATAATTCTGAAAGAGCTCGGCATCAGCAGAAATAAATTAGCTAATAGTATGTCAGAGAAGGTACAAATGTCTCAGTCAAAGAGACCAATGATGAGGTTGGAACCAGCTATAAGAGAGGAGCGGATGGGGAGAAGCGTCCGGTGTTACCGTGGGCATCTAAAATTGATTTGGAGGATGTTCTGGAAGTGACCACTTCGAGCAAGTTAGCTCTAAAATTCCCAAAGAAGAAAACTGTGAAGCGTGGCTTACCCTCTAGAACCATGGTGAGTGAGAATGTCGAAGGGAATGCGAAGAAGAGGAGGGTAGATCCTCCTGCTACTGTGTTAGGGGCGAAGGTCGTAGAGAGTTTATCTGCTTAGGAAGATGAGCTACGAGCTGTGGAAATCAAGTTAAGGCTTGCAGCTCACAAGGGTGCTGAGGAGCACCTCCGCATAGTTGGAGTTGAAAAAAATGGTAAGTTGATGAATTATTTTATTTTTCTGAACTTTGTATTTGGATTCGAGCTAAAAATTTATTTTGCTTTATTGCAGACTGCACGCTTTCTGAAGGGTATCTGCCTCGGGATCAAGGAGGGAAAAGCTGAGCTCGAGAGTGGGAGGGTCATGCTCAAGAAGAAGGTTACTCGACTCAAATTTAACTTGGCTCTGGAGGGGGAGCAAATTGTTGCTGCAAAAGCTGCACAGAAGGTATTAATAAGTGAGCTTACTGAGGAGGCGTAGAAGAATGTGGATGATGTCGCAGCTCAATACGACAGAGTTGGGCACCAACTCCTCGCAATGGGGTACACAAAGGCTGACCTCAAAGCCATTATGGTTGGTACATACGTTGAAGAGGATGAAGAAGAATAGGAGGACCCTGCTGATGGAGGTGTGGTAACAGGGTTGGATGCAGTCTCTCCTAGAACTAATCTAGAGAATCGGGGGGAAGATATTGAGAATGTGGAGAAAAGTTGTTGAAGTTTGGCAGTGTGTTTTCGTGTGGTTTGAAAAACTGCAATTGTATGTAATATTGCTTTAGAGGATAAGTTTCGGATAGGCTAAGAGATGTTTGCAAACATTGTTTGTAGGAACTTAAGGATATGCGCCTCAAAATTAATGAATTAGAGAATAAGCTCGCTAAGGAGAAAGACGCCTCGGCGTCCCTATTGACTTCGCAAGCGAAGCTACAGGTTAGAGAAGAGCAAGAAATATTTTACTTGTATATTGCATTACTTTAGAGCTACAAAGTAAAATTAGAAAAATAGAAATATATCATAAATGTATTAGAAGTTCAGGAGCGATGGTAATCAAGCATGTCTAGATAATACCTAAGTGTATAGAAAATCAGTACATATAAAATTTATACCTTGAAATTGGATGTAGATGCTATTGCCAACGAACTGAGATCATACTTTGACCTTAAGTTTAGAAGTAGTCTTACAACAGTAGAATGTCTAAAATAGAAATCTATTAGAATTTTGAAAGTTTCTTGTATGATGATTGATTGTATTTGTGGAATGTTGTTAAATCGAACTTGATATATTGTATCTATGATGTAGGTCGAATTGGAGACTGTTCGCTCGAGTGAATAACAGATGCCCCAATATAACCATGAGTTTGCGGCAGAGTTTGATCGGATTAGAGAGGTATCTGAAGATAGGGGGGATCAACATGTCAAAATGAAGATCTAGTTTGCCAAGGCAACAAAAATTGTTTGTGACTTGACTCAAAAGATTTAGGGGAATGATGCCAAAATAGAAAAATTGCAAAAACATCTTATAGAGGTGAAGGATGAGATAGCAAAGCTCAAAAGCTAGGTTGATGCGTTGATGATGAAAAGTAAAGAGGCGGACATGGCTCGATACCGTATCCACTCGCTATAAGTGTCAAAAAAATTGTTACAAGATTTTGTGGTTAGTTTAAAGGGTCAAATGACCAGGAAAACAAACAAGCTTGAGCAAACTTGAGCTGATCTTGGAAGTTCCAAAATTGTGCTTGAGCAACTAAAGAGTGAAATGACTAGAAAAGATAATGAGCTTGAAAAACTCAAGCTGACCTGAACCATTCTGAAAGTGGGGCTGATCAATTGAGTGAGGCCTTGCCGGCTAAAAAAATAGATTTCTGAATTGTTCAAAAATGGTATGACAAACTGAATAAGAGGGTGACCCAATTAAAGGCAGATCTGGGGTCTCCATAGTAAAAGGGGACGTGGTTGACCTGTCAGCTCGAATTAAAGAGCTGGAGGCAGATGTAGCTTGTATTCAGGCGCATGTACAGAGAGGAAATGAATGTTTAATGGCGAGGCAGGATAAGTTAAATATCGTTCTTCGTTGAGAGCAAGAGTTGAAAGGGGTGATCAGGGGGAAGGATTAGTTGCTAAGGAAGAAGGATGAGTTGTTGAATAAGGCTCCTGCTGGGGGAAGTGAAGGGAATGATAGGGAGTTGGAGGAACTTCCTGCTCAGTTGGCAGAGTTGAGGACAACGAATAAGGATGAGCTAGAGAAAGCAAGGGAGAAGATGGCAGAGCATCATGAGATTATGACTCGCATTGATAAACATATGGAGTAGCAAGATAAACGGTACAAAAGCTTGAAAGATCGTCATCAGTGTAGGGACCTATCCCTCGACCTAAACTAATTGGAACTATTTTCAGTTTGAACTACCTCCATATCAGACTCACGCATTCTACATGTGACATAAATAGTCAGCATTGACACCTATGCCACGAACTGATGAAGAACGTGGGTCGAGCACAACAGAAAAGCATGAACAAGTCAAAAATACTTGTCTCTCACGAACTCAACAGTTACCCAGTCAACCGTCACTTGCCATATTGTTCAGAGCACGATAAAGAACTGCGGACAAGGCGTATATAAAGAAAAAGTTCCAGAAGAGACAAGGAGCAAAAAAATATGCGAGAAATCACCAAAAAAACTATATTTTCTAGATTCTTAAACACCAAAAAATATTATTTGTAAGATCAAGTATTTCTAGTTCGAGAGATTACTTGTAATAAGATATTAGCCTCAAGCAATAAAAGTCAATGTTACTAAACCCTCAACTCGAGGTCGTGATTTTTTACCTATTCAGAGGTTTTCCACGCTAAATTACCTGTGTCATTTCTTATTTTACATTAGTTTTCTCATAAGAACATTGGTGTAAAAGCTAATTTAGAACCATCTCGAGCTTACCGAATTAGACAATTACATTTGGCACCGTCTGTAGGAAAGAAGACATTTCCACGATATCCTATGACATACATTCACTCTACTATCAATTTTAATCATGGTCACTTCCAGGCAACCAACAACCAGAATCCAGCTCGATCTTTCAGTTGAGCCGGAGCAACTTATAGAACTACGGGTTAACCTCCACGCCAAAATAGAAAAGTGTAATAAGCTCGAACGTCAGCTAACTCTTGGCCGAGAGCTCCGTAAGAAGGAGCACGAAGCCGAGCGATAAACTCGTTTGACAGCGTTACATGCTCTGCAAGACAATCAACAGGCTCCTCCACCCAGAGATCGCTACCAAGTGCCAGAGAATTCCCAGGTTACTGCGCAGAACAGATTGAAACCTCGGTGAGCCACTAGCAAAGCTATATCCATAAATATTCAGCACGAACATCAACCTTCCATTCATTTGGGTGGTGAAGTTCAATTCGAAATCTGCAGAGGTCACCGTTTTTCCTAACATTAGGAGGAAAAATAACGACCTCAACCACGAATTCAGCACATGATCGCTGGAGTGAGGGTACCGGTACTCATAATCCTTAACCTCCTCATCAAGCCACTCAACCGATATGCCAATATGTCACACACAAGCATATGGAACAATGTATCAAGGAGTTAATCGAGGCACAAGTTCTGGGCACTACAGAGGACCTTACCAAGTTACAAGAAAGTCCGATTGCCAAAGAACTATTCGATATGGAAATACCGAAAGGTTTTCATACTTCAAAAATTCGTAAATACAAGAGCACCGATCCAAACGAGCACATTCAGAAATGCCATGATTCATTAAGGTTGAATTTAAATCTCAACTACATCCTCTGCCGTTTGTTCGTAATAAATCTAAAGGACAAACCGCTCTGATGGTTCCACTCTTTACCTGAAGATTCCATACTCACATTCAATAAGCTATAAAAATAATTCATCAAGGCGTATACTCATAACATAGACAAGGAGGAGAATTTATATTCTCTTATTAGTCTTAAACAGTCACACGGAGAGAAGCTCGAGGCTTTTGCAAAAAAGTATTGGAGCTCACGCATAAAGTAATCAATCTCGATCAAAAAATGGCTGTTACTGCTTTTACCAACGCGCTCTAGCTCGACTGCAAGGCCAAAGAGCACCCCTTCCTCAACAAACCTGTGACCTTGAAGGATATGATCACTAAGGTCAATGGTAATGTCGACCTAGAAAGGATGATGTTCGAAAGGCATAAATCTACTAAATCTGTCCTAACCACAAGAGGTCCATCTGTAGATCAAAATACTGAACCAAAGAAGGATCAGGGTGATCAAAAGCGCTCAAAGGGTAACACTGGCAACCCTCGGAAAGGCGGTTCACTACCCAAACCGGTCCTCCCAAAGATGAATGGTCGAATCTTCTTAATTTTTCCAATCCTGTCCAAGGATAAGCTATACCGTCTCTCTCAACCATTAGAACCAATCGAGAACCGTCCATACTGCATGCATCACAAGGTAGACCATCATTCTACTGGCAACTGTTATGCTTTATAGAGGTTGCTAGAATTCATTTTCTAGGAGGGACGGATGTACGAATATATTATCGACTTAGAATCATACAAGGATGACAGCTATATGAAGCAGCTCAAAGTAGTCTAGGTCGAAGATCAACTTGAGGAGAAACATCTCTACCATATGTATGATAGCAACATGATTGAAATCCATCAGATCACCAACTCTTGCCGATTCAAGTATAGGAGATTGTCTGAATGCTGCGATTTCACACCTCAAGATAATGAAACCAAGCTTCTACCTGTGTCCAGCAATCGCCGGCTTGGGATCTTCTTCGAAGATTGTGACATTAGTCATGTAAAATTTCTAAATCATAATGCATTAGTCATAATGCTCAAGATGAAGAAGTTTGTCATGCACACAATGATGATCGATACTGGAAGCGGAATTGAGATTCTATTTTATAGCACAATCGACCAAATGGGATTGGCAGATCAAGTTATTCCAAGCGACACCGATATCAGTGGATTAAGTAGTTCTAAAGAAGAGCGAATAGGCAAGATCATCTTACTTATTACCGTAGGACCAGCCACCATCGACGCCATTTTCTATGTCATCAACGCCAAATCTCGTTATCTCAAGATTATGGGCCGCTGTTAGATTTACAACATGGAAATAATCGCTTCCGCCTATTATCAAGTACTCCGTTTCAAGCATAATGATGGTATCTATGAAATCAAGGGTAGTCAAAAGCTTTCTCGAGCTTGCGAAAATACCGTTTCAGCCATTCTAGATACTTCAGACAGATACACTGGATAACAATTATAGAAAGCTGATCACCTTGTTGATCCGACTTTAATGGAAGAGCCTACAAAATACATTGACATTGATGGACCTAGCAGAGGTACTTTAATCTATACCAAGCTGGTCCAGCACGATAAGGATGCTCTAACTTAATTCTTACGACTGAATGGAGATATTTTTGCGTGGACTTTCGAAGATATGCCTAGGGTCGATCCGGTCACAAATTGGCCATCAACATCAATTCCTCGACGGTCAAACAGAAGCAACGACAACAACCACCTCACCTTCAAGATGAAGTTAACATGGAGATTGAGAAATTGATTAAAGTTGGATTCATTCGAGAAGCCAAATATCTAGATTGGATATCCAACATCGTCGCTATCCCAAAGAAGAATGAAAAAGTCAGAGTTTGTGTAAAATTCACATATCTAAACAAACATACTCCAAAGGACAGTTTCCCTTTTCCCAACATATATCAAATCTTTGATTCCACAGTAGGTCACGAACTCTTATCTATGATGGACGCTGCTTATGGATATAATCAGATTCCACTCTTGGAAGAAGATCAAGAAAAGACCACTTTCATCACCGAAAGAGGACTTTATTGCTATAAAGTCATGCCATTCGGACTTAAAAATGCAGGCGCGACTTATCAACGTTGATGACTACTATGTTCAAAACACATCTTGGAAAAATCATTAAAGCCTACATTGATGATCTCTGGGGAAAGAACATGCAGTTAATCAACCACATCACAGATCTCAACACAATATTCAGCATTCTTCGATCTTACATGATGTAACTCAATCCAGATAAGTATCAATTCAGAATACATTCAGGTCGATTCCTTGGTCAACTCATCAGCAAGAAAGGGATTGAGGCTGATCTAGATCAAATTTGGGCTATTCACAATATGCCATCTCCAAAGATGACGTAAGGCATACAAAAACTTGCTGGCAAGATTGCTGCTATCAACCGATTCGTTTCAAAATCTTCAGATCGCTGTCGTTGGCTGTTACTTCAACTTCGCGGTTATACCAAATGAAAAAATGTTTAGCCCAATGTAGATATCTAATTCACATAAGAATATGAGGTAAATTTTTAGGATCTTAAAACCTATTTGGGGAAGTCTCCCATAATGAGCACCCTAGTAGATAATAAGGAACTGATCATCAACCTAGCAGCTATAGATATTTCTATCATCTCAGTTCTCATTTGACTTGAAGAGAAGATCAAGAAGCCAGTCTACTTCATCAGCAAAACCCACACTCCAGCAGAAATAAGGTATTCTGAAATTGAGAGACTCCTCTAACTCTTGTTTACACTTCACAGAAGCTTAAGCACTACTTTTAAGCCCATTCATTCAAATTTATGATGAACTACCCACTCTGGGAAGTTCTTTCCAAGAAAGAAAAATCCAGAAGAGTGCAATAATGGTCAGTCAATTTGGAAGAACATGATATCAAGTTTGAACAACGACATTCAGAAAAGGGTCAGGTTGTTGTCGATTTTCTCGTGGACTTTCGAATGGATATCCTGAGTGGGAGGAACACGATCCTGACCTTGCTGAAGAAATAATAAAAGATTCACCCACCAAAGGGTGTGTCTTCACGCAGATGGTTCAGCAGGACCCATAGGGTCAAAAATTAGAATCTTATTGATTACCCCTTCTAACGACAGAATTGAGAAATTAATCCGCTTGGCATTTGAAGCCTTCAATAATATCACCTGTAGTGTCATGTTTTCCAGGAGGAAAACCTTTGCCAATATTTGTTTGTAAGGATTGTGTAATAAAGAGCTAACAACCAAGATTTTACGTAGAAAACACAGCAGAAGCTGAGAAAAACCACGACCTCGAGGAGGATTTGATGTAAAATCTAGTAGATGCCAATTATTACAAGTTTTTAGAGTGTTGCTAGTGTTTAGGATAAGGAAATATCAAATTTGTGGTCCCTTAAAACATATTCTCTGCCTTTATTTATAGTATATATATGCAGTTTATAAAAAGAAAGAATGAGTCTCCTATTCTGGGGGTAGTGGGCGAACATTACGGATCTCTAACAGTTCCTTTTTGACCGGGCTGCAACGACTTCTTTTGGAAAGTCTAGGACTCATGAAATCTTCTAGAACGTTGAGCTGTCTTCTACTATATAGTGCTGAGCTATCTTTAACTACAGTATTTAGGCTTATGCTTGTCAAATCTGGGGAATATAATACTACAATCGCCCCATTCTCAACATAAGTACATGTAGTTGTGTCGAGAAGAAAACTGGAATTTGAAGAGGTTACCGAATATCCTCAGAGGTCAGCATATGTCATTACCGAGGTCAAGGTGAACTGTATCTGGTCAAGTTGGTTTCGAGGCGTAATTAATGTTGTTCATTGAATATAGTTTAAGGATGCTGGGTATAAATAAGAGGTTTATAGAAGGTGGATGGTGGTGTTTGGTGGAATGAGGTCGCCCCAAGTATGGTTTATTATTGGGTCTAGGGTTGAAGACTGTGAAAGTTTTGACAAAATCTGACGTAGACCGAGAGACGAGAAATTGCTATGTGATCGAAGCAGAGCATGGAGGTGGGAAAAAAGATCAAACATAGACGAGATGTGTCAATTGGAAATAGTGGCAGCATCATGCGGTTGTGAAGGTAATGTATGGAGTCTGTTGGGGGGGTGAAGGGGTAACTGTCATTACTGGTGATGAAGATATGAAGCTTGGATGGGCGTCTAGAGAACTTGCCGAACGTGTGGGTGTTCTTGCAATTTTTTGTTGCCATTTTCTTGCTGAAGTGTCTCTTTAGAAGTTTAGTGACTTGAGAGTCATTGAGCATTGAGGACTAGAAAGAGGCTTTAATGTCTGATTCTGTTATAAAGCAAACAACGAAAATATTGACATGTCGAAGGATGTTAGGAACAACAGATAATTTGTAATGGAAGAAAAATTAAGTATTTAAAAGTAAATGTACTCGAAAGAGATAGATGTCTAATGTGATTTTTGATAATGTAATCGAATGAAAGAGATATCAAATGTAAGAAAGAGATATCAAATTTATTATGTGTTTATTAAATTGTTTTTTGCTCTTGTTCATGTTATCTAATATTAAATATGATTAAAAAATTATGATACAATTTTATCAAATATTGCCTGTGTGAAAAGTTAAAGGTAGTTGAATGTGTGGGGCAAATTACGGATTTCGAGGTTGATTGATTGACTCTGATTGTGTAGAAATTCAAAGCATAATAAATGCAGGGGAGCTTTGTAGTGACTAGAAGGTGTATAAATAGATGATGTTATTTACAGATGGATGCATTCACTTAAAATGGTGAAGACGAAAGCTCAGGCCCATGATGAGGTATTATGACGTATGCAGGCAATGTACTGGGTGTTGTTCAACCGTTATTTTGGTTCGTGGAGTATGGAATAGCATTTTGATGATCCTGAGGAACCAGATTATGATGGGATGAGTGAGGCAGAGGCGAAGGAGGCTGAGGTAGAATTTGAGTTTCGTGTAAAACTTCAGTTTTGGCGTCCTCCTGAACGTTGTGGTGGCATGTAGACTCGAGCAAAGTTGTTGGTGAGGAGGGAAGATGAAGCGGCAGCGAAGGATTTATGAAGAGTAAATGCTCAAGATGTAGGCGTGTTTTTACTGGTAAATGTTATGTAAGGAAAAAGTTTAGTATGTTAGAAGGAATGCTTAATTGTCGAATATATAATGTATGTGTCATACTACAGGAAATAAAGGTTCTGTTTAAACGATGGTTGTTGAATAAAATGATAGACAACTGATGTCGAATATGATTCCATAAGTATAGGAATTGGTAGGATAGTATAAATAGGAAAACTTATATGCAAAATGAATATGGCGAGATGTGTTCCATTAGGTGATGGTATGAAGTATAAGGAAAATGATGTAAATCAGCTATTAGAAAAGATGGATCATGCACTAATAGATATGAATGTGTCTGCAGAAATTCTTCGTGAATTTGAAGGATTGAAGTACGAATGTAGAAGTTTATTAATGGGAAGAAGATTAAGAGTCAAAAAAGTGGAGAAAAAAAGCATGAGGCGTTATATTCGAGGAACTGGACGGTCACCAAGTGGTGCAATGAACAGTCACGTGGGGTCTATAAATATGTCTGAGGTAGACGACTGTTCAGATCATTTAAAAATTGATTTTTTTTAGGGAGATAACTGTCATTGCTCGTTGCTGAAGTGGTTAGATACGATTGCTAAGGAGGAGATTTATATGTTGATCGAAAGACTAAAGCGAGCAAAAGAGAGGGATACAGAAGCTGCATGGAAATAAGGTTAGTGATTCTTATAAATTGTTTCGTAAGTTGATGAATTGGTTATAGATTAATAGATAATGTGTAATGAATTAGAAATGAATGAGATACATCCATGGAGAAGAAAGTAAAACTGTTCGTAGGTCTGTGAATTTGATATTGGAAATTTTGGGTGGTGGGGATTCTGAGTTATTTTTTGGTCGTCAAAAGGAGAGAATTGGGTAGGAGGAGAAGTAAAAGGGATTGGGGAAGGGCGCTGTAATTAAAGCGCAGTGGGAGGAGATGGTTTGCAAGATATGCGGAGAGAGTTTGGATTTTTCAGTTATCACCATATTTTGTGCCGGAGAAAGGGAATTCGTAAAATGTAAATAACTATTTTTTAGGGGAAAAGTTGAAGCGTCTTTGAGAAGCTATTGATATTCCTGCAGTTTGATAAAAAGATAGAAATGAGCAAGTGATCGAGGACACTTTTTAAACATATCAAAACATGAGAACTGAACAGACATTGTATGAAAAATACTTAGATGAATTAATTGTTATGAATGAGATCGAGAACTATATAAGTATAAATGTATATAATAGTAGTAGAGAGTAAAGTGAATGAGTTGTGGGAGAATTATCTCAACAATGAGATCTTTATAAATATATGAACTTAGGAATATTTATATATGTATCACATATGAAAGATTCTAACTGTGTTAAAATTTTGAATCTGATTTACAGGTTATAATAATGGGTGAACCTATTTTAAATGATGATAAAGATGTATTTGCGAGTCTCGAAGATGTAGTGCCTTTGATGATCAATGTGAGAACGTGTGTACAACAATTGTTGGGGAGAAACAGGGTAGGTTCAAGCAGTGCAGACACAGGGGGTGGGGAGCAGTTTAGGGTAGTGCCTAGTATGCATGAAGTATCTGAGGAATAAGTGATTAAGACTAGTGTAGATCATGAGCCTCAGGTGAGTGATCGAGAAGGGAGTGGGGATGGGGAAGAAGATGTGGAAGAGGACAAAGAACCATGTTATGGGGAGGGTTTAGAGATCAAAGAAATGCTAAGATTTTAAAAAAAAATGGTATTACTGGGGATGTGGGACTAGAGAAGTATCAATATAAAATGATCAACCAGGGCATACCCTTAGATGGTATTCTGGTACATCGTGAACAGATTAAGAAAGGGCTAAAGCTGCCCCTTAGGGCGGATTAGAAAAAGTTAATGAATTTCTTCGATGTATCCCCAAATCAATTCAATCTGAATGTATATGACCTGTTTAGGGTATGTGGCGCAATAAATAGTAGACTTAAAGCCAGAGGGGAGGAGGCAATAACTGTAGATGATTTTTGTGTGTACTACACGATGAAAACAAACCCGAAGTTAAAAGGGTATCATTATTTGGCGAGGTTCTTGAAGAGGCTGATACTTTGCGATATGGTGTGAACTGGAGGTCGATATACCGAAGAACATTTACTAGTGTCAGGAAATTATGAGTTCGATCCAAAAGACCCAGGAGAGCCAATTAAAAGAAAAACGCTTCATCTAGGTCTGTGGTTAGCTAACTTAAATGTTTAAATTTGATGTATTTTCAGGTTAGAGGTATATTGTGTAAAGATGCATTTTTTCTCTGTGTTGCAGCATTGAACGAGATCGGGAAGATAACTAAAGTAAACGAGAAGCTGTATAAGATTAGAGAGGGATTATTTGGCAGGATCGATAACTTAGCGACAGATTAAGATCAGTTATGTGAAATATTTCAAGAAGCAGGGTTGAAAAGGTCAAGAACTAAAGGTGCTAAAGTGTCAATTATTGGGGGAAAAATGTCGACTAAGAACAAAAGAGCTATAGATGCAAGTTTTCCCCTGAATAACCCTTCATTGACAGGGTACAACACAGAAACAAAGATTGATGTGATACTAGGGGAGTCGTTAGGCAAGAACAAGAGGAAAAGGAAGGTAAATGCTAAAATACCTCCGTTGTTGAACCCGAAGAGGACTACACGATAATCATCTTCTGAGGGTGTCGAAGGTACTGACAAGCCTGCTATTGTGGTGAGTTGGTTACCTCTATGAAGTTCGAGTAGTGCGGTTCCCATGAAGATGACTAGTGGGATTGCAAAGAAGAAATTAGGGGGTGGGAGTTTAATGCAGTGATGTTGAAGACTATGGAGTCTTTTTTTGTCAGGGCAGATGTGCTGAAGAAAGATATGGTAGAGTGCATGGTGGGGATTGATAGTTTGGATACCTTTTTAGGTGAGGCACAAAGTAACCTGGCAAAGGTGATAAGTCTTAAAGCTTATGCTCGAATAAAAATTTTGGTAGGTCAATCAAATACTCATAATATGACTTCATGTAGATTAAGACGGTGATGAGTGAAGAAATGGGCCGTGTGGAGGGTAGTGGTGATTTGGCGAACTGGTTGGTTGCGTGCAAAAATATTGAGAAAGAATTGACTGCGGTGAATGCCAAGCTGAATGCGACGCTGAATAGGTATAAATTGGAAGCAAACAAGGTGAAGGAGGCTGCATTGGCTGAGGTAAAAAATGTACTAGAGAAAGAAAAGAAAGAAGCCTTGGCAGTGCAAAAAGTTGAGTTTGAGAAAGATGTTGCCGATGTTCGAAGATCGATGGTGCTGGAGTATAAAAAACTGCTCGATAAGATGAAAGATCGGATAAATGAAGAAAAGTTGCAAAAATGCCACGAAGTGATGACGCAATTTAAGGTGCAGTTCGATGAGTCTGAAGAAAGAAATAAATATTATAAAGGAGTTGTGAAGGCTGGTGGGCTGCCATGTGATGACAGTTCAGATGATGATGTACCCTAGATGTCAGATGTCTATGGAGGAACTGAAGTGGATGACAACGAAAGGATGATAGAGGGCGAAGGTCATCTTCCTGGGGAAGTAGCAGATGTGCAAGCGCCCGAAGGTGCCTTAATTGAAGAAAAATCCCCATCTGAAATGTTAAATCTTGACTAGAGAATGTTGGTTTAATGAAAGTCTGTCACAAATGGTCAGTGGGACCAAAAATATTAGAATTTTGTGTGTGCAAAGGATGTTGGTGTATGCTTAATATTTTGTTTAAATAACTATTTTACATGTGAAAATAAGCTGAAGTAGTAGATATGATAAAATAATATTTGATTTGAGCAGATAAGTAAAGATTGCTTGTATGCTCGAAATGTGAAAGGTGGCCAATAAATGGCAAGTAAGGAGTACCAGATGTTTATCCAGAGATAGGTAACCAGATTTAGATTTGGAGAAGAACAAAAGATCATTAGTGATTGGTCGACATGTAAAGAGCGCGAAGTAAACTATCCTGTAATTGGATAGTAGTTGCATGAAGTCGAGATAGATTTTAGGATACTTGTGTAAGCAAGGACCTTAAAATAAATCAGGATAGTAAGGAATTATTTTGTCTTTGGCATACTTGGTAAGTATTGATTGAGAGAAAATGAAGCAGTAAAGAGATCGTTTGTCAGATATAAACTTGAGAAGTATAGATTAAGAATAATTTGATGTAGAAAGAGATCGATTGTCTAATAGATACTTGAAAAGTATAGATCGGGGACAAATTGAAGTAGAAAGAGATCGATTGTCAGATAGATACTTGAAAAGTATAGATCAAGGACAATACGAAATAGTAGAAAGATTGATTGTCAGATAGATACTTAAAAAGTATAGATCGAGGACAATACAAAATAGTAGAAAGATTGATTGTCAGATAGATACTTAAAAAGTATAGATCGAGGACAAATCAAAGTAGAAAGAGATCTATTGTCAGATAGATACTTGAAAAGTATAGATCGAGGAAAATTCGAAATAGTAGAAAGATCGATTGTCAGATAGATACTTGAAAAGTATAGATCGAGGACAAATCGAAGTAGAAAGAGATCGTTTCTCAGATCAATACTTTGAAAAGTATAGATCGAGGACAAATCGAAGTAGTAAAGAAGATAATGTATAACAAATTGTTTATTTGATTCAAATTAAAGATTACAGGGCATTATCTATAGAAGAGTTTAAGCTGAGCAGTGTTCCATGGGTACTTAAGCTGAACTTCGTCTTCAGTCATTAGCCAATAAGTTCTGCTATCTGTTTTGATGCATACAATGTAAGGTCCTTCCCAGTTTTCAGATAATTTTCTAGAATTCTTAGGTCGAGTATGATCCTGTATTCGTCGTATGACAAGGTCTCCAATACCAAATTTTTGTTGTCAAACTTTCTTGTTGTATGCTTTAATTAATGTATCATGGCAATGGCCCAAATGGCCTTGTCCCTGGTTTCCTCAAACCAATTGAGGTTGCAAAGGAGGCTGAGCTCATTGTCTTCATCTAAAATTTAATGTCGAGTACTGGGGAGATCGAGGTCTGAAGGTATGACTGCTTTAGTACCGAAAGCCATCATGAATGGAGTGTACCCTGTTGAGACTCGAGGAGATGTGCGGTAAGCCCATAATATACTGAGGAGTTTGTCGACCCATCTACCTTTATTGTCGTCGAGGCGCTTTTATAAGCCAGATTTGATGCTTTTGTTGATGGCTTCAGCTTGTCCATTTCCTTGAAAGTAATATGGTGTAGAAGTTGTTAACTGAATCTTGCATTTATCATGAAAAGCAAGAACTTTAGCGCTGATGAACTGTTTACCATTATCAGAACGTATCATCTATGGATAACAAAACCGGGTAATGATGTGCTCCCAAAGGAACTTGATTACCACATTCTCATCAGTATGGCATAAGGGAACTACTTCGACCCACATGGTGAAGTAATCAGTGACAACTAATACAAATTTTTTTTTTTCCCAAAGCTGGATAGAAAGCACCAATGATATCGATTCCCCATCGCTTAAATGGCCAAAGGACATTACTAACATGTAAGTCGAGGGCGGGGCTCTTAATGTCCTGAGCATGAATTTGGTATTTGTAGCATTTATGAACAAAGTCTTCACAGTCTTGTCTCATCTGGGGCCAATAGAGTCCTTGTGTGAATACACGTTGAGCTAGTGATCTTCAGGATATATGTGCACTGCAGATACCTTCGTGAAGTTCTCCGATCTTGATCTGAGCCTATTTTCGTGATATACATTCAATATGGGACCATCCTCCAGTGAGTCGATATAATATACCATTTTGGACTGTGAATCGAGGGTACTTGGCAAAGAGGGATCAAACTTCTTCTTTATTACTGGGGGGGACGTTAAAATTGAGGTAAGCATAAAGAGGTTTTCTCCAGTCTCAAGGGTCATCATCTTTTGTAACAGTTAAGTGGAGTATAAACAAAATATCGAGGCTAGAATGCTCGAGGATTTTAATTTCTAAAGATCTTTTTCCACTGTCTCCCAACATGGCAACAATATAAGCTAAGGCATCGGCATGACGATTTTCTTGCCGAGGTAAATACAAAATGATGGCATGCTTGAATTTTTTCATCTTTTCATCTTTTCTTCGACCAGGGCTATATAATCAACCATTTTGCCTATTGTCTTGAAAGTTTTGTTATAATGATTGACGGTGAGTAAGGACTCGACATAGACTGCTAATTCATCAACTCCGAGAGTAAGTGCAAGATCGAGACCGTGTAAGATGCCTTCGTACTCTGTTTCATTATTTATAGCATAGAATTCAAGTTTGATAGCTTTCTCTATGCGATGATTTAAAGGCATGATAATGACTATGCCAATTCCAAAACCTTGTGGCCCTGCCGATCCGTCAGTAAAAAGTCGCCAACCAGAACTTTTGGACCATACGTCTGGTTTTGCAATTAAGTTGCCGGTGAAGATTTCTTCGAGTTCTTCCCAATCAGGGTCTTCAACGGGAAAATCTGCCAAAAAGTCAGCCAATGCTTGTCCCTTGATGAATATTTGAGGTTAAATAAAAAAGTCATATTCCCCAAGGAAAATAGACCATTGTTGAATTCTTTGAGATTTTCCCTTTTTGGAGAGTACGAGTTTGAGAGGGTATTTTGTAATAATTTTGATGGGGTAAGCTTGGAAGTATGGATAGAGTTTTTGAGGGCTGTAAACCAAGGTGAGCAATTACTTCTCCGTGGTAGTATATCACTTTTTAGCAGGCATACGAGTTTTATTGATAAAGTAAATAGGTTTCTCGATGCTTACATCTTCTCGAATAAGGAGAGAGCTGATGGAGTCTTCAGTTGTGGATTAGTTCATGGTGAGTAAATTGCCATCAATGGGAGTGCTCATTATAGGAGGATGCCCCAAGTCCGTTTAAGATCTTGGAACTCTATTTTACAGTCAAGAGTCCAAATAACTTCTTTTTGCTATTTTTTCAAAAGAGGAGTGGGGTTCCCATTAAGAAGAAGGTAATGAAGTTTGCATCGATCAGATGACTTTGAGATGAATCTATGAAGAGCGGCTATCTTGTTGGTGAACTTTTGAGCATCTTTTTTCGCTCGAGGAGAGGGCATTTCCATGAGTGCTTTGATTTGAGGGGGATCTATTTTGATTCCTCTTTTGCTTACTAGATGGCCCATGAATTTTTTAGATGCGACACCGAATTGATATTTCTCTGGGTTGAGTTTCATCTGGTATTGGCGAAGGACATTGAAGATAGTTTGGAGGTTTTTGAGATGATCATCTCTTTGCAGGCTTTTGCAGATCATATCATCGATATATACTTCCATGATGCTGCCGAGCAGATCTTTAAACATTTGAGTGACTAATCGTTGGTAAGTAGCTCCAGTATTTTTTAACCCAAAAGGCATTGCTGTGAAATAGTGGAGTCCTCTTTCCGTTATAAAAGTGGTTTTGTCCTGATCTTCTTCGACGAGTAGAAGTTGGTTGTATCCCGAGGTGGCATCCATCATAAAAAGAAGTTCGTGTCCTGCGACTGAGTTAAGAAGTTGCAGAATCAATGGTAGCGGAAAATTGTCTTTGGGTGTGAATTTGTTGGGTTCGGTGAAATCAACAAAAACATATATTTTGCCATTTTTCTTGGGCACGACGATGATATTGGAAACCTACTTCGAATATTTAGCCTCCCGAATAAAGCCGACACGAAGGAGTTTATCAACTTCTTCGATGACTATATCACGAAGTCGGGGAGCCAAATTTTGTCATTTTTGGATGACTGCCTTGCTGTCTAGAAGGAGGTTGAGGTGGTGGAAATCTATAGAAGGATCGATGCCTGGCATTTCTTGAAAAGTCCAGGCGAAGACGTCGATGTCTATCTTAAGTAGATGTATCATGGCTTCTTTTTCGTCGATTGACAGCTTGGATCCAATGAAGGTTGTGCGCCCGGGGACATCAAGTTCAGCAGTTTTAACTATTTTAACATCATACTGCTCAAATGTGGGTGGTGTGTCATGCTGTAGTTGCTATGCTTTGAGAAGTTTTGCTGTATGAGGGTTGACTGTGGTATTTTTACAGATTCGTGCGCCTGCTTGGCTGCCCTTGATTTCATAGACTCTGTGATCCATAAGAAAACGTAGTGCTAAATGGTAAGTTGAGGGTACTACTTTGATTGAATGTAACCCACTGCATCCCAAAATGCCCAAATATTTGGACTCTACATCAATGACAAGAAATTTGACGAATGTGGTTTCTGAACCTGCTAGAACTGGTAGAGTGATTCCTCATGTGGCTGATTCTTTTGATCCATTAAAGCCTGTGATTCTTGTTGTCGAAGCTTTTACTGAATCTGTAAGGCCTAAGATTTCGATTGCTCTTCGGAATAAGACACCTGTGGTACTTCCAGCGTCGATGAGAAGTGTATCTAAGTAATCCTGCCCCACTTTAAGCAAAATAACAAGTGGGTCATCATGAGGACATTGTACATGACTGGTGTCGCAGTCCTCGAACGTTATCTAGTAAGGACGTTTTGATTTGCTGGTGCTTGGAAGAAGTTTTGGCAATTTGTCTGAGGAAGTCATTTTGTACCAGGAGGTAATACGATCGTTTTGTTTTCTTTTCTTCCCTTTTTCGAACTCGATCATATATAAATGGCGAGCTGGGCCCTGGATATGATTTTGCTCGACTTCAGTAGTTTTTGCTTGTTCGTCGAGAAATTATGGAGTCTTCCTGCTAAGAGGATACGGTGAAAGATACGAATAAGGGAGTAGCAGCTATCAGTTTCATGACTATGCACATTATGATACTGACAAAAGGGTCTGCTTAGAAGATCTACAATAACCTGTGGTGCGCGATAACACTTGCCTCCCTTTAACATTGGCAAGATAGCGGAGAGGGTTGTTGTCATTGGTGGCAGAATTGGGACAGGTCTGTCAGGTTTTCCCTCATTTCTTTGAATGTTATCAGTGTTTTTGGCAGGCGGCTTCAGTGCTACTGTAGTGATTGCTCCTTGAGATGGGGTCGAAGATGCTTCCCGAGAATGTGTGACAGAGGAACTTTTCATCGAGCACTCCAACTCGATGTAATTATTAACCACGTCAATCATTTCGGCTACCATACGTGGTTTGCGTAGAGTAAGCTCTTCGCAAACTTTGGAGTCGATGTGCAAGGCGGAAATAAATGTTAGAACCACGATTTTGGGGTATGAATTTCCAATTTCCTGTGTTTCCTGTAGGAAACATTTATTAAAACTTGCTAAGGTTACTTTTGCGCCTTGCTCGAAGTCAAACAAAGAATCCACGGTGATTTCACGCTTCCTAGGATGAGCGTAGTTGGATTAAAAAATATTTAGTAATTGGATGAAAGAGGTGATGGAGGCTTCCTGTATAGTATTGAACCATCGGAGTGGTTCATCTTTTAGGCTCATGTTAAATAGTCAACACAATATATGGTCGAGTTTGGAGTACAACCCAACACCGGCTTTGAAATTTCAAACATGCGTGAGCGGATCAGTAAGGCCTGCATAATGGATAAATTTGGGCATATGGAATAGGCATATTTTTGAGATATAGGGAGATGGGGTTTGTTTCGATCCTATCGAGAACAGATCGTCAGCCCAGTATGTCAGAGTTGATGGCCTGAATTCTTTTATTAAGGTCATCCAGAGTGACAAATTGTTGTGGGGGAAGAGGTAAGGCTGCAACCTGAGGAATAAAGTAGCCTTGTCCCTCTGGTCTCAATCGATCTCTGACGGGCCATCTTTCTGGCGGAGGGGTTTTATGATGTGTACATTGACTTCCTTAGTTTGTCGAGGCCAAAGAAGTTAAACAAAAATGTCAAGAGGCTCTATTAGGATTTCCGGATCTGGATCGAGACATTCGTTGGTCATCCTCTCTCGGCTGATCATCACGTTAAACTGCTCGTGATCGATGTTCGCTTCGAGCCAGTGGCGGTGATGCTTGGTGAGCTGTGATTCAATCTTGTATTCTTTGCAATCTCTCCATCCCTTTTTGATGTGTTTGACTCTGCAGATCCAGTACATTTTTGCGTTCGTCCCTCTTTGTTTGTAGAGCTTGAGCGTGGACACGCTGATCTTCACGCTGATCTTCTAGTCTCTAATTTTTTCTGCGGCCATTTGATTTTGAAGTTCAAGAACCACACCGTGCAGATCAAGAGCTCCTGGAATGTCCTAATCTCTTACGGTACTAGAATGACTTCTCAAGTTCATGTTTGTCATTGAATGGTGTTCAGATTGCAAATGGTAAAAAAATGTTTGGTATTCCCACATTCGGCGCCAATTGTAGTGGCATGTTTTTCGGGAAGAAAACCTTGGCCAATACTTGTTCGTAAGGATTGTATAATAAATAGCTAACAGCCAAGATTTTACGTAGAAAACTCCGAAGAAACTAAGAAAAACCACGACCTTGAGGAGGATTTAATGTAAAATCTAGAAGATGCTAGTTATTACAATCTTTCAGAGTGTTGCTACTGTTAAGGATAAAGAAATGTCAAATTTGCAGTCCCTTAGAAGTTATTCTCTGCTTGTATTTATAGTATATACAGGCAGTTTAGAAAAATAAAGAAAGAGTCTCCTATTTTAGGGGTAGTGGGCAAAACTTTGCAGATCTCTAAAAGTTCCTTCTTGACCGGGCTGCAACGGCTACTTTTGGTAAGTCGGGGACTTACAAAATCTTCTAAAACGATAAGCTTTCTTCAAGTACAGAGTGTTGAGCTGTCTTCGACTACAATGTTTAGGCTTATGCTTGTCGAATCTATGGAATATGATACTACACCTCGAAAAATTTCCAATGGATGTCCCGAGTGGGAGGAGCACGATCCTGACCTTACAGAAGAAATAACAGAAGATCCACCTACCAAAGGGTGTGACTTCACACAGATGGTTCAGCAGGACCCATAGGGTTAGAAATTGGAATCGTATTGATTACCCCTTCTAACGATAGAATTGAGAAATCAATCCGCTTGGCATTTGAAGCCTCCAACAATATCACCGAATACGAAGCTCTCATTCATGGACTCGACCTCGCACTTGAGCTCGGTATCTGAGAACTCTCAGTCTATACAGATTTCCTACACAAAGTACCATTAAACTGATATTCTCTACTCATCGTCCATCATTACTCTGAGAAATACAAGAAGAATGGCAAGATGATCAAATATGCAGCCCTCATTGCAGATAAGATGAACCAGTTTATTAAAGTAGCTCTCGATTATCTTCCTCGAGGTAAAAATAGACATGCCAATTCCTTAGCTTATCTAGCTGGGGTTTTGGGTATAGAGGCTAGATATCTCCAGATTAAAGTGATATCAAGCCCCAGTATTGATCGTATTTTTATATGCTTTATCAATACTGGGGGTGATAAAAAGGAGGATGACGATTGGCGAAATCCCTTCCTTACCTACCTTGGCATCGACAACGAATGCAAAGGACCCCTTCGAACAGATCCAAAAGAGTTCTAACAGCTGATTGAAAACTCAAAGCGCTATACAAATCAAAGCAGTTTTTTATATCGCCGTTCAATCAAGGGGACTTAGCTCAAGTGCCTCTCTAAAAAGAAAGCATACGAGAGCTCATACGTTTACTTAAAGGGACTGGTTTCCCCTATGCCGTAGGTCAATCACTCACTAGCAGAGCCATTACACAAGGACTATTCTGGTCAGGCATGCGTAAATAAGCAGAAGTGTACTCACACTGGTATGATATATGTCAATGACATGGACAAATGATCTGCGCCCCTGTGCTCAAACTACATGCAAGTAAGGTGTTTTGGATATTTAAAAGATTGGTGCTCGATCTTGTCGGTGAATTTCCTAATTTTCCAGGTAACCGCCGATACCTACTTGTAGCTACAGATTATTTTACAAAATGGGAAGAATCAGTTCCACTCTGTTGAACTAGAGAAGTAGAGGTCATCTCTTTTATCTGGGAACACATCATTATTCGGTTTGGATGCCCCCACCTAATTCGAAATGATAATGGGCCACAATTTGTTAGAGAAAATGTTGTAGCTTTCTACAACAAACACAACATCATCCACTCACCATCCAATCCCTACTACCCTCAAGGCAATGGCCAAGACGAAATCACGAACAAAACCAATGTGGATGGACTCAAGAAAAGGCTTCACTTACAGGAAAAAGAAAACTAAGTAGGACAACTTCCTCATATCTTATGGGTATACCGTACCACTCCACGTCAATCAATCGGCTGTACCCCATTCCTCCTCGCCTATGGCACCGAAGTTGTCATTCCATCAAAATATCATCATCCTATCAGAGATCACGAGCTAACTGTTGAATAAAATGAGTTTGATATGGCCTGCAACCTCAATAGGATTGATGAGACTAGGGAACGTGTTATTGCCAACCTATGTCGATATCACCATATGCTGGCCAATCCTTATAATAGACAAGTCCATAACCATACTTTCCAAATCGATGATCTCGTCCTTAGAGAAATTCCATAACAACAGAAAGGAGGCACATGCTGGGAAACTAGCAGAAAATTGAAAAGGCCGATTCCTAATCATTGGTCTCACTAGCCTAGGATCATATTACCTCATGATCGAAGAAGAAGTTCATATCTCAAATTCTTAGAATACTAGGTGACTGAAATGGTACTATCGTTAAGTCCTTCACTACTACACTTCATATTCTCGCTTTTTCCATTCTATAAGTGAGATTTTCGTCTCCATACAATGTACATTATATTATATTTAATGAAAACTTCAAAGTTTTATCCTACACAACTCTCTACTCTCTATACTTACGTAAACAATATATAGATTAAAGCAAAGGTAATACTAGCTTCCAATCGACCTCTATTCTGTTTAAAGCAAAGGTAAAACTAGCTTTCAAACCGCAGTTTATACATACTCTACTATTAAAACGAAGGTAATACTAGTTTTCAATCTAAGAATTTTACCAGATATAAGATAAAGCAAAGGTCAAACTAGCTTTTATCTCTCAATATGGCTGCAGCATTATACCAATTAAAGCAAAGGTAAAAATAGCTTTGATAGACTCTATACATACTCTGCGATTAAAACAAAGGTAATACTTGTTTTCAATCAAAGAACTCTACCAGAAATAAGATAAAGCAAAGTTCAAACTAGCTTTCATCTCAATATGGTTGCGACAATATATCGGTTAAAGCAAAGGTAAAACTAGCTTTGACCGACTCTATACATATTTTGCGATTAAAACGAAGATAATACTAGTTTTTAATCAAAGAACTCTACCAGACATAAGATAAAGCAAAGGTAAAACTAGCTTTCATCACTCAATATGTCTGTGACAGATACTTTTTTAGGTTACATATACATTCACTACAAAGGATTTTTTTTTTACTGTTGGGAGGTCAGCTACGCTTTACCTTACAGTAGGAGGGCGATCAACCATAAATTCTCAAACTTGAATAACCGCAGTGATCCTGCCCTATTCTACCAATTCAGGAGGTCGAGAATTTAACTCTGTTTCCATGGACTACATACAGTTTCCTCCATCCGTAAAGCAGTCGTGCAAGGTATCTCTCTCTAACCCAGGCCTTTTCACCTCCTCTACAAAATAGGTAATCACTGCCATTAACATCTCAGAGCAGAATGCCTCGGGCAGGACCGTTTTAGAAAAATTTGCTCTCGCCGTTTGAAGGTATCCTTTCAGCCTCTTATTCTGTAGTTCATGTCATTCCATTAGACTTTTTGTGTGGGATATAAGATTGATATGCTCTCTTTCCTTCTCATCCACTTTATCTAACATAGCCTGGTTCATCATCCTCAATTCAACTACCTGGGCACGAAGTTCCTCAAGCTCCATATCTTTACCAGCACTTACCCCAGCAGAAGAATTCTTCAACAACTCATCATTTCTCTTTATCAAAATATCCTTACCTCTGTTCACCTACTCTAACTCATGTTCCCTGACATGAGCAACATCCAGCTTACTTCGACACTTCTTTAACCACTTATTTATTTTTTGTATGTGACCTTGAGTTTGAACTACATGTCCCTCAATCTTTCTGATTCGGGCAGATTGGCTAACCATATCACCTTAAACAATGGAGACCCGGGCATCACCTTTATTTTTCCTTTAGCGCTCTCTCGCCTCGGTATTTTTGGCGCACAAATTGGCTTAAGCTAAATCGGTCTTCAACTATGCCACCCTCTCATTCAACTCAACACATTTCTTTTGCACCAGCCAAAACTCTATACTTTAGTAGGTAAAGCTATAGTCAGCTCCTCAACTGATACTTTGGAGTTGGATAGGTCATCTCGAGCTCTCTTCAGCTCGCTATCTTTTCAGTCATTTTATTCTTCACTCACTCCAGTTTTCTTCAGGTACTCTCTAAATTAGCTCGAGTCTGCTCTTGTTCGTTCATTTTACTGATCATTTGGTCCTTCAGACTGGCCACAAAATAGCTTAACTCTTTCTCTGACGTTTCTAACGCTTGGATATGGTATCGAGCTATATCAGCCTCCTTGCTCTTTACCATCGGCGCACCATTCTATTTTTAGAGTTTCGTTGTCTTTTCCTTTATCTCTGTGAGCTCTTTTTACCCCTTACTAATTTCTAAATGCTTCACCTCAATCTGCCCAGTGAGGTCATCAACATTTTGTGCTTCTTCAACAAACTTAAAATGTACCTTTACATGTTGATCCTCCCTATCTTCATTTGCCTCTCTCATTCTATTAAACTCTACTATAAACTTTTGGTTACATTGGCGTGTCACTTCTTCACTCAAATGAGTTGACTCAAATTTGACCTACACATACAAGATACAATACATCAAGTTTGATTTAGGACACTCCCTCAATACAGAGAATTTATTTCTAATGAAATTTATATTTTTTATCATCTACTGTGTGAAACTGCTTTTAAACTTAAGGTTGAAGTATGATCCCAATTCGATGAAAAAAAGCATATACTTATAATTTTAAGGTAGACATTCTCCATATTCTAACTTTTTTAATACTTTGATATTATCGATACACAATTTAGTACTATTGCCACTAAACTGATAACAAGTTTTTGTCTGTTTCTATGCTTTAATTTTTACTCTGTAGCTCTAGAGTAATTTGGCATACAAGTTAAATATTTCTTGCTCTTTCCTAACCTGTAGCTCCGCTTGCGAAGTTAACAGGGACAATGAGGCATCTTTCTCCCTAGCAAGCTCATTCTCTAATTCTTTTATTCAGAGGCGCATATCCTTAGGTTCCTACAAACAAGGTTTACAAACATAACTTGGCCTATAAAAATTTATCCTACATTGATCCATACAGTTACAGTTCACAAACCCCTCATAATCACATGACCAAATATTTAATAATTATACTCTACCTTCTCATTCACATTATTTGAGTTGACATCATCATCCTCTTCGTTCTTTCGCACTATCTAGGGAGATACTCCATCCAACCCTCCCACAAAGCCAACTTCATCACCCTCAATCTCATTCTTTTCAACATAGGTATCCTCCATAATGTCATTCACCTCAGTTTTGGAGTACCCCATTTTTCAAAGGTGGCGCCCAAGTCTATTATGCGAGATTAAAACCTCCTTCAGATTCTTTCTCGCTTCCGCTGTCAGCTTGCTTATCTCTAACTCTTGCAGAGCTTTCATAGAGTCTGGTCGTTTCCCCACCCTAGCCAAGTCAGTTTTCAATCAAGCTACCTTCTTCGTGAGCTCAGCCTTCCCCTTCTCGAGTTCATCTTTGTTCTCCTCCATCCTAAGGCAGATCCCCTTCATCAGACGTATAAGAGCTAGCTTCCCCATTAACGAAGCCTTTTTCCAATCGGATCCAATTGACTTTGGGGTTGTTCTTCTTTTTGGCTATAAGGACGCCTTGGTCGCGTAAGAGGGCGAAAAGCCAAGCACAACAGTCAGAAGATTTTGATATAAAATGGTTGAGGGTGGCTATTTTGCCAGTAACCTTTTGGACATCCTTTTTAGTTCAAGGGGAAGGCATATCGATGAGGGCATCGATATAAGTGGGATCGATCTCGATACCTCATTTGTTGATAAGGTGGCCCAAGAATTTACTGATTGAAATGCCAAATTGCCCTTTGTCAAGGTTCAGCCTCATGTTATAAGAGGGAAGTATCGAGACCACTTCGGTTAGGTCATGTATATGGGTATATTTTTAAAGGCTTTTACATAACATGTCGTCGATGTAAACTTCAACAGACTTGCCAAGCGAAGGTTTGAACATGGTGGTAACAAGATGTTGGTAAGTGGCACCCACATATTTATGACCGAAGGGCATTACGTTAATGCAATAAAGACGTTGCTCAGTAATAAATAAAGTTTTAAGTTGGTCCTCAGGGAGGAGGGGTACCTGGTTGTAACCGAAAGATGTGTCCATCATAGATAACCGTTCAAGGCCAGCCGTTGCATCCAGAAGAACATAAATGATCGGGAGAGGGAAGCTGTCCTTTGGAGTGCATTCATTAAGGTATGTGAATTCAACGCACATACAAATCTTGCCATTTTTCTTTGGGATACTATAATATTTGAGATCCACTCGACATACTTAACTTCTCTGATAAAACCCACAGTAAGGAGCTTTTCGACCTCAAGGTTCACTGCTTCTCGAATCTTCGGAGTTAAAGTACGTTTCTTCTACTTCATGGCCATAGAGTGAGGGATGAGGTCAATTCGATGGCAGGCCAGGGTGGGGTCGACGCCAGGCATCTAATGGAATGTCCAGGCGAAGATATCTTTATTTACTCATAGAAAAGTGGTGAGATCGAGGCGTTCGGCCTCATCCAAAAACCTACCAATGAATGTGCCTCCACTAGGATCGTCAAGTTCTATATAAACAGTGGGTTCGACAGGTGTGTTAGATGGGTTCGATGGTTTTGGGAGAGAGAGAAGCATTAATTGCAATGGTTTAATAAGTTTTTTGGTAAGATTGATCTCAGGGTACTCGCAGGAGCGGGCAAAGCATTGAGAGCCTTTCATGTTTGACATGTCATAAGAGGTAGTAAATTAAAGTGTTTGGTGGTATGTAGAAGGTATGGCTTTCATGGCATGAAGCCAGTCGAGCCCTAGAATGCCCAGGTATTCAGATTTCTTGTTGATGATGAGAAAACTGGATTGGAGGGTGACTGGGCCAGTGGTGACAGGGATGCTAAGGCAACCGACGACGACTTCGGTAGCGCCGTTAAAGCCCTTAAGCTCAACATTGGCTGGTGTAATGAGGTCTATTTTTTGAATGGATCGAACAGTCTAGAGGAAAAGTACATCTACTATAATGACTGTATCAGTAAGTATAGTATGGAAGACGGGGTGTTCGACCTTAATCATAATGACTAAGGGGTCAGAGTGGGGGAAGCGAATATGAGAAGTATCACTATCGATGAAGGATATACCTTTGGGTCGAAGGCGTTGGCTTGATTCTGGTAGAAGGATGGGTAATTTCTCTTAATTGGTAAGCTTACAACACTCTTCAACTCGTTTGTGCTTGCTTCGAGTGCGGCCACTGTCGATGTTATTGACTTCAATAAGGTAAAGTTTGAAAATGTGTACCTCAGCTGGATCGGTAGTCAGAGCGGGTTGAGGCTTGAGATACGACCCGTCGAGATATCTGGGGAGATCGGTGACATATTGATGTAGACAACCTGCTATAAGAATCATCTTCAGCGATCGTTGTAGAGATTAGCATTTGTTGGTAGAGTGGCAATTGTACTGGTGATTTTGGCAGTAAGGCTTATCTTTCCTGACCTCGATGGGGAAAAGGGTATGCCAGATAGGGTCGGCCTATATTTGTGTGAGAAGGGCGCTGATAGGGGTAGTGAGTTTTGGTATGACCGGCATGGGTCCTTTTTTGTGAATTTTAGAAGGGGGAACATCGGAGTGAAGGCGTTTGTGACTCTCAGTCTCCTGTGTGACGGGAATGACCATGGGAATAGAAGATGGTCGAGGTTTATTATGGTTGAGGGTCAAGGTTTTCCCCTGACGATTAGATTCGCGGAGGCGTTCGAGGTCGATGTATCCGTTAACCTTAGATAACATCTCCTCGAGGGTTCGTAGTTTCTGAAGTACGATGTACTCCAAGATATGACTATGATCTGGTATGGTGTTAGAGTACGCGAGAATGGTGTTCGCACAGTCGAGGTTTTTGACTTTGTGCGACTAATCTAGAAACCGCTTGATGAAAGCTTCAAACGCTTCGTTGGGGGATTTGGGGAAGTTGAAAAGAGCGTCGACTCGGACCTCACGGTTTTTATTAAAGGTATATTGGGTGATAAAAAGGTTTGATAATTGTTCAAAACTTCAGATAAATCCATTAGGGAGGTTGCGGTACCATTTAAGTAGGCTATTAGTAAGACAGGTGGGAAACATGCGATACAAGATGTGGTCAACTGTAGAGTACATAGTTAAAACATTTTGGAATTCGAGGACATGAGATTGAGGGTTGGTATTGCAGGATTTCTAATTTCAAGGGAATGGAAATTTGGAGGTACTTTGACCGCGAGGAGTTTGGGTCAGATGGGGTTGTTTAACTGACTCAAAGAGTTCGGTATGGGGCTTGCGCTGACACGAATAGCGGCACAAATTTTTTATCGAGTTCATACTGAGTAAGATAGGCAGGATATAGATGAGATCCTTGGGGTCGAGGGTACCGAGGTCGTGGGTTTGAGGCATGTTCCGCACTATACTCGTCAAGGCGTTCTTGAGCAGGTCGTCGTATGGAGTGGCAAGAAGTATAAAGTATAGAATAAGAAGAATTCTCTATAGCAGGGATACCAAGATGGATCGAGCCAGTGGGTATGGTGGTGGAAGCACCCTCGGTGCTAAGATAGACCGGGGGAACTTCGAGTTGGGGGTGAGGCTCAAGCTTGGTATAGGCCAAAATGTGCGAGGGGGTGGGTAATCGAGAGCGCTGAGGAGCGTCGTGGGTATGACCTTGTTGAATCTCTCGAACGGTAAGGCGCTACTCTTCCAGAGCGCGGTGTTGCCGATCAAAGTCGTTTAAATGGCACTGCCGTTCAGCCTCAAGTTCTTGGTGGTGTTCTTAGGGCTCAATGCGTAACTGATTGTTGTGGCACTTCTCGACTTGAGTGAATTGTCGGCCTATAAGGATAAGTTGAGCGGAAACTCCGTCGGTAGAGTTACTAGTGATGACAGAAGTTGAGCGAAGGGTAGGGGCTATTGAGGAAAGCTAGAAGGGGGGAGGGGTGAAATAAAATGGAAAGAGGTAGGGTGGGTGCATAACAGACAACGCTAAATATAGGAGCCAAGTTTTGTAAGATGGGAAACTAGCTCTTACACCACGGGGTTATCTTCGACCTGGAATTTAAACAATTATATAAGATAATAATAAACTATATTACAGAAGTAACACATTTGCGTGGAGTCCTAATATGGGTTACTCCATGATCTTTAGCAAGGATTTTGAATGATTGATGTTATATATATCGAGTAAGCAGATAGGTCAAAGAGGAAAATGAGTTACAGGGTATTCGAAGGTAATCTTGTAAGGCCTTTTGGGAAAGATTTTCTAACCTCTTCATAGAGCCTCCTCCCTCCTATTTATAGGATATATAAAAGGGTTGAGTCACCATGGGAGGCCAGATTACATGCATATCCTTTGGGGATAACTGTTTTGTACTCAGAGTTGGTTCTGAAACTGCAGCTGTCAGGCGGCTCATTTTACTATTCTATTTGGTGAGCTCGTTGTTAGACGTGTCTACCTTCGACCATGTATTACCATGGTCAAAGTCTTTTTGTTATTGATGCTGAATTCTGATGTTGGCCGTCTATCTTTTGCTTCGACTATAATATCTTCGAGCATTTGATTAATGTCGGAAGGCTTCGTGGACTTAGTTGCTGTCTAGTTGGTCTTCGAGTCTCTGGGTAGGCTTCGATGCTGCCTTTGAGTATTCGACTAGTGCTGGAAGGCTGCGAGTAGGCTACTACAAGACGAGCATCCTGAAGAAAAAAAACAATACAGTCATCGACCACATTTTCTTAGCTCGAACTACAAAATAGAATTAAATAGATATTTAAATCATCAAACTTACCATTTTACTCATCTCCTCCTCACCATTGTGAGTGGCAAGCCTCTCCTTTTCCTCTACCATTTTTAACTCGCCTTCCTTACCAGATTGATGGCACAACCACTCGTCTTTCTCAATCAGCTCCCCTTTTCATGTTGCCACTAATACCCGTCATTAGCTTCATTGCTTGAAACTTTTTAACTTTCTCAGACCTACTGTTAACTTGCTTCTTTCGACTACTGCCGAGTTCTTTCCGTACAGCCTCGAGCTCGGTCCCTTCCTGAGCAACAGTGTCTAATAGGGACTTCTTCCTCTTCACCTTCGACGCAGGACCTGTCAAACAACAATGTATTATCAACAACAGAGCAACATTCAATTTCAACATTTCTATTTTATATGTTATTATATTTACTTTGTTTCACAGTTCTACACAGAAGTTCTATGGGTTCTTCATCATCTCCTTGAAGGCAATTACCCTTCACCCATATCACATTATCATTCCACGTTCGACCTGCTGAATTCAGATCTAAGAAAAGAGGTCAAGTCAAACTTCCAAAATAGTATTCCCCTTCACTTACATAATAGTTTTTCACGCCATAGAACTGTAAGACGTCTTCAGGAGATATCCTCCTCTCAACCTCATCCTCCCCCCAAAACTTATTCAAAAATTTGCAGACATTTATTACCTCCTACATGTTCCTGTTAAACTAAACATGATATGCCCTAATGATATTCATAATCCCTTTCACAAGATTGCTAAGGGGCAGACCCGTCAGGTACTCTAATTGGGATAGATAACACAAAAAACACTCTTTCAGGTTTCCCTGGACATTTTCGTCATAATACTCTAAGGAGACCGATTCATCTAACCTCTCATTTAATTTCTCTTTCTCTAAATCAGCCAATAAAAAGAAATGTTCTTCCCCAGATCCTACCATACAACTTCTAATCTGTCTACTGGCATGTTCTACAAAATTGCCCATCTTCCCCCTAAAAGAGCTTTAGCTTACAAAACTCTCTTAACACATCAGAGTTTGGAGGATATGGAGCTAATTTTCCAGGAAAATATGGAAATTGAACAACTTCTGCTCCGTCCTCCCTCTTGGATATTATACTTTCAGACTCATCCGAATGATCAGAGGTCGAGGCCTCTAGAACAAGTAAAGTCTCCATATCAACTACAACTCAATAGCGGATTTGATTCTTCACAAAACTCCTCACAATCGACCTTCATACAGGTCCAGGTATTCTATTATTATCTTTTATATATGTATCACACAGATACGTATATCATTCGCATCTCTTTCTTGTAGATTTTATAGGTTGCTATAAATAGTAATTTTTAGATTTAAATACCACAAAAAAAAATATAAACTTTTAAAAGAAGAACATTCACAGTATTTCAAATCATCTAATAACCTTCGATAGCGAAATATGAATCTGTTCCTGTACCAAATCTATCTCCCACAATGCTGCTATATAACCACCTTCGTGACTCAGTCTCTACAACTCTTTCTCGCTTTAATTGTTGATCACTCATGATTAATTTCTCATAAAATTCTATGTTATTTTTTCTCTTTCCTCTCTCACTGCTCTTTAATTTTTCAGAAGTTAATAAACATTTAAAAGAAAAAGAAGAAGCATTATTTATTTCTTATCTCTCTAACTACTGATAGTTATTGGGCCTCGCACGAGCTGTCCTCAATTTTGGAATGGGGGCATCCCTTTTACAATTAATGTTAAACGTCTTGCACCTTTTCGGTGAAGATACCTTCCCATCATTGCCCCCTGCCCTATATTTTAATATATTTTCATCTCTCTAGCCCAAATCTCCCTCTGACCTCCCCACACTCATGATGACTCAATACTTACATTCAATCGAACTTTCCCTGTAAATATACTAGATACAAAATCAAAAGTTGTCTGCTTTTTCTATTTTTTCTTTTTCTACTTATAGAAGTGTTGATGCCATTTCTAAAGCTCTTATCATTTTTAAAATATTTAAATTTATTTTTTACAACAGTCACAAACAACATTTGCAATAAAAGATAACAAATACAAACTTCATTCTCATTATATTTATTTGACAGTTATTCCAACTTATTCAATTCACTCCCTCACATATAATTATACCTGAAACATCCCTGATATCCTGAGGAGCCATACCTGATCAGTTTGCCTCTAGCAATCCTCACGTCTTCCAGCTCGCTCTCTTCTTCAGTAATTAGTCTCACAACTTCTTTTCAAGCTGAAGGCTCCATAATCACTTCCCAGAATAGCTCCTCATAGAAGTAACGTCCGTAGTCAAGTTCCCTATCCATCTAGTCTAAACCATCAAATTAATATTCGGTCTCTGGCAAGTTAGCATCATAATCTAACAAGCCAAAAATTTGTTCCCGCATTTCAACTATCTGTACTACCAACTGCCCCTCAGCAGCATAACGAATTTTCTCAGATCGAGTCCACACCATTTTTATTTCTTCTACCTGTTTAAAACTAATTTCCTCTATTTATGCAATTTTCTAGATAACTTCAAATCCCCTACAATTCGTATTTATACTCTGTTATTTTTTAACAAAAAACCATAGTATCCTAAGTTAAAATTATTTGAACTTATCCATCCACATCGACCTCAATGAAATTGGTCTACTCCATCTCGAACTTATTTTTTCCAAATCCAATATTTTAGAGCAACGTCCCTGAGCTCGAAATTTCAATTTCTATATATTCTAAGTCTTCTGCAGTTATCTTTCCTAATAATTCAAGATATTTAGTTCGAAAACAAATTCGTACACATCTTTTATGTTATAATCACATTGTTAGGGATTGATTACTATAATACGCTTTGTATATCCAATCTTATATGATACATTTCATCCTCTATTCATAAATCTTTAAATTATTCATAGCCCAATTTTAATCATAAGAGTTATTCTACATATCAACACAGAGTTTTAATAACCAATTTTTATTGAGCTCAAATATAAATTACACGTACTTTACAGATAAAAAATATTTTCCGTACTTTACAGATAACTATAGTAGCCTACTCGTAGCCTTTGAACAGACGGCCGAAGCCCACTTCATAGCCTACTCGAATACATTGAAGCACTCTCGACCCCTAAAAAAGGCCCCTCATAAACCCCCCAGAGACGAACCTTCGACACTGGGCAGAACTTAGAGAATGGATCAGTAAATTGCAGTGGATATCCTTCAATCATATATACATACGGTCGAAGAACGAAAAGACAGACAACCATCTCACCGGACAGAACTTCGAGAATGAGTTAAGTCCCAGCAGCAGATATCCTTCGACCTCACTATCACGCGGTTGAAGCAAGATAAGACAGACAACTACCTCATCAGACAAGACAGCGCATTGATTGGCCTATGCGTTTATAGTGACAAGCCCAACTACCGCGCCGTTTAGAACCATCACCAATAAATGCAGCAGTAACAGTACCGATAAGACCGGCGTCCATCACTCGCCGGGATTTTCTGACAACATAATCATGTAAACTCGACCTACACCTGGTGACTCAGCTCCCTATACTTCTATAAATAGAGGAGAGGGGAACCCAGAAAGGGGTTAGAAGAATTTCCTCTGGTCTTCACATTTTTACCTTTGACCACCCCGAAAATCTGTACTCGAAGCCTCTAATTTACTATTCAGTAATATAATCTGTCTTAAAAATCCACATCAGAGGTCGTAGAGAGTCACATTCGGGCCTCGACGCAAGTATTAGCCTTTAGTTTTATCTTATCATTGGCCGATTACTTGATCCCTTTGATTGAGGGTCGAGTTTACTATGTAAGGATCGACTCCTCACCCAAACGGAGTTAGTTCCCTACAATTGACGCCGTCTGTGCTTCCCACCCTACAACTCTCCCTCCCTTGTTCCCATATCCTTGTTTTCCACACCAACTCATTCTCAATGACACCCACACGCCGTTCCATCTCCACCTAGGCCGAAAATTCCATCGACGGAGTCGCTGCTCAAATAACATTACTATCTTAACAAGTCGCTCAGGCAGAGGAGCACCACAAGAACCAACTAAATCAGGAACGTGAAAACTACCTTTTGGTATTGGAAATAGAGCGGAATTGCCGTTTGGATGACGAGAACCAACAAAATAGAGCTATCGATGAGCTGCGCAAGACCGTCCGAGAGCTAGAAAGATTACAGCCCTTGGAACCTGCTCGTCCGTCCCAGGTACCCGACCCGTCACGCATTTCTGCCCGCACCCGCCTTGGCCCTCCTCCAAACCTCGAGTTACCCCCAATTAACGCTAGGGCCGAAGGTATCCCCCGTATTATTCCCCCAACCGGCTCTATCCACCTCGAGATTCATCCCACCGAAGATTCTTCTGACTCAACCCTTCATTCCTTTAGACAACCTACACGCCGTTCAGCCTGAGAACGGCTCGGGGAACACAGTGCTGACTTTGTACCACATACTCATCCTCCATATGTTACACAGTAAGAATTTGACCACAAAATACAACCAGTCATCCATGTTACCGTAAGCCCAGCTACAGACTCATGGAGCCACCTCAATAACCCGATTTTCCCTAAACTTATGGCCATCGAAATACCCCCTAACTTTCGCGCTCCCAAACACAGCAAATATTGCAATACAGACCCAAAATCCCACATCCTCAAATTTCAAAATGCCCCTGCCTATACTCTACGGCTGACTATCTTTCATGCCGCCTTTTCCAGGGAGTCTCACTGATAACCCCCTTCGATGGTACCGTAACCTCCCAAATGGCGTGATTCGTAACTTTGAGCAACTTTCATAAGTTTTCATCGCTCAGTTCGCCTCCAACAAAGACAGGGAGGTCAGAGCTGATGCCCTTTTCAATTTCAGAAAGTCTGACAATGAGACCCTTGAAGCCTTTACCCGAAGATTTCTCGGCGAATCTCCCAAAATTGAAAACCTCGACTGCTCGAATGCAATTTTAGCCTACTCGAATGCTCTGCCTGATCACAGCCGTGTAAAAGAACATCTCGTTCTCCACCAAACCAAAATACTCGAGGAAATGCTCTCAAAAGTCAACGATTATATCGACCTCTAACGCCTTCAAGAGTCCCGCAAACAGGGCCAGCCTCCGCAAACAACATCTTTCAACACACCCTGGCAACATACCCACTTTACCCCCACACCACTGATCGCTCCTGTCTCACAGGAGACTGAGAGCCACAAACGCTCCATGATTGATAGCAGCACCGAAGCGCACAAGAAGCGTCAAAAGCCTATTTTACCTACACTCACTACTCCCCTCAGCACCCTTTTACCACACATACAGGCAGACCCCATTTGGCGCGTTTCTTTCCCCATCAAAGTCAGACCAGGCGAATCTTTCTGCGCCAACCACAAATGTAATTGTCATCATACCAATAAATGCTTTGCCCTTCAGTGCTCTCTCGAACTTATCTTCAGAGCAGGACGTTTGCACCAATATATTACTGATCTACCAAGCTACCTTGATGGGTCCTACCTCAAATTCTTATCCACCCCTACTACTGACCCAGCTGAGGTGCACATCTACAGAGTCAAGTTTATCGAAGTCAACAATATAGACAGTCGACTCTCCAAGAGCAAACGAAAGCGCGTAGAAGAATGTTAAAAGCTCACCTATCAGGAGAAATTCCCCACCCTCTTGCCAGAAACCAACCGTCACCCTCGACTCGAAGGCATCTCTTTCATCGACTGTGATACTTCACACGTCCGTTTTCTACATTTTGATCCATTACTCATCATGATTAAGATCGAGAACCTCGTTCTACATACAATGCCCATAGATACTGGGAGCGCAGCTGACGTCCTCTTTATCCAAATTGTCCAAAACATGAAGAAAATAGACCTTATAACCGCCGCTAACATCGAGTTGGAAGGTTTTAATGGATCAACCGAAGTGGTTATTGGCTGCATCAGTCTACCCGTCACTACAGGTCCCATTACCCTTCAAACCAACTTCATTGTCATTGACCAGAAGTTCGAATCCCTTAGTATACTCGGACGAGATTCGCATCACGCCATGCGAGTTATACCATCGACCTATCATCAGACCCATCGATTCAGCAATCACGAGGGCATTTGGAACTTAAAAGTTTCTCAATGCCTTGCCACCTCATGCAAGCACCCAGAGATCGACCAAACACGAAAACTTGTCAATCGCCCATTGAAATCACAACATCCTCCTATACCTTCAACTTCGACAGATACCACACAAGCCATCGAACCCATAGTTTATATCGAACTCGACAGTTCTTGCCGGGGTACATTTATTAGAACCCTCCTTAGCGAGTCAGAACACCTCGAACTTTCGGAGTTCCTTTGAGAAAACAAAGACATCTTTGCCTGGAAATTTCATGAGATGTCCGGCATCAACCCTAGCCTGGCGTACCATCGCCTTGATCTCTTCCCCTATTCCTCGGCAATAAAGCAGAAGAAACGTATACTGGCACCACGACTTTGAGAAGCTGCGAACCTTGTAGTTGACAAGCTCATAGCCGCTAGGCTTATCAGGGAAGTAAAGTACGCAGGATGGATATCAAACATCGTGGCAGTACCAAAGAAGAATGGCAAAATCAGAATCTGCGACGACTTCACTGACCTCAACAAGCATACACCAAAGGACAGTTTCCCCCTCCCAACTATCTCAGCACTCCTCGACGCCACCACTGGACACGAACGCCTATCTATGATGGACACGGCTTTGGGATATAATCAGGTACCCCTCCTCCCTGAAGATCAATTTAAAATTGCCTTTTTAACTGAACTATGCCTTTACTGTTACAATGTTATGCAATTCGGCCTTAAAAATGCCGGTGCCACCTATCAACGCCTCATCACAACTATGTTCAAACCCTTGCTTGGCAAGTCGGTCAAAGTCTATATCGATGACATGTTATGCAAAAGCCTCCATAAGAGTACTCATATTCAAGACCTAACAGAAATCTTTTCAATACTTCGAAAGTACAATATGAAACTCAACCCAGATAAGTGTCAATTTGGTGTGTCATCCAGAAAATTTTTGGGTCACCTTATCAGTAAACGCGGGATAGAGATCGATCCAACACACATTCAAACCCTGATAAACATGCCTTCGCCCCGAACAAAAAAAGACTTTCAAAAAATAGCTGGTAGAATAGCAGCCCTCAACCGATTCATTTCAAAATCATCTGACCGCTGTGCTTGGTATTTTTCCCTCTACGCAAGCAAGGTGCCCACAAAGTAAAAAAAAAACAACCCTGAGATCAATTGGACCCCTGAGTGCGAACAAGCTTTCCTTAAACTTATAACCTATCTCGGCTGTCCACCTATTATAAGTACCCCAATCGAAGGCGAGACACTCTTTTTATACCTCGCTGCCATAGAAACTTCCATCAGTTTCGTGCTTATTCGACTTGATTCCCATATCAAAAAATTTGTATATTACATAAGCAAAACACTCACCCCTGTAGAGACCCAATATTCAAAACTCAAACATTTACTCCTTACACTTATCTATTCAGCCCGCAAACTCAAGCCATATTTTTAGGCTCATCCCATTCGTGTCATTACCAGTTACCCCCTTCGAGAAGTACTCAGTAAAAAAGAAAAATCAAGACGAGTGTAACAGTGGTCCGTATACCTTGGCAAACACGATATTACCTTCGAGAAACAAATATCCCATAAAGGCCAAGCAGTAGCAGATTTTCTAGCCGACTTCCCGGTCGAAGATATAGATTGGGAAGAACACGAAGATGATCTCGCAGACTATCAATCTGAAGAAATAGATCTGTGGGACCCTCTCACTGGTTGGCATTTTTTTACAGAAAGATCAACAGGACCTAATGGCTCAAGAATTGGTATTGTTCTAGTAAAACCCACTAATGACGCATAGAGAAAGCCGTCAAACTTGCTTTCGAATGTTCCAATAACGAAGCAGAGTATGAAGCCTTGATCCATGGCCTCGACCTCGGCATCCCCAAACTTGCAGTCTTCACAGATTCCTAACTTATTCAGAGACACTACTCAGGAGAAAACCAGGCTAATGGTCGCATGGCTGATTACGCCCTCTTCGTGCGGCAACGAATGGACCGGTTCCCTGAAAAATTCATAATCACACATTACCCCCAGGGAGAAAATCAACATGCAGACGCCCTCGCTTACATAGCAGCTATGCTCGGCCACTCAGAGTCGTGGACACTCCATATCAAAATACTCGAACGCCCAAGTATCAATCAGATGGAAATCAATACCATACATACTGGGGGCGAGAGTCACGATCCCGATGATTGGCAAAAACCGTTCCTTCATTACTTCAACAATGCTACTCTCTCAGATGATCCTAAAGCCAAATGCTCTATCTTGGAAAATTGCCGCATATATACTATCCACAAAAACCAATTACATCGCAAATCCCCCAATGGCATCCTCCTTCGATGCGTATCCCAAACCGAAGCCTCTCAGATCTCAGCCAAACTTCACGAAGGAACCTGCAGCGCTCATACTACTGGTCATTTTATGGCCCTTGGAGCTGTTACCCAAGGATTATTTTTGCCCGATATAAAGAAATAAGCTTCAGACTATGCCAAACAATGTGACAAATGCCAGCGTCATGCCCATGACATCCATTGCCCCTCTAGAGACCTCCATGTCAGTCAAGTTTCCTGGCCATTCAAAAGATGGGCTATCGATCTCATTGGACCCTTTCCAAAAGCCTCAGGTAGCAGAGAAAACGTCCTGCCGCAACCGACTACTTTACTAAATGGGTCGAAGCTGTCCATCTATGCCGAACCAGAGAGGAAGAAGTTATTAAATTCTTGTGAGAAAATATCATCACTCGCTTCGGCTGCCCCCATATGATCCGATGTGACAACGGTCCACAGTTAGTTGGAAGCAAAGTTAGAAACTTCCTCAAAAAATACAATATCATCCTCTCACTATCAACACATTACTATCCTCAGGGCAATGGTCAAGTCGAAGCAATCAACAAAACAATTGTCGACGGTCTTAAGAAGAGAGTCGATGAAAAAAAAGGAAGATGGGTACAAGAGTTACAGCACGTCCTCTGGGCCTATCGTACAACATCAAGAAAATATATAGGATATACCCCTTTCCTCCTGACATATGGGACCGAAGCTGTGCTACCAACTCAATTCGAACTACACACCCGAGACCCTAACCTCTCAGACGAAGATAACGAGTTCAAACTTGCGTGTAACATGTTATGGATTGACGAGACCAGAGACCGAGCTATCGCCAACCTTGGCTGTTACCACATTTCACTTCAAAAATATTATAATAAGAGAGTTCGGCAAAAAAGTTTCAACATGGGAGATCTAGTACTTCGACATGTCAATCAATCTTCGAAACCTCGGAATGCAGGCAAGCTAGCTGAATCTTGGGAAGGACCCTACATCGTCTACAATAAAATAGACAAGGGCTCATATTACCTAATGACGAAAGACGAAGAGCTCCTACCACACCCCAGGAATATAATGCAATTGGCATCCTACAACAGGAGATATCTACAATCATGTACAACTGATGTAACTTTGAATTTTCAATAAACAAGATTGTTCCATTCTGACTTCGTCTACTGTTTCATTTTCAATTCTTGGTTGAACCTAGGTATCATGTCCACCCTCGCCCTGACTGATACTTGGGGATGACTTTGAATTGCTCAAGTCTCAAATTTTGAGCAAACTCGAGGGGCAAGGAAAGTCGAAAGACCGGACCCTCGGGGATGCATTGGGGGCGATCAGATATTGCTTCACTGTGGCTTAGGCCTTCGAAGTCCAGTCCTCTTCTTGGTTGAACCTAGGTATCATGTCCACCCTCCCCCCGACTGATACTTGAGGGCTACTTTGAATTGCTCAAGTCTCCAATTTTGAGAAAACTTGAGGGGCAAGGAAGGTCGAAAGACAGGACCCTCGAGAATGCATTGGGGCGATCAGATACACTTTGTCCAGGCTCTAAAACTGTCAAAGTCCAGTCCTTTACTCGGCTTAACCCGAGTATCACGTCCACCCTCGCTCCGACTAATACTTGGTGGCGACCTTGAATTGCTCAAGTTTCTAACATTCGGGCAAACTCTAGGGGTAAGGATGGTCGAACGACCGGACCCTCGGGAATGCGTTGGAGGCGATCAGTTGATTTTTGGTTTTCCTATAGGTATCAGATCCCCTCGACCCGACTGATACTTACAGGCGACCCGGAAGTTGTTCAAAATTTAAAATATCGTTGTGGCATCGGCCTTCGATGTCCAGCAGAACATTCAGAGTTTGATATATATATCTCAAATACTCTTCAGACTTTGATCATACTACAGTCAACCAAATAGATCAACTTCCTAGTTTGAACAGATCAAATGTTTACTTCAAAAATGCAAAAACACTCGCTAAATACCATCAAATGCAGAGAACATTCAGCATATTACCCGTCAGAAGAAACAGTTGCAGTATAATTAAAAAATCAATCAACAAGAGCTCAAAAATAAGGAAAATCAACAGCATGTCATTCAAATCAGTGATATTTAAGGAAACAAGCATCAATATGTTCAGCATCAACCGCAGAAGTTCAACAGCTAACCAAAGCAAAAAATAAACCCCCATTTACTGAGTTCCAATACTTACATAAAACAACAAACATCGTTCACAATATTATAACTTAACATCACAACCAGCAGAAGAAGACATGCGAATCCTACCTCAAATTACCTCACGCGGGCGCGGTTGCTCCCTCTGGCTCCACAGTCGCCCCAGCACCTCTAACCTCAGCAGCCTCGCGCAACCCTTTGATCAGACCATCAGAAGTTCTACAAATGGGCGCAACAAGGAGAACGCCCTCAACATCACCCCCAATGCCCCCAAGTGCTTCCTCAACAGCGCTCACCTCCCCTCCCTTCACCTACAATTCATCCCCCTCCAAAAGTCCCAGAGAAACAGGATAAGGCTGCAACGTATCGACATCATACCCCATACCATCAATTAACTTTTTCAACCTCACATTCTTCATGCACTCTTTATCATACTGCCCCTGGAAACCCACCCTCTGTTTTGCTTTCTCCTTCCTCACACGCCTTCAACTTGACCGACCACTCTCGCTCCAACCTTGACCGCTGTTGCTCGAGCCTCTCGTCATAAGAGTCAGTAAGCACATCTATATCTTGCTTCAGCTTCCTGACTTGAGATACCCATAATGCCTCCTTACCACGAGACAAATCTAGGTTTTCCTTTGATTATCGCAGCTTCGCCTTCACCGACTTCATCGCCTTATTACAAGTCTCTGCCCAAACTTCTGTCTGCTAAAAATACTCAAGATATCAGTGAACCCCGAAACACAAACAATTTGCAAGTAACTTCCAAATATTAATACACCAAGCTATATATAGTTACCTGAGACATTTGCTTCTTTATCTCATTCGAAGCTTCGCCAGGGTCATCCTCCCAGAGCTTGACCATCGACGCCTACTTTGCCACAGCCTGCTCCTGTCGCTCAGCTTCTGCCATTTCTTCTTCTTCCTCCATTGTATCATCATCCCTAAGTACCTTGCGTCTCTTGCGTTGAATAACCTTTGATTGCTGCACCTTAGGTGCTTCGGGCACTACTCGACCCTTCCCATTCTTGGCTTGAGAAGGAACATGTTTTTCTTTCATCATCAAAGCCTCTCTACCCCCTTCGGATACTGGTGCCGCTTGTTTCGCACCCCTACGCGACCTCGACACAAACTGGTAATTCCTCGGCAACTCTTCCCCTCCTATTTCTTTTTTCTCTTTAGAAATACCTACCTCTCTTTTTCTCTTTGATCGCATCGGCGCAGCGGGTACGTCTCGAAGCTGGGAATCTACCTTTTTTCTCCTTTGCCTCTTGATCTTTAGACTATCAAACACCAAATTTACCCAATTTTCACTATCCTGGAGCAGAGTATTAATATAATTCACCGGATTATCCCAAGACGAACTTCCCGGACCTACAGAAATAATGCAAAAACACAGTTATCACTAATTTCAAAAGCACATCAACAACAAACCATTCGACAGCAAACTTACTTCAGTTAAATACCCTATGATATAATTTGTACGGGTCGGCGCTATCTACATTCTCGTAGTTACCCCTTACTATCAGTAAATCTTTATTCTAACCCCGGCCTATTGAACACAGATCGAAGAACCAAGGCTTCTCTGGGTGATATTGGATGTGGTATGTCCCCAGATTTTGACTAGCCTTCCTCGAATAAAAGGTGACAATGTCGAACCACTTAATTAAACCTCGACCCTCGGCAGCCAATTTCGCATTCATCCCCTCTATCATCCTCATCATCTCATAAAAATTACCGTTCATCTGCATAGGAGCTACCCCCCAGAAATTCAGCACTTCTTTCACCAGTCGCTGAAGAGGCAGCTCCAGTCCCAATCGAATTTGACCCCTATAAGCCATAATCCCTACCCCAGGGTCCAATTTGAAAGTCAACCCTGCCCCCGCCAGACTCAGTTGCACCCCCACCTTTGAGAGTTCTAATTTTACGGAAAACCGATCTAACCTAACCCTATGTTTTGCTGAAATGGCATCCTCGGTCTCATCCGACTCAGGTAAATCCTCGTTATCACCCCCCTGCACCCTTTTCCCCTCCCCACTACCCGAAGGTTCTATACCACATCCCTTCCCTCATACTGCTTCCTCTTCATCACTGTCTTCGTTCACTATCGTCCTTTAACGTTTCGTGACCGTATCACCTCCAACCGGTAGAATCATCAAAAATGGGACCTCGGTCACTAGATCTAACACCTCTAAATTGCTGCCCTCGCCCATTGGGTCTCGACCTGACGTACTAGCATCGACCTTGCCAACCTCTTCATCCACCAGTTCCTGCCTTGAAGTCTGACGGTTATACATTTTTTGCCTACAGAAGAAGAGGCACGCAAATTGGGTGGAAAATTTGACAGTCCCGTGTCTATCACCCTTATCCCATCTATCTCCTCCAGATATTTCTCCTACCACAAATATCAGACATAATAACACCCCCAAAACAAAAAAACCCTCACCAAATTTCTGACTGGGTCGAAACCCAGCTCTTACACGTCTCCATACTCCCGATAATAACCACTTCACTCCAAATGAAAAATCTCCTACCTACCTCCTCAAACAGAGTAAACAGGACAGAGATCAAGTGACTTACAAGTGGCTAGCAGCCCTCTCTTTGAACAAGCAAGATTAGACCAATAACAGAAGCAGCAACCCCTACGTTCGAGATAACGTATGTTCTCTTCTCCCAATCTTTTTGATTCTCACCACAAAATAGCACAGTAATCACTCGTCCCTCAGTTATATATCTCTTTCAAAAAAAATTAACCACCTCGATTACTCACCACTATCATTACCCGACCCCACTAGCCCAGCTTTTCGACACCAATGTCATTTGACCACTTTACTCCTCGCACTTCCCACGTGCGCACAACACCCTTACTGCCATCTACTCGCAAAAACCGAAGCTCTCGAAACCCTTTTCCTCCCTTACTCGAAGCCAAATAGTCCAGTTAAAACAGTATCATTACCTTTTGCACACTGCCCAAGGCATTCGTAACAGTCTGACCGACCTGCCATCTGAGCTGTCAGAGCAGCTAGTCAAATCAAACTTAATCTTTGACACATTCCTGCACTCAAATACTCGACCATTTCACGCTTCGAACAGTCATCAACACCTAGCCTCAACAAAATTCCTTTTAATATTTGACCTTTGACATTCAGTATGCTCCTTAACTCAATAGGTTAAAACCTTCGCCAAATATAGTCGCAAGTTCGACTAGTCAAAAACCTCAGGCCTACAGATAAAATTTTCAGCATTAACCACAGATTACTTCTCCCTTTGACAAACTCATTTTCATCTTCAATCAGCACAAACTACACATTTCGATAAACTATATCATTCATTCCATATCAGACTTTATCACTATTAACCACAGTTTGACAAACACGAGTTATTCAAAGAAATTATTTTTCATTCAAAGAGCAGTTAACATTTCAACCCTCTTAGAAAACAACAAACAAGAGACGACAGAAACAACAGGAAAGAAAACATCAACACAATCACATCTCAGAGGACCCTACTTATCAGTAGGCTGCTTTTCTTCGACAACGGCCGCAGCATCTGTATCCTCTTGGTCAACAATATCCTCGGCGAAGGCCTCGAGGAGAGATATCCGATGACCGGGGAATTGCCCCATCATCTGCAGTATCCCCCACTAGTACGCGAATGGCATCTTAAGAATTGGAGCTCTGGGTTCTACCTCAAAAAGATTCAGCTTTTCTGCGTCAATATCCTCTTTCAGGCCAAACCGCCATCGCAACCCCAGCAGAGCCTCCCCTATGCGCCTAATTCTCACAGCAGCCGGGTCCTCTTGAACGGGAATATCTGCCGCCATGTCAATGCGAGCAACAAAGAAGAACAACAAGAAAAACATGCAGAAAGATGCAAAGTAATCTCCACAATAGCTCTTTTTATACTTGCAAACCCACCACAACTTTCCCTCTTCCGCAACCAAATTAATGACAACCTTTCATTTCCAACCGCGCAAAGTTAACATGCAACCTCTCCAACTTCCTAGACGTAACTGATTTTTTGGTACATGTACACAAACCTCATTCTCGAGGACCTCTATTCGAGCACATAACCCCGATCGAGCATTCGACATCACAACCATCGTTTATTACAAAGCAGCATATCATCGTACCTTCGACTATAATTCATTCCGACCATCGTAACCAAATAATACTAAACCCTTGTTCATCATTACCTTCGAGCTTATCACTGTACCTCGTGCCTTTAAGAGTATTCGCTTACATTCGTCTACACAATATAAGTATAAGAAAATACTCTGTCCATTCCAAATAATAAATTTAACAGACAAATTACATTTCTATTTTCGACCCTACACAACAGAAACCCCCCCCCCCCCCAAACATAGCAAAGCAGAAACTTAAAACATTCCCCCCTCAACCCAAAGTCCTACAACCGGAAGGACCCGCCCTGTTCACTACATTCTGCTCCTCGAGGATCTCTTTAGCACAAACGAGACTTTTAGCTAATGTCATCAGAAAGAGTTAGCGCCATTCAGCAGTCGTAAATTGAAACATCAACTGTTCCCAAAGATAAGAATTTGGGTTGCCATTGAAGTACTCCTCAGGCCCTACTTCCACAAGATCCGGCATGTCCCAGGTCAGGTCATGTTCGCCAAAAAACTTTACGTGCAGTTCCGCCAATTTTTGCCCCACTCGACCGTCCCGAGCAAACCCCATCCTCTTCTGGTTGCGTGTGTTCGGCGTTGTATCCATCCAAATGATAAGAATATGGAGAACAAAGTAGAAAACTATCGCAGATAAAAGAAGATGCAACGTACCTCCAGAATAACCCTTATTTATAGGCCACAATGTATTTATTACCCTATAACCAACTGCATCCCTTGAAAACCCCTTTTACCACTTTCCCAAAATACATGACAGTCAAACCGCCCAGATTTAAATACCGAACAGTTTTCTCAGTGAACACCTCTTCACCTGGCTACGAGCTCTTCCCTGAGAGGGGGTAAATGTAGTAGACTACTCATAGCCTTCGAACAGACAGCCGAAGCCCGCTTCATAGCCTACTCGAATATATTGAAGCCCTCTCGACCCCTAAAAAAGGCTCCACAGAAGCCCCCAGAGACAAACCTTTGACACCGGATAAAACATCGAGAACGGTTCAGTACATTGTAGCGGACATCCTTCGATCATATCTATATACGGTCAAAGTACGAAAAGGTAGACAACAATCTCACCGGATAGAACTTCGAGAATGAGTTAAGTCCCAGCAGCAGATATCCTTTGACCTCACTATCGCGCGGTCGAAGCAAGATAAGATAGACAACTACCTCATTAGACAAGACAGCGCATTGATTGGCTTGTGCGTCTACAATGACAAGCCGAACTGCCATTCAGAACCATCACCAATAAATGCAGCAGTAACAGTACCGAGTACCGATAAGACCAGCGTCTGTCACTCGCCGGGATTTTCGGACAACATAATCATGTAAACCAGACCCACACTTGGTGACTCAGCTCCTTATGCTTCTATAAATAGGGGAGAGGGAAACCCAGAAAGGGGTTAGAAGAATCTTCTCCGGTCTTCACATTTTTACCTTCAACCACCCTGAAAATTTGTACTCGAACCCTCTAATTTACTCTTCAGTAATATAATCTGTCTTAAAAATCCTTATCAGAGCAAAATAATAAGTCCTTTAGTTTATCTGACTTTAGTGATTTTTCACTCAAAGAATCTTCTGAAGCAAAGCAGGCATTAGAAGTCACCATACATCCTTTTCCCTTCACACCAGATTACTCTGACTAGAAACTAGGTTTGGAGGAAGTCTGGACATGAAAGCAGAAAGAGTCAGTACTTAAACCAACTCTTTAAACAGAAGGTCTTCTTAGAGCAAATAAACGATGATGGGGTAAAAACAGGCTTATAATCTCCTTCTCCCATCTCCACTACCACCGTTGCCTCCTTCACAACCACCACCATCAGAGAGTTGGTGGAGATGAAGAGGGCCCCGACCTTAGAATCCAATACTGCGTAAGACATCGGCGAAACTGCCCCATAGTTATACCGGCCCCCACATCTGTCTCCTCAACCTTGTCTTCCACAAGGATGCGGAGACACCTCCAACTTTGCTTGCCTATTTAGACGATGTAATGAAATCTCCACATACACTAAAAATCTTCTTCAGCTTCAACCACTTCTTCTTTTGACATACCCTGATACGTTAGTAGAACGGGAACGGGGGTGGGCATCTCCATGGACTGGTCACTAAAATATCTCAACTTAAGCTTCTGGATCTCAGTAGAAACTCTCTCGTCATAAACCATTAACCGGGTCTTCACCATTGTCAATCAAGACTTTCAGAGAATTTTGCGACAAACAGTGGAATATTTATATAACCAAAATATTTAATGTACAGGTACATTTCCCAAGCGTCATCATTCAAAATAGATGAAACTCTCAAAACACCAAGCGTCTTATACATCAATATTCCCAGCATCATTCAATGCAAAAACATTCCCCTATAAAGATATGCATATTTTCCATACAGTCAACTCCACATTAATACTTCCTTCCTTTTCAACTTCCAAAACCCATATAGTCACAGATTCTTTCTCAGCTAAAGCCACTAGTAACTTTAGTTATGAGGGGAAATTATAGGGACCTATCCCTCGACCTAACCGAATACGAACTGTTTCCAGTTTGAACTACCTCCATATCACACATTTTACATCTGACATAAAAATTCAGCATTGACACATACGCCACAAACTGAAAAAGAATGTGGGTTGAGCACAACAAAAAAGCATGATCAAGTCAAAGATACCTGTCTCTCTCGAACTCAACAGTTAGCTAGTTCACCGCCACTTACTATATTGCTTGGAGAACGTGCTTCAGCATGATAAAGAACTGGATACAAGGCCTATATAAAGACAAAGATCCATAAGAGACAAGGGCCAGGAAAATATACGAGAAATCACCAAAAAAACTATATTTTATAAATTCTCAAACACCAAAATTTTTTATTTACAAGATCAAGTATTTCTAGTTTGAAAGATCACCTGTAATAAGATATCAGCCTCGAGCAATAAAAGTCAATATTATTAAACCCTCAACTCAAGGTCATGGTTTTTTACCTATTCAGAGGTTTTTTATGCTAAATTACCTATTATATTTTTTATTTTACATTAGTTTTTGCCACTGGACCATTGGTGTAAGAGCTATCCGAGCCATCTCGAGCTTACAGAATTAAGCCATTTCAACCAGAGATTACAAAAACATTTTTCTGAGGTAATAATGCTTCATCAAAATACGTCTATTTAAGAAATAGCACGTTCGAAAAAGCTAATGGATTTTATTATGTATTTTATGGAGGAAGTAAAAAGGCTTGAGCTTGAGAGGGATGCCTTGCATGACTATTTGTCATTCTGAGGATATATTTGTAACAATATTATAGATTGAGGAAATTGTCTGAACGCCATGGAAATAGAGTTTGATTCCTGACCTGATGAATTGGTAGAGAAAGCCAGGATTATTATAACTGTTTGAGCTTCTGAATTTATGGATAAACGTCCTCCTATGTAGGGGAATGCAAAGCTAACCTCCTATAAGAAGAAAAGAACTTTAAGAAGTAACCTGTAGAAGTATCTTGTAGTTACAGACATAAAGATAGATGAAAGCTAGTTTTACCTTTACTTTATCTTATGTCTGATAGAGATCATTGATTGAAAACTAGTATTACTTTGGTTTAATTGCAGATTTATGTATAGATGGGCGATTGGAAGCTAGTATTATCTTTGCTTTAATCTGTAGATAGAGGCCGATTGAAAGCTAGTATTACCTTTTCTTAAATATGCTTAGATGGACGATTGAAAACTAGTTGGGCGATTAAAAGTTAGTATTACCTTTACTTTAATCTATGTATAGAGATCGATTGAAAGCAAGTATTACCTTTGCTTTAATATACTTAGATGGACGATTGAAAGCTAGTATTACCTTTACTTTAATCTGTTTAGATGGTCAATTAAAAGTTTAAATTACCTTTACTTTAATCTATGCATAGAGGTCGATTAAAAGCTAATATTATATTTGCTTTAATCTGTTTAGATGGGTAATTGAAAGCTAGTATTACCTTTGCTTTAATCTATGCATAGAGGTCGATTGAAAGTTAATATTATCTTTGTTTTAATCTGTTTAGATGGGCGATTGAAAGCTAATATTACCTTTACTTTAATCTATGAGATTTAGTAGAATCAATGTAAGTTGAGAGTAAAGTGGGAAAAACCGGGAAATTTTCATTGAGTAAAATAGAATGTACACTGTATGGAGATTGAAATCTCACTTTTGGAATAGAAAGAACGAGAATATTGAAATGGAGAAACCAGAGAGTTAATGATAGTACCATTTCAGTCAGCTAGTATTCCATGGATTTGGGATTTGAACTCCTTGCTCCGTCATGAGATAGTATGATCCCAGACCAGTTTGACCAATAATGAGGAATGGGTCTTCCTAATTTTCTGCCAGCTTCTCGACATGTGCTCTTTTTTTGTTGCAGGATCTCTCTAAGGATGAGATCATCAATTTAGAACTCATAGCTTCGGACTCTTCTGTTGTATGGGCTGACCAGCATATGGCGATATCGACCGAGGTTAGCAATAACGTGATCCCTAGTTTTATTTATCCAATTTGTATTGAAGGCCAATTCAAACTTATTTTCTTTGTCTATAAGGTCGTGATCTCTAACGGGATGGTGGTATTCTGTTGGAATGATGGCTTCTGTAACATAAGCCAGGAACAAGGGGGAACAGTTAGTTGATTGACGTGGCATAGTACGGTAAGTCCATAAGACTTAAGGAAGCTCCCTTATCTAATTTCCTTTATTTTATGACTGTAGCCTTTTCTTGAGCCCATCTACTATGGTTTAATTGAAGATTTTGGCTTGGCCATTGCCTTGTGGGTAGTATGGATTGGATGGTGAATGGATGATATTATGTTTATTGAGAAAGGCTCTGACTTTTTCTATAATGAACTGTGGTCCATTATCGATCCGAATTAGGTAGGGGCATCCAAACCGTGTGATGATATGATCCCAGATAAAAAAGATGACCTCTTCTTTTCTAGTTTGACAGAGTGGAACTGCTTCTACCTATTTCATAAAATAATTGGTTGCTACGAGTAAGAAATGCCAATTACCTGGAGTATTAGGAAATTCTCCGACGAGATCGAGCACCCACCGCTTGAATGACCAGAACACCGTGCTTGCATGTAGTTTGAGTGTAGGGGCGACGATCATGTGCCCATGTCGCTGACATGCGTCACATTTATGTGAGTACTCTTCTACTTTCTTGTGCATTCCTAGCCAGAATACACCTTGTGTAATTGCTCTGTTAGAAAGTGATTGACCTGCGGCATGGGAGCTACAAGTTCTTTCATGTAAATCTTTGAGCATGCCATCTACTTTCTTCTTCGAGAGGCACTTAAGATAAGGCCCAGTAACTGAGTGGCGATATAGACGACCGTTCTGAACTATGTAATGCTTTAAGTTTTTGATCAACTGTCAGCGTTCTTTTGGATCTGTTTGAAGGAGCCCTTTATATTTGTTTTTAGGGCCGAGATGGGCAATAAAGGGCTTTTGCCAATAATCGTTTTCCACTTCATCGCCTCCAATGTTGATTATGCATACAAATTGAAGATCAATGTTGTGGGTTGATATCACTTCGATCAATAGATATCTTGCTTCTCTTCCTAAGACCCCGGCTAGATAAGCCAGGGAATCGGCATGTCAGTTTTTACCTCGAGGGAGAAGTGTTGGCCACCCCCACCTAATTCGGGTCGATAACGGGCCACAGTTCATTGAAGAGAAAGTGGTGGCATTCCTCAACAAATTTAACATCATTCATTCACCCTTAAACCCATACTACCTGCAGGATAATAATTAGGCTGAAATAACAAATAAAACCATAGTGGATGGACTTAAAAAGGGGCCCTAATCAGAAAAGAAGGGTAATTGGATAAGGGAACTACCACATGTCTTGTAGGTTACCGCACAACGCCATTATAATCGGTAGGTTGTTTCCCATTCCAACTTGCTTATGAACAGAAGTTGTCATCCCAACAGAATATCACTATCTCGTCAAAGATCACGAACTCAATAATAAAGAAAATGAGTTTGAATTGGCATGCAATATGAACTGGATTGATGAGACACGAGCTCGAGTTGTTGCCATCTCGGGTTCATATCATCATATGCTAGCAAATTTGTACAACAAAAGGTCTTAGATTCGCGGGTTTGAAATCAACGACTGGGTACTCCGAGAAATTCCTAAGAATAGTAAAAAATTATATACTAGAAAGCTTGCAGAAAATTGGGAAGGTCTATTTTTAGTAGTGGGACTAGCATGTCTTAGGTCCTATTACATCATGACAAAGGATGGTGTACGGATACCAAGCCCTTGGAACACTGGGAGATTAAATAAATACTATCGCTAATCCATAATTCTCCAAGCACAGGATACATTAACCATTGTTCTTAACATTCCACAAGTGAGATATAATCTCCAAATAGTAGTACATTCTTTTCTAGTAAATGAAAACTTTTATGTTTTTTCCTACATTACCGTCTACTATCGCACATATATATCTTTATCTACTAAATCTTTATCTTTATCTACTAAATCTCACAGAAAAGGCAAAGTTAACACTTCCTTTAATCAATCTAACATCTATAATACAGAAGCCAAAAGAATTTATGATTATTCTTAAACAGCCCTTTTGGAAAAGAGGACAAACTTCCCCTAACTGTTAAATTCTGGTCCTCTGACAGCGATGATATCTCTACCTTGCTCCACCATTTCTTGGGTAAGGGAGCCAATATCAGGAATAAATCACTCCAGATTGTCAAACCAAATTAACTTCATCTCATATATCTCAATAGTTTGAACAATAAACTCATATGGATCATCGACGCACCAACACGAGCTAATACTTCTTTAGCTTTTAGGCTTTATAAATTCCTCGCTCTGGTAGCCATACGACCTATAATACCGAGATCTGGAAAAATACCTCGGTTTTTGATTACTTTAAGGTATGCTTCTTCTAACCCTCTCTCAATATTATCTAAGTCTCTAAGAATAGAGTCAACTCCATGAGGTCTTTTGTTACTTGTGGCGTTGTTTCTCTAATACCACCAGGAAGGAAAGATTGAATTTTTAGGTACCTACTCCTATCTTTCCTAACTACCTCATCTTTCTCTATATTTTCCTTGGCCCATCCCAAATGAGATACACATAAATTTCTCTAATGATCATCACTAAGATCTTTTTATTTTATAACCTGAGCCTCCGTGTATGTGAAGCATTATTCTCCTGAACGAGCTCTTTCCTTAAAGTCTTAATTGTGACGCAGTTCGTTAAGTTCCTATACAAAAAATTTTTCATATCAAACAATATTGGCAACTCCAAAGATTTACTGCTCCAAAATATTCTAATATAAAGGCTTTCCTTTCCCCAAGTAATAAAACCTTCTACTACATTACATATATATATTACTCTACCTTATCCCGATCATCCCACCTTGGTTTTCAACATGGGAGCCAAAACTGATTTTGTCCAATCTCGACGCAGTATCTAGAGGCGGAATCCTTACTACTTCGGCCCCCTCTTCTCCATTTGGCCCAGAGACATCCGCAGAGCCACCTTCCAAGATAGCTTTTACACTATCATCCTCATATTCGTCGTCCTGGAGACGTTGGAAAAGATTGCCCTAGGCTGTAATCACCTCATTGGTCTAATAAGACCTTATCAACTATTGCACGGTAGGACATTTTAAAATTCGCAATATTTGTAATCGATCAAGACTTATCCTCCACTAGTTTAGCCTGCTCATTTTTTAGATCTTTCTAGAGGTGAGCAACCCGCTTCTTAAGCCCCGCCTTCCCATCCTCAAACCCAAGGAAAATACCTTTCAGCACCTAGGAAATCTATGCATACAATTACAAACATCAGTCAGAATGTTAAATAAATAATACTTGTTTAAAAATCACAACTTACCATACATAACTCCAGTTTCACCACAAAATTGAACTCTTGAGCATCCTCTAGAGCTATGATTCTAAACTTTTTCTCTAAAGCGAGCAGATCCTCCTCCATTCTTGTTATCACAAAAGAAACCTTCAAGTCATTCATAACAGGAAAAGGTAAGGGATGATCATCCAATTTTCTCTTTTTTCGGTCACCCCCGACCTCCACATCTTTTGTAGTCTCAGACGTCAAAATTGCAGTCTTCAAGTTTCTCTTCTTTGGCACATTGTGGCTGGTGTTCCCAAGTTGACACCTTTAGCCCGAGGCCTTGTAGCTTGTTGTGGAACTTTTTCAAATGAAGGGACTGCCAAATTAATGGCCACTGGTGCGCCTAAGGCAGCTGGCGCTACCTCAGAAGAAGAGCTGACAACTGTCATTTTCCTCTTAGACTAAGATTTTTGTACCTTAAGAGATTTACTATTGACCCTGTTGCTCCAGCTTATCTCCAGCTCGCCTAACACAACCTCGTGTTCCGTACCCTCTCGAGCTACTTTATTAATTAAATATTCTTCTTTTTTAACCGAAGAACAGGGATCTGCATACATCAAAATATATTATCACACAACAGAATACCATAAAGATATCATGTTCGAAGTTTGTAAGTTCTAATTACATTTCTTAAATGATTTATATCTAAGAGACACGACGTCCTCATCAGCTCACTGGAGATACTCACCTCTCACCAATACCAAATTATCATTCCATACCTTTCGAGCATAATTCAAGTTGAAAAACTATTGTTGAGGTTGAAGAAAAGTAGGCACCCCCAATAGCAGTATTGTATTTAGATTATAATATTTTAATACATCTAGCGCAGTTAATCTCCTCTATTTCCCATCACTAGCCCACTTCCTATTTAAGGTGTCACATACACTGATCACCTCCCATGTGTTACAGTCCAACTGGGCAGGACAGGCTTTGATATTATTCATGATAACTTTAGCGAGGTTGCTTAAAGGCACCACTAATCCATACTCAAACTGGGCAAGATAACATAGAAAATGCTCCTCCATATTACTTGCCTAGTTTCTATTGCAATACTTAAGGGTAACATACTATAGAATCTCTCTACAAGCTTGCTCATACTCTAAATTGGGCAGCAAGAAAAACATACTGCTGCCCCTCCCATCAAAATACTCCCTAAACAGTTTCCCATTATACTTCATCAATCCCCCCCATAAACCTGTTATACTACGTTTACATTTACAAAATTCCTTCCAAACATCTAAACCTACAGGATAGCGATGAAGATTCCCAGGAAAGATAGGAAATTTGACCTGATCCTCACTATTACCACCCCTCTCTGAATGCCCTTCCCTTCCATCAACAGACGCAATAACACTATCATGCGATTTAGTGCTTTTATTTTTTACCCCCATAAGGGTTGCATGTTCAAACCCTAAAGTCTCCCCCATAATAAAGCGACCCGAGGTGGAAGTATCCATCTCAACCGAAGAGCTTGAAAAAGAAGGAAGTCTATTTGTTAGTTCTTTTGCACGCATCTACACCTACATAAAGGGCCATGTATTTTAATCAGTTTCTATATCCTTGGTTGATTTTATGGTTCAGATAAAACAAGAACTCTACCTTATATTATTTTGATATCTCTACATTACTTTTCAAAATAACAAACAAAACAACACATTTCAACCATTTTTTTCTCCAAACAGTACAGCACAAACAATTTCCCAATATTCTTTTTGCAAGAAGTTTAGTATATTAATAATGGAGCACAATACAAAGATTGGGGTATTCTGTCTATTGAACTAGAGAGAGTCCCTAAAAAATTCTTAGCTCGAATTATTACATATGAACGCCATATTGTTTAATACTATTTTGCTAAATCTGAAGTATTTTATATCTGGGGTCACTATTCTTGTAAGAAAAGTTGGCCTGCCTGAACTCCATTCTTCAAACAGTTCTGTGTTTGCTGCTACCCTTTTGGCTGTCATATCTGCTAAACAAATTTCCTCCCTCCAAACTGGAGTTATTCAAAATGTCTCCAGTTTATGTTTTATTCATCTCCATTCTGTGGCCATGGTCCATAGAAGTGTATCTGTATTAAATGCCTAAACCGTTGCTTGCGAGTACGATACCATCCACAATTGTTTCCATCCTCTTTCGACTGCTTGCTTTACTCCTTGTATTATGGCTTGTATCTCTGCGATATAGTTGTTAGTATTGCCGATAGCCTTGCTGAAAGTTCCCTATACTTCCCCTTTCTCATTCCTGTATACTATCCCAATGCCTGCCGGGCCAGGGTTGCCCATCGCTAAACCATTGCAGCACGCCTTTATTTCCCCTTGTTGCGGCTGTTCCCACCAGCAGCTCTTTATCATTGATGTTTTCCTCTGTCGGTACTGCACGTTGAATATTTTGATGATCTGAAGGTCGGTGCCATTGTTATACATACTATTCTTTGAAAGTGAGGATGTATCAGTAATATCTCTCAGGATGTCGTGCTTTAATTGTTGCGTACTTTCCAGAAGGCATGACAGGTAGTAAAAATTGATGCTGCCCACAGGTCTTCCACGTATGCACTGGAGTGTCTGCTTCTGTTGAGGGGAGTCTTCCATGTGTCCTCGTCATTCAGCATTGGCGTTCGAAATCTAGTTCCAAATTTCCTTAGAGAGACTGCATTCAAAGTAGAAATGATACTTGGTTTTAGTATTATAGAGGCATAAAGAGCAGATCGAGGGTAGGCATATTCCTTTGTTGGCAACTCTTTCATTGAAAGACAGAGTTCAGTTTAATAGTCTCCAAGCAAACGAAATGAGTCAGGGGTGAAGGATGATGTTCCATACCACTCTCCACCCCCATGCTATGTCATTGGTTTTTCTAATGTTGTTGAATGCGTTCTTTACGGTGAATTTCTCATGTATGTCCAGCTTCCATATTCGCTGGTCCTGAGCTTGTGGGTTGCATGCGACTCGTTCTAAATTTATTCCCCGCGCCATGAACAACATCAAAATATCTTGGGGTATCACCCATCCATCGATGTTAATAAAATTGCTTAGTTTTGCCATGCAGTTTTTCCCTAGGTTCGTAGGTGATGTGTTCATGAAGGGGCACGTCTGTTGCCCAATAGTCTCTCCAGAAGTCTATTGTCTAGCTCTCTATTACTGATCACCCACCCCATGTGTTGTTCCGCTAGATATTCTGCTACTTCTAGCCCTTTCCATATGGACGATCACTTATAGTATTGTATAACCTCTTCATGCCTGGTTTTGAATTTAGCGTTCATGAAGCATGCCCAGTCTTCATCTTGTTGAGTAAATATCTAACAAAGTTTGCAGAGAAGCGCATTGTTTACTTCCCCCAATTTTTGTATGCCTAGGCCACCCTCCTGTATGGGTTTCTACACCTTCTCCCATTTAAGGGTGATGCCCTTTCTTTAGGAAGGATCTCCTGACCAGATGAAGTTTCGAATTATAGATTCTCCCTCTTTGATAAGGAAATGGGGCCATTTGTAGACTGCCATATTGTAAATATGTGTACTATTTAGAACTCATCTTGCAAGTACCAACCTGCCCTTGAAGGATAGAAGTCTACCCACCCATCCATTTGTCAGCGTCCTTAGTTTCTCAACCAGAGGTCTCAGGATAGTCATAGTAGCCCTGCCCTGAAAAAGAGGTATTCCCTGGTACATTTCTAGTAGTTTCCCTTCCTGGAACCTGAATAGGTCAAGAATCACTCTTCTTCTGGTAAGAGATACTCCCCCAATAAATGTCTTACTCTTCTCCAAACTAACAACTTGTCTAGATACTGTTTGGTATTGCGCAAGGAGTTTTTTTCAAGTTTTTGAGGTCTCTAGTATCCCCATTGAGGAAGATGAAAATGTTGTATGCAAAGAAAAGGTGTGTTGGGGATTGTGTATGCCGGTTCCGTACCATAGTATGGATTTTACCTTGGTATTTCAATTTCTGCAGGTTAATTCCCAGGATGTCTTCAGCGATTGCAAATAGCAGCAGAGAGAGAAGGTCTCCTTATTTAAGTCCTCATCCTGGACTAAAGTAACCTGTCGGACTCGCGTTTATTGTAATTGATATCTTCCTACTAATGATAATTGACATAATTAACTCAGAAACATTTTAGGAGAACCCAAATATTTGGAGAGCGGCCTTGAGAAATTCCCAACTTAGTGTGTCATAGGTTTGCGTAATATCCAGCTTTAGACTCACATTGCCCGCCTTTCTCTTGCATTTTATCTTATTGATTATCTCGAAAGCCATCCAGATATTGATATGAATGCTCTGACTCTTGATAAAGCACTTTGATCATGGGACACCACTCTTGCAGCTATTAGTGATAGTCTAGTAGTCAGAATCTTCGTCATTGTTTTGACAACAAAATTACTTAGAAAGATAGGTCTGTAATGAGTCACCTTCTCAGGTCTCTTGATTTCGGGGATGAGCACTATGATATTTGAATTAAAGTTGATTGGGATCGTCCTATCTATGAAGAAAGAGAAAATTCCTCTGCAGAAGTCCTCCCTAACCACCTCCCAAAATGAAGTAAAGAAGGCTCCTGGAAAACCGTCTGGCATTGGAGATCTATCTTTGTTGAGACTAAAAACTGCGAGCTTGATCACTTCTTCATCTAGGACTCCAATTATCAGTGCATTTTCAGTTTGCTCCACTCTGATATTTGTCACTTCCAAGATGCTGGTATTTAGATTTATCGGGCTCTCTGCGTACTTGTTTGTGTAGAACTTTAGTATATGTGCCTTTATCTATGACTGGTTTGTCAATGTGATTTCGTCCGCTGTCTTGACCTCTGTGATTATGCTCTTTTCATTTCTTGCTCTCGTCATGCTGTGAAAAAAGTGGGTGTTGCGGTCGCCTTTAGTGAGCCAATTTATTATGGATTTTTGTCTCCACTGCATCTCCTCTTTCTCTTCAATTTGTGATATCTATCTGGCTTTTGTAATAACATCATGGTCTATGTCAACGCTTTGCCAGTTAGTTTCCAGGTTGAGCTAAAGTTGTAGCAGTTCCTCCTCCATTCCTTTTTTGGTCTCTCTTTTCTTGTTCGGTCGCTCTTTATTCCACTATTTGATGTTATTCATAAATCTCTTGAGTTTGAGCATTAGGTAGAATAGTGGTGCTGCCTCTAGATCTTTGTTCCAGCTTGTGCGAACCATTTCTCCAAAGCCTGCGTAAGATGTCCATGCTTGAAGGTATCTAAAGGGTATGTTACTTGGTCTTGGGACGGTTGGCATTCTCCAAAAATTAGAGAGTGGTCGGATACTGTTCTTGGAAAGTTTTTAATTCTCCATCCTTGAAACCTATCAGCCAGTTTGGGTTTTGTAGGCATCTGTCCAGGCAGCTCAGTGTTCTGTTGACTCCTTTTTGTGTATTGCTCCATGTATATCTTACTCCTGTTGTGTTACTCTCAATTAGATTGGCTCTATCTATGAAGTCCCCAAAGTCCTGTATGGCTCTTGTTAATGGTTGTCTTCTGCCCCTTCTTTCCTCAACCTTGAGAACGCAGTTAAAATCCCCTAAGCATAACCGCGGTTCAGTTATTCTGTTGGCAACTAATAGTAGTTCAATCCACAGCGATGTTCTGTAAAGGGTGAGGCAGTTGGCGTGAAAAATAAAAAAACTGCAACTCATGTATCTTACTGTGATTTGCAGGTGAGATGTGCTCGCAACTTCCCGTTCTGGAAACGCCAGCCCATCTCCCCAAAGAATTCAAAAATTTTCCTTATGCTCTACTTCTTTATTCGTTAGTATTTTCTTTGTGAACCCCTGTAATCTGAAATTCGCAGCATATTTTTTTGGTTTCACGATGCAAAAAATGTCCAGTATTAGTTCCTCCACTTTATTTTTCAGGTAGGCCTGAATTTTGCAATTTCCCACTCTTCTAGCATTCCAAAAAATCACTCTCATTGTAAATTATTGGATCTTGTGACCCTTGGGTATAGAGTGTATAATATTCCTCCATTATAAACCTGGTTTGGTCCTAGCGCCTTCACAATATTTTGTTCTTCCTCTTCTATTTCATCCGCACAGCTTGCAGGGTTACGAAGCTATCGCATTTCTTCAAAATCTCTCTTTTTGACTTTGTGTGCCAACCTGTTCCTCTCTAGTATCTACTGTGTTGCGTTCCTCTGGAGAGTTCTCAGTGTCGTGTTACGTGTCAGTCTGGCTTCACCGTCGGTACTCTGATTCGGGGTATTCTCTTTACTTCCATCCGCTTCAAATTGCTCCTAGTTTGTGTCTATTAAAGCTTCATAAGTGCTGCTCTTAGTGATCTTCGTTTCTTTATGTGATTCTTTTGTGTTGGTTTTACTTCCCTTTGCTCGTGACGATTCTTCCTCAATGGTAATTCACTCTACCTACTATATCCTCCTCAATGGTCTTTCCATTCCCGGGAAATATAAGATCTGTGATATGTTGCTATCAGTGGTTGTTGGTGTTTCCTGGAAGTGTATGTCTTTATTGGGTTTTTACAATCTGGACTAGTTCATTTCCTTCTTGAGTTCCTTGCTTCTTGTTAAACCTTTCTAAATGTAAATTGCCTTGTTGGTTTTGTTGTTCTGTCCCCCTACCTGTGAGCCCTTCTTTATGTTCTTGTCCGTAGTTTCATTTGTATTCACGTTCTGTCACATGCTCTTTAAACTATCTTGCATTCCATGATAATGTGCCCTACATTGTTGCAGTGCTTACAGTATTTTGGGACCCTATGTAATCTAATCTTTTGCTTCACCATTCTTCCTTCTATGTCTAGGAGAATGTGATCGGGGATTGGCTCCGACATATCAATGTCAACTAAGACATTTGCATGGTAGCCATAATCCTGGTTTCTGGTAGCTTGGTCTAACTGGATTGGTGTCCCAAGAGTTTTCCCCAGAGATAGTATAATTTTGGAGCACTGCATCTCAAGAGGTAGCCCTTGAAATTTGTACCAAATGAGAGCGTTTGAGCTGCTGTAGCTGTCCACTAAGAAGAACGAACTCCACGACATTTTGTCTACCATCCAAGGACCTCTACTACAAATCTGACTTTTAGCCTCCTCGTTCTCCAATTTGATGATAAAGAATCCTTTGCCGATTGGTATGAGTTTGTACGTTCCCTTAGTTTTCCAGTACATACCGGCAAACTCTTGTACTGCTGTAAATACAATTTTCTCTGAAGGTCTAGCCTGCCTATCAAGCTGAATTGATAATGCGATATGCCTTCTCTGAGATCGATGTCTGAAATTATGATCACGGGTGTATCTCTTCTCTTGCTCAATGGCAGCAGCTCTCTTGTATCTACGATTTGGTTTCTCTTATCTCTCACCTTGTCTGCAAAAGACTGGGTTGCTGTTGTTTCTGCATCAGGGATTTTACATGGATGGGTTGGGACTCCCATCATGACCTGATTACTAGCAGCAAGCTCTCCGGTTGGTGCTGGGTTGGTTAACATTAATTTTGATCTCTCTGTGTCTAGACTTGAGTTTACTGCAATTGTATTCGAGTTGGATTTTGTTGCTGCCTTTGCCAAAAATCCCTATGGGCAGACTGCTCGTGATTCGTACTTGTTATTCTCCCTCATTTCTATCTGTGGTGCAATTTGGTTGGAGCTTTGATTAGGTTTTGCACTCTTGTCCCCTTATTGTGGTATTGTAGAGCAAGTATCTACTCCAAGCGTCTTTCCCACATCTTGCAATTTTGATGTGTTTATCTCAATCCCTTGCTCTATGTTGCTTCTCAGCGAGTTAATCCCATTGCTTACGAACTATTGAAGGAGGTTCACGGTCTGAGAGTTCATGATGATATTCAAAGAGGATTGATGGGATTGATGTTAAAATTTTGCAAATTCATCTTAGCATTCTGTTGGAGTTCTAACTATCCCATAAATAAGAGTTTAGACATTAAAAATTCAAAAATAAAATAAAATAGAGGGAATCATCAAAAACATATAACAAAATAAACCCACACAAAAGTGCAATAATCATACACAAAACACTAAAAGCATCTCTAGCAGCAAGTGTGGGTTTGGGTGTGGGTTCTGACACCCTGGCCCACCAAACCCACAACTCAAACTCAAACTCTCCCAGCAGCTAGTATGAGTTTGCCAATGTGGTTTTTTTTTTTAATTTAGAGAAGATTAAAACAACGCGCGGTGTTCTTTTTACCGCGCTGCATTATTTGTAAGTAAAACTCACAAGTGAATTCGACTATTTTCTAGTTTTTTACATCTACCTCTCTCTTAAAAATCGCTTGGTAAATTTTTTTTTAATTCCAACAAAATCAAAATGCAAATGCCAGAGGGAGACCCACACCCAAGTACTCTGCCTGGGTTTAGAGGAACAAGAGATCCTGAGCGTTCCGTAACTCGCTTGAGGTCCGGGAAGGAAGAAAAAGTGGGTAGAATTTGAAGATGCTCAACCCCAAGATATACCAAACCTAACCGAAAATAACTTTCCGCGGAGGTGTATTACCGAACTCCCAGATAGAGTCAGTCACATATATTACACGGGAAATAAACTCACGGTAAGTTTTAGTGTAATTGAGAAATTGTTTTTTCATAAATCAGGTGTTTGACAAAATGCCTCAATGAACAGAATCGGGATTCGATGCGTGAACGACACATTTACTACGGTGTTCAAAGTGTGGAAGGATATTGCCATACTTCCAGCTGTATGGGACGCCGTGGTGAATATTTTTGGGCAGTTTATGAATATACGCTTGGGTAATTCGAATAATTGGCTAATTCAGGCGCTTACAGATCGTTGGTGGCCGATCACACACATATTTTTGTTCCCTTGTACGGAGATAGGAGTCATTCCCCTCGATTTTACTATGCTGAGATCATTGTCCATCGCCCGATATCCGACACAGGAGCCATATGATGACAAATAGTCTATTTTATCTAATGCGAGGCAATTGCTCCCCAACATTGATTCCAGCCATATAAAGAGTGGGAACGTCAGCATTACACATTTGAGAACGTACTTGATCGTTGAAGCTAATCGGAAGAATGATATTACTATTGCTCGTGCTTTTATCCTCTTCATGATAGGACATTTGAGGTTCCAAACAGCCAACGACACCGTCCCGCTTGGATATTTCGTGGCCGTGAATGATTTGGATTCGGCTACCCAATATAACTAGGGTTCTGCTATTCTTGCTTCCCTGTACCATAGTTTGGATACCGCAGTCACGACCGGGGGTGACATCACTGGATTTGTACAACTTCTTCCGGTGTACTAACACTTTTTCCATTTACAAATCAAATATCTTCCAATAAACGTCTTAAATATAAATTATAATTATTTTTTCTGTTATTCCAAAATGCAGTATTGGTTCTACGAATATTGTGGGGTTGGTCACCCTATAGTTAAGGAAGAGGTAAAGTACCCGGCCTATCCGCGTCTCAGAGCATGGGAGAGGGGGAACAGAAGGAAAACAAATGACCAAGCGACCAATTTGTTTATTATAGGCAGATACTATATTGATCACCGCACTGTTGAGACGATCACATGGGAACCTTGGTTTGATTTTGCAGTGTCTGAGACAGATGACGTACTAAATACAAAACTTCTATCCCGTAAAAGGATACCACTTCAAGTACCAAACGGAAACTACAATATTACTTGGGAGATAGATGCTGGAGGCAGGTGACTAGCGAGGTGCGTATTCCTTTGGATCCTCCGCTTAACATGTCGCCACATATTAGTCCAGCGACTTTACATGAGATGAAACAGGCTGTGTTCCTTGATTGCGAGCAGTTTGTGGTAGGGGAGAAGAGAGAGACTTACTCCTCATACTGGGCTGAACAAACTTTGGAGGTAGGCCACATGCTGACAGATTCCCAGAGGATGGAGAATCTAGATCTGTTCGGACCGAGTGCACTCAGAGCTGGTATTACACCCGTGGTGGTTTTGTCAGCGTCGGTTCATAGCTTATCCCAAAACTTTAGTTTGCCTGGTGAGGCGGAGGGGCCAGACCTGGGGTGGCACATGGAGTAAATAGGGCGGCGTGAGAGGCTCCCCATCGCCTGTTTGAAGGACCCGCTACCCATGTCTTCATCCTACGGCGCAGAGGAGGTGTGGCACCTGACCCATGGTATGCGGCGACTCGTCCTTGTAGAGTCTGCGTGGGACGCACAAAGGCTTCCGGAGGAGGAGAAAGAGTTTTCTATTGCCCGCAGGCAAATTGAAAGCATAGATCATCAGATATATGCCCATGTAAGTAATTTATTTATGTATTTATTGCTGTGTTTTTTCTTAATGTCATATTTATTTTGTCAAAATATTTATAAAGTTTCTTTATCTCGTTCAGGACGTACAGCTGAGGAGGGGGCGTGACGTACGGGTGGTGCCGCTACTACCTGGAGGAGGTGCGAGGACGAGGCAGCATGAATCTGGTCTACGAACCAGGGGAGGCAGTACTAGCCGCAGGGGGCGGGGTAGTAGATATGATTCTGAGTAGATATAAGTATTTTTTATACTTTTTTAGATGATGTTGAAGCTGTGCTTTGATTATGCAGATGATTATGAGTAGACGATATATTTGTAGACGATGCTTTGGATGTTTTTAATGTTCATTAACCATTATTATCTAATGTTGAAATTGACTGAAGTTTTTGTTGAAATTGACTATTTGTCTGTTCAAATAAATTTGTACTAAGGTGTTTTATATTTCTACAGACTATTTGGTGATGTATTTAGGTTTTTGGTAGAGTTTTTTCAATGTCTATTCGAACATACTATTTGTCTGTTCGAATAAATTTTAACAATTTGGCACTGAGCAGTTTTATTCGAATATAACCTAATTCTATTCGAACAAAATTGTCACCGAGGAATACAAACATAGATTTGGCGGTGAAATGAACACTGCGCGGTAAAAAGAACACTGCGCGGTGTTTATTTCACCGCCAAATCTAGGGTAAAAGGCCCATAGCTTCTTCCCCTTTTACATTTATCCCATTTTTACACCTCTCTTCTATTAGAAACACATCTACCTTCTGGTATTACACCCTTCTCTCAACTCCACAGCCTCAAATGTGCTCTTCATCATCCGATTCATCCATACCCGATCCTCCAGGTTTATCGTCGTCATCCTCCGATAACGATCTTATCTATAATTGTGCGGCGGCAATTTATGTTCTGCACCAAGCTACAGTAAATATAGTAGTTGAGGATGCAACTTCGAGTTATCACGGGAGTGTCATGGGCCGTAAGGATAAGAGAATGAAGCGAGATCACCTATTGGGGGATTACAACATTATATGGGACTACTTCAAGCCGAATTGCACATATTGACACATTTGCGCCACTTTGACTGTGCTGAGTAGATTCACCGTGGAATAGATTGTTCTGAAAGTAATTTGGTGGTTGAAAACCTTGAGGTTGAGTGAGCGGATAGGGTTGATAGTACGGGTTAAACGCCTCAGGTTGCGGTTGAGATAGTATAAATGGACTTTGATATTGTCCATAACTGGGATCCACTTGTGACATATTAAACGGAGGTGGAGTCTGTGATTGGAATTGAGGTTGAAATTGCGATGGGTTTTGGTAGAGGTATGGAGTGAATTGTGATGATTCGTATTGAGCGAATGATGTTGAAGGTGGGTTTTGGGAGGATGGGGTCGACGGTGTAGAGTTATTACCACTAGTGCCGGAGTTTTCCATTTGAAGAGAGCGTAGTGGTTCTCCTCTATACTAGGCTTTCTTGGTTTTGGGTGAGAAGAAGGAGCCAGGGAGTGATCTAGAGAAATAATTGAGTTTGAAGGTGTTTAGATCACTGCGCGGTATTCCTTTTACCGCACGGTAAAAGGAACACAGTCAAACTCAATTTTCTTTTAGTGTGAGCTCCCCACACTCAGTTTAGTTCCTGTAGCGCCACCTTATCGAACTCACACTCAAACAGTGCCTGCTGCAGATGCTCTAACCTCCAACGGCAGAAGATAAATCTGGCACAGTAAATACCCTTCCTTTTTTACAACAGATTCTGCCAACAGACGATTCTCCTCCTCCAAGATTATAATCTCCTCTACCCTCTGAACACGTTAACTCAACTCTGGGTTTTTCTCAACTTTAACTCTGCAATCAAATTTTTTTATCTCTATCTCTAGATATTCGTCTCTCTGTTTTTCATAAATGTTTTGAAGAAGAGATGGAGGAGGTATTTATAGATTTTATTTAAACCGCTGACATTTATAGGGATTCATCTATGCCGCCCTTAGTTTTTCAACCGAGGAATCCATTCTTCATGCATTTTGGGAAGATACACTCTTTCATCATTACAACCACGCCTCTTATTAAATGCACATTTCTCTCTCCTAATCATCTTCCTCTCAGACTTCTCCAAATTCAACATACTCACTCCACAATATAATCAAACTACAACTATAATCATTTTTCTCGATATACAAAATACCAAAGTCTCACTAACACAAAATCTATTTATACTACCATCAACGACATTACCAGTGCTAACATAATTCAAGTTTCAAAAATTATCTAAACAGAATCCACACAATAAGAGAATGAATACGAAAAGTCAAACAATAGTTTTCATTTCCATTATTTCGACCTATAATATCAATGAGCTCTCAAAAGTAATTACATCTAAAAAGTCCTAAATGACCTACATCTCCAAATCTAATCACCTTGCCACCAGCAATAATCTCCTCTTCATCAGCTATCTCATCCAGAATAATCTCTCTTACTGTAATGGCCAAATTCCATAGCTCGATATGATTAGGAATTAGCTATCACAACAATGAACCTCTAACAATACTTTAATATAAAGCAAGAATTGGAAACATGTGTTTTTAGCATGGAAAACCTCTAAACAGGTAAAAAAACCACGACCTCGTATGAAGGATTTTTGTAAAAGTTTCTTTATTGCTTGGAGTGGATATCTTTATTACAAGTGATCTCTAGAATATAGAAATATTTTTGATCTCGTAAATAGGAAGTTTAAGTGATTTTTCTCATCTGTGTCTCTTCTGGAACTTTTCCTTTATATAGGCTTCTCTACAGCTCTTCATCGTCCTAGAACACATTTTTCGAATAATGTGGTTAGTGGTGGTTGACTAAATTACTGATGAGTTTGTGGGAGACAAGTGTCTTTGACTGAATAACATTTTCCAGGTTTAGCTCGACATACGTTCTTGAGTAGTTCGTGGGGCTGGTTGGAATGTTTGACTAAAGTGTTAAGTGTTAAAAAATGCGTGAGACCAAGATGGAGGTAAATCGAGCTGTGTGAGTTTGATTATGAGTGAGATCGAAGGATAAGTCCCTATAATCGCCCCCTCGCAACCGAAGTTACGAGTGGCTTTGGTTAAGAAAATTATGTAAAAAGTTTGAAATTCAAAAACAGAGTAATGATGGCATTTTTACTGGGTGGAAGTTACATGATATTGGGAAGTGATGTGTATTAAATGATCAGGTGGATGAATGTGATGGTTGCTTTTGAATAGTCACATCCGTAATGAATGATGACGTTTGGGAAAATGTACCTGCACAATAAATTTAGGGTTATATAAAGAGTACTTGTAACAAATCTTTGGATCGATTCCTGCATGCGTAACTTTTCCTGAGATGGTAAGAACTCGGAGTATGGTCCGTGAAGAGAGGATTGCGTCTGAAACACAGAGGTTGAAGTTGAAATACTTTGGTGACCGCTCCTTGAAAATGGTCATCCCCGCCTCTATTCCTCTGACGTACCAAGGCTTGTCGGGAGAGGAAGCGGTTGAAGCTGAGGAAGATTTTTACTACAAGTAGAGATTTAATGTCTTCGTCTTGATAGGCGAGGAACGTTGGGCCTGTCTTCGCAACCTTGGGGAAGACAGGGTTAGGGTTTCATATCTAGGGAAAGGTGTATCTGTGAGGTAGATATCCTAATTTCTTGTGTCGCCATGGATTATAAGGTTGTGTCCTCATCATCTCTAACAACTCATCGGTGGTGGTGGTTATAAAAGAGGCGGTGATGGCAGTGGTGGAGGAGGACGAGAAGTGGGAGTCTGCTAAAGCATTTCTATTATGCTTTTGCGTTCAGAAGCACTGAGTCCACTGCTTGCATAGTTTTTGCTTGGAGTTCGTCTGTGTTTCAACCAAGCCATGTGAGGGAAGATCTTTGTTGGTTCCAATGTCTTCTTTGCATCAGGGTGAAAAATCACTAAATTAAGAAGAATTGGAAGACATAATTCCTCGGCGTGCCTGAATGACCTGTGACCTTTGACAAACAAGGACAACTTGTTACCTGTAAAGTACCTAGAGTTTAGTGCTAGATGATAATATTCTGTTATACCCCTGAGGTCGATGTCGTGAAAACTTGTTATCTGTAAATCGTATGTAATATCTTTGACATGAATAATATTTGATATTCAATAAACTGTATATAGAAAAATTTCTTTGAATCGAACTGAATTGTGTTAGGTTTTGATTGAATAACTGCTTATAAGTGATAAGCAATTGTGCAATGTTGCTCGAACTGAGATCAATATGTGCCGATAATGTCGTGCTGATATAAATAATTTATGTTTAACAGGCAAGGGATATAATTTATAAGAAATATGTAAACTCGGGCTGCTACAGGTCGATAGGGACACTACTCGTGGTAGCGTAAGGTCGAGTATAGTAACTAATGTGCGTACTAGTGAGGGGATAAGTTATAATAATTGATTCCAAGATCTTGGGTTTTTGTTACGAGATAAAAGATAAAAATTACGTATTTTGTGGGGAAAGTGAGTGAGAAACGTATAAATATGGGCAGGATAAAAAAAAATACAGGAGAGATTAGGATTGTATGGCTTGATCTCAAAGGATTCGTCTTTCCGTGGAAGAACAATTTTCTATAAAGATTGCCAAAGTACGTGAGAGGATATTTGGTTTATTTGGTTACGATACTGAGCTACTAAGGAGGGAGTATAAGCTCGAGGGTCAGATAGAAGGAGTAGGGAGCTCGAGTATGCTCGTTATTTCTATGAGGTGGGTTGGTAGAGGATTAGGGAGATCGGGAGAAGTTGGATGGTTTGATTGCTGAAGTTGAGATCGAAGATCTGAGGACCGACGTATAATGTGATTAGATGATGTTTGCCTAGGTTATCAAGGCTGTGATTGATGTTGTGTAAAGTGTGTTCTATGAATAGTATAATTGTTTTGAATGTAACAGAAATAATATAAGTCAATCGGATCCTCTATAGGGGTAAATATGTTTTGAGACTATTTTAACAAATATTTTGAATAATTTATAACACTTGCACAATTTAGAAAATGGCGTCAATCACTATAAGTATGATAAACAAGGACAAAGAAACAAAAATATGAAAATACAAAAGCTTATAGTTTTGTTTTATATGCAAAAGGAAATATAACTCTGACATCGTACAAAGTGAACCATCATGAGTATGGGAAGGTCAGGAAAAGATATGGAAATAGGGAAAATAATATTTTAAAAAATAAGGGGAGTTATAATGATGGAAATGTTATTTTATTGAAAAGGTACAAGGAGTCTGACATGGAGAGTGGAAAGAAGGACGCCTCGGTTCTGGAATCGGGGACAGTTCGTGCGAGGAGCAATAAATGCCAGCCGGTTGAGAGGGAAAGGATAAATAGAACTTCTTCATCTCCAATAAAACGTTTTACAACTTTACAAAATTTAGAGAGTATTCAGGGAGAGAGACGAAAGATCAGGGGATTCAATAAAGACTTATCTGAAGGTAATAAACGGTTGATGAGGGTAAAAGATTCTGGATCTCGTAGGTGGCAATACAGCAGGGTTATGAGGGGAAAGCTTGATTCTACTGTCGATTCTCATTCGGATACTGAACGTCAGTAGAGATGTATGCAATATATGTTGAGGTATTTATATGTTCAAGATATATGTTATACGTAAACGATTGATCAGAGAAATATGTTAAAGATATATATATATATATATATATATTTATATATATGGAAGAATGATAAATACCTTAACCTGTATGTAGGTCGAGTATGAGAGGCATCTTTTTAAGTCAGAAATGTGCCTATAAAAATTGTTTTAAGATGGGTAGTTTGTCTGTTAATGAGGTATCGACCTCTGGTCGGACGAATGAGTCTCATAATGAAGGAGAAGTAGGATTGGAACAATTTATGGGTTTCCCTGGTCAATTCGTATCTTATCTTCCTTGATCTGATGCCTTTAGAGAGTTTTGTAAAGCCAAGGCAGCTGTAGAAGGGAAGTGGGGCAATGGTGTAAAGTTTGCCAGTAAGCAGTTTAGGGGCTCTACGGTAGTGGTGGGGGAAGAGTATTTCTATCTGCGGGCAGATTTAGAAGTTAAAAAACAAGATAGGCGCATATATGAATTGATCTCGTTAGAACATTTTGATGGGGATGTCCGGAGTGACCTCTCGGAGGGTTTTCTTTGTTACCTATCTTAATTAGAGTATTGGTTGAGCCTTCCCCTCACCAATTTGGCGAAGGGGATTATGAATGCAATTGGGGTATGTCTTGTTCAATTTAGCGGGAACATATGGGAGGTAATAACCGTGTGTGATCATCTGAATAAAAAATGGGAAATGGAGGAAAAAGTAAGGAGGATAACCCCTGATGACGTTTTGTAGTTTGACGGGGTGAAGAATTTTAAAGCCAGTGGGGGATCATATTTCTATGCAAGTATAACTTGGCCTCATTATTTCAATTTGAATTCAGCAGGTCGAACCTGGAATGATAACATCGTATGGGTGAAGGGTAATTGTCTTCAAAGAGATGACGAAGAACCTTTGGACCTTCGGTTTAGATCTGTAAAGCAAAGTAAGTATAAATATGTATAGATAGACTTATTGTTATGTTTTGCTGACAACTATTGTTGATAGTAAATATGTTGTTATTGCAGGTGTAAAGTCTATAGTGGAAAGGAAGGAATCCCTGTTAGACGAATTTGCTAAGGAGGAGATTGAACTTGGACTTGTGTTGGAGGGACTCGGCCTGAATAGAATAAAAAAGGTTGATAACAGGCCGAACAAGGTTATAAAGGCTCAGTCTATAAGATTGATGGCGGGGGTTGATGAAGGAAAAAGGCAAGTAAGTGGTGAGGAGGCTCGAACTAATCCTTCCAAGACTCCTAGAACTGGCAGTTCGGCTCATCTGAACCCTGTCAAACCGAGCAAAGTAGCTCTAAAGTATCTGAAGAAACGAATGTTGAAGGCCCTGCCGGCCTCGGGCGCCACAGAATGTGGTGAGGTTATAAAAGAGAAGAGGAGGAGGGTCGAATCTTCTAGGGAAAAAGTCGCTGAGGTGCAACCTGCTACGGTGGATAACCTTAGGAAGGTCGGGGATAGGGCCAGGTTGGCGGCTCTCCCTGGAGAAGAAGATACAAGCAAAATGGAAAGTTGTTTTGATCGGGAAAGAGTTATTTTATGTGCTTTGGGATAATCACTAAGATTGATTCATTTTACGTAGGTCGCTCATCTCGTGTAGGGGATTTGGCTCGGCATTGAAGAAGAAAAATCCGAGCTGAAGATGGCGAAGAGTGAGCTGGAGAAAGAACTAGAGCTCGAACAAAGACTGAAGCCATAAAAGAAGTTAGGCAGCTGAAGGCCTCTCACGTTGTAGCTATCGGCCAGCTACAGGCTAAGGCAAAGGCCAATCTAGACGAGATTGTTGAGGAGCGTAATATACTGGGTTGTCACTTGATGATAAAAGGCTATTCTGAGGAGGAGGTAGACACCATTAAGGAAGACACTTATGTTGTGGAAGAGGAAGAGGAAGCTGAAGTGGTGGGGGTCGTGGACGGTTTGGATGGTGTTTCCCGGCAGATGGTGCTCGACAATCAAGGGGACGACGTCGAGCTCCAAGAAGGTGGTAGTGAGAAGGTTGGGTAGACACATGTTTTTGTATAAGTATTTATAAGTTGTTTGAATTGTATGTGAGGACGAAATTTCTATAGATTGACTTTGTTTATAAACCTCTTATAGGTAGTTAGAGAGATGAGTCTCAGAATAAATGACCTAGAGTCTGGACTTGCCAGGGAAAGAGACCTCTAAAGCCTTTCTATCTGCGCAAGCAGAGCTATAGGTTAGATTGGAATTGGTTTTTCGACTTTGGTGTTATACCAACGTTAAGTTATCAAGTAAATAAGATTGAAGTGCATGGCAATAATCTAACTCTATTAATACAGAATAATATATCGAAAGTATGTACCTTGTATACCGAAAGAAGATTCATGAAGTGCTCATCTGAGAATAAACTCCAAACTTTTAGTCTAAAAGTATTTGGAAGCAGATGTTTAGAAATCAGATAGTGTCTCTTAGAAATGTAGTATGTATATATTCAAAGGCTTTCCTGAATCAAACTGTACTAAATCTTGTTATATTCCCCAGGTCGAACTAGATTCATCTCGCTTACGTGAGGACAACGTACTCATGTGTAATCGGGAATTTGTGGAGCAGTTTGATAGGAAGAAGGAGGCAAATGAGAATGGAGAAGATCAATACGTAATGGCTCATTTTGGACTTATGGAGTTGACCCAGTCCATTTCTGACTTGACTCTTGAGGTCGAAGAGAAAGATGTCGAGATAAATAAGGGATTAAAAGAGCTATCTGAGGTAATAGATCATTCCGAGAAGCTTCAACATCAAGTTGACACGTAGGCTGTAAAGGGTAAGCAGGCTGACACGGCTCAATACCATATTTTGGCGTTGGAACAATCAGAGGAGCAATTTTGATCTGATCTTCTTTACTATAGGAACGAGCTGGAGCGAATGAGATGAAAATTTGTCGAAAAGGACGACGAGCTGAGGGTAGCTAGAGAAAATCTATCGGCTTCGGAAGCCGCAATTGAACATTTGAAAATAGTCTTCCCCGCTGAGGATATGGAATTCTGAGAAATGCAATGATGGTGTAACGATTTAAACGGGAGGGTTGCACGACTTAAAGCAGAATTGGCCCAAGCCATTGCTCGTGGCAAGAAAGCAAAGGCTAGAGAACATTTTGGGGGAAGTAGAACTGAAGTTAAAGATCTTTTAGTTCGAGGGGATGTAGTTAGTCTCTCAGGTTGAATTAGAGAGTTGGAGAGTGACGTATCTCGTATTTAGGAACATGTTCAAAAGGTAAATGCAAATTTGACGGAATGCCAACATAAGTTGGATGATGCTCTTATAAGGGAGAACGTTCTGGAAGGGGTGATCAAAGCAAAGGAATCGCTGGTGAAGAGGAAAAAAGAATTATTGAAAGATCTGCCGGCTAGGGAAGAGTTAAATGCAGAAATTGGAAGACTTCGCGCTCGGGTAGTAGACTTAGAGGCCATGAACTTAGCTGAGTCAGTGAATTATATTGCCAAGCTGGAAGAAGATGTCATCTATCATGATAAGGTCGATGCGAAAATAATTGAATTAAAGAATTAGTACGCTAGGTTAGAGTCACCCCTCGAGAGGTTGAAGGCGAGATATTCAGTTATGGTAGTACCTGATGCGTCTCGATCAGACCTGTTTTGGGTGATTGTTACATATTTTGTAAAAGAAGTAAAAAGACTTGAGTCAGAATGAGATACCATGATTAAAGCTTTGTCGGATATGGGATGCATCTAGGAGTTAATATATATCGAGGGAACTGTCTAGGTCTCAAGGAGACACAACTGGGCTCTCGAACTGCCGAATCGATAGAACAAGGTAGAGCTGTTGTGGCCCACGAACTGTAAGCTAGAACTCTTAATGTGGAGGGAAGCACTACTGACACGCCATCAACAGAAAATAATCCTCTGTAATATGAATTTGACATGAAAATAAATAGTATTTGTCACAGACACATTGAAATAGATGAAAGCTAGTATGACCATTGCCTTATCTTGTGTCGGGTGGGGTATTTGATATATAACTAATTTTTATATTAGTTTTAATCGTAGAAATGGGTCGAGTTAAACCAAGTTGAAACTTGATTTGAACTATAGAAATGATACAGACATATTGAGAGAGATAAAAGCTAGAATGACCTTTGTCTTATCTTATGCCTTGCTACAATCGCAGAGATATAAAGAATTAGTTGAACCAAGTGTTACCCTTGATCCAGCCTACTGAAATGATCCAAACAAGTTGAAAAAGATGAAGACTAGTATTAGCTTTGTCTTATCTCTTGTTTGGCTGAGTCTTTGATGTAAAACAAGTTCTTACAGTTGCTACAATCGCAGAGATGTAATGAGTCTGCTGAACCAAGTGTTATCCTTGATCCAGCCTACTGAATGATCCAAACAAGTTGAAAAAGATGAAGACTATTATTACCTTTGTCTTATCTCTTACTTGGTTGAGTCTTTGAATTGAAACAAGTTTTTGTACTTGCTTCAATCACAGAGATGTAAAGAGTCAGCTGAACCAAGTGTTATCCTTGATCCAGCCTACTGAAATGATCCAAACAAGTTAGAAAAGATGAAGACTAGTATTACCTTTCTCTAATCTCTTGTTTGGCTAAGTCTTTGATGTGAAACAAGTTTTTACACTTACTACAGTCACAGAGATGTAGTAAAAGAAGCCAATCAAGTGATATCTTTGATTGAACTTGGAAAAGATTGATTGTAAGCTAGTATTATCTATGCTTGAATCTGTAAAATGTAGACGAATGTCCGTGAAGAGAATGACATTGTAAAAACTTTCATTGATAAGTTCCGAATTTACATTGGATGGAGATAAGAATCTCACTTTTGGAATTGAAAATTAAACAACGAACAATAGAAATGGAGTAGTAGACACCTAACGATAGTACCGTTTCAGTCATCTAGTGTTCCAAGGAATTAAAATGGGGATTGCCTCTTCTGTCATGAGATAGTATGATCCCATGCCCGAGAGACCTGTGCTAATGAATGGACCCTCCTAATTGTCGGCTAATTTTCTAGCGTGTGGCTCTTTACGATGTTGAGGAATTTCTCTGAGGATGAGATCTTTGATTTGGAAAGTACGGCTCCTGACTAAGTTATTATGCGATCTGGAAAGCTTATGATGATATCGACCTTGGTTAGCGATGGCGCGTTCCCTGGTCTCATCTATCATATTGGGGTTGTAAGCCAATTCAAACTCATTTTCCTCGTCAGTCAGCTCGTGATCACGAACTAGATGATGATATTTAGAAGGAGTCACTGCCTCAGTGCCATAAGCAAGGAAGAATGGGGTACACCCACTGGATTATCAGGGAGTGGTTCGATATGCCCACAGGACGTGAGGTAGTTTACGAACCCAATTTTCTTTTCTCTGTGAGTGAAGCCATTTTTTGAGTCCATCCACGATAGTTTTGTTGGCAATTTCGTCTTGGCCATTGCCTTGAGGATAGTATTGATTTGATGGTGAGTGGATGATATTGTGGTTATTTAGGAAGGTTACGACCTTATTTCCCATAAATTGGGGCCCGTTATCAATACAAATTATGTAGGGGTACCCGAATCGAGTGATTATGTTGTTCTAGGTAATAGAGATGACCTCATCTTCTCTTGTTTGACATAGTAGAATTGTTTCAACCCATTTTGTAAAGTAATCAGTAGTTACGAGTAGGTGACGATGATTACCTGGAGAGTAAGGGAATTCGCCGACGAGGTCGATTGCCCATCTTTTGAATGGCCAAAAAACCTTGCTTGCATAGAGTTTGAGCGCAGGGGAGCGTATCATATGTCCATATCTCCGGCAGGTGTCGTACCTACAAGAATACTCTTCTGCTTGCTTGTGCATGCCAGGCCAGAATACTCCTTGAGCTATAACTCAGTTTGCTAATGACCTACCTGCTGCGTGGGAGCTACAAGTTCCTTCATGTAGTTTGTAGAGTAGTTCGTGTGCTTTTGACTTCGAGAGGTACTTGAGGTATGGCTCTATAATGAAGAGGCGGTAAAGCATACCATTCTGAGTAATATAGCACTTCGAGTTGTTAATCAGCTGTCGGTGCTCTTTTGGATCAATTGGGAGTGGTCCATTGCATTTGTTGTCGACACCGAGGTAGGCTAAGAAAGGCTTTTGCCAATCGTCATCTCCCCCTTTATCGCCCCCAGTATTGATCGTGGATACAGATATGCGATCAATGATGGGGGTTGAAATGATTTCGATCTGGTGATATCAAGCTTCTATTCCCATGACCCCAGTTAGATATACCATGGAATCTGCATGTCTATTTTTACCACATGGAAGATATTCGAGAGTTTCTTTCTCAAACTTACTCATTCTATCTGCAACGAGGGCTGCGTATTCGATCATCTTCTCGTTCTTCTTGCATTGCTCTGAATAATGATGAACAATGAGTAATGAATCTATGTAAACTGAGTGTTCATCGAGCTCATGTACGAGGTCGAGTCCGTGAATGAGAGCTTCATACTCGATGATATTATTTAAGGCCTCAAAATCTAAGAGGATTAATTTCTCAATTCTATCATTATAAGGGGTAATCAAAATGATCCCGATCCCTGTCCCTGTGAGTCCTGCTGATCTATCTGTGAGAAGCCTCCACCATGACGTAGTAATCTAGTCAGCTCTTTTATCGAATGGCTTAGGGGTTGGATTCTCTGGCGTGTTTTTGCTAAGGTCCGGGTCGTGCTCCTCCCACTCGGGATCCTCCACTGGAAAATCTGTGAGAAAATTTGTAACGGCCTGACCTTTTTCGGAATGACATTGTTCGAACTTGATATTATATTTTCCCAAATTCACTAACCATTGTTGCACTCTTCGTGACTTCTCTTTTTTGGATAGAACTTCCCGAAGTGGGTAGTTCGTCATAACTTTGACGAAATGTGTTTGGAAGTAGTGCTTGCATTTTTCCGAAGTGTAAACAAGGGTAAGAAGAAGTTTTTTAATTTTAGAGTACATTATCTCTGCAGGCGTCACACCCCAAAATCCAAATATTAGGGAATACCTAAAACATTATCATCCGAGGTGTGCATGTCAGGGAATCCAAAGATTTGCCCCCACAAATAACCATGTTAATAGAAAATAGCTTAGTCATTCACTAAAGCAATATCATCAGAGAAAAAAGAATATAGCGGAAGCAATAAATAAATACATATCAAACTAAAATATCAATACAATATCTCGAATAATATATAGCGCCAAAAGCTAAAATCTCATTCAAGAGTAACTATGCAGGAAAGATCTGTGATAGTCAACCAGACTCCAACTCAGCTGAAATCCTCAGCAAAATGAGTAGCTACTCTGTCTCTAAAATGGGGAATTACGAGAGTGAGAAAAACCACGGCTCACTAAATAACCCAACAATGCTAAATAACATTCTAATAAAACTAGTGCAGAGAAATAGGAGAGGTGCGTTAGGTAAGGAATATTAAAGGTGCAGTAATATATATAAGAGAATGATAGAGAAGTGGAATTATGATATAGATGAGATGATAAGATGATATGCTAATGATATGATATGATATGATATGATGAACTAAGATAATCCCATAATTATCCCAAATGCTGGATGATATGATATGATCTGCTATAGTCCTAATGTTGAATGATTTGATGTTTTAAAATGTGATATGATGTTTAAAACCACCGAACTAGACCACAATCGAAAATATATATAGGTTAATCAACCTCTTGCACAAGATAACCTTAAGGAGATCTCAATTGGATACAATGGGCATGATGTTGTTACCAACTCAACCACGCTGAAGGATTTCAACACACGAAGCCAGCGTCTGAATATTGTTAACTTATTCCAAGAAATTTCAACCTCATGGAGGATAAGACCGGTAGCAGTGGAACTGTCTCATACCATCCCATACTCCCGAAGGGTAATAGATATGATTGTACCTATCGCCAACGACTCACCTACTATTTTAACCCGATATAGGAATCCTAGGTCCTATCGAGGGTCAGCCGATGTAGAGCTTTGCTATGTATCCGTCCCCGTTAAGGTAAAATAGCACAAAAGCCACAGATGCAAACAGATCCCAAGGATCAAAGCACAACAGCTGCCAATACGGCCAGTACACACACACACATAAGATAACCAAGTCTGCCAACGAGAATGGTAAATAATCCTAACCCAGATGGATAGCGACTCAGTCACACCATCTTAACATAGATGAAACACCAACTTAACTGTCATAACATCAAACCACAGATGAACAGTGACTAATTAACCAGTCACAACACCCAAACAACATCAGTCTCTAAAAGACTGAAACATAAATCAAGGAAAAAGCCATGAGGACCGCACGAATGCACAACTTCCAAAAAGACAAGGAGAAACACAACTCAACATGCGAAACAGAAACCAACAAGAAGCCGACAAACCTCAAGAGCAGAGCTGCGACCCACTCTCTAACTACTATGTACTTGAGTCTCCAAAACGGATGGACAGGAAACCCACTAGGTCCTAACATCACTGGTGACAGTACAAACATAGCAGAAACCCCTTGACGCTCAAGGGCAAAGCCACGAGAATGCCACCCTGATATACCACTTCCTAGATGACAGAAGGGAGCACAGTCCGAGACAAACCAATAGATTCTCAACACCCACAAACATCTACTAAGGATAACTGCCAGCTCACCACAAACGGCTAAATGATCAAGATAAACCGCACTCGATAACGGAACCCAACGTTCATGTACCACTACCGAATCACGACAGCTCAAGGAGAAAGCTACAAGAATACCGAGAAACAGTTCCTAACAAACCCTTGAAGTTCAAGAGAAACCAGAAGACTGAGATACAGAAAAGCTAATAAGGAACTAAACAACTACATAAAAGAAAATACGAAGCATATACTATAACAAAATCACATAACGCCTCTCTGTGTCCAGAGTAACACTCTTAATCAGCACAAATTAAACTAGTAAAGGAATTTAGCAAAGAAGGGAAACTCGCCTGATAAAGGATAATCCAACCTCAACACAAAAGATAAACCGCAATCCAATAAGCAACGGACAACCCGGCCTCAACACCATGGCCAACTCAACCAACCCAACACCAACACCTTCAAAAAACACAATACTATAATCACAATGAAACCCTAAAATCAACCCACAATCACAAACCCTAAACACAAAGGATTCCACCAAAACTAAAATCGAATCAACCATAAAAGAAGAGGAATATGGGAATTACACAGCGAAGGAAGTACTACTGAGCTCGAAAAGGAATCGCAACAAATCGGTGAGCAATGAAAGAGAGGATTCCAAATGGAAAGAGAGAGATTGAGAGTGAGTTAAGGAGAAATGAAATGGATCGAAGTGAAAAGGGAAATAAAACTCTAAAACAAACACTCATCTCGAGGAAGGGATCAACGGCCAAAAATCGCGTGATAAGACCCAACTTGGTCTTCTAAATACGCCTCTGTTCGAATAGAATATATTTTTATTCGAACAAAGCTGAACAGGTAAGAACATATTCGAACAGAAACAAGCTTGTTTGGATAAAATGAAACAGGTAGAAGTCTATTCGAACAGGAAAGATGTTGTTCGAATTAAATGAAACAGTTAGAAATCTATTCGAACAGGAACAAGTCTGTTCGAATAAGATAGAAATCTATTCGAACAGAAATAAGTATGTTTGAATACAACAGGCAAAAACTGGTAAAAACTCAGAAAACCAAAAAGACTCCCTCAAGCAAAAACTGAAGAAAAACTCAAGAATCCTAATACAGATCCCCCCGGATCACACACCACATAACAACCAACAACAACAACAATAACAACAATGTGCCCCCTCCATTAAGCCAACCACAGGCACCCCAAAAACACAACAACCACAACAACAAACACGCCCACCACCGAGCTAACTACGGGCACCACCAAACTAACCACGGGCTCCACAAGCCAACCACGGGATCCCAAAACCACAGCTCAACTTCCTTCGCCCAACAATAACCGAAACCACAGAAACATAAAAGATGAAGAAAACACAAACCTGATAAAAGAAATAATATGAGGATGCATGATGCATGGTAATGAAATGCATAATGGTAATAATGAATAATAATAAATTAATAAATAAAAATTTGGGTCACTACAGCAGGTGTGAGTGTTTCGCTGATGAAGAAGACTGGTTTCTCTATTTTCCATTCCAGGCAAATGAGAACCGAGCTGAGAGAAGTATCTGTGACTGCTAGGTAGATTATCAGTTCCTTATTACCTATTGGGGTGCTCATTATGGGAGACCTCCCCAAATAGATTTTGAGATCCTAAAAAGCTACTTCGCATTCTGGTGTCCATATGACTTTTGCAGTTGGCTGAACCTTTCCTCATTTTGTATATCCGCGGAGTAATAAGAATAGCCAACAACAGCGGTCTGCTGATTTAGAGACGAAACGGTTGATCCCGACAATCTTGCCGGTGAGTTTTTGAACGTCTTTTACTGTCATTGGATAGGGCATGTAGAGGAGAGCCCAAATTTAATCTGGATCAGCCTCAATCCCTTTCTTGCTGATGAGGTAGCCTAGAATGTTGCCAGAATGTAACCCAAATTGACATTTATCAGGGTTGATATGCATCCTGTAGGATCAAAGGATGTAGAATATTATGTTGAGATCTAAGATGTGATTATCTTACTGTACTCTAATGCACAAGAGTTCATCGCTGTAGACTTTAATAATTTTTTTCCGGTGTGCTTTGAACATAACAGTCATCAATTGTTGATATGTGGCACCTTGGTTCTTGAGTCCGATGGGCATGACTTTGTAACAGTAAAGGCCACTTTCGGTGATGAACGTTGTCTTTTCTTGATCTTCTTCCAGAAGTGGGATTTGAGTATACCCTGAAACAGTGTCCATCATAGATAGGAGATCATGGCCTGCTGTGGAATCGAGGATCTGATAAATGTTGGGAAGAGGGAAACTGTCCTTTGGAGTACGTTTGTTCAGATTTATGAAATTTATGCAAACGTGAACTTTTCCGTTCTTCTTTGGGACAACGACAATGTTGGATATCCAGTCTGGATACTTGGCTTCTCAAATTAATCCTACTTTGATCAATTTCTCAATTTCAGTGATTACTTCATCTCGAGGACGAAGTGAAAGTCATCGCTAATTCTGTTTGACCACTGTGGCATTGATGTTGATGGCTAACTTGTAGTAAGACATGGTTGGATTGACTCCGAGCATTTCTTTGAAAGACCTTGCAAAAAACATCTCGATTGAGGTGCAAGAACTGGATGAGAGCATATTTCTCCTGCTGAACCAACTTGGTTCTGATGAACGTACCTCTACTAGGTCCATCAATGTTGATATATTCTGTGGGTTTCTCAGTAGGTGATTGATCGTCGAGGCGATCAATTTTCTAAAATTGCTATGCGGCCAATCTGGCATAAATATCTAGGTTGGCAGAGATAATATTTTCACAAGCTCGAGAGAGTTTCTGACTACCTCTGATCTCATAATTACCAATTTCGCGTTTGAATCATAGTGCTTGATGATATGTGGAAGCGATTGCTTCCATATTGTGTATCTGGCAGCGGCCCATAATCACAAAATAGCGAGACTTGGCATTAATGACGTAGAAAACGATGTCGATAGTGGCTGGTCCTGCGGTAATAGGTAAGATAATCTTGCCTACTCATTCCTCCCCAGAGCCATTGAACCCACTGATGTCTGTGTCGCTCTGAATGACTTGGTTGGCCAAACCCATCTGGTCGATCGTACCCTGAAAAAGAATTTCAATACCGCTTCCAGTATCGATCGTCATTGTTCATATGAAAAACTGTTTCATCTTGAGCATTATGACTAACGTATCATGATGTGAAAATTTGACATGGCTAGTATCGCAATCCTCAAAAGAGATTCTGAGTCGGCAATTGCTTGACTCGGGAACAAGTTTGGCTTCTTTGTCTTTAGATGTAAAATCACAGCATTCCGTGAGCCTCCGGCGGTTTGATCGGTTGAAATTATTGACCTGGTGGATTTTGATCATGTTGCTGAGGTACATGTTGTAGAGATGCTTCTCCTCAGCTCCGTCATTGACCTGAACAACTTCGAGTTGCTTCTTATAGTTGCCATATTGGTATGACTTCAGGTCAACAATGTATTCGAGCATTCCTCCTTCCTTGATAATGAGCTTGAGCAACTGCTGCAGAGCATAGTAATTTTCAGTAGAATGATGATTTACGTTATAGTGTAGGCAAAATGGTCGCTTTTCGATGGGCTCCAGTAGCTGAGATGTGCGGTAGACCGTGTCTTTCAACAGCAGTGGAAAAATTATGGAGGTTCGGACGTTCAGCTTTGGGAGGGCGGGTTTGTTTCTTGGACCGGTTCTTCGAGGGTATCCAGTGTTTCCCATGGTGCATTTCGGATCTCCCTATTCCTTCTTGGGCTCGTTGGTTCATTTTGTAGGTGGGGCTTTGGTGGAGAGGACATACTTAGTAGACTTTTGTTGCTCAGACATCATCCTCTCTAAGTTGATGTAACCGTTGACTTTGGTGATCAACTCCTTTAACGTCGTAGGCTTGTTAAGGAAGAGGTATTCTTTGGCTTTGAAATCGATCCGAAGACCATTGGGGAAAGCGGTCACAGCTGTCTTTTGGTCAAGGTTATCCACCTTTCTCGTGAGCTCTAGGAATTTTAAAAAAAAATTCTTAACCTTTTCTCCATGTGACTGCTTAAGACCGATAAGAGAATAAAAGTTCTCCTCTTTGTCTTTATTGTGAGCATATATCTCTATGAATTTCTTCTGTAGTTGATCAAACGTGTAAATAGACTCCTCATGAAGAAAATGGAACCATTAGAGTGACTCCTCCTATAAAATTGTGGCGAACAGGCAACAAAGAATGTGGTTAAGATTGGAGTACCACCCCAATGAATTACGGTATTGCTCAATATCTTCCTTCGGGTCAGTTCCTTTGTACTTGTAAATTTGGGGAGTATGGAAACCTTTCGGTATTTCCATATCAAATAGTTCTTTGGCAATCAAACTTCCTTGTAACTTCGTGGTATTGCCGGTAGTACCCAGAACTTGTGCTTCTGTCAACTCCTTAATTCGTTGGTCCATGTGTTCTTTTATGACGTAATCACATGTTGGTTGATTCACTGGATATGCTGGCAGGGGATGATGAGTACCCATATCTTCACTCAAGTGATCTCTTACTGGAACTTGATATAGAGGTTGATGGTCTTCTTCTTGATGGATGGAAAGTGGGTGACCTCGACTGACTTCAGATTGAACTTCTCCCCCCAAATGGAAGGAGGGCTGCAGTCCCTATGGCAGATTTCTAGAGATGGCTTTATTGGCAACTCCCCGAGGTCCCAATCTTTCCCTTGCTAAAATGCAGGAAGTCCCTGGAATATGAATGCGACCCCTGGGTAAAGTAGCCTGCTGAGTACTTTGCAGAGCCTCGAGTACAGTCTACATCGCCGTCATCAGATCTTCGTGCCCTTTGAGCGCTGTAAAACGAGTTTATCATTCTGCATCGAGCTCTTTTTCTTGGAGCTCGCGATCCTTTGTCAATTGAAGTTTGAGTTTGGCGCGTTTCTCTGCCTCAGCGTGGACATTCACCCGTAACTCGGTGAGTCGTCCAAGATCCACAAAAATTTTGAGCTGAGTTCCTGCGGCCTATCATCTGGAAGAAACCATAATTGAAAATTATAATGAAAGACTGCCTTAGGGTATCGCGGAAATATAATCTTTCCCACATATGGTGCCAAATGTACTGGCCAAATTTTGTAGCTCGATATGATTAGGAATTAGCTATCACACCAATGAACCTGTAACAATACTCTAATATATAGCAAAAATTGGAAATAGGTATTTTTAGCGTGGAAAACCTCTGAACAGGTAAAAAACCACGACCTCGTATGAAAGATTTTTGTAAAAGTATCTTTATTGCTTGGAATAGATATCTTTATTACATGTGATCTCTAGAATATATAAATGCTTTTGATCTCGTAATAAGAAGTTTATGTGATTTTTCTCGTTCCTGCCTCTTCTGGAACATTTCCTTTATATAGGCTTCTCCACAGCTCTTCATCGTGCTGGAATACGTTTTCTGAATAATGTGGTTAGTGGCGGTTGACTGAATAACTGACAAGCTCGTGGGAGATACGTGTCTTTGACTGGATAATGTTTTTTGGGTTTTACTCGACCCACGTTCTTGTGTAGTTCGTGGGGCTGGTTGGAATGTTTGACTGAAGTGTTAAGTGTTAAAAAAGGCGTGAGCCTGAGATGGAGGTAAATCGAGCTGTATGAATTTGATTATGAGTGAGATTGAGGGATAAGTCCCTACACTTGCGATAATCTTTTGAGCTTCAAGATCACTTATCATATCATGAAAAACATAATACCAAAATTGTCGATCCAACTCGATATCTCTTTCTCTTGCAGTTAAACCTTCAAGCTACAACACTGATACAGGCAGCTTAGCGTTATACCCAAGATTACAAAATAGCCGTTCACGAACTTCAGCTACTTTAATTGTCAAACATCCCTTACTTTCATGACGAGCCCTCTGTGAACGAGCCCTCACCATAATTAATGATTCAATAATTTCATATGTACACCACCTATTTATAGTATAGATACGATAACAACAAATCTATCTATTCTGTTATGAATATACTATCTGATAGCACTCCTTGCTTTCATAGTTATCAACCCTAAGAAACAATGATTCTTATCTATCAAACTAAGCTCGATAAATACCTACTTATTGGTCAATTCTTTACAAATATTCTATCACAATCACTTCGTGCAATGCATACTTATCGTTGTCATACAAACTTTCAGTTTTCATAAGTTCGATACACAAGGCTTTACAATTTACGAAGGCATATTCAGTTCAAAGAATTTAACACTTTCAGTTCAAGAAATTCTATTTATTTATCTCAAAAAAAAAAAAAAAAAAACAAGCAACAAAAATAGACAAATACATAGCACAAATGGACATTGGTTTATAGGAAAACCATTCACAAGCACAACAACATCGCGGCTTCCTTATTCGGATGCCCGTTGCCTTGTCCTCCTCATCAATGGCCTCCTTTGCAAGAAGATGCAGTGCTGCCTCGTTGTAACATAATAACGGAAGCGGACTAGTTAATAATAGTCCTTGCAAGCCTCCTCTGCCTCAGTGATAGTCATACCATAGTAGGTAGGACCGACCAGGATGGGATATGGAAGGTCAAGGTACTGGGTCCCAAAAATATCCAAACTAAAGTTCTTGCATTTTTACTAGAACCCTAGCCTTGTATGTATAGTAGCCTACTCGCAGCCTTCTAAAACTTGTTGAATACTCGAAGCCCAACAGGGCAACCAAAGGTGTACGAATTCCATGAAGCCTTCTGTGACTAACTGAACACTCGAAGGCATCATTGAAGCTAACTACTATAGTCAAAGCCAAAGATAAACGGTCAAAATCTGAACTCAGTACCAGTTCCAGAGAGACTTCGGCCATATTAGTGCACGGTCGAAGGCAGACATACCTGACAACTAGCTCACCAGAGAGAATAGTAAAAACAAGCTGCCAGATAGCTACAGTATCAAAACCGACTTCACGTGCAGGACAACTGCCCCAAAGGATATATATATATATATAATCTAACCTCACATGGTAACTCATCTTTTCCTATCTCCTATAAATAGGAAAGAGGAAGCACTGTAAAACCCTACCTAAACCTCTTCCAATATTACCTTCGAATACCCATTGACTTTACTTTATTCAAGCTGTAACCCAAATCTATATATACGATCTTCTATTCAAATCCTCGCTAGAGGTCGTAGATGCAGTAGCCTACTCGCAGCCTTCTTGTACTAGTCGAATACTCAAAGGATACATCGAAGCCTACCAAGAACCTCAAAGCCCAGCAAGGCAACAACGAATTCCATAAAGCCTTCTGAGATTAATTAAATACTCGAGCACATAGTCAATCAAAGTAAGTAGAAGCTGAAGCTAAATGCGGTCGGTCAACATAAACATCAGAATAACTTTGGCCATAGTAATACATGGTCGAAGGCAGACACACCTGGCAGCCAGCTCACCATACAAGATTGTAGAAACATGCTGCGAGATAGCTACTGTATCAGAACTGACTTATCTTGCAGGACGACTACCTCAAGGGGTTTACACGTAATCTAACCTCATATGGTGACTCACACCTTTTTTATCTCCTATAAATTGAAGAGAGGAAGCACTGCCGAGGTAGTTAGAAAAACTCTGCCTAAAGCCTCCCCTTTAGATTACCTTTGAATACCCTTTGTAGGAGCCATGTTTTGTAAGAAGGGAAACTAGCTCTTATACCACAGGGTTGTCTTCGACTAGGTGGTTATGTAAGTATCTAATATAATAAAAGACAATATTACTATACAAGCACACTTGCGTGGAGTCCTAGGATGGGTTACTCTACGACCCCTAGCGAGGATTTTTAATGGTTGATGATATATATCGAGTTTAGACAATAGATCGAATAAAAGTTGGTTGCAGGGTAGTCGAAGGTAATCCTAGGGAATTGATAGGGGAGATTTTCTAACCCTCTCATAGTGCATTCTCCCTCCTATTTATAAGATATAGAAAGGGCTGAGTCACTATAGGAGATCAGATTACATGCATATCCTTTGAGGGTACCTGTCCTGTACATGGGGTCAGTTCTGATACTGTAGTTGTTGGTTATGACGCTGTAGTTGTTTGTTCTGACACTGTAGTTGTATAGCGGCTTGTTTTACTATTATGTCTGGTGAGCTGGCTGTCAGATGTGTTTTCCTTTGACTATGTATTATCATCGTCAAAGCCTCTCTGGTACTGATACTGAATCCTGGTACTGACTGTCTGTCATCGGCTTCGATTATGTCCTCAAGTGTTCAGCTAGCCTTAAAAGGCTTCGTGGACTTATTTACTGTCTTGCTGGGCTTTGAGTCTTTAGGTAGGCTTTGATACAGCTTTCGAGTATTCGACTAGTGATAGAAGGCTGCGAGTAGGCTACTACATTCGCCCCCTCTTAGCAAGGGCCACAAGGATTGATGTAGATAGTAGGTACTGAGAAAATTGGTTATGCATGGGAAGTTGAAGAGTTGACTGCTGAATTGGAATAGTTCTGAGAAAGGTAATTAAGAAGAGTAATTAATGTAAGTGGTGATTAAGGGGGTAATAAATGCCTCTAACCATGGTATAAATATGGGTCGTTAAGGGGCGATGCAAAATATTCTTCATCTTCTTCTTCTCTGAGTAAAAAAAAACATGGAAACTACACCAAACATACGGTACCAGAAGAGGATGGAGGCGAGGGAGCATCGAATCGAAGAGATGACGGGGGTCTTGAAGGAGAAATTCTTTGGATTGGTCGTGGTGCTACCTGACTTGGTGGAGCTGGAGCTAGAGGAGCCTATCTATAGGATGCCGAACAAGTACTGGTAAAGGGTGCTATAGTGATTAGGTCCTAATGTCATTAATCGGTACTATCAACTGAAGATGCAGTCAAGGGTAAGTCAAGGTTTTACAAGAACTGCCCCGTATACAAATAGGGGGGTCTTGATGGTGGTAGTTGTAGATTGTAGAGGGTTATTGCTTTTTCTTGCTTTTGTTTTCTATTTTTATTGTTGCTCTTGCTTCTCTTTATCCTGTTCGATGTTTTTGATATACACTATGTAGTGGCATGTTTTTTAGAAGGTGAATCTTTGCCAATACTTATTTGTAAAGAGAATACAATAAGACTAGATAAACAAGATTTTACATGGAAAACTCAGTAAAAGCTGAGAAAAACCATGATCTCGAGGATGATTTTGATTTAAAATCCAGTATATTGCTTGTTATTATAGAATTTGGAATGATAGTAGGGATAAAGTAATGAGATGGTAAGGCCTGCGGATTGTCCGTTCTCTCCCATCTATTTTATGCTGGTATTTATAGTAGACACATACAGTCTGCTAAAAAAAGAGGCTCCTATTCTAGGGGGAGTGGGCAAACTTCGCGGATCTCTAACAACTCTTTTCTTGACCAGGCATAACGACTACTTTTGGCAGGTCGACGACTTGAGGTAACTTCTCGAATGTGGGCCTTTGATCATGTATGGCTATCTTCGACTATGCTTTACTGGCTTACTCTTGTCTAATCTGGAGAATATGCTACTGCAATCCCCCCATTCTCGGCATAGGTACTTGTAGTTGTGTCAAGGAGAAATTTGAAGTAGAAGAGGTTGTCGAATGTTTTTAAGATGAGTCGTCAGTATCATTTCCGATGTCAAAGTGAACTGTATCTGGTCAAATCATTCCCAAGGCGCAATTAATACGGTGCAATAGGCCTGGAAGAGTGAAGTTGGGTATAAATAGGTGGTTATAAGGAAGGTGTAATGGTGGTGGTTTGGAAGGATGCCACCCCAATTGTGGCGTATAATGTTGCCGGAGGATGACGATGCTGAAGAATTGGAGGTAAAGTATTTTTCCAGTAAAGGCCTTTGTAATTGCTTCATTAAACACGTCTCGGTATTGAGGGTGGGGGAAGGTATTTTCAGAAAATGGTAGTATTTGTTTGAACTAATTATGTCAGCATGCGGTAGTGAAGGTAAGGGAGTACATCAGTTTGTGGGAGAAGGGATAATTGGTCGTATTGATGATAAAGACTTAAAGCTAGGATGGGCGTCAATGGATCTTGCCAATGTAGGAGGCATCTTACAATTTTTTGCTGCCTTTATCTGTGGAAGCAGCCCTTAGAAGTTGAGTGACTTAAGATTCATTGAGGTTCTAAGCACTGGAGAGAGGCTTTAATGTCTGATTCTGGTGGAAAGAAAATACAGAGTAATTAGTCATGCAAGTTGAATGGAAAGATAGAGTGTAGTTTGATATAATGTAATTGAAGGATGAAGTTGTCGAATATGAAATATAATCATTCATAAGAATTAAAGTTAATTTCTTCGATATTCTATTCTTGTGCTTTTGGTGAATATAAATTGTAGTTTGTAAGTCATTGAAGGTCAAATGTCAAACGTGAATACACATAAAATGATGAAGGGTTCTCATATTATCTTGAATGTATTTGACTGAGTGGATCCAGGAATGGATTTTAAGGTTGATTGATTTGACTTTGAAATTGTAGAGTTCCAAGGCAGAGTAAATGTAGATGAGCTAAACCATGACTGGAGGGAGTACAAATAGTTCTTGTTTTTGCAGATGTGATATATTCATGCAAAATGGTGAAGACGAGATCTCAGGCCCATAATGGGGTGTACAGATGTGTTTAGGTGATGTTCTAGGTACTGTTCACTCGATACTTTGGTTTTTGGAAATGTGATATGCATATGGAAGATCCTGAGGAGCCTGATTACGAAGAGATGAGCAAGGCAGAGGCGAAGGAAGCTGAGGAGGACTTTGAGTTTCATGTCAAATTGTAGTTTTGGCGTCCTCCTGAACGTTGTGGTAGTATGTGGACTTGAGTGAAGTTGTGGGTGATGAGGGAAGATGAAGTTGCAGCTAGGGATTTATGAAGTTGTAATGCTGTACGAGTAGGTCTTTTGTAAGAAGTTGTTATGGTCAATGAAATGTAATGAAAATAGTGGTCTGGAAGTTTTGTCGATTGAAGTAATGCGTTGTTTATTTGTCGAATTGATATGTACTTGGTAAAATTTGGGTATGGAAAATAACTTAAGCAAATACCTAGTAGAATGTCAAATATAATGATATAGTGTTTGTTATCGAATATGTACCCAAAAATATAGTAATTTGTAGGTAAAGTAGAAGTAGGAGAACTAACAAGATTAATGATTATGGAAAGATGTGTTCCATTAGGTGAGATTATGAAATATAAAGAAATTGATATACATCATCTTTGTGACAAGATAGGCTGTGTTTTGCTGCACATGAATGTAGCAGAAGAAATTCTTTGAGATATAGAAGGATTATAGTAGGAGTGCATGGGTTTGTTATCACTGAGAAGACGAAGTATCGAAGAGACTGGGAAGAGAAGTAGAAAGCGTTACATTCAAGGAGTTTAACGGTCACAAAATGGTGTGATGAGCAGTCACGTGGGTTCTATAAATTGTTCTGATGTGGGCGACTGTTCACACTTTTCCAACTCAGAAAAAAATTTCTCTAGTGCGAATTGATTTTGCTCATTGTTGAATTTGTTGTCTACAAATGCGATGGAGGAGATTAACATTTTTATTGCTAAAGCCAAGCTAGCTAAGGAAAGGGATATGGAAGCAGCGCGTAAATGTGGTTAGTGATTCTGGTTTTGGTGGTTCTTTAGTTTTTATTGATTAAGAATGATAAACAAACAAGATTAAGTATGTGTAATGTTGTTGTAGAATGAATTTGATTGAAAGTAAATGGTTTGTAAGTAGGTGACAATAGAATAGCGTTAGGGTTTGATAGATGGTTTATGAAATTGTGATTTAGTTGTGATTGTTATTTGTGCGATAAATGGGTGGAGATGAGTGGAGAGATTGACTGGTTGGTTGCGCTGTGGTTACAACACGATTGTAAAGAAGCAGTTTTGGATCTGCGAGATTGTCGGGGACTTTGTTTTTTGCTGGGATTTGGCAGGATTTTGTGCCGGAGAAGGGGAATTCTTAATTTTGAATGATGGTGTTTTTGACAGGAAAAGGTGAAGTTTATTTGAGAAGCTGTTGAATTTCTTGAAATTTGACCAAAATTAAACCAGATTAATAAGTTATCGATGTTTATTATTAAAATAAAAAGGCATCGAGAACTGAGTATATTTGTTACTAACTGAAGATAAGAATATGAATTAAATCATATTAATTGTATCTAGAACTGTAATATTAAATATAAATGTGAAATAATAGTAGGAGACAGTAAAGTGAATGATGTGCTGGAGAATAATCTCAACAACAATATGATTATGAATATATGAATTTATGAAGATATATATTGATCACATATGATAGATTCTAACTGTGTAAAAAATATGGAATCTGATGTTCATGATCTTTTTAAAATGGCTGAACTAATTTAAAATGATGAAAAAGATATATACGCAAATCTCGAAGACGCAGTACCCCTGATGATTGATGTGAGGACTTGTGTACAATAGTTGGGAGGGGAATATAGGGTGGGGTCGAGTAGTACAGATCTAGGTAGCATGAAACAGTTTAGGGTGGTACCTAGTATTGCTGACCTGTCTGATGTGGGGGCCACGGAGACGGATGTGGATTACAAGCCCCAAGCTAGTGATCGGGAAGGTAGTGGGGATGGAGAAGAAGATGTAGAGGAGGACGAGGAGGCATGTTATGGGGAGGGTCCAGAGACCATAGGGATATTAAGCTTCAAGAATAAGTATGGTATTCCTGGGGATATAAGGTTAGAGGAGTACCAGTATGAAATGATCAACCAGGAAATACCTTTGAATGGTATTCTGGTGAATCAAGAACAAATAAAGATGGGGTTGAAGCTTCCCCTCATAGTGGACCAGAAAAAGTTCATTAACTTTTTTAATGTAGCCCCTGGTCAGTTTAATCCGAATGTATATGACCTATTTAGGGTATGTGGGGCAATAAATTGTCAACTTAGGTCCAGGGAGGAGGAGTTGATGACCATTGATGATCTATGTGTCTACTGCCTACTCAAGATGAGCCCACAAAACTTAGGCTATCAGTTCTTAGCGAGGTTTCTATAAAGACTGTTGCTTTATGATATGGTGTCAACAAGAGGGCGATACACCGATGAACGCTTGCTTATCTCTAGGAATTATGAGTTTGACAAGAAAGACCCTGGGGAACCCCTAAAGATAAAGACTTTTAACTTAGGTCTGTAGTTAGGCAATTGCAATTATTGATGTTCTAAGTGTTTGATTGGGATTTGAAGTGTTTCTAACTGTTTTAAGCTGTTTGCAGCATTGAAAGAGGTCAACAGGATGTCACAAGTAAAATAAAAGTTGTATAAGGTGAAGAAAGAAATCTTTGGTAGAATCTATAATCTGGTTATCGACCATGATCTCGTGAGCACGTTATTTTAAGAGGCCGGTCTAAAAAGGTCGAGGGTAAAAGGCTCTAAAGTGCCTGTTATTGATAGAAAAATATTGGCGAAGAAAAAGAGAGCCGCAAATGCTAGCTTGCCACTGGAAAATCTTTCCTTGGCAGGGTACAATACGGATACAGTGATCGATGTCATGCTAGGAGAGTCTCTGGGAAGGAATAAAAAGAAAAGGGCGGCGAGTTCTGATGTTCCTCCATTGCTTCCTCATAAGAGGATTACTCGACAGTCGGCAACGGAGGAGGTGGCTAGAACTGCTAAATCAGCAGTTGTGGTGAAAGGACGTCCTCTACAGGGTGTGTGCTGTGTTACCCCGATGAAGAGTATTGGCGGTGGGAGTCGAAAAAGAAATTTTTCGAAAAGTCTGAATCAGAAATTCAGAAGACCATGGAGTCCTAAACGTCAGGGACGAATGAGCAAAAGACGAAGATAAAGGATTGTTTGGTGGGGATTGAGAGCTTGAATACGTTTTTTAGCGAGGGTCATAGCAACATGTTCAAAGTGAGAAATTTTAATGCTTTGCTTCGATTGAAAAAATGTGCAGGCCATTCGAATACTCATTTTATGACATTGATGCAGATTAAGATGCTGGTGACCGAAGCCATGGGCCGCATTGTGGGCAGTAGTGAGTTGGCAAATCAGATTGTTGCTTATAAAAATATAAAGAAGGATTTAATCACAAAAATGGTTGAGTTGAATACAACATTTAATAGGTATAAGCTGCATACGAAAAAGGTGAAGGATGCTGAGCTTGATGAAGCAAAGAAAGTTGCAGAGAAAGAGAAAAAGGAGGCTTTGGCGTTGTAGAAAACTAACTTTGAAAAAGATGTAAGGGAGCAAGTTGCCGATATATGGAAAGTAATGGAGTTAGAGCAGGGCAAACTTCTTGATGAGGTAAGGGCTCAGATGAATGCTGAGAAGCTGGAAAAATGTAGGGAAGTGAGGGCGCATTTTTGTAAATAGTATAATAAGTTGGAAGAAAGATAAAAATTCTACAAGGGATTGTAAAATCTTGTAGTGCTGTTTTCGATGATAGCTCAGAAGATAATGCACCCCAGACTCTTGATGTACGTTGAGCAACTGAAGTTATCAAAGATGATGTGATGATGGAGGCTGATGGTGCTCGTCCTGGGGAGATAGCCGATGTGCAGGTACCCGATGGTGCCCTAAATGTGAATGAAGAAAAATCTCCTTCTGAAATGTTAAATATTGTATAAGCAGTGCTATATTGGTAAAGTATGCAAAAATGGTTAGTGGGACCAAAATAATTTAATCTGAAGTTTGCGATAAATATTTGTGTTGCAGAAAAATTTTATTTGTGAATTTTTTTTATGCATGATAGGTAAGGAATGCTTGTGTGCGTGATTTGTGAAATATGTCCATGAAATGGCAAGTATTGAGAATAATTACCAGATGTATATCCTCAGATGGGTATCTGGATTTAATTTGAGAAGAACAAGAGTTCTGTTAGAGATTGTTTGATAAGTAAGAGCAAGAAGTAGAATATCCTACAGTTGGATATTGTTTGCGTAAAATTGAATGATAGTCCTTAGGTGTACTTGTTAGGCCGAGTAATATCTTGGATCTGTCGTAAGACAAGGTCTCCAATACGTAATTTCTATTTTTGAACATTTTTGTTGTATGCTTTTTCAATGTATCATGGTATCGCCCCAAATTCTTAATAGCCTTGTCTCGGGTTTCCTCTATCCAATTGAGGTTGCAAAGGAGACCGAGTTCATTATCTTCATCTAGAATTTTCCGTCGGGAACTTGGTTGATCTAGGTCTGAAGGAATGACAACTTCAATACCAAAAGCTATCATGAATGGAGTGCAGCCTATTGAAACTCGAGGAGTGGCTTGGTAAGCTCAGAGAACACTAAGTAATTCATCCACCCATCGCCCCATCTTATCGTTGAGACGCTTGCGTAATCCTTATTTGATGCCTTTGTTAATGGCTTCAGCTTGTCAATTTCCTTGAAGATATTATGGTGTGAATATTGTTAGTTGGATTTTGTATTTATGGTAGAAAGTAAGTACTTTGGCACTGATAAACTGTTTGCCATTATCAGAGCGTATCATATGTGGACATCCAAACCTGGTGATGATATGCTCCCAAAGGAACTTAATGACTTCATTTTCATCAGTATGGCAAAGAGGAATTGCTTCAACCCATCTTGTGAAGTATTCAGTGGTGATTAGAATGAATCTTCAGTTTCTGGATGCTGGGTGGAAAGGTTCAATGATGTCGAGTCCCCATCGTTTGATTAACCAGAGGACATTGCTAATATGTAAGTCGACGGCTGGACTTTTGATGTCTTGGGCATAGATTTGGCATTTATAGCATTTTTGCACAAAGTCGTCACAGTCTTGTCTCATCTTGGGCCAGTATAATCCTTGTGTGAATGCGCATTAGGCTAATAATCTTCCTGAAACATGTATGCCATAGATACCTTCACGAAGTTCTCTGATTTTGATCTGAGCTTATTTCTGTGAGATGCATTCGAGAATTGGTCATCCTCCTGTGATTCGATATCAGATGTGATCTTGGATGGTAAATCTGGGGTGATTGGCCAAAAGTGATTGAGCCTCTTCTTTGTTACTGGGGAGGATATTGGAGTTGAGGTATGCATAAAATGGTCTCCTCCATTCTTCAGGATCTTCCCCTTCAGCAATAGTGATCTGGACTATTGACATTATTTCGAGGATGGAATGCTCGATGATTTTGATTTCTAAAGTTATTTTTTTCCTGTCCCCCAGCATGGCAGTGATGTAAGCTAACACATTGGTATGTCAGTTTTCTTGTCGAGGTAAGTAAGAAATTGTTGCATGTTTGAAAATTTTTATTTTTTCTTTGATGAGAGCTGCGTAATCAACCATTTTTTCTATTGTTTTGAAAGTTTTGTTCTAATGATTTACCACGAGTAAAGAGTCGATGTAAATTGCTAATTCTTCTACTCCGAGAGTGAGTGCTAGATCGAGACCGTGTAAGATTCCTTCATATTTAGTCTCATTATTGGTAGCATAGAAGTTTAGCTTGATAGCTTTCTCGATTCGATGATTGGAAGCCATAACGAGGACGATGCCAATCCTGGATCCTTGTGGTCCTGCTGACCCATCTGTAAGAAATTACCAACCTGAGCATTTGGACGATGCGTCTGGTTATGCTATTGAGTCATAAGTAAATAGTTCTTGGAGTTCTTCCCAATCGGGGTCCTCGACGGGAAAGTCTGCCAAAACATGGCCACTGCTGTCCCTTGATTAATATTTGGGGTTCGAAGGAAATGTCATATTTTCCATGAAAAACCAACCATTGCTGGATTCTTCAAGATTTTTCTTTTTTGGAGAGTACTAGTTTGAGGGGGAAGTTGGTGATGACTTTGATGGGATGAGCTTGAAAGTAGGGATGAAGTTTTTGAGAATTGTAGACCAGGGCGAGTAGCTATTTTTTTGTTGTTGTGTATCTTTTTTCAGCAGGCATAAGTATTTTGCTGATGAAGTAGATTTGTTTTTCTACTCCGCCATATTCTCAAATAAGAACGGAACTTATCGAATCTTCAGTTGTAGATAAGTACATTATAAGTGATTCACCGTCATTTGGAGTACTCATTATAGGAGGACGCCCCAAGTATCATTTAAGATCTTGGAAAGCTAACTCACAGTTAGGAGTCCAAATGACTTCCCTTTTATTGTCTGTTTGAAAGAGTAGTGGTGTTGCCATGAAGAAGGAGGTAAAAGAGTAGCTCCTGGTAATTGTATACTTCCATAATTGTGTTGAGATGATCTTTGAACATTTTAGTCACAACTCTCTGGTAAGCAGCTCCTTCATTCTTTAAAACAAAAAACATTACCGTATAACAATAGAGACCTCTGTCTGTAACAAAGGTTGTTTTTTCCTGATCTTCTTCGGTGAGTGGAACCTTGTTATAGCCAGAGGCTTCATCCATCATAGAAAGAAGTTCGTGTCTTACGACTAAATCGGGAAGTTGTAGAATTAGTGGCAGCGGAAAACTATCTTTAGGTGTGAACTTGTTAGGTTCAGTAAAGTCAACACAAACCCTGATTTTGCCATTTTTCTTTGGTACCGCTACGATATTTGAAACCCACTTCGGATACCTAGCTTCCCGAATAAATCATACTCGAAGAAGTTTATCAATTTCATCATTTACTACATCACTGAGTCGGAGGGCTAGATTCCATCATTTTTTGAATAATAGCTTTACTGTCTGGAAGGTGGTTAAGTCGGTGGCACGCGATTGAAGGATTGATGCCAAGCATTTCTTGGTAAGTCCAGGCAAAGATGTCAATGTTCTTCTTAAGTAACTGTATCATGGCCTCTTTTTTGTCGGTTGACAGCTTTAAGCCGATGAAGGTTGCACGTCCCTGACCATCGTGTTTAACAGATTCGACCATCTCACTATAATGCTGCCCGAATATGGATGATTTTTCTTGGTGTAGTTGCTATGCTTTGAGAAGTTTTATTGCATGAGGGTTGGTTATGGTATTTTTGCGCATTCGTGCAACTTCTTGGCTACCTTTAATTTTGTAGATCCTATGATCTGTTGGAAAACACAGTCCTAGATGATAAGTAAAAGGCACTGCTTTGATTGAATATATCCAACTGCGCCCCAAAATTTCCAAATATTTTGACTCTACATCGATGACAAGGAATTTTTATGAATGTTGTTTCTGGACCTGCCAGAACTTGCAGAGTAATCTCTCCTGTGGTTGATTCTTTTGAACCATTAAAGCCGGTGATTGATGTTGTCAAAGCTTTTATGGAATCTGCGAGGCCAAGGACTTTAATTACTCTTTTGAATAATACATCTGTTGCGCTCCCGGTGCAGATGAGAAGCGTATGTAGGTAGGCCTATCTGACTTTGAGCTTAATAATGAGAGGATCATCATAAGGGTATTTTATTTAACGTGGCAGGTGTCACAGTCTTCGAAGGTAATATGGTAAGGATGCTTCAATTTGCTTGTGCTTGGAAGAAGTTTTACTGATTTATCTGTGGAGGTCATTTTACAGCAAGACATAATCCGATCGTCTTATTTTATTTTCTTTTCTTTATCAAACTCGATCATATACCGGTAACGAACTTCCCATGGACTAGATTTTGCTATTCCTCTTTATTTATTGCTTCATTCTCGAGAAACTTTTGGATGTCGATGACATAATTATGGAGTCTTCCAGCTAATAGGATACAATGAAAGATTCGCATGAGGGAGTAGCAGTTGTTAGTTTTGTGACTATGCACATTGTGATACTGACATAGAGGTCTTTTGGGAAGATCAAGAATAATTTATGGTGCGCGATAACACTCATCTCCCATTTTTGGTTGTAAGATAACAGAGAGAGTCATTGTCATTGGCAGCAGAACTGGGACAGGTCTGTCTGGTTTGCCGTACCTTCTTCTATTGTTGTTAGTATTTCTTTCGCATTGTTTGGGTATTTCAATAGTGATCGCTCGTTGGGATGGGGTCGAAGATGTTTCTCGAGAATGGATGACAAATATGTTCTTCTTCATATATATCTTTGATCACTCCAGTTCGATGTAATTATCAGCTACATCAATCATTTATGTGACTGTTCATCGCTTGTGCAGAGTAAGCCCTTCTCAAACCTTTGAGTGAATGTGCAGAGTAACCCCTTCTCAAACTTTTGACTGGAGGTGAATGCTGGAACTACGATTTTCGAGTCTTAGTTCCCAATTAACCTTGTTTCCTGTAGGAAGCATTTAATAAAGCTTGCCAAGGTTTCTTTCGCGCCTTGCTCAAAGTAAAACAAGGAATTGACAGTGATCTCTCACTCTCTAGCATGAGTGTAATTAGATTCAAAAAGAGATTGCAACTGGCTAAACGTGGTGATGGAGGCCTCTTGAATAGTATGAAACCAATGGACCGATTCTTCCCTCAGGCTCATATTGAATAGCCTACATAGCTTATGGTCGAGTTTGGAATATAACCCAACTACGGCTTTGAAGTGTCGAACATGGGTAAACGGGTCAGTCAGGCCTGCATACTGAATAAATTTGGTCATATGGACAAATTTTAGGATAGGCAAAATTTTGAGATGAGGGGAGATGGGGTTTGTCTTAATTCCATCAAGCATAGATTTTTAGCTTGGAATATAAGAATTTATAGCCTGGATCCTATTGTTGAGGTCGCCCATGGTGATGAACTGTTGTGAGGGAAATGGTAAGGTTGCAACCTGCGAAAACTTCCTTGAGTTGACGATGTTAAGGATGTTAAACCAAAATGTCAAGAAGCTCTTTTTGGATTCCTAGATCTGGATCGAGAAATTCGTAACTCGTTTTCCCGTGGTTGATCATTGCGTTAAATTACTTTTGATCTATACTCGCTCCGGGCGAGTAGAGGGGGCGTTTGCCAACCAGTGAGTTGATCCTGTGTTCTCCTTAGTCCTTTCATTTATTTATGATGTGTTTGACTCTGTCAATCTAAGGCTTTCCTACGCTTATCTCTCTCATTTTGAAGAGCTTGAGCCTAGACACGATAATCTTCCAGTCTTTGGGCTTTTTTTGCGGCCATTAGTTTTTGAAGCTCGTGTACTATATCATACAAATCGATAGTCCTTGGTATTTCCTGATCTCTTACTGTACTATAATGGCTTCTTAGGTTCATGCTTATGATCGGATGGTGTTTAAATCAGTGATGGTAAAAAAATGTGGTAATTCCCACAGACGGCGCTAATTTTAGTGGCGTGCTTTCCGAAAAGAGAATCTTCACCAATACTTATTCGTAAAGAGAATGCAATAAGACTAGATAAACAAGATTTTATGTGGAAATCTGAGAAAAAGCTGAGAAAAATCACGACCTCGAGGAGGATTTTAATGTAAAATCCAGTATATTGCCAGTTATTATCAAATTTTGAATGATAGTAGGGATAAATTAAAGAGATGATAAGTTTTGCGAATTGTCCATTCTTTCTCATCTATTCTCTGCTTATATTTATAGTAGACATAGGTAGCTTACATAAATAAAGAAATAGTCTTCTATTTCGGGGGGAGTGGGCTAACTTCGCGAATCTCTAATAACTCTTTTCTTGACTAAGCACAATGACTACTTTTGGCAAGTCAAGGACTTGAGGTAACTTCTCGAATGTGGGCCTTCAATCATGTATGGCAATCTTCAACTACGCTTTGCTGGCTTACTCTTGTCGAATCTGGGAAATATGCTACTATACGTTGGCGTACTTGTGTAATGGAACTATGTTAATTTTGTCGAACTGTGGTAGAAGAATAGCAATGGGTAATGTAGACGATGATAGTATAAGTGCGGTATTAATTATTGAACTACAAACTTAAGTAACGAACACGATTAAAAATGGTAATAAACTTGAGTTATGTCATATAATAAAAAAAAACTGACCAAAAGTTTGAGTACTTAATGTGTATGAACGATGGGATGAAGTAGAATGTAGACGATGGATCGAAAATGAAAGCATGAGAGGGCTTGGAAATTTTAATTGCTAAAGACATATATGCTTTGATTGGAAAATCTGACTGTTGCAATAGCAGGCTTGTTAGAGGTGGTACTATTCCTAGCGCAGTGTGCCGCTGCAGGTTATCATGATGTTGCCTCAGGATATGGGAAAGAGGTGGTGGTGACACGTGGGCTTGAGTTGACAGCTTCGGGCAATGTGCCTGGAGCTTCGAGTGGTATTAAAAGGTATTTCCTGATGTGAGTGTGTGATACGTACGTGAGAGGAAGTGAGGGTAATATTGTCATGACGCATCTCAGCCAAAAAATTAAGGGGAGTGGAAGAGTGGTATTGATGGTAAGTGGGGGATATCGAGGCAGTTTCATTTGTCTGAGGTGGTATTTAAAGAGGTGAGAGAGAAATTTGCTGTTGCCAAATAATCAATCATGGAGAAAATAAAGGAGGAAAAGAGGAGACACATACGCCATTATTGTGGTAGAGTTTGTTGGAGAGGAGAGAAGAACATGTCGCTATTGCTAAGAAAGTCAAGATGTGGTTGGGGACTCAATTGGGCGCGGGAAGAGATGCGCGATGAGGCGGGTGCTCGGGATGGTAGAAGGGCGTCTTGAGGCTGAGATCATTATAGCTCGCGAACTGTATTCTGCATGTCGTCGAGGGCATGATACTGTCTGTCTACGTCATCCAGATGGCATTGTCGTTCAGCTTCAAACTCCTGACGGTGCTCTTCGCGCTCTTGATGTAATTATGCTCGGTATCGTTCTTCAGCCAGAGGAAATTGTAGGGTAAGCAGGGCGTGCAGGGCGGCCACTCCGTCAGCAGAGTTGCTGGCATGGGTGGAAGTAGAATGGAGGGTGGGGGCCATTGGAAGTGGTTAGTAGGATTGAGAAATGGAAAGTACAAGGCAGGAGAAACTGGTAGGGTGGGAAAGCACAGACAATGCCAAATATAAGGGTCTAACTTTGCGAGGAATGAAGCCGACTCTTAAACTACGAGCATTATCTCCAATCAAAGGGTTCAAATATATAATCAGTATTTACGTGACTAATATACTGAAAATATACTTCCGTGGAGGCCTTAAATGGGTCACTCCGCGACCTCTGATGAGGATTTTTAAGAGTACTGATATAAATTTTGAGTAGTCAAAGTTTCAAGCACAGGGTGATTACAGAGTGCTCGAATGTAAAATTTAAGGTCTGTGGGGAGAGTTTTTATAACCCTTCCATAATTCCCCCTCTCTCCTATTTATAGAACATAGGAAGGGCTGAGTCACCATGGGAGGTCAAATTATTAGAGTATCCTCCGGACAACTAACTTATACCCAGAGTCGGTTCTGACACCGTAACTATCGGGTCTGATACTGTCGCCGTTGTTCCTGACGCTGTATCTTGTTGGTTCTAACACTATGGTTGTTGGATCTGACACTGTAGTTGTCGAGCGGCGTGCATTGCCGTTCTTTCTAGTGAGCTGGCTGTCTGACACATTTTCCTTCGACCACGCATGTTCATAGTCGAAGCCTGTTCATAGTCGAGTATTCGTATAGTCTCAAAGGGCTTGCTTACTGGCTTATTAGGCTTTGGGCCATCAGGTAGGCTATGATCTAGCCTTCGAGTGTTCGATTGGAGCTAGAAGGTTGCAAATAGGCTACTGCACATGCAAGTATGTTAGCACATTAAACTACTTGTTTATAGTTTTATATATTTGCAACAACCCCCTAGCCGAGGGTAACCCTCAAGGTGTAAGAGCCAAGTTTCCCTTCAACGAAACCAGGCCCCTACATTTGGTATCGTCTGTGGTATACACACCCATTCTAATCCCTTTTTCCTTCCCCTAATCACCATCCTTAATGGCCCCCATACTTTGTTCAACCTCAGCCATTGTCAAAAATTCTTCTGATGGCATCGCCGCAAAACTTACCCTCAGTTGCCAACAATTTTCTTAAGCTGAGTAGTACCATACAAACCAGTTATGTATTGAGTGTGAGGACAAATGATAAGAACTCAAGGCGGAATGGCAACGCCGTTTAAATGATAATGACTGCCAACATCGGGCAATGGATAAACTGCGCAATACAGTTTGTGAATTTTGACATGTTCACACCCTAGGCACTCCTTCGCATTCTCGAGTACTCGCCCCCTCGTGCATCTCATCCCGCGCACGACTCGGGCCCCACCACCAAATCAAGGTCCCTCCAGTCCACCTTGGTGCCGGGGGTGCCCCCGTGCCCATACTCACCGGTTCGATCCATATTGGTGTCCCTACACACCGACTCTACTATTCACACCATTCTATAAGGGCCTAACTACTTTTAGAGGGGAAGTTGGCTCTTACAATGTGGAATCAATCCTCTATCAAAGGAATACAAGAAAATAGTCTAAAGTAAGAACAAACTAGAGACAATTACTTGCGCCGAGGCCCGAATGTGACACTCTATGACCTCAGATGAGGATTTTTAAGAAAGATTATATTACTGATGAGTAATTTAATCATTATGGCACAGTAGTCGGCCTGTCACTGTAGCTGTAAAACCAATCATTATGCCAGCTTGTCTGGTGAGCTGGCTGCCTGTCCCATCGTATTTCGACCATGTGCTGATATGGTCGATGGGTATCTAGTGTGATGTGCTAGTCCGTCCTCGAGGCTTTGTCTGGTGTCGAAGCCTTATCTTCAGGGGGCCTTTGGAAAGTCTGTTTTAGGGATCGAGTAGGCTTCAATACATTCGGGTAGGCTGCTAAGTGGGCTTTGAGTATATGAGGTGGTCGAAGGCTGCGAGTAGGCTACTACATTTTTGATATCTCACTCACCGTTCTGCTAGGGAGCACCTCGGGGAACGCAGTGCCGAACACACCCCTAACTCACAACCTTACCACCCAGGCTCCTGACATTCTCCCCCTCGACTAGCTTATCTCATACAGTAGGAACTCAGCCAAAAAATTCATGCCGCCATCCACATTAGTGCGAGGGCCACCCCAAACTCATGGAGTCGATTTAATAACCCCATTTGCTCGAAACTCCTCACTGTCAAGGTACCTCCAAATTTCCATACCCCAAAAATCTTCAAATACCACTATACCATCCCAGAATCTCATGTCCTCGAGTTCTAAAAGCCATAATCTTGTATTCCATAGCCAAACACATCTTATGTCTCATATTTCCCACCAGTCTCACTGATAACCCCCTCAAATGGTGCCACATCCTCCCTAATGGCTCCATCCAAAGTTTCGAACAACTTTCGAACCTTTTCATCTCCCAGTTCGTCTTTAATAAAGATCACAAAGTCCGGGTAGATGCTCTTTTCAACTTCCATAAATTAGCCAATAAAATGTATTAAAACTTCACAAAGCGTTTCCTAAACAAATCACATAAGGTCGAAAACCTTGATTACTCGAATGCCGTCCTCGCCTACTTCGATGCCCGATCTGACCACTGCTGCACTAAGGAGTTCTTCGTACCTCAAAAGCCATGAACCCTCAATTAGTTGTTATCCAAGGTCAACGGATGCATCGACCTCGAACGTCTCCGCAAATCTAATTGCCAGGGACATGCCTCGACCACCACCCCAGCAAACTTTGACCACCGAATACACCCATGGTCGTTCCCATTTCTTAAGAAAACGACAGTTGTAAGACCCCCCCCCACACATCGATGCTCAATCATCCAAACCCCATAAAAATGTATTATGCCCATTCTACCCAAACTCACTGCTCCCATCAGTACTGTTGAGGCCCAACTTTGTAAGGAGGGAAGAGGGGAATTATACCACGAGATTTATTTTGTATTAAAGGGTTCCAACATATAATCAACAATACGAGTAATTTACTGAGAATATACTTGCGTGGAGGCCTGGAATGGGTCTCTCTACGACCTCCGATGAGGATTTTTAATAGAATTGATATAACTGTCGAGTAGTCAAAGTTTCAAGTACTGGGTAATTTACAGAATGATCGAAGGTAAACTGCAAGGGTTCTGGGGAGAGATTTTGTAACCTCCCCTTGGTTCCCCTCCTCTCCTATTTATAGAACATAGGAAGGGCTGAGTCACCAAGGAAAGTTAAATTACAGATGTATCCCCCAAGTATCAGGCGGGTATCCCAGAGTTGGTGTTGACACCATAAATGTTGAGTCTGGCACTGTAGTATAATACTGTAGACGTTGTAGGTTCCATCACTGAAGCACTTATTGGTTCTGTCACTGTAGTTGTCAAGACCAATAATGTCGTTGTTCTTGTCTGGTGAGCTGGCCTATCTGACATGTCTGCCTTCGACTAGTTGCGACTATGGTCAAAGCATTTCTAATGCTGATGTAGGGTTCGTGTGTTGACAGATCTGTCTTCATCTTTGAGGCCTGTTCATAGTCGAAGTTCATATAGTCATGAAAGGCTTGTATATGGATTGATTGGGCTTCGAGGTATTCATGTAGGCTTCGATAAAGCCTTATAGTGTTCGACTGGAGTTAGAAGGCTGCAAGTAGGCTACTAGATTTGCCCCCTCTTAGCAAGGGTCTCAGAAATAGGTGTAGAAGCATTTGCTGACAAAACAAATTGGTTATTGGAAGTTTAACGGTTGACTGATGTATATTGGGTTTCCAATGAAGGTAATAAAGGAGGGTAATTACGAAGATATGGTGATTATGGAGTAATAAATGATGTTAATGAGGATATAAATATGACTTGTGAGGGGGCAACACTGTATACTCTTCGTCTTTACTCTCTTCCTCTGCATTTCATAAGAACAATCATGGATACCACTCCTAACACGCATTATCAGAGTAGGATGGGATTTTCTAGAGATCATCTAATAGGGCAGAAAATTGCTGAAATGAAGCTGAAGTTCTTTGGTGGCAAGGAGCTTAACTAGAACATGTCGAACCTGATGGAAGTGGAACCAGGGGGGCCGATGAATGGGCACTCCTATGCATACTTGTGGGGGATGATATAGTGGAGGTTTATAGCCGCCGAAGAGCATTACCTCTTTCTGTCGGATTTGGTCGAGCGTATTGTACAGGATGAGGATCAGTTATTGGAGGATGAGCAGGACTCAGCGGAAAGAGCTGGCCCGTCAGAAAATAGGGAATGTTCTTTGTTAAGTGGTGATGGGTTTTGTTTTGTATGGGGGTGTTCAAAGATTTTTTGTTTTGTTTTTTTTTAAGTCTGTGCATTTTTCTCTTCTGCCCTTCTTGTTTTTTTTTGTATAAATAAAGTAATGAAATGAAAAGGTAATTTAATGGAATAATGCGTTTTGCATCTGATTAGTATGGTAGGCGAATAGACTATTAGGCTTTCGAATGAAGGGTAAATGGTAGAAATAGTACTCTGCGAGTGGAAAAGTACTTCGAATTGTCATAGTTATCGAAGGCATTGGTTAATATTCGACCTGGAATGAGTACTTGACTCGGAGTTCTTGAAACTCGATATAACGATAGGGTTGTGGGAAAAACATATATAGGGGTCAAGGGTTCGGGACTGTAGATGTGTTGATTATAAAACCTCAGAAATAGGAGTTGAGTGCGCATGCTGATAAAATGGTTGAGTCTGGGTAGTTGAAAAGGTTTGACTATTATGATTTTGAGGGAAACATTTATAATTGTGATAAATACGGGTTCTGATTAAGGAGGGCATAAATGTCTCTGCCTTTAGGTATAAGTAGGGCATTTTTAGAGAATTTCAGACATCTACACTCTCTTTGTGTAAACATGTCTTCATCTTTTCCCCACAGCAGAAGAGATACTCCTAATACCTGGGACCAGAAACAAGTGGCGGCAAGGGGCCTTCGTACACAGGAGAATACGCTCGAGCTAAAGCAGAGGCTTTTTGGTGATCAAGACCTTGATTGTGTTATGCCAGATTTATTGGAACTGGAGGTAGGGGATCCCATTAGTGGGATGCCATATGCGTACTGGTGGAGGGTGCTACAAATGATAAGCCTGCTCCCCAGCAATCGGTTCACCTTCCTGGATTCTTTAGCTGAGGAGGTGGTGGGCAAGGAAGATGCTGAGGTTTGGTTCTTGAAGAAGTATCCTGTATGTTTATAGGGATTTCTATAATATGATAAAAGTACTGGCGTGGGATGGTAGGTAGGAATGTTTGTAGTTTTTTCTGTTGATGTTAATTGTTTACTTCTGTGTTTCGGTGAAAGGGCGTCTGCCCAAATGAAATTGAAAATCAATAAGATAGCTGTCGAAGTGAGATACTAAATTGTCTGTGTGTAAGTAAGACCATCGTAATACTCGAAGGTAATTTATGAGCGACAACACCTTGCGAATGTCGAATATGAAAGAATTTCAATGACTAGCACATTTTGAAATTGAATATTACCACCTGTGGATGAATGTTCGAGACATAATGTAGACGATTATTCGCAGATAGGATGAAGGGGATTCGAAGGTAGGTGGGCTTCGACTGTCAGAACTAAAAGTACAAACAGTTGGCATGTCAGAAAACTGTACTGAGCCTAGGGCAGAGTGCCCTGTAGGCATCAGATGTTTCCATGGATTGTAGAAAAAGGTTAATTTGATGTAAGGATTTCATTTGACAACTTCGAGTGGGGATCAGAAGGTTCAACTTGGGATCGATTTGCGACTAAACTATAATTGTCAAAGGTAAGGGAGGCATTGTTTGCAATGGGATCTGGGTATACCTTCAAGTCTTGACCTCGAGAGTGTTTCATGGCATTCAGGGGCCAGATTCGACTGGGGATGCGACTGCCCCTTCGAAGGCTGGTGAAGGAGCTGCTAAACTTCTGGGAGGCTGCCACATGCCAGATGAATAGAAATTTTTATGAATTGGTGACGGTGGTCGAGGGAATGAATGTGGAACTGAGGCGTGAAGGGAGGGGTTTGATCGAGTGGTATGATATTGCATCGTTCGACTCGATAAAGTAAACCAAAAGGTAGGCACATACCATATCCAATGTCATGTAGATAAGCCTTAGTTGTTTGATATGTGCTCGACGGGTCTAGGGTGGGACAAAGACTTGGTAGTTGTGTGGGGTAATTTTGAGAATACCGAAGGGGAGGACCCTTTTCAGTTACAATATAGGCTTTATAATCAAGGTAAATTGATGGTCAAGGATTTTTGGCATATTGATCGAATAGATTGGTAACCATGTTTTCCTTGTTCTGCGGCACCAAAGAACCGAGCTCTGACAAACCCGAGGAATTATATTGACGAGTTGATCAACGCCGATGAGGAGTGGGTAAACTGTATTTTTAGGAAATTGGGTATTAAGAGAAAGAGGTAGAAGATGATAGATTCCCTACTTCGAAACGTGCCCGTTACGCGGAAGCTATCAAAGAAGAGGAGGGGCGAAGGTTCAGGGGTCAAAGGAATGGAGAAGGTGAAGTTGACGAAGAAGGTAAGTTATGTTCCCAAGGGGCAACAGGTGCCGAAGGAGGCAGAACCAATGCACAAAGTAGCCCGTGATGCCTCGAGGTATACGTCAAAGCAGACATTGACGCAGGCTAATAAAGGGAAGGGGAAGGTTTTTCCCGAATCTCCAAAGGTATAACCGCCAAAGGGAACTCAGCGGAAGAGGCATAGAGCGCTGGGGGAGGATGATGAGGAGGATGTGGATGAAGAACTGACGGAGGCTGTGCTAGAGGATCAGGCTCGAGCCATGGCTGCTTCGATGGTGATAACAGTCAAAATCCAGTGTTTAGTATGGTGGAAATCGAGTGTCATTCACTTCCGAATGGGACTAGAAAATTGTTTTGCCATGTATTTCAAAGAGGTAAAATACTTATGCTAATGAAGTCAAAAAAACGGGTTTTAGAAAATAATTAAAAACCTAGGGAAAGAACTCATCTCAATTACACCAAATATATAAGCTATAAGTAACCCCTATAGGACGAGTTTTTTCTCGTGAGGGTTTGCTGTGACTATACCCAGTATTTTAGAAACTTTTTAGGTCGCTTCATCAACTTATCAACATTTGACAATGGTACAAATATTTAAGAATGAAAACCCCTTAAAATTTATTTCTTTCACAAATATTTAACTTGAAGATCCCAGAAAATTATTTAAAGCTTGAGATATTATCCAATAATTAGATAAGATTTCAAATATTTTTCTAATATCCTCGAGCGTAGTGAAAATAGTTATTGGACAAACAACTTTGTTTAGAGGTTCTTGAGTCAATATCCAGTCACCTTGTATTTCATGAAACAAATCCAACGGTCAGTTTGACAAGTACTTTAGTCAATTCGAATCCTGTTAATGATTTTGGGGAATAATTATAAGCCTTTTAATTTTGACAAGATTTCACCTCCGTATATAAGTTTTTGGTCAACAATCCCAGCCAGTTGGCTTAGGTTATCGGGGTTTGGTGCCCCTTCGTGACCTAGACTCTGGATTCTCACAAGTAGACATTTTTCTTGCTCCTTTCACATAGTTTATGGCTATACTCGAGATTGGTAATAATTCTTCCTCTATCAATTCTAAATCCTGCGAGTACCCTTGCATCGTGAAAGTTTTTGTTTAGAGCTATTTTGGCTTATAGAAATCCTTACTTTATTATTTCAGGACCGAACTTATTCTTTAGCAGTTGTTTCCCTTGTAGTAGATCATTCCTACCTCAAATACTAGATTCCCTTAGATTGGTCAAAATTATAACAAAAGTAATAAATGCAATACTACCGTAAAGTACAACTTTTTCGAGAAATATCAGTCAACTTGAAACTCCATCTATTTAAGGATAATTTATCTAGCTTTGGATAGTGCTCTAACATTTCCTAAGCATATATTTGGTAAAAAAAAATTACATTTTATGGTTTTTAGGATCAAATGTATTAGACCACGATCAAATATTTCTAAGTTTTCAGAAATTTGTCAAAGAGTCTCATAAATTACCAGAATAACCTCTCTTTTCTTTAAAAAGTGTGAAAAATATAAACAATTTTACCCCACCCCCAAACTAGTAAGAAGTATTGTACTCAATGTCCGAAAGCATACCTTAAAAGATAGGAAAGAAAATCGGAACATAGTTCCTGATATGACTTGGGTTGCCTCCCAATTAGCGCTAAGTTTACTGTCTTCAACCAGACGAAATGAGGTACCCCTAAAATGAGTGAGAAACGGGTCAAAAGGATGTCAGTCCTCATAAACGGGGTCTAAAAGTTCTAAGTCTTCATTGGTATAGCTAAAATGTTCATAATAAGGCTTAAGCCTTTGCCCGTTCACTTTTTGTATTTTGCCAATACTCTGTTCTTCACCCTCAACAACCCCACCCCATGTGGATATACCATTTTAGCAATGAGAGGCCCGGTTCATCGTGATCGTAGTTTATTGGGAAATAAATGTTACCTAGAAGAATATAACAAAACTTTTTGGCTTGGTTCAAATGATTTTTGCAAAATGTTTTTATCGTGAAATACTTTCATGCGCTCCTTGTAAGTCTTTGCTGAATGGTATGCATCATTCTGTTGTTCTTCTAACTCATTGAGTTGAAGCTTGCGATACAAACTGGCCATCCCAATGTCATAGTCTCAAAGCCTTTATTGCCCAATAGGCATGGTGTTCTAACTTAACTGAAAGGTGACACTCCTTTCCATAGACTAGTCTATAAGGGGACATTCTAATAGGTGTCTTAAAAGCAGTGCGATATGCCCAAAGAACATCGTTTAGTCGAGTTGACCAATTTTTGCGGTTTAGTTTTACCATTTTTTGAAGAATATTCTTAATTTCACGATTGGAAACCTCCACTTGCCTACTAGTCTGCGGATGGTAGGGTATAGCAACCTTGTGTGTTACTCCAAATTTCTTCATTAAGTTTGCAAACTTTTGACTGCTAAAATGTGACCCCCCATCTCTAATTATCGCCTTCGGTGTACCAATACGAGAGAAAATGTTCTCTTTAATAAATTCGATAATAATCGAACTATCAATGGTTCTAGTAGGAATATCTTCAACCCACTAAGACACATAGTCAACGGCTAAAAGGATGTACGTAAACCCAAAAGATGGGGTGAAGGTACCCATAAAGTCTATGCCCCAAGCATAGAATGGTTCAGCGATCAAGATTGGGTTTAGTGGCATCATATTCCTACGGGATAAGGCTCCCATTCTCTGGCATCTATCACAAGCCTTGCAAAATTTGAGAGTGTCATAAAATAAGGTAGGCCAATAAAATCTACACTGTAAAATTTCTGCAAAGGACATTTTAGAACTGAAGTGACCACCACAAGCTTGGGAGTGACAGAATTCAATGTCAGAATTTGGGATACATCTCCTAATGATTTGACCAGAACAATATTTGAATAGGTACGGGTCATCCTAGAAGAATTGTCGGGCCTCACAAAGAAATTAATTCTTATCTGGCTTGGTCCAAATGTGAGGAAAGGTGCCCCGTGGCAAGATAATTCGCTATGTCTGCAGACCATTGTACAGAAGACATAGAGCGAATGGACATGAGTTGCTTGTCAGGGAAGGACTCATGAATAGGTAGCAACCTATCTGGAGAATCATTTTCTATTCGAGAAAGGTGATCAACAACCACATTCTCGGCACCTTTTTTTATCTTGAATCTCGATATCAAACTCCTGAAGTTATAATATCCGTCGGATTAAGCGTTGCTTGGTGTCCTTCTTGAAGAGAAGGTGTTTGATAGCAGTATGATCCGTATAGACTATTATTTTAGAACCTATGAGGTAAGAACGAAATTTTTCTAGAGAAAAAACTATCTCTAAAAGTTCTTTCTTTGTGGTTGTGTAGTTGAGTTGTGCATCATTAAAAGTTTTACTAGCATAATAGATGACACGCGGAAGGTTATCAATGTGTTGTGCCAAAACTAAACCAATGGCATAGTCAGATGCATCACACATCAACTCGAAAGGTTTATTCCAATTAGGAGGTTGGATGATGGGTGAAGACGTCAAACGAGTCTTGAGATTCTCAAAAGTACCAACAAAAGGACCATCGAATATGATGGTGGATTCTTTGGCCAGGAGATTGCTAAGGAGTCGAGGAATTTTACTAAATTCTGGAATAAAACGTCGATAAAATCCAGCATGCCACAGGAATGATTGAACATCCTTAAAATTTCGCGGTGGCGGGAGGCTAGAGATGACGTCTACCTTAGCTTTATCAACTTCGATTCCCTTTGCAGAAATAACATGTCCTAAAACTATATCCTTCTTTAACATAAAGTGACATTTTTCCCAGTTTTGCACAAGATGTTTCTGTTGACACTTAGCTAGGACAAGAGATTGGTGGAGAGATTGATCAAACAAATCACCAAAGAGCAAAAATCATCCATGAAGACCTCGAGAAAATGCTCGGCCATATCAGAGAATATGCTTTATATACATCTTTAAAATGTAGCAGGAATATTGTATAACCCTAAGGGCATGCGACGATAGGCAAAAGTGCCAAAGGGACAGGTGAACATGGTTTTCTCTTGATCCTCAGGAGCGATGGGTATTTGATTGTACCCAGAGTACCCATTAAGAAAACAGTAATATTCATGACCGGAAAGTCGTTCAAGAATTTGGCCCATGAATGGCAAGGGAAAGTAGTCTTTTCGAGTGACCGAATTTAGCTTTCTATAGTCTATGCACACTCGCCACCCTGTGGTCATGCGGGTGGGGACAAGATCATTGTGATAATTCTTCACAACAGTGATTCTTGACTTCTTTGGAACAACATGAATAGGGCTCACCCATAGGCTATCAAAAATGGGGTAAATAATCCCAACATCCAGCAATTTTAAAATTTCCTGTCTCACAACCTCGGCCATAGTCGGGTTAAGCCTTTGTTGCCCTTCTCGAGACTTCTTTGTATTATCCTCAAGATTGATTTTATGCATGCATACAGAAGGACTAGTACCCTTAATATCTGAGATGCTCCATCCAAGATCTTTTTTGTTTCCTTTAAATACACGCATTAATTTTTCTTCATTCTCAAGCTCTAGGTCAGATGCAATGATGGCCGGAAGAGTCTCATTAGGACCTAGATAAGCATATTTGAGATTTTTAGGGAGAGGCTTAAGCTCTAACTTAGTGGGTACTTCCCCTACTTCGAGAACTAGATCTTCGACTTTTAGTATTTCAACTACATCAGTGATATCTAAAATGGGGATAGAATCTAATAGGGCATTGACCTCATTGATGAGGTCATTGACGTCTAGATCTTCTCCAAAATGTGTAAGACAGGCTTCTAACGGTCCCTATGATTAGAACTATGAAATGTACTGTTTACAACAGTAACAAGCATGTTATACTCATCGGGTTCATCTTTAAATGGAGTATGAGTTGCATTGAAGATATTCAAATCGATGGTCTTATTCCCATAACTCAACTTCATAGCTCCACTACGGCAATTGATTAACATATTAGCAGTGGCCAAGAAAGGTCGGCCAAAGATCACAGATATCACACTCTTTGGGTCATCCATCGGGTTTCTGTCAAGGACCACGAAGTTCACAGGATAGAAAAAATCATTAACCTGGCAAGTACATCCATCACAACTCCCTTAGGAATTCTAATGGGCCAATCAGCTAGTTGTAAGATTTTATGTGTCGATTTTAGTCCTTCTAGACCTAGCTGCTCATATACAGAATAAGGATCAAGTTGGCACTGGTGCCTAAATTAGGTAAGGCTTTCCCGATGCGATTTGTCCCTATGTGACAAGAAATTGTCGCCATTCCTGGATCTTTGTATTTCATGTGTGTTTTGCTTAAGATTATAGACCTAATCTGAGTATCTAATTAAATAGCATTTTCGCTGTCATGGACATTAAAAGCTTTCTTAGAAACATTCATACGTTTCTTGAACCTGCAGAGGTCTTGAAGATGTTTTGCATAAGAAGGAGTCTGTCGTAACGCATCGAGGAAAGGAATAGTGATCTTAAGATTCTTGAACATCTCATTTACCTCTTCATCGGGAATGCTCTTCCTATTGACTAAAAACCATTGGGGAAAAGGTGTTTTAGGAATTCTAGGAGGATAATTTTCGATAATCTTCTGACTTAGCGAGACCGTCCCGGTCTCTTCCTCAGCAAAAGGAGTTTCTTCACACATAGTTTTTCTCCCTTCTACAACTTTCTCAGTACTAGGATTAGGACTTTTACGTGATTTGTTCTCTGGCATCCTATGTTTGTTGTCTACAGTCTTTCCACTTCTAAGTATGATCACTGCATTCTCCTGATCACGATGTAAATTCTCAGATTGATCCTCGGATTGGGTTAGGATTGACTTGGAAACGAACCTTTCTCTCAAGTACTTAACCCAGATACCAGCTGAGCAATTTATGTCTTTATTCGAGTCATGGATTGCTGATTCATTTGTATGAATTGTTGCATTAACTGGTTGTTGGATTGCAATAGGGACTGGATGCCATCATCTGAAGATGGTTTCCTATTCTGAGGAAAAATGTAAGGAGTATTTTGCTGAAAAGCTTGGTGATTGGGATTTAAAGGTGCACCACCTTGATTTTGATTTGAATTACTCCCTTGGTAATACGGTCTACTAGAATATTTATTCGAATTATTTCTTTCTAAAGAATTCCCTTGATGATGTGACTAGTTATGGGGAAAAGATGAAGGTTTTTGATGAAACATATTGACCTGACCCTTCCTAGTTTCCATAATTTCGTGTATCAAAGGGAAATTCTGAGTTTAATATCCAACGTCATCACACGCAGCACAAGCTTGCATCTCAGCATGAAAAACTAGTGCTTTAGCGAACATTTTGCTTTTCCCTATTTCATAGGACTCTATCTTAGGCAGTGTGGGGACCTAACTTCATTCCGATGTGAAGCTGGTTCTTACAACATAGAATCGAACCTCAATCAAAGGAGGCAAGCAAATGATTTAAAGTAAGACCTAACTATAGACAAATTCTTGCGTAGAGGCCCGAATGTGACTCTCAACGACCTCTGATGAGGATTTTTTCAGAAAAAATGTACTACTGAAGAGTAAATAGCAGGGTTTGAGTATAGAGTATCTGGGTGGTCGAAGGTAAAATGCAAAGGGCTGGAGATGATTTTTCTAACCCCTCCTTGGTTTCCTTTCTCCTCTATTTATAGAGATATAGGGAGCTGAGACACCAAGGGTGGGTCAGGTTTACATGATTGCTGTCAGGAAATCCCGGCGAGTTATGGGAGCCGGTCATGTCGGTACTGTCACTGCAATATTTATTGATGATGTCTCTGAATGTCGCGGTGGTTGGACCTATCACTGCAGCTGCACGGGCCAATCAATGAGCCTTTTAAACTGATGAGGTGATTGTCTGTCTTTTCTTCCTTCGACCGTGTATTAGTGAGGTCGTAGGGCTTCTGCTGCGGCTCGTTAATTAATTCTCAAAGCTTTGCCTGATGTCAAAGCTTCATCTTCGGGGGATCTCTGTGGAGTCTGTCTTAAAGATTGAGTGGTCTTCGATACATTCGAATAGGCTGTGAAGTAGGCTTTGACTGACTGTCGAAGGTTATGAGTAGGCTACTACATTCGCTCCCTCTCAGAGAAGGTCTCGATGCCAAGTGGAGAGGTGTTCGCTGATAAAGCTGTTGGTCATAGAATTTGAGTAGTTTGACTGTTGGTTTCCGGGTAGGTAATAAAAGAGGGTTTTTAAGAGATGTAGGTGGTTATAGGATAATAAATGAAGTGAAGGCTATAAAGATGGGTTATTGTATAGGGTGTTGTATCCTCTTCCATTTACAGTATTCTTTTATTTATTACTTCTTATTTTGAGCATTTGAATAGATACCATGCCAAACACGCGTTACCAGAAGAGAATGGGGTTCACTCGTGACCATCGTGTAGGGCAGAAGATGGCGGAACTGCATATGAAGTTTTTTGGGCAGCATGATCTGAATTGGGACATGCCCGAGCTTGTGGGGGTAGGACCTAAGGAGTTCTTCAATGGTAATTATTATTTCTATCTGTGGGACTAGCTAATGTTCCATTTTACGATTGCTGAGAGGCGCTATCTCTTTTACATGGCTCTGACCGACAGTCTTGTCTGTGCGGAGGAGATTATCAAGGAGGAGAATTCGATCACTGAAGTTAGACCTTCTGGTAGTAGGACCAATGGTTAATGAGGTTATCTTTGTATCTTTGTTTTTTCTATATGGGTATTTTTTTTTGCTTGGGATGGTAGTAGAAATGTAATTTGCTTATTTGAACAGATGTTTGGTATGGGTAAAATATTTTCTGTGTACCTGTATCATTATTTCTGACTGGTAGTGCAGGCGAATGAAGACGATTACGTTTATAGGAACGATGTATAATGATATGCTCGAAGGTAATGATGATCGAATACTATACGCTGAAGGTATGCTCGACTAGGAATCCTCGGGAACGAGGTTTGAATGCATGTACCGATGAATCAGTTACACCTGGGATGTTGGAAAGTTTGTTTGTTGACTTTTCAAGGTTGGGAATTGAAGGTTGCCATTAATTCGGTTAGGGAAGAGGGAAAATTGTGGTGGGTTTGTAAGTATAAAAGGGGATGGGTTGGAAGGAATATCTTCATCTGTCCTACAAATTTTTCTTTATCTACTTCTTTGTTTGTTGATCAGCTGAAAACGTACCGGTTCAAGGAGATCAAGCGGCGGTGAGGGCCAGGAGAATTCAGGAGGCCTTGCTGGGTCTTCAATGGTGGTTCAGAATAGAGGAGGATATTGATGCCAAAATGCCAGACCACTTTGAAGCGGAACCTGGGGCACCACTCGATGACATGCCCTTCGCGTACTGGTGGGGGATAGTGCAGATGATGGGGCCGTTTCCCTGCCATCGGCTATCTCTTCTCGCAGGCTTCACGGAGGATATAGTGGACCAGGAGGACGAAGAAACATTGGCCGTTGTTTGAAGAGAAGCAACCCGTCAACAAATAGGGTTCTCTTTTACATGCTTTCTTGTTGTTGTTTTCCTACTTTTTTCCTCCATTTCTGTTCTCCTTTTTGTATGAATCCTATAATGTTGTCTGAGTTGCTGAATGAAAATGGTTTTTTTTGATAACTTGCTTTGTCGTGCAGTGCGTACTAGTAATATATAATTTGATTTGTGATTGGAGGTATTGAAGGGATAATACAGTTGTCAAAATGAATTGTTTGTGTTGGTCGAAGATAAAAATGACTTTGTCGAAATGAAAGGTAAACTGTGTCGAAGCTGAAAACTTTATCTGTAAACATGAGATCGATGAATGGTGAAAGTTTGTAACTGTATTCGGTCGAAGGGTCAAAACTTTGGTGTTAAAGGGTGTGCTGGATGTCGAAAGTTGATAAATTAGATAAGTTTTCTTGAGGCTATCTGCTGCGGATTGTTCAAGACGTAAAATGGTCGAGTACTCGAGTTCGGGGATTGAGTCATCAGTTATGCGGGATTTGAATGGCCGATCTGACAGCCCAGACGGCTGGTCTATCAGACTGCTACGGGCGCCTGGGGTAGTGTGCAAAAGGTAATGATGATGTTTTTCTCGTATGACCGAAAAGGTTGTAATGTGACTGCTTGGACTTAGGTATTTTGCTTCGATTGAGGGAGAAAAAGGTTCAAGTACTTCAGCTTTTGTAGGCAGTTATAAGTGAGGGTGTTATTCGCACGTGAGAGGTACGAGGTGTATATTGGTCAAAACACATTGTAGCCAAAGATTCGGGCAGTGGGGTCGTGGTAATGATAGTTGTAAGGACTTATCCCTCGAGCTAAGGACACTCAATCTCATCTATACCTCGAGCTCTATAAGACTCAACCTTATCCAATACCAGACTCATGCTTAAACAAACGCATTAACAGTTACACATCGACCACGAACTCAAGCAGAACGTGGATCGTCCACAACAGATATAAGCATAACAAATCGACATACACCTGTCTCCCACGAGCTAGCAGTTACACACTCAACTGCCCATGACTCCTACTTTCAGGAGAACGTGTTCGAGCACGATGTCAAGCTGAGAGAAGGGTCAATAAAAGGGCAGAGCTCCTAAGGAAACAAAGGAAGAAAGGAAAAAAAATTTATTCAGACAATAATTTGATCTCTATCTATTTTATCTTAGATTAACTCTTGTAATCAAATTCTTTCACTCTCTCAAGCAATAATACTACTTTTACAAAATCCTCCACTCGAGGTCGTGGTATTCACCTATTCACAGGTTTTCCACACTAAATCCCCTGCGTCAAGTGTTATCTCTTATTTAATTCTTGGCATAGTAGTTCTTGGTGTAAGGATCGATTTCAAACTAGTTTGAGCTTTATGGAATCTGGTCCCTACATTTGGCGCCGTCTTTGGGAACCCACAATTTTTCTATGTACTTAAGGATCACGATTGATACTCATCAGTCGAATAGTATTCAATTATGGTTCAAACATGTCAATCTTCAGGAACTCAGCCAGAAATTTTGAGGGAACCTGATCGGGTTGCCGAGCTTCGGGCGAGCTTAATTGCCGAAGCCGAGAAACGGAGTCAGCTCGAGCGCCAGCTATTGGATGATCGAGAACTCCGCGAGAAGGAATCAGAACGAGAGCGTCAAGCTCGAGTTCTGGAGACAAAGAAGCAAGAAGCTCAGATGTTAGCTTTTCAAACAGCTATGAAGGCATTATAGAGCAACCAACCTCCACCAGCCCTAAGGGAGTGCGAAATAGTACCAACAATCTCAAGAGTTTCCGTTCACGAGAGGTTAGAGACACATGAGGCACTCATTCACGGTCTGGACATGGCTCTCGAACTCGAAATCACTGAAATCTCAGCTTACACAGACTCTCTTCTAATCATTCATCACTTCTCAGAACATTACAAGAAGAACGGCATCATGGTCGATTATACAGCTCTGGTTGTAGAAAAACTAAACAAATTTCACAAAGCTACGTTAGAATACCTCCCTCGAGGAGAGAATCGCCACGTAGACTCCTTGGCTTACTTAGCCAGAGTATTGGGTACAGAATCATGACACCTTTAAATCGAGGTTATTTCTCGCCCCAATATTAATTGCACTACGATATATGCGATTAACACTGGGGACGATGAGATGGGGGAAGATGATTGGAGAATACCTTTCGCTACTTATCTCGATTAGGATAACTCATGCAATGGGCCACTACCAGATGATTCACAGCAGTGCAGACACATCATTGAGAATTCAAAATGCTACACAGTCCAACCAAACGGCGATCTCTACAAACGCTCGGTCACTGGTCCATACCTCAAGTGCCTCTCTAAGGAACTTGCTGACAATATACTTCGAGATCTACATGAAGGAATCTGCAGATCCCATACCGTAGGGCGAGCTCTTGCTAACAGAGCTATTACCCATGGATTTTTCTGGCCAGGGATGCGGAAGCAAGCTGAAGAATACTCAAGGAAATGCGATGCATGTCAGGGTCATGGAAATTAAATTCGGGCCCCTGCCCTCGAACCCCATGCTAGTAAGGTGTACTGGCCATTCAAGCGATGGGCACTCGATCTAGTTGGTAAATTCCCCAATACACCGGGTAATAGGAAATTTCTCCTTGTTGCCACGGATTACTTCACTAAATGGGTCGAAGCAGTTCCTCTATGCAGAACTCGAGAAGAAGAGGTCATTTCTTTCATTTGGCAGCATATCATCACAAGATTTGGTTACCCGCATTTGATCCATATCGATAATGGTCCTCAGTTCTTTGAAGCAAAAGTCGTCGCATTTCTCAACAAACACAACATAATCCATTCTTCATCAAACCCATACTACCCCCAGGGAAACGGACAGGTGGAGATCACAAACAAGATCATCATAGATGGTTTCAAAAAGTGCCTTATGCTACAAAAGAAGGGAAACTGGATACGTGAATTACCTCACGTCTTATGGGCTTATTGAACTACGCCCAGGAAGTCAACACAGTACTCTCCTTTTTTGCTTACCTATGGAACTGAAGCAGTCATCCCAACGAAGTACCACCATCCTGTGAGGGACCCCGAGCTCACAGACAAATAAAATGAGTTTGAATTGGCTTGCAACCTCAATTCGATCGATCTATCACAAATCTTGGTCGATATCATCAAACACTAGCAAATTCATACAGCAAACGAGTTCACACTCAGGAGTTTGCTATCAACGACTAGGTCCTTCGAAAAATCCCAGATAACAGAAAAAATCTACATACTGGGAAACTAGCAGAAAACTGGAAAGGTCCATTCATGGTTATAGGTCGAACTGGTCTGGGTTCATACTATCTCATGACAGAAGCCGGTGATAAAATTCCAAATCCATGGAATAGAAGAAGATTGAAGTTATAACGACGCTAAACAGCTCCACCGTCATTCATCACCGTTCAATTCACCTCAATATTTTACCTCCAATGGATGTACAAACTCTTTAAATTCAATGAAATCTCTTTTTTATCACAAGAATCCCTGTTATATTGCTCTACTTCATCTCCATCCTAGGGTAAAAACGCTGTTTATCCTAGCCCGATCCCTAAAGGTAAGCCATATCTAACATTGGTAATGGCATAGATAATACTAGCCTAACTCCTGAGGATACTCATACATCCAAAGGTGGGGGCCATAACGAACCTCTTAGTCTGAAGATAACAAGCCTAAAGCACGAGTGAGGAAAAAAACTTGCTCGCTGCCGCTAAGCTCCAATATCCAATAGGGTATCAAGGCATACATAATACTAGTCGAACCCCTGAGTATACAAAAACCTTTGGGGCTGGGGCCATAAAGAGCCTCAGCCTGTGGGATCATGCCTAAAGCAGGAGTGAGGAAAAAACTTGTTCGCTGCCGCTAAGCTCCAATATCTAATATGGTATCAAAGCATAGATAATACTAGCCGAACCCCTGAGGATACAAAAACCTCCGGGGCTGGGGCCATAATGAGCCTCAGCCTGTAGGATCAAGCCTAAAGCACGAGTGAGGAAAAAACTTGCTCGCTGCCGCTAAGCTCTAAAATCCAATATGGTATCATGGCATAGATAATACTGGCCGAACCCCTGAGGATACAAAAACCTCCGGGGCTGGGGCCATAAAGAGCCTCAGCCTGTGGGATCAAGCCTAAAGCACGGGTGAGGAAAAAACTTTCTCACTGCCGCTAAGCTCCAATATCCAATATGGTATCAGAGCATAGATAATACTAGCCGAACCCCTGAGGATACAAAAACCTCTGGGGCTGGGGCCATAAAGAGCCTCTGTCTGCGGGATCAGGCCTAAAGCACGAGTGAGACGTTGCTCGCTGCCAATAAGCCCAGCTCTCCAATATGGTATCAAGGCATTGATAATACTAGTCAAACCCCTGAGGAAACAAAGATCTGCGGCAGAGGCTATAAAGATCCTCCTAGCTTGCGATGACCGCCTAAAGTACGATCAAAGATAATACTAGCTCGCTATCGCTAAGCCTCCCTGAAGTCTAAGGGTTGAAGCACAGATAATACTTACTTCTGCACCCACGAACTTCTTCTAATTCAGTGGGTCAAACCAAAGAATAACATCTGCTGCAGGTGTGGAATTATTATTTTCTCATACCAGCATTTCAAATTATAACGCACCTCTCAAGGTCCTACATCGAGCACTGAAACATCAACATCTGCTACATACAATAGGTACTCGTTATCAGAGTTCTATTTTTTTTTAACTCTGCTGGATTTTCTTGATGGGAGAGCTGTCGATCTTCCACCCACAACAGGAGTAGGTGAGACTACACTCGAGCTTCCCTCTATTTCAGTCCTGGATGGCATATATTCTGGAGCTCGTTCAGCAACAATTTTTCTCCCTCGAGCTATTTATTCCGCCGTCGTGGTCCCAATACCACGATCCATAACACCAATTGGATCTATGCTCAAGATATCGAGTTTGCATACAAAAGTCCTTCCAGAGAAGCAATCTTGCATCAAATCTCTCTTAACCTACAGGAATTTTATTTCCTCGACAAAAAATGTAACCAATACACTTAATTGCCGTTAATGCAAAGCTTCACCATTACATTTTGTTTGTTTGTGAACTACTAGTTCCTTAAAAGCTTGGTGAGTAACAGCAGCGCGCTTGTTATCCTTCAAACGATGAGTTTTAGATTCAGCCAGTTCAGCTGTTAATTGATCAAACGTTCACTCATCTGCCTTGTAAGATCTATCGATTTCTGCCGAGAGTTTGTGAGATCAATGCGCATATTCTCCACTAACTCTTCTTTTCGACGAAAAAATTCCTTCATCTCTCGACACCCCTCACCAGAAGCAATTTCACCATCCCTTTTATCCAATTTAAATTTCAGATCTTTCTGATACTTTATTTCACGTACACGTAATTCCCGCCACGATTCGGAAATTCGCGCACAGAGTTGATTAATTCTTTCATTCATCTCCTTCTAACATTGTACAGCCCTCCTCACGTTTCCGTGAGCGTGGGCCAAATCATCTACCTAACTTTGGTTCTTGGATTGAATCTCTGCTAAATCAGCCCTGCTCTGAGTCTTTCTCCCTTTTAAACGACGTAAATTAGCCTTCAAATGATCAAACCTGGCAATCAAACTATCACGTATTTGTACAGAGTTATGCAATTCTCGATCTTTTCCCACAATACTACTGCTCAATTTTTCAAAATCAGGCTCAGACACAGCCAAGTTAGTTCGCGCAGTATCCAGCTCGATCTCTCTCATCAACAACTGCTCGTTCAGAGCACGAATGTTACATTTCATATCAGATATCTCTTCATTTAACGCTCTAATACGGTATTCGGCTAACTCAGCCTCGTGCCGTGAACCTGACATAGTCTTTTCCTTCAACTCAGCAAGTTCACTGGTAAGTTGGTTCAAAGCCAAATCCCTGCTCAAAATTGTTGCAGTCTTTTCCTCGACTTGTCTCTTAGCTTCTTCGAGCTTTAAAGAAAGCTTCACATTATCATCCAATCGATCTTCATACTGGGAAAACATAACCTCATATTCTTCTGCATACTCAGTATTATATAAAAGAGTCTGCTCTTCTATCTCTCTAGCAACATCTAGCTCCTTCTGCATAACAGTTAGCAGGGACTCACAACATCAGTACCTAATGGAGAAACAGATCGACAGAAGCATACTGCTAAACTTGCAATACAGACACCTACAAGCTCGAGATAACCAATTCCTCCTTGGCCTAATGAAAATAATAAGTTTTGGTCGCAAGACAGAGGGTACATACACAAACATCCTAAACTAGAATAAACATGCAAGAAGATTTTTTCACCACTTCAAGAAAGCCCTCTAAGTCAACAACTCTGAGGCACGAGCTTTCTATCTCCTACAATACGGAATTTCATAAGCAAAATGTTGTTGGCATCAAACAACAATAAAATATTACAAAGCTTGAGTTCATGTTTCACAACTAATGTTTCATTAAACGATCATCCTAACAGATTAATAGTTTATTGGTTATCAGCAGCGGTCTTTTCAGCAATATTCAGGCCATCCTCCCTTTCCTCAACCTCCTCTTCATCCATAATTTCCATCTCCACATAATTCCCTTTACTGAATACCATAATCTTCGCCTTTGTATACCACACTTGGTAGAGCTTCCCTACAAAGTTGTTCCGAGAAATAGCAGACGCGGTAACCAATCGCTCCGCTTCAGCTTCACTTTTGGCCCTAACTTCCTTCAGCTTTAGAACAACAGCTTCCCCTTCTTTCTCCCTACTCTTATAACGGCAAAACCATATCCAGAATCCCTCCATGATGAAAGAAAACCGGGTATGGTACACTTGACCCTTCATCTTAGCCATGATTTTGCAAAGGTACGCTTCCTTCTTCTTTTTTCCTCACTCTACAAAATGGGCATATTTGTTTTTCTTTGCAGTAAAGATGTGCTGCAAGTTATTCGACAATCCTATCTGACCACTATTTGTAGCGATACAATATTTAATGCACGTTGTTTCCCCAAACAGTCATCCGCTCGGGAAAACTAACAGTCTTCCCATGACACTCACGCATTATAATGGCAACACACTCCTCAATGAAGACATTCTGTTTTTCAAGCGTTGCTTACGTCATCACAAGGTCCGAGTTTTTGGGTTTTTATCAACTAAAGCCATACGCGACTTCAGTTGTGAGGGGAGGATTATAGGGACTTATCCCTCGAGCTAAGAAGACTCGATCTCATCTATACCTCGAGCTCTATAAGACTCGACCTTATCCAATACAAGACTTACGCTTAAACAAACGCGTTAACAGTTACACATCGACCGCGAACTCAAGTAGAACGTGGATCGTCGACAACAGATATAAATAGAATAAATCAACATACACCTATCTCCCACGGGCTAGTAGTTTCACACTCAACTGTCCATGACTCCCACTTTCAGGAGAACGTGTTCGAGCACGATGTCAAGCTGAGAGCAGGGTCTATAAAAAGGCAGTGCTTCTACGGAAATAGAGGAAGAAAGGAAAAGAATTTTATACAGACAATTATCTAATCTCTAGCTATTTTATCTTAAATTAACTCTTGTAATCAGATTCTTTCACTCTCTCAAGCAATAATACTACTTTCACAAAATCCTCCACTCGAGGTCGTGGTTTTTACCTATTTACAAGTTTCCATGCTAAATCCCCTGTGTCAAGTATTATCTCATATTTAATTTTTAGCATAGTAGTTCTTGGTTTAAGGATCGATTTTGAGCTAGTTTAAGCTTTACAAAATCTGGTCTGTACAATAGTGGTTAGAAAATCGAGGCGGTTTTTTGTTTTTCGAAAGATATATAAGAGGGAGAGGAGCAATTACTGTATTGTTTTACTGTGAGAATCAAAGAGTACAGTGGAGGGAACGTACGCCATTTCGTACTTAGAAGTTCTTGTTGCACTTGCTGGTTTGGTTTTGCTGATTCGAGGGTAGTGTTGCTAATCACTGGTAAGTTACTTGATCTCTACTGCTTGAAATTTGTTTTTCTCTTTTGAGAATGTAGGTAAGGCAATCTTTGTTTGGGGTTTTAGAGGTTATTCTCGAGGGTAAGGAAACTTGAGGGATTTGGGTTTTGACCCATTTTGGGGTTTAGGGGGTTTTGGAGGGGGTACTGGGTCTGAGATTGAGGTTGTGATTAATATCTGAGGGGGGGGGGGGGGGTGGACAGGATAGGAGTGACAGGCACGGGATTGTCGAATTTTCCACTCTAATTGCGTGCCTCTTCTTCTGCAGGCTAAAATACGTAACATTCAGGCTTTGTGATGGAGACTGATAAATTTGGAGTTCGAAGAATTCAAAGCTAGTATTTCTGGTTGAGCCCCAATGGATGAGGGTAGTGATGTAGAAGTGTTAGATATTGTAACCGAGGCTCCATTGTCAATAGTTATGCCAGCTGAGGAGGTTCCGGTTTCGAGGTGTCGAAGGATGATAGTTATCGAAGATAGTGATGAAGAGGAAACAGTATAGGGGGAGGAGGGTAATATTGGGCCTTCTGGTGGTAGAGGAGGAGATAAGGTTTAAAGTGAAGATAGTGGGGAATCGACTTAGTCGGATAGGGTCGAAGGTACTGTTTTAGCTAAAGAGAGGATTAGATTAGATCGGTTTATCGCCAAACAAGAACTCTCGAAGGTAGGGGTGTATCTAAGTGCTGCCGGTACGCGGCTGACTTTCAAGTCAGACCCTAGGGAAGGGATTTTTGTTTATAGAGGCCAAATTCGATTAGGACTGAAGCTGCCTCTTCGAAGATTGGTGAAAGAAGTATTGAATTTCTGGGGAGTGGCTCCGGTACAAATGAACAGTAATTTTTATGAGATGATGAGGGTTGTAGAGGGGATGAATGCAAAACTTGCTAGTGAGGGTCGAGGTTTAATTAAATTGCTTGACATCATCACCTTTTACTCGAGGAAGGCTAGTCAGAACCTGGGGACCTATCACATCCAATGTTACCCAGAGAAACCTTGGTTTTTTGACTTGTGCTCGACAGGCCGAGGGTGGAATAAAAATTTACTGATAGTAAGGGGTAACTATGAGAATATAAAGAAAGGTGACCCGTATAAATTACATCATAGGCTATATAACAAAAGTAAGTTTACTGTCGAAGGGTTGTTGTTGATGTGTATCTGAGAAAAGTGATAACTGTGTTCTTATTTAAATCTACAGGTCCGGAGAGTTTGTCTTGGGATAATCCGGTGAATTATATTGATACGTTGCTCGAAACTAGTGTAAACTGGGTATATTCTGTGTTTGACAGCCTTAAAATCAAAAGGCAAAGGAGGAAGAAGGCGGATTCCCTACTTCGAGACGTACCCGCTACGTGGAAGCTACCAAAGAGAATGAAAGGTGAAGGTGTTTCAAAGGGGAAAAAAGAGATGGGAGGGGAAGAATTGCCAAGAAAATACCAATTTTTACCGAGATCGCTGAGGGGTATGAAGCCAGCAATTCTAGAGCCCGAAGTGGCAGGAGATACGTCGATGTTGAGGCCGTGGGCAGTTGCAGCTAAAACTGAGAAGGGGTAAGGCCCGGTAGTCCCCAAAGCTTCAAAGGTGCAGGAATCGAAGGCTGGCAAATTCAAGAGGCGTAAGGTGTTGGGGGAGGATGATGCATTAGAGGAAGATGAAGAGATGACGGATGTTGAATGACTGGTACAGGCTATGGCAAAGCAGGCTTCGATGGTCGAGCTCTGGGTAGAGGACCCAGATGAGGCTTCGAAGGAGATAAAGAAACACATGTTTCAGGTAACTATATGTGGCTTGCTGTTATAGTATTTTGCAACTTCTTAAAAATTCTTTGAGTTTCGAGTTGCACAGATTTCTTGAAAATTTAAGAAGATAGATATTTGGGTACAGACTTGCAGTAAGGCAATAAGGTAGTGAAGGCGAAATTGAAGCAAGCAAAGGACAATCTGAATCTTTCTCGTGGGAAAGAGGTATCACTAGTGTCGGACGTCAGGAAGTTGAAGTAGGATCTGGGGGTGCTTACCGACTCCTATAATGAGAGGCTCAAGCTACAGCGGTCAAGGCTGGAGCAAGAGTGGTCTGCGAAGCTTATGGCGGGTGAGAGGGAGAAAGCTGAGCAGAAGGTGACTTTCCAGCGGCAGTATGATGGCGAGTACAAAACAGACGTTAAGTTGAAAATCTTTATAAATGATAAGGGGTGGTGCAGATACTTCGCTTGTTGGAGCGCCCATTGGTAGTACTGTTGGTGGTTTGGTCGTTGAAGGTTTGAATGAAGTTGTTGGGGGAGCTGTGGAGTAGGACGGCATAACCGCGCCGGTATAAGGTATATGAGGTTAGGATGACATTTCTTCTTCAGTTGATTAAAATGTTGAGTTGTAATATTTTAAACGATGTTGTTGTTTTATGTTGGTCCCAGAACACGGTAGGTTGCTTGTGCTTTTGTTATCTGTTTGAACTCCTGAAATTGATGTTGAACATATTCATGCGTATTTTCTGAACATACTGATTCTGAACTTCTGATTTGATATCGGATTTTCTGACGGCTTGTTTTGGACTCTTGATGATTGGTCTTTGAATTGTACTGCAACTGTTCCTCTGATAGATGATATGTTGAATGCGCTCTGCAATTGATAGAATTATAAATAGTATTTATGTATGCGGCTGCTGTTTGGAAGTGCAGAAGTTGGATCGGCTTGAGTAGAAATTTGGTCTGCATGAATGACTGTAGTGTGATCAAAACATGGGGAGTGTCAACAATTGTATAGATTAAACTCGGAATGTTTTGCTAGATATCGAAGGCCGAAACCACAGCGATGTTGAAATTTTGAAAATATTTCAGGTCGCTTCCAAGTATCAATCGGGCTGAGGGGACGTGATACCTAGAGGAAACCCAAAAATTTACTGGACTTCGAAGGCCTAAGCCACAGTGAAGCAATATCTGATCACCTCCAACGCATTCCCGAAGGTCCGGTCTTTCGACCATCCTTGCCCCACAAATCTGCTCGAATGTTGGAAACTTGAGCAATTCAAGGTCATTCCCAAGTACCAGCCGGGGTGAGGGTGGACATGATACCCGGGGTAAACAAAGAAAAGGATAGGACCTCGACGGTTTCATAGCCTGGACTAAGTATATATGATCGCCCCCAATGCATCCCTGAGGGTCCGGCCTTTCGACCATCCTTGCCCCTCGAGTTTGCTCGAAATTTGAGACTTGAGCAATTCAAGATCGCCCTGTTTGGCTTTGGGATTACCTGGGAGGGTGGCATTGCTGAGGTAATGAAGAAATGGTGTTCGCCAATCGTCTGGATCGTGACTCTCGCCCCCAGTATTGATGGTATTGATTTCCATCTGGTCGATACTTGGGAGCTCGAGTACTTCGATATGGAGTGCTCGAGATTCTGATTGACCGAGCATAGCTGCTATGAAGGCGAGGGCATCAGTATGTCTATTTTTTCCTCGAGGGTAATATGTAACTGTAGATTTTTCGGGGAACCAGTCCATGCGCTGTCGCACAAAGAGAACGTAGTCAGCCATGGGACCGTTAGCTTGGTTTTCTCCTGCGCAGTGTCTCTGAACAAGTTAGAAATTTGTAAAGACTGCAAGCTTGGGAATGCCAAGGTCGAGTGTGAGGTCGAGGCCGTGGATCAAAGCTTCGTACTCTGCTTCGTTATTGGAACATTCGAAGGCCAGTTTGACAGTTTACTCTATGCGGTCATTAGTGGGTATTTCCAAGACAATACCAATGCCTGAGCCATTAGGTCCTGCTGATCCATCTGTGAATAAACGCTAGCCAGTGAGAGGGTCCCAGGGATATACTATCTCGGGTTGATCTTCTGATAAATCCACTTTGTGTTCTTCCCAGTCGTCATCTTCGAACGGGAAGTCAGCTAGAAAGTCTGCTACTGCTTGGCCTTTCTGGGATATTTGCTTCTCAAAGGTAATGTCTGTATCGCCGAGTTATAGGTACCATTATTGTACTTGTCTGGATTTTTCTTTTTTGCTAAGTACCTCTCGAAGGGGATAACTTGTAATAACACAAATGGGATGAGCCTAAAAATATGGTTTAAGCTTACGAGTTGAATAGACAAGTGTGGGAAGTAAGCGCTTAAGCTTGGAATATCGTGATTCTGCGGGGGTTAGGGTTTTGTTGATGAAATAAACAAGTTTTTTGATGTTCGAATCAAATCGAATGAGCACTGAACTGAGAGAGGTTTCTGTGGCAGCGAGGTATAAAGAGAGTGCTACACCTTCGATAGGTATGCTGATGATTAGTAGACAACAAAGATAAGTTTTAAGTTCAAGGAAGGCTTGTTCGCACTCAGGGGTCCAGTCAATCTCGGGATTGATTTTCTTTTTTTCTTTGTGGATGGATTGATCGCGTATGAGGGAAAACAGTCAGGCACATCGATCTAAGGATTTGTAAATAAAATGATTGAGGGCTGCTATGTTGCCTGCCACTTTTTGGAAGTCTTTCTTGATTCGAGGCGAAGACATGTCTATGAGGGCCCGAATGTGGTTGGGGTCAATCTCTATCCCGCGTTTACTGATAAGGTGACCCAAATTTTTTCCGGATGATACGCCAAATTGGCACTTGTCTGGGTTGAGTTTCATATTATACGTGCGAAGTATCGAGATGATTTCTGAGAGGTCTTAGATATGGGTGTTTTTCTGAAGGCCCTCTCATAACATATCATCAATATAGACTTCAGCAGATTGGCCAAAGAAAGGTTTGAACATGGTTGTGACAAGGTGTTGGTAGGTGGCATCGAAATTTTTAAGGCTGAAGGGCATAACGTTATAATCGTAAAGGCCTTGTTCAGTTATAAATGAAGTTTTAAGGTAATCTTCGGGGAGGAGGGGTACCTAATTATAACCCAAAGCCGCGTCCATCATGGATAGGCACTCATGTCCAACAGTGGCATCGAGAAGTGCCGAGATAGTTGGGAGGGGGAAACTGTCCTTCGGTGTGTGCTTGTTGAGGTCAGTGAAGTCGACGCAAATTTTGATCTTGCAATTCTTCTTAGAAACTGCTGCAATGTTTGATATCCAGTCTGCATATTTTACTTCTCTGATAAAGCCTGCGGCAATGAGCTTGTCTACTTCGAGGTTCACGACTTCACGAAGTTGTGGTGCCTGTGTATGCTTCTTTTGTTTTACTGTTGAGGATTGGGGGATGAAATCAAGGTGATGGTCAACACCAGGCATTTCTTGAAATGTTCAGGCGAAGATGTCTTTGTTTGTTCGAAGGAAATCGGAAAGTTTAAGGTGCTCTGACTCATTGAGGAAGGTTTTGATAAATGTTCCCTGACCAGGACCGTCGAGTTCGATATAGGCAGTGGGTTCAATGGATGTAGTGGTATCTGTCAAAGTCGAGGGGATAGAAAGATATTGTGATTGCTATAGGCAGCTGGCAAGTTTTCAGGTTTGTTCAATCTCTAGATGCTCGCAGGAGCGGGCAAGGTGTTGAGAGCCTTTCAAGTTCTATGTACCCTCGTGATTACTGAATCAAAGGGTCTGATGGTAGGTCAAAGGTATAGCTTGCATGGCGTGAAGACAATTTTATCTGAGTATACCAAGGTATTCGGACTTCTTGTCAATGACGATGAAGTTGGTTTACAGGGTAATGAGGCCTGCAGTGACGGGTAGGCTGATACGGCCAACGACGACTTCTGCTGATCCATTGAAACCTTTTAGCTCGATGTTGGCAGTGGTTATGAGTTCAGTTTTCTTCATGGCTTGGCTGCACTCCCAGTATATAAGAGTATTGTATGGAGGATGAGGTTTCAATCTTAATCATGATAACTAACGGATCAGAATGGGGGAAACGAACGTGTGAAGTGTCACAGTCGATGAAAAAGATACCTTCGAGTCGAGGGTGGCAACTTGATTTTGGCAGAAGCGTAGGAAATTTCTCTTGATAGGTGAGCTTATGAAATTCTTCGATGCGCTTTCATTTACTCTTGGAATGTCCACTGTCTATGTTGTTAACTTTGATCAACTTGACTCTATAGATGTGTACTTCAGCTTGTTCAGTAGTAGAGGTGGATAGAGATTTGAGGTAGGACCTATCGAGGTAGCTCAGAAGATCAGTAATATACTGGTGCAAACGTCCTGCTCTGAAAATAAGTTTAAGGAAGCACTGAAGGGCGAAGCACTTATTGGTATGGTGACAGTTGCACTTATGGCTACCACAGTAAGGTTCGCCTGGTCTGACATTGATGGGGAAAGAGATGCACCAAATGGGGTCTGCCTGTATGTGTGGTAGAAGGGTGATGAGGGGGTTACTGAGCATAGGCAAAATAGGCCTTGGTCATTTTTTGCGGGCTTCGGTGCTGTTATCAATGTTGAGGCATTTGCAGCTCTCAGTCTCCTGTGAGATAGGAGCGATCAAGGGTGCGGGAGCAGGGTGGGGGTGTTGCCGAGGTTTACTGAAGTTTTTTGCTTGCGAAGGTTGGCTCTGTTTGCGAACTCTTGGAGGCACTCGAAATCAATATAGCCGTTGACCTTCGATAGTATCTCTTCGAGTGATTTTTGTTTGTGAAGGACTAGGTGCTCTTTTACTCGGGTGTGGTCGGGCAGGGCATTCGAATATGCCAGAATAGTATTCGAGCAGTTGAGAATTTCTATTTTCTGGGATTCGTCGAGGAATCTTCATGGGTCTCACAGCCGTATTCTCTGAAATTGAACAGAGCGTCAACTCTAACCTCTCTGTCTTTGTTAAAGGCAAACTAGGCAATGAAGAGGTGTAAAAGTTGCTCGAAGTTACGAATCGGGCCATTTGGGAGATTGTGGTACCATCGAAGGGGGTTATCGGTAAGGCTTGTTGGAAAAAGGGAACATAATAGGTAGTCAGCAATAGAGTAGGGGTACAGGGAGTTTTTGAATTTGAGGATGCGAGATTTGGGGCCTGTGTTACGGTATTTGCTGAGTTTGGGCGCACAAAAATTAGAAGGTATTTCGATAGTTAAAAGTTTGGGGCAGATTGGGTTATTATGGCAGCTCCAGGAGTTTGTGGCGGGGCTCGCGCTGACGCGAATGACGGATCGTATTTTGTGGTCGAGGTCCTGCTGTCTAACATACACAGGACGTGGGGGAGATTGATGAATTCGAAGGTTGTGAGGTCGAGTGTGTGAGATAAAATCAGCACTGCGTTCGTCGAGCCGTTCCCGAGCAGGACGGCATCTGGGGTGTCTGGAGGAGCAGAAGGTTTAGTCGGAAGAGTCTTATGTGGGGTAAATCTCGAGGTGAATGGAGCCGGATGGGGGGATAATACGGGGAAAACCTTCAGCACCGGTGTAAACGGGGGGTATCTCGAGGTTTAGTGAAGGTCCTAGGCGGGCGCGAGCAGAGGTTCGATGGGTCTGGTGCCTGAGACGGGAGAACAGGTTCTAAGGGCTGTAATCTCTGAAACTCTCGGATTGGTGTTGCGCAGTTAGTCGATTGCTCTGTTCTGTCTATTTTCATCATCCAAGCGGCGATTTTTCTCTGTTTCTAGTGCCAAGCGGTGGTTTTCATACTCCTGGTTTAGTTGGTTCTGGTGATGCTCCTCTGTCTGAACGACTTGTTTGGATAGCAGGGCTATTTGGGCAGCGACTCCATCAATGGAGTGACCTGCCTGAGTTAAGTTCGAACGGCGTGTGGGGGCTATTGAGGGCAATTTGCTGAAGTAAAAAACAAGAGGGGAAGAAGGAAAGGAGATTGGTAGGGTGGAAAGCACAGACGGCGCCAATTGTAGGGAGCTAACTTTGTTCGAATGTGAAGTTGGTTCTTACAACATAGAATCGAACCTCAATCAAAGGAGTCAAGAAAATGACATAAAGTAAGATCTAGCTATAGACAAATTCTTACGTAGAGGCCCGAATATGACTCTCTACGACCTCTAATGAGGATTTTTAAGACAGAATGTATTACTGAAGAGTAAATAATAAGGTTCGAGTACAGAGTATCTGGGTAGTTGAAGGTAAAATGCAAAGGGCTGGAGATGATTTATCCTACCCCTCTTTAGTTTCCCTTCTCCTCTATTTATAGTGATAAAGGGAGCTGAGTCACCAAGGGTGGCTTAAGTTTACATGATTGCTGTCAGGAAATCCCAGTGATTTATGGGCATCGGTCATGTCGGTACTATCACTGTAATATTTATTGATGATGTCCCTGAATGGTGCGGTGGTTGGACCTGTCACTGTAGATGCACGGGCCAATCAATTCGCTGTCTGACCTGATGAGGTGATTGTCTGTCTTATCTTGTTTTAACCGTGTGTTAGTGAGGTTGAAGAGTTTCTGCTGCGGCTCGTTAATCAGTTCTCGAAGCTTTGCCTGATGTCGAAGCTTCGTCTTCGGGGGATCTCTGGGGAGTCTGTTTTAGAGATTGAGTAAGCTTCAATACATTTGAGTAGGCTGTGATGTAGGCTTTGACTGACTGTCGATGGCTACGAGTAGGCTACTACACGGAGGATGGTCGCTAGCGTAGATTCAGAATTGGAGTTAGATCCAACTCCAAAGGTATTACCCCCATTTTCTTGCATATTAGTTTCTCTTATGGTTCCCCAGGTTTGCAATTTTTCAGCCATCTCTTCTAAGAAGTCCAAACCCTCTACATCATCCTTATCAGTAAATTTCCCTAAGCAAAAAGATTCTACAGTTCTCTTGGTTTTTACATCTAATCTATCATAAAGATTTCTAGCTAGGACCGATGAGTCGATACCGTGATGAGGGGATTGTAGGATCAGTCCCTTATATCTCTCAAGATAATCATTTAAGCTTTCGCCATGAAGTTGGGTAATCCTAAGAATGGCCCTACGGAGGGTCTCAGTTTTCTCAAGAGAGTAAAACTTCTTGAAAAAGGCTTTAAGTAAGCATCTCAAAACTCATGATTGATTTTGGTCGTAGAGCTTGAAGCAAGCTCTTAGCTTTCCCTAGTAAAGAAAAGGGAAGCAACACAAGTTTTATGACCTTCATTTCGTTCTCATTCCTATACTTTTGGATAAACATTAGGTCATCAAATTCCCTAACATGAGCGTATGGGTTCTCATCTTCTCCTCCTGAGAATTTTGGCAATGAATTGATGAGTGCATTCCTAAGTTCAAATTTCCCAGTGGTAGAAGGTAAAACAATGTACGAGGTACGATTTGTAATTTTTGGAAACCTGTGATCCTTCAAAAGAATTCGCACGGGTCCCTGACCGTTATCATTGGCATCTCCCATCTCAAATGATTGGGGTGGAATACTAAACGGAGTGAATGGGGAAATTTGACTTGGATTGAGTCTCAAAGGAGAGACAAAGAAATCAAAGGTTTCTAACTCACCCTCAACAGGGAAGAGTTCCCTACGGGTATGGTTTGTATGGTCTCTCGTATTAATGGAGATTAGAATCTCCAGTTGGGCTGTCTCACTAACCTCATAGTAGATCGGAATATCAATCAAATCAGATTCTCTAAGCCTTTCAAGACGGCACCTAGGCCCTCAAAACCATTCTTTCATACACTAATAGATGTACACAGTATGATAATCACACAAGAATGAGGTGCACAAAAATAAACACAATAACCTTTTCTGATGGGCCTTAATTAAGGTCAAGTTATGAACCCGGTCTCAGGGTTTGGTTGCTCCTATTCCTTATAGTTGATCGATTCGCACGTTGAGTTGTGTATACTCTCTTTAGGAATAACTCACGTACAGTTTCAGTCACCTAGAAGCACCTGTGCTGGAAGGTGGAGCAAACCGCTTAGAATCACATTTCGACACTAGTTATGCCAGGGAACATACTTCCTCCAGACAAACGTAACCACTATTAGGGGTCTTAATGAGCGCGTTCCTAATGCTCCCGGTCCGAGCTCTATAAGCCTTTTTGTCTATCTATGTATTCTATGGCTTAATCTCTATTTCTTTTAAAGTCAATGTCTTGCTCCAAAAATGTTAAACCAGGCCATGACCTCTCGGATCCTAGTGTGTGGTGTCACACATGGATGATGAAATCCCTCTTTTTGTTTGCCCTTTCTCTTAATGTTAGAATTTAAAAGTACACAAACATCAGGCACATGAATAAAAATTGATCGCTTCGCAGGAGTACGGTGGGAGAAAGTACCTGCGGGGCACCCTTTTTTGGGGCTCGTTGTTTACCCCAATGAAACCGTTGAGATGGCATACTCGGGCTCTCTGGCTCAAGCTGGCATTGCAGAGAGGTCCTCCCAGAATGTGGGTTCCAATAAAGCCCCTGCAGAAAAATTACAATTGTTTTCCTCACCTTAATTTCAAAGTCAGTGCTCAAGAATACAAGGTTTTCTTACTACAATTCTCTCTTATGACGAAGAAGAAAGAAAAGAATAAAATAAATCCCACTGTAATGTTTTTTTTTTTTTTAACAAATACTACCACTGATTAAAGAACAAAACTGTGCACCCCACAGAACTCCGCAGCAACTCAGGATCCTTGCTTATGATGTCAACTTGAAAATTTGAAAGGCAACAACAGACCCACGATCAAAGCCTTAATACAAGCTAACGTTTTGAACTCCAAGCTTTAGAACTTTAATGGCCTCTTCCTTACAGCCACAAATCTTTAACTTTAAATATTATAAAGCCTTCATTTATTTAATGCCCTCCACCATTACTGCCTTGTCTTTAATAGTCCACTTACTTACACACCAAGTAGCAATTTCTTATAAAAGTAAAATAGTTTCGCCGATCAGTACCAATCTGGGGAACAAGACGGTAATAATCTTTGGTAGTCAACGTAAAGTGGGTCCTTCATTCGTCTCCTTTTTTTGTCTTGAATTTTTACTAAATACATGCAACAAGAAAACACCTCAAAAGGCAAAGGAATGATAAAATAAAATCAAGATTGAGTAATCTAATATAAATAAAATAAAATTGTTTGGCTTAAGAAACGAGAAGTACAAAGTATAAAAAATATAAAATAAATAAAACACAATCAAAAAATCATTTTCCTAATTACCGCAAGAAATCGGCAACGACGCCATTTTTATAACGGTCAAAATCCGGTGTTTAGTATGGTAGAAATCGAGTGTCGTTCACTTCCAAAAAGGACTAGAATATTGTTTTGTCTTGTGATTCAAAGTGGTAAAATACTTATGCTAATGAAGTCAAAAAAATGGGTTTTAGACAATAATTAAAAACCTAGGGAAAGAATTCACCTCAATTACACCAAATATATAAACTAACAATAGTTTACCCATAGTAATGATAATGGTTAATGACCTCAAGTCAAGTTGGTTCATCTTTTATCATGATATTTCATTTTAAACTACATAAAATACATGACTTTCAAGTTTGAAAATACGAAATGTGAAAGCATACAAATGCTAACTACAAACCGTGAATCTCTTGAAGGTCGGGCATTTAGTGTGAATAAAATAGAACTTTAGGGTAACTATATTCTTAATCACAAAAATTGGTCTATATCTCTTGGACATAGACCAATAATATAATATAACAATATAGAGATGAACATTTACAATAAAAGCTTATTTGGGTTAACACATGTAAGTTATATTTTTGGCATCAGCTTCCCCTAGAGGAGAAACTTAGCTAGCCATAACGAATAAAACAAAACAACCAAGTAAAGAAGAATTCATGATAAACAATGAAGAAAAATAAGAACTTTATTAAATGATAATAAGACTTACAAAATTCTTCAAATGCTCAAAACCTTACTCCAACTTCTCCAACAATGCTTTCTTCTTTTACTTATTCTCTCAAGTTTATGTTCTTGATGATCTTATGAGCTCATCACCTCTCCTTTTATAGATGAAGGAGAGGTTTCTTACATTTAATATGAAATTGTAACCTATGTCTTGAATGCACATAAAAATATAACCTCCAAGAGTTATCTTCTAAAATGTAACCTCCTCATGTGAGACCCTTGTGCTTGACAACTCTACTTCCTTCTCCAGCAGTTTATCTTTTGAGCTATATATCCCGTTATTTGTACATATTTGGTAAATGAGTTCCATGTGACCTGAATTGCAAAAATTGTTTTATAACTCATGTTAAATAATAAAATTAAGGATAATAAATATTAATTCATAAGGGAAAAGTGGTAATTTTACATGTCCATCAGATGGCAACACTCTGCGACACTGACCGAGATGAAGCTGGGATGATGATGAATAAGACGATGTATCAGGTAACTATTTTTCTCTTGAAATTCATAAATTTTTCTTAAGTGCATCATACTTCGAGAGATACTGATGGCTCGACTATTCTAGCAGATAGATGCTTGGTCGCTGGCTTTCATCAAGACCCAAAAGTTAACATCGCGGCAGTTGAAGCAGGCCCTTGAAAATCTGGAGCCCGCTCGAGGGACCAAGTAATCGCTGTTTTCTTAGATTAACATTTTGAAGCTAGAGCAAGGGACTGTCAGAGGTGAATACGAGAGGAGACTCGAAGCCCAGCGTTATAACCATACGCGGGTACTGAAGTTGAAGCTAGCTGGGAAGGATAAGGCAATGAAAGAGCAGAAGGAGACCTTCCAAGGGAAGTTTGATGAAGAATGTGAGACTAATGTCCGGCTGAAGGAGTTCATCGAAAATTTGGGGTATGATCCTAAAACTTTAAAACGTTTACCCATAGCTAATGATCCTATTGCTGACGATGTTGTTCAGACAGAGGGGGTAGAAGTAGATGTTGCCGATATAAGTGTAGGAGCAGCAGCTGTTGGGACTGGTACTAAGGAAGTCACGGATGTTGTTGTGTCAAACCCTTCGACTAAGGGTGCTGGAGTTGTTGGCGAGGAGGAACCTATAGGAGGAGATGGTGTAGGCACTCCGATATGTGGTATTGTATTTGGCGTACCAGACTATTTTTTCGGATCTTTCTATTGTGTTGTAATATTTGAACAATGTTGAGCTTGCTTTGAACTTGAGTTGTGAAGTTGTGATTGATGTGACTTGCTAATGGATGCTGAACTTGACTTGAATTTGCTTATTGATTTGTATTGAACCTGATTTTCTGATATATGGTATACTAAAATTTTGTGTGTGTATTAGAGTTGGTGATGTTCTTGCATACTTCTATCTACATATGTTGCAAGTGTAGCATGCTTATAGAATTATCAAACCTTGAAGACCTTTGAGATGGTTCTCCGAGTGTTAGTCGAGAGTTGAACGTGACACTTGGATGGGAACAAGAAATTTACTGGACTTTGAAGGCCTGAGCCTGATTGAAGTAGAATGTGGTTGCCCCCATTGTATTCTTGAGGGTCCGGTCTCTTGACCATTCATGTCCCTTAAGTTTGCTCCAAGTTTTTAGACTTGAAAAATTTCAAGGTCGCCCCCAAATATTAGTCGAGTCGAAGGGTTGACATGATACTTAGGGTGAACTAAGAAATTCACAGGACTTCAAAGGCCTGAGCCTGATTATAGTAGAATGTGGTCGCCCCTAATGCATTCTTGAGGGTTCGGTCTGTCGACCATTCGTGCCCCTCGAGTTTGCTCGAAATTGCAGACCTGAAAATTTTCAAGATCACCCCCAAGTGTCAGTCGGGTCAAAGGTTTGACATGACACTTAGGTTAGACCACAGAATTCAATGGACTTCGAAGGCCTGAGCCTAATCGAAGTAGAATGCGGTCGCCCCCAATGCATTCCCGAGGGTCTGGTTGGTCAACCATTCGTGCCCCTCGAGTTTGCTCGAAATTGGAGACTTGAAAATTTTCATGATTTCCCCCAAGTGTCAGTCGGGTCGAAGGGTTGACATGACACTTAGATTAGACCAAGGAATTCACTATACTTCGATGGTGTGAGCCTGATCAAAGTAGAACGTGGTCGCCCCCAATGCATTCTCGAGGGTCCGGTCTATCGACCATTCGTGCCCCTCGAGTTTACTCAAAATTGGAGACTTAAATTTTTTTAACGTCACCCCCAAGTGTCAGTCGGGTCGAAGGGTTAACATGACTATTAGGTTATACCAATGAATTCACTGGAAAATAGAAGGCAAAGTTAAGAGGAAAATATGTTCATTGGTTATACTGTATTTACATCAGTGGAACAAGGTAAAGGTTGTGGCCTGTTGTATGATACTAACTGCATTGTATTCCATGGATTTGGTGGAAGTGTACCTCGGGTGGGTCGGCAGCAGGGGTAGGTCGAGGTTTGAGGTACGACCCATCGAGGTAACTAAGGAGGTCGACAACATACTGATGTAGACGACCCTCTTTGAGAATTATTTTGAGAGAATACTGTAAGGTGAAGAATTTGTTGGTGTGGTGAAAATTATACTTGTGGTTTGCGTAATAAGGTTCGCCTGGTTTGATCTCGATAGGGAAAAGGATATGCCATATGGGGTGTGTCTGGATCTGTAGTAGAAGGGTGCTGCTAGGGCACTAAGTTTGGGGAGGACAGGCTTCGGTCATTTTTTGTGAGCTTCGACAGTATTGTCAGTAGGGGACGTTTGCAGCTCTCAATCTCCTGTGAGACAGGAGCGATCAGGGGTGTAGGAGTAAAAGGTTGGCCTTGTCGAGGTTTATTTGGGTTGGTGGTGGAAGGCTGCCCCTGTTTATTTGATTCGCGGAGGTGCCCTAGGTCGATATGCCCATTGACTTTTGAGAGCATCACCTCGAGGGCTCGCGGTTTGTGAAGGACCAGATACTCTTTGACATGGCTGATATCCGGTAAAGTTTTCTAATACGCGAGTATGGCATTCGGGCAGTTGAGGTTTTTGACTATGAGTGACTCTTTGAGGAACTTCGTTGTGAAGGCCTCAAGGGTTTCACTGGGGTTTTTTCTGAAATTGAATAGGGTATCGACTCAGACTTTACGGTCCTTGTTGAAGGAAAATTGGGCTATTAGGAGGCCAGATAATTTTTCGAAGCTTCGAATCGAGCAATTGGGAAGGCTATGATGCTAACGAAGAGGGCTATCTATGAGGCTGGTGGGGAAAATTTGACACATCAGGTAGTCAACCGTGGAGTAAAAGCTCAGAGCATTTTGGAATTCGAGAATGTGGGATTGAGGATCAGTGTTTCGTTATTTACTGATTTTGGGGGCTCGGAAATTTGGAGGTACCTCGATAGCGAGGAGTTTAGGGTAGAGGGTATTGTTTAACCGACTCCATGAGTTTGGTATTAGGCTCGCATTGATGCGGATTGTAGGGTAGATTTAGTAGTCAAGATCCTACTGTGCATGATAGGTAAGATAAGGGGGTGATCGATGGGTTCGAGGGTGATGAGGCCGAGTGTTCGGTGTGTGCTCGGCACTGTGCTCCCCGAGGCATTCTTGAGCAGGGCGATGTTTTGTGTGTCTGTTAGAGAGAAGGGTGGAACCAGAGGAGCCCTCCATGGGGTAGATAGTGGGGGGAGCACCCTCGGTACCAAGATGGACCGGGGGTACTTCCAGATGTGGTAGGGGCCCCAATCGAGCGTGGGCAGACACGCGCGCGATAGGGAAGGTGCACGTGATAAAAGTGGAGCGTCGAGAGGCAGTAGTCGCTGCAACGCCCGAACTGTGTTACATAAGTCATCAATGGCACAGTATTGTCTGTCGGCGTCATTCAAATAGAGTTGCCGTTCAGCTTCAAACTTTTCGTAGTGTTCTTTGCGCTCCTCACGCAATTGTGCTCGGTGTCGCTCCTCAGCCTGAGCAAATTGAAGACTAAGAAGGGCTAATTGGGTGACAAATTTGTCGGTGGAGTTGCCGAGATGGGTAGAAGTGGAGTGTAGGGTGGGGGCCATTTGAAGTGGTTTGTAGCAAATATGAAAAGAAAAGTACAATACAGGGAGAGATTGGTTGGGTGGGAAAGTATAAACGGCGCCAAATGTAAGGGGAAGTTGGGTCTTACACTACGAGATTTAGCTTCTATCAAAGGGTTCAATCATATAATCAATAATACGAGTAATCTAATGATAATATACTTGCGTGAAGGCAAATAATGGATCTCTCCTGGACCTCTGATGAGGATTTTTATGAAAATTGATATAACTGTCAAGTAGTCAAAGTTTTGAGTACTGGGTAATTTACAGAGTGATTGAAGGTAAACTGCAAGGCTTTGGGGGAGAGATTTTGTAGCCTCCCCTTGGTTCCCCCCCCCCCTCTTCTATTTATAGAGCATAGGAAGGGCCAAGTCACCATGGAAAGTTAAATTATAGATGTATTCTCCGCGTATCAGGCAGGTATCCTAGAGTTAGTGCTGACGGGTTAAATGTCGGGTCTGGCACTGTGCTTTAACACTATAGAAATTGTTGGTTCTGTCACTGTAGACGTTGTTTGATTTGTCACTGTAGTTGTTAGGATCAATAATGCTGTTGTTCTTGTCTGGTAAGCTAGCTTATCTGACATGTTTACCTTTGACCATGTACGACTATGGTTGAAGTATTTCTGATAGTGATTTGGGGTTCATGTACCGATAGATCTGCCTTCATCTTCGAGGCCAGTTCATAGTCAAAATTCATGTAGTCACGAAAGGCTTATTTACGGATGATTGGGCTTCGAGGTATTCATATTGGCTTCGATGTAGCCTTCAAGTGTTTGATTGGAGCTAGAAGGCTGTGAGTAGGCTACTATAAGTGCCCTTCACACACTCATCCAGGCTGATTCTATCTAAAGTACCCCTTTCCCCATCGAGGTTCGAAAGGACGAGCCCTACTGCCAAAACCAAAAATGGAATTGCCACCTTACAAACAAATGTTATGCTCTACAGCGACCGCTGGAAAGGATTCTTAAAGATGGTGGCCTATATTAATATGTTGCCGATCTCCCACACTATCTGGATGGGTCATACCTCAAGCCCTAACCCACTCAAAATACTGACCCAGCCGAGGTACGTATTTTTCAACTCCACCTCGTCGAAGTTAATAACATCGACAGTGGTCATACTCGAAGCAAGCATAAATGAATCGAAGAGTGTTGTAAGCTTACATATCACAAAAATTACCCGTCCTCCTTGCCGAATCTAGTCAACGCCCTCGACCTGAAGGTATATCCATCATCGATTATGATACCTCTCACGTGCAATTTCCCCACTCCGATCCTTTGGTCATTATGATCAAGGTCGAGCATCTTGTCTTACATATGATTCCCATCGATGCGGGCAGCACGGCCGACGTGCTCTACCTCCAGACTATCAGTACCACGCAAAAAATAGACCTCATTATTTCAGCCAACATAGAACTCAAAAGTTTTAACGGTGCTATCGTGGTAGTCATTGGTCGCCTTAGCCTTCCTTTCACCACCTATCCAGTTACCCTCCAAACCAATTTCCTCGTCATCGATAAGAAATTTGAATATTTGGGCATTTTAGGGGGTGATTGGCTCCATGCCATGAAAGCCATACCTTCTACCTACCACCAGACACTGCGTTTCGCAACCCTGCGTGGAATGTGAAACATGAAAGGCTCCCAACGCTTAGCACGCTCATGCGAGCACCCTAAAATTAACCTTACCAAGAAACTGGTAAAACCATAGCAATCACTACATTACTCTCTCTCTACCACCTCGACCCCTTCTGCCACACCTGTTGAACCTACTATTTACGTCAAACTCAATGGCCCTGGTCGAGGTACATTCATTTGCAATTTTTTGGATGCCGCCGAAAGCCAGGAACTCACAATGTTTCTTCGAACAAATAAAGATTTATTTTCTTGGACGTTCCATTAGATGCCCGGCGTCGACTGCACCCTCACCTACCATCGACTTGACCTCATCCCTAAATCCATAGCTGTAAAGTAGAAAAAATGTACTTTGGCACCGATGATCTAAGAAATAGTGAACCTCGAGGTCGAATAACTCCTAGCTGCTGGGTTTATCAGAGAAGTCAAGTACACCTATTGGATCTCGAATATTGTCGCTGTCCCCAAGAAGAATGGCCAATTCTGAATCTATGTCGACTTCAGGGATCTTTACAAACACACACTGAAGAACTATTTTTCTTTCCCGATCATTTCAGTACTTCTGGGCGCGACAGCCAGTCATGAATGCATATTTATGATGGGCGTAGCTACGGGTTACAACCAGTACCCGTCCTCCCTTCAGCCTAAAAAATATTGGTGCCACTTACCAACGCCTTGTTACCACCATATTCAAACCTCTGCTTCCTATGTCGATCAAAGTTTATATCAACTACATGTTATGTAAGAGTCTTCAAAAACATACCCACATACAAGACCTGACTGAAGTCTTCTCGATACTTCGATCATACAATATGAAATTAAACCTTGACAAGTACCAATTCGGCTTGTCCTCCAGAAAGTTCTTGGGTCACCACATTAGCAAATAAAGTACCGAAATTGACCCTACCTAAATTTGAGCCCTCGTCGATATTCCCTCTTCCCTAACAGGAAAGAAGTCCAAATGGTAGCCGGCAAAAGAACTACCCTAAACCACTTTATCTCCAAGTCCTCCGACCGTTCCGCTTGGCTATTCTACGTCTTGCGCAACTAAGATTTTCATAAAGCCTAAATGAGAAACCCAAAAATTAACTAGGCAGGCGAATGCAGGCAAGCTTTTCTCAAGCTCAAAACTTACCGTGGCCAACCATCTGTCATGAGTACCCAGTCGAAGGTGAAGTGGTTACCTTATATCTAGCAATCACTGAGACTTCAATTAGATTGATTCTTATCTTAATCAAACCATACTTCCAAGCGCACCACATATTCGCTATCACCAGTTACTATCTTCGAGAAATCCTCAGTAAGAAAGATAAGTCCAAACGAGTGCATCAGTGGTCCGTCTACTTTGGTGAACATGATATCTATCACTTTCAAAAAACAAGCTTCTCAAAAGGGACGGGTAGTCATGGATTTCCTTGCCGACTTCCCGGTTGAAGACATCGACTGGGAGGAACACGAAGATGATTTACCCGAAGATCATATCGAACAGACTGACCCTTTGGACCCCAACACGAGCTGGCATCTCCTTACAGATGGATCTACAGGACCAAATGGTTCTGAGATGGGTACCATCCTGGTCACACCTTCAAACGATCGAATCGAAAATGCCATCAAATTAAATTTCAAATGTATCATCAATGAGGCCGAATACGAAGCATTAATACATGGTCTCGATCTCACCCTCGAACTTGGTGTCCCTAAACTAGCAGCATTTACTGATTCCCTACTTATTCAGTGATAGTACACTTACAAAAACTAGGCAAACGGTTGCATGACTGAGTATGCAGCACTCGTCCGCCAGCGCATGAACTATTTACTATAAAAATATCGATTACACATTACCCTCGAGGCAAAAAAAAGATATGGCGACGCCCTCGCTTACTTCGTCGCTATATTAGGCCAGTCCAAATCTCAAACCCTCGATATTGAAGTACTCGAACGCCCAAGTATCGACTAGATGGTGATCAACTCCATCAATACTGAGGGTGAGAGTCTCGATTTTGCCGACTGGCACACCACTTTTCTAGCATTCTTCAACAGTTCCACCTTACCAGAGGACCCAAAAGCCAAACATTCATTACTGGAAAACTGCTAACAATATACAGTCTCTAAGGCGGCCTACACCGCAAATCCCCAAACGGCGTACACCTCTGATCCAATTCCCAACGCGAAGCTGCCATCATACTTCTTGCTGAACTTTATGAAGGCCATTGCGGTTCTAGCACTACTGGTCGATCCATGGTTCTTCGAGCAATAACCCAGGGTTTATTCTGGCCCAATATGAAGAAACAGGCAAATGAATATGTGAAACACTAAAAAGAAAAGAAGCTACGTTCAGCCAAATCATGAGAGTCGTCTCTCTCCTCCTTCGCTTCCCTAACCCTAGCCGTCTCCCTCGCTAGGGTTTCTTCCATTTTTGATCCCTCCTAGGTTCTAACCTTTTTAGAACCTTGCTTTCTCTGCCTTTATCTCGCATTTCTCTTCTTTCTTCTTCAGATTTTGTTTCTCCATGGCTGCTAGCAACACTTCCGGTTCTTCAGCCCTCCCTAACCCTTCTTCCTCTTACCCTCCCCTCCCTAACACCCTCGGCAACATCAGCTCCATCATCCCTTCTGCAAATCTGTTGCAACCCATTTAAGACTGACTCAACCCTATCATCAAGCCCACATCACATACCAAACCTTCTTTTGCAAGCATTGCCTCTGTCACAGCAGTCTGGCCTATTCTCGAGAAGTTTAAACCGGATACTAGAGTAGTAGTAAAGGATGGAATACCGGTGATTTCGTTCACACCTTCAGATCTGAACAAAGCTGCTTCAGCTTTTAACACAACTCTAATCATGAGTTTCCCGACAGGGAAACCTAAATTAGACGTCATCGTGAGTACTATCAAATCAAATTGGGGTCTTATGGCTAAACCGAAGATTGCCGGCCTCGATTACAAACATATCATGATCATGTTGATGTCGTAGAAAGACGTCACTCGATCTCTCTCTAGAGAATCAAGACAGATTAAAGGCTTCTTCTACAAGTTGGCTCGCTGGTCCACCGACTTCGACCCCAAAAAGGATTCCCCCTTTGCGACGGTGAGGATTGTTTTCCCGGTTTGATGTTACACCATCAGAACAATGGCATTCTCAAGGAATTGGCATGACTTGTTGGGAAGTACTTGATCACTGACTCAACTACTCTTAGCCTGAGCAGACCAAGCACCGTTCGTGTGTGTGTTGAGGTCAACCTTATAAAGGAAATCCCATCCAAAGTAGGTCTCGCCCTTTGCAAATCATTCACCGTCGAGCAAGTGGTGTTGTATGAAAGACTTCCAAAATATTGTGGTCATTGCATATTGCAAGGACATACCAAAGCCAGCTGCACTAAACTTCAACCAATTATCATTTTAGACAAGAGAGAGGAGATTAGACAAGGCAAAGCTTCAATGATGGGAACATCAGTCGGCGCTAGCAACAAGTTTACAAGACCCTGAGCTGTAGAAACTGTAGCTGCAAAAAGCGGCAACAAGGACTCAAGTCATACAAGCTACATGCGAAATTCAACACAGATCTTTTCCTATGTCATATTTGGGAGTTCCCATTAGCTATGGATGAGTAAGGTTATCTCACTTCGAAAAATTGATAACAAAAATGCACGATGTATAGAAGGTTGGCAAGGAAAGCTACTATCACTAGGCGGGAAGCTCATATTACTAAATCATGTTCCAAACTCGATGCCCATCCATCTTTTATCATGTATTATAGTTGCCCTCGGGGTCATCAACAAGATAGATTCGATGTTCTCCAACATTTTTTGGGGCAGTTTCGATGGCCCAAACAAAAAACATTGGGTTGCATGGGATTACCTTTGCCTCCCCAAGGACGAAAGCGGACTTGGGATTCGTCGGCTTGAGAACATCAAGTACAGTTTTTTACTTAAGAAATGCTGGAATTTTCTTCACAGCAACTCCACATGGGCCTCCTTCTTCAGGAGAAAATACACCATTAATGGGGAACCCCGATTGCTAAATGGGGACTCTATTATCTGGAAACAGATGAAAGGCCTACTCGCTATGGTAGAAGCAAACACAACTTGGTCTCTCGGCAAAGGTGAAATGAGTTTTTGGTTTGATAATTGGACAGGGGAAGGTCGGTTTTCGGAGTTACTTAACCTCGAATGCACGCAACAAATCAAGGTGAAGAACGTTGTAGTTAACAACAGCAACTGGAACTGGCAGCAACTAGAGCACGATATACCGACTCTTTGGAAGCAAACACTTCCGCACAAGATCTTCAGCTGGAAAGCATGGAAGAAAATCATCACTGTGGATGAACTCATACAACAAAGAATTCCTCTCATTTCAAGGTGTTGTTGTTGCAATATAGGCACAACAGAAATGTTGAATCATCTACTCGTTCAGGGAGAAACGACAGCGACGTTTTGGGCTCACTTTGGAAATGTTTGTGGAGTTAGGCAAGGAGAGAATGATAGTTGGTGGACACGGCAAGGGCTATGGTTCCAAACAGCGGACACACGAACTCAAATGGGAATTGTTCGAGGAGTTCTTCCGGCTTTCATAATATGGGAGGTCTGGAAAGCAAGATGCGCTTATAGATTCGAGGACAAGTCAATATCTCCCTCAACCATTATCCGAACTATCAACAAATATCTATTAGAGAGCATGTTCAAGGTACAAATAGCACAACATAGCAACTTCAGCGATGTCATATCCCTCCAAGTGTTATAATTAGTTTGGCTCTCCGTGCGCTCCAAACGGTCTGTTATGATCCGATGGACTTTCCCACCTCCTAGATACTTTAAACTAAGCAATGATGGTTCCGCTCTTCCTTCTGGTATGGGTGGTGCAGGAGGGATAATCCGTAATCACCAGGGTGATCATATGCTCGGGTTCCGCCTAGCTCTTGGCCAAGGGACAAATACGGCCGCAAAAATGTATGCCGTACTCCATGGCCTTCTATACTGCAAACAACAAGATTGGTCTCTGCTTATCGTCGAGGTGGATGCCGAACTCATAGTAAATTGGTACAAGCGCACGCACCGCTGCCCTGCCAAGTATAGAGCAACTTGGAATATGATCACCCAACTAGGACAAGCGCTAAACATTAGCATGACACACACTTACAGGGAAGGAAATGGAACAGCTGATGGCCTCTCCAAACTTGGCAGCTCCCAATGATTAGCCCTCTTTTGTACGGGGGCCTCTCTCCCACGTCAAATTTGAGCATCTTATTTCATGGATAAACTTGGCATGGTCATTGTTCGGCTATAGACTAGTGGCAAGGCTTTATGTCCTCCACTTGTATCCCTTTTTGTTATATAAATAAAATCCATATTCGTTAAAAAAAAAAATGGGAAACACTGTGACAAATGCCAACATCACGCCCATGATATTTGAAGCCCCTCATAGGAACTCTATTACAGCCAAGTTGTTTGGCCATTCAAGCGATGGGTCATTGATCACGTAGGCCCCTTCCCCAAAGCTTCAGACAACAGAGAATACATTTTAGTCGCCACAAATTATTTCAATAAATGGGTCGAAGCCGTGCCTTTATGTCGATCTAGGGAAGAAAAAGTCACCAAGTTCCTCTAGGAAAATATTATCGCACATTTCGGCTGCCCGCATATGATTCGATGCAACAATGGTTGAAATTTGTAGGGCACAAAGTGCATAATTTCCTCAAAATGTACAATATTATCCTTTCCCCCTCTGCTCCTTATTTCCCTCAGGGAAATTGTCAGGTCAAAGTAATTAATAAAACTATAGTCGACAGTTCTAAAAAATACATTGACGTGAAGAAGGGCCGGTAGGCTTAAAAATTACAACATGTACTCTAGGCTTACCATACCGTACCAAGAACGGGGAGGGGGCTGTACTACTTTTCTCCTAGCCTATAGTATCGAAGTTGTGTTGCCCACTAAGTTTGAGGTACCCACGCGTGACCTTGACCTTCGCGATGATGATAATGAGTTTGAACTTGGATGTAATATGTTATGGATCAATGAAACCGGAGACCGAGCTATAACTAACCTCGAACGCTATCAAATCTCTTTCCATAAGTCATACAACAAGGGGGCTCGACCAAGAAGTTTCGATATTGGAGATTTGGTACTTTGACGAGTCACACCTTCTTCAAAACCTCACAATGTTGGCAAGCTAGCCGAATCTCAGGACGGACCTTATGTCATATACGATAAAACTGACAAGGGATTGTATTACCTGATGACCGAAGCTGAAGAGCCCCTACCTAATCCTTAGAACACAATGTAGCTAGTATCTTACAAAAGCCCACGACCACAAATCCTCACAACTGATGTAGCCATAATATATAATAAATTAACATATTTTTCTCCTCTGAGCTTCACCTCATACCTCCAGCGAACTTCTTGAGTTAGTCAAACCTAAGTATCATGCAAACCCTTTGCCCCAGCTGCAACTTGGAGGCGACCTCAAAGTGTTTTAAGGTACCAATTTGAGCACCCCCGAATGGCATGAATGGTCAACCGACTGCACACTCAGGGATCCATTGGGGTTGACCACATTATGTTTTCTTTAGGATCAAAACCGCATATAGAAATACACAAGGGGCGACCTTCAAAGTCTAGTGAACTTCTTAAGTTGGTCAGACATAAGTATCATATCAACCCTTCAACCTGACTGATACTTGGTGGCGACCTCAAAGTTTTTCAAGGTTTCAATTTTAGCACCCCCGAGTGGCATGAATGGTCAACAGACTGGACCCTCAGGGATGCATTGGGGCTGACCACATTATGTTTCGTTTAGGATCTAACCCACGGATAGAATTACTCAGGGATAATCTTCAAAGTCCAGTGAACTCCTTGAATTGGTCAAACCTAGTATCATGGCAACCCTTCTACCCAACTGATACTTGGGGGTGACCTCGAAGTTATTCAAGGTTCCAATTCATGCACTCCCGAGTGGCATGAATGGTCAACAGACCAGGCACTCAGGAATGCATTGGGGCTGACCACATTATGCTTTGTTTAGGATCAAAACCGTAGAGAGAAATACATAAAAGCGACCTCAATAATTTTCAAGGTTCCAATTGGAGCATTTACCCTGCATTTTTCAACATTCTTCAGTCTACATATCAAACATACCAGTAAATTCATTCAAATACACATATATACCAGCATATATCAAATTATTGAAAGCTAGATATCAAGCACAACCTTAACATACATTATAACCCAGAATAGTTTATTAGAGACAGTAAAGGCCCAGCAAGTTTTCCTCTCAACTCAAGCAACTTATAAAGGGTTACCCGCATTTTTTGTAGGTACAGCCATATCTTCCATACCATGGTTATCTTCTATATTATCGCCCCCACCACCTTCATCCACAGGGGCCACTCCTGCACTATTGCCCACAGGGGCCACTCCAGCATCATCGCTCATAGTATCCACCTTCATCCCCTCCATGTTTACCACATCATCGACAGAGGGCTCCTCCGTTGGAGAATAAAGTTCGAGGGTATCTGGATTATATCCCAACACATCTAGAAATGTCTTCAGGATTGTGGTCACCTCGCACTCCTATTCATACTTTGCCTAAAAACGTTGATGATTTTTTCGCAATTGCTCCTTTTGGCTTGCAACCTTCGCCTCTATCACTACTACCATCGCGTAACAACTAGTGACCACTGCTAGGTTCTCCCTTGCTACCTCAGACCAAATGTGCAGATGTTCTCACTTAAGCTCTCTGATCTGGGACTCCAAGGACAGAATGGTCCCCTTCGTAAGTTCACCCTTGCCCTTCGTCAATTTCAGCCTCTCACTCGTCGCCTTTTATGCCCTGGTAAAGGAAATCATCCAAGCATGCATCTGCACGAATCATCAATACCTCAACTACTCAGTAATCCTCAAAGCATATATTCACTGTCAACCTACAAAATAAACTTGCCTGATGCCAAATAAGATCTGCACGCCGCCGTGCTTCTTCTGGGTATGGTGCAAAGATTTATCATCGACTCTACCGTTACTCGAGCATCTTCTTCTTGTTCGGCTGAGATCCACCGAGCTTTGATCGGGTCATTCCTTTCAGCAATCTGTTTACGAGTCCTCTTTCGCCCAGTTGTTTTTGTTAAGTAGGTGATCGAACCTTCGTTAGTAGCTTTGCCTTTGCCCTTGTTTGTCTGCAGTACTACTTCGGGAACAGTCTCGAGCACGGTCGAAGGAGTGGATATGGGCACTCCTCAACGACCCCTCGGTATGAAACTTGACTTTCGCGTCAGATTGTTATAGTCCATCTCACCTGCCTCTGTAGAGGTACCTGCCTCTCTCCTCCTCCTCGATGGCCTAGCTACAACCGATACCTCCCATAAAAACATATCCGTCTTCTTGCATCTTTTTCTTACAATGCCCAACTTCCGAATGACTTCATTCACCCAGTCCTTACTCTCGTTGATGAGATCGTCGATATAGGTCCTCGGGTGCTTTAACCCGTTATTGGTAGATTTTGCAAAAACAACAAATTCAACGTCATAATTCTAGTCGAACCAACAACACAACATATTCGATTATAAACTTACTCGATTGGAAGAGCCTATTCTTTAACCCAAATTCTACTTCCCCATGGGCATTCTCATAATTCCCCTTCATTATTACATAATCTTTATCCCACCTATGCCAAGCCAAACATAAGTCAAATAGCCACGGTTTGTTCGAGTGGCACGGGATGTGTTACATCCCTACCTTCTTATTTACCTTCTTCAAATAGAATGATACTATGTCGAACCACTCAATAGAAAATCTCCCCTCGCGCCTTAGCTCCACATTCATCCCCTCAATTGCCCTCATTATCTTATAGAAATTACCGTTCATCTAACATGGTGCCACATCCCAAAAGTTTAGCACCTGTTTTACTAGCCTTTGAAGTAGTAGTTGCATTTCTAAAAAAATCTGCCCCCTGAACGCCATAACCCCCTCATGAAGGGAATCCATAAATGAATACTTTGCCCTTAACAACACCAGTATAACCCCCTTCTTCGCCAACCCGTGTTTTTCCATAAATCGGTCTAGCCTCGCATGTTCCTGAGGAGAGACCTGTCCTACATATGTTCCTTCATCATCTGTCTCTTCGCTACTATCACTCTCCTCTTCTTCCCCTTCGTCCTTCTCATCCCCCGAAGGTTCAACCCCAATCTCCTCACCTCATTCCCCATACTCGGCCTCTTCTTCGTCATACTCTCTGACTATTCGAGCCCTACGTCGGCTCCTCTTCGATACACCCATATCTGGCTCTACTACAGCCAACGGTGTATCTGTTGCAATTTATAACTCTTCCACGTCACTGCTCGCCTCCCCTCGACCAAATGTATATGGCTTATTTATTTTTTCATCATCCCCATCTATCAGCCCCATCCTCAAAGCTTGACGGTTACGCATTATACCCTATAGAAGAAGAGGATTGACAATTGGCTCGATATATTCAAGTATCAAGTTTTGGTTTCCTACTGTACTATTACCTACCGACACACAACCATCGGCAGTTCCACAACCGAATACTCGAGTACTACCTCCTCTACTCCCCAAACTCATGCCACTCAGCATTTATGCTTCGTCGGACATCCCAGCTTCGTCCATTACGCCACAACCCAGTTGTACCATTGCCGGCGTCTCAGCAAAGACTTCTCCCCTCACCTACCCAAGATCCAAAAGCAAAAAAGAAGATGAAGATCAACAGATATTAGTTATCCCTAACGGGCAGTCCAGGGACATACCTGTTCGATGACGTTGATTGTATCAAAGTCAAAATCTAATAGCTATAAAGGTGCCTCTTGCTTATATCTCTACAATAAATTCAACAGCGACAATAGTGGTATTTTTTCTTGTTTGGGTCTCTCTCTCTCTCTCTTTGAGTGGAAACAGTGTTGGTCTTTCTCTCTCTTTTTATCCTCTCTTTAAATAATAACACCCAAAATTGCCTAAATTTCCCAACCGTCATCATAACCACTACCCCCACTCCTTCTCCTATTTCCCCCCATTTTCAGGCACTCTAAGTATTTGCCATACTGCCCCTACTTATGCACACGTGCGTGTGTGCCACATTTCCCCTCAAGAGAGTATTTCCTTCATTTTCTCAAACCCTCGATACCCTCTTAAAGTCAATGACTATACATGATCCTGCCTTTGATAACCTTTTTCTTTGACACCAGGCTCTTGACACCCTACCCGGACCTGCCACATCACCCTCAATTACCCACACATGGCCTTCACCCCAATCCCAAGGAAACATAATTATGGCATGCTACGAGATACTGCCCCATGAACACTATTACCTCTGAAACCTCTGCCATTCTGGCTATCTACCTTTATAGTCGAAGCCTCCCATACATTCGTTTTTCGAGCCATCTTATACATTCAACCATAGTCGCAGCCCTCGACCACATTCGTTCGACCATCGATCAATGCCCTTCACTTTTACCAAAGTCTAGAACTTTATTACCATTCCTATTCTTCCCAAGGGGTATACATGTAATCTAACCTCACATGGTAACTCACCCCTTTTCTATCTATATTACATTCTAGGTTACTTGTATCAAGACAAACTATGTTTGATGCGTCTCCCAAAGAAAAAAGTAAGATTTAAGGGTCTTGATTGAATTACAGCTGGCTTTCTTTTTTGATGCCCACGTCACTTAAAAAACCAACTTATGTAACTTCTTCTAGAAACTGAAACTAACCGCATCTCCGCTTAACACATTTATGTCTCCCAAATTCTACTTTCTGCAAATATTTAAACTTTTCCTCTTCTCTAACACCACCCCCTCCTACCACCGAGTCCTAATCAAGAACAGGTATTCATCTCTCTCTCTCTCACACACTCTCTAAACCCAACTCTCAGCAATAATTTGTTTTAGTAACAATTGATTTCAACAATATAAGTTTAAAACCAAAGCCCAACTCTCTCATAACTTCCTCTCTCTCACTCTAAACCAACCATTATGAACTTTGAAGCTTTGAAGTTTCACCCCTCTCGTGATTTTCAAGCTTCCACTCCTCTCTGCGATCTCTAGGGGCAATTTTGAATCTACGATTGGGGGATTTCGATGATCTCTCTCTCTCTCTCTCTAGGGTTTTGCCATTGTTCCACCATTAACAAGATTCAGATGCCATTAACGAGGTTCAGATTTTGATCTTCGACCAACAAAATTTTGATTTAGCACTCAATCTTTATTTTTAATTCTCTGCGATTCTAATCAACTGCGAGGGTTTCGTTCTCAATTTCACAATTCATACGTTTGAACATTTCGATTGTAACACTCCATCACGACCGACAGAGAATTGCACATAATGGGGTTCATCGGATCACCCCTCTTTACAATTTAGAGTAATTGTAGATTAAGGTTTGATGTGGTAATATGATATAATGTGGGTTTGGTGTGAGATTTTGATTTGGATTTAAATAGTATGTGCATCTCCACAATCATGGGGTTAAATTTGGTTTCTAAAGGTTTGGATTTCAAGTGCGACCTATCAATTCGAATCGGCTTTGTGGGTACCAATTTCCTTAAGGTTATTTAGGGGTTTCATCATCTATACTCGATTGTTGTTCGTTATAATGTGGGTATTTTCCGTATGTGAGGCTTTAATGCTTTGTTATGCTTTAAGGGTTTTAATCACTAATATTAAGATTTCATTGGTAATATCTCTAGGGTTCGATGTACAAGTTCAACATTTGAAGATATGCGGGTTTGAGTAGTTAAAAGATGTTGCAATGTGCTTTGTTATGCTTTCAATTGAGGTTTTCCCTGGATTTTTTCAATTTCATTTGGTTTCACGAGGATATGTGGGTCTGAGTAGTCAAGGGATGTGAGTTGGTGTTTTAGCCGGTTTTCATTACCATTGGTTTTGGAGAATTGTGTTTTACCCATAGTTATACAACTCTATTTGCTACAGCCCCTAATTCAATGCTTGAGTGCTTTCATGAGTATAGTAAAGAATGCAGTTTAGTGTTGAATGTAGAGTAAAGAAATCTAATGGATTATTGAGCTTGATTTTTGTGCTTGCGATATAATCATTCTGTTTTGATGGGTGATAGCAAGAAATCCAAACTCTGATAACATTCTATTAACTATCTTTTAACAATCTTGGCATTACGGGTTCTTACTTTCATCTCTGCAAATAGGTTTTTATGAGAAAATGTATCGGGTTTGATTGCTTGGGGAACTTAGCGAGGAAAGTATAAAATGATACACAGAGGCATGTTGGAGATAGTTTTATTGGTCTAGCATTAAAATAGTGTAGTACCGAAAGGTACACCATTTTGGTTTTAAGGATTTCCATTCGTGGCATAAACACGGGTTTAAAGAATCACCATTTTGGTTCGTATAATTGTTTTTTTTTTGAGGCGAATTCGTACTTACAACAATGTTTATTGTTTTTGCAGATTATTCCCATAATAATAAGTCACCATTGTCTAACACACCAAGATGTAAAGCCAATAGAAAGATTGAAACGAATGTGAACCCAAACTTTGAAAGGTGTTTTTTCCTTTGGTATATGCTTTTGCAGATTCATAACCATTCTTGGTGTAAAGCCAATGTTACAGAATATGATTAGGCTCTTATTTGTTGGAGTACTGAGTTTGACCTATTACATTGTGGAAGTTGGGATTTTGCGAATTGTCCAGATAATATGTACGTAGATGGGATTTTCTCAAATAATAATAGAGGGAGGCTCATGTCTTTGATGTAATCTCTTATGAAATGTTTAATGTGTAAATATCACTTATGCATTATTTATGAATACAACTTTTTCTATTCTTGAACCTCTTTGTGTTATGTGCTTTGCAGATTCCACTATGGGGTTTCATCTTTGGGGTGTAAGAAATGCCAGTATATCCATACCAACATATGCACGGGTAGCGTCGAAGGTGCATCGACATTCTTTCCGTGGCGAGCCACAGGTAGTACTATGATTTATCATTTTGCAAAGTTATTTTCATAAAATCGTGCAAAATATGCTATAAGCCTCAAGGATACAATTAGAAGAAATTGAAACACGGTCATATCAAGCATACTAAGCAACTATTTGAATCAAGAAGAAAAAAACAAGATCATTGTATCAACGTAGTATAACAATGAATATGCAAATACAATTTTTCGGTGATTCAAAATATTTGAACATACATTTTCATTTTGCAGTTTGAGAACATGCAATTTTTCATCATAGTGCAAAACTAAACATTAGAATGTTGCATTGTATCAGTTGACAGATAAAAGAAAGGAAATATCACTTTCCAAGCTGCATTGCATGTAAAAGTAATCCCTAACTTCTTGAAGTTTTATCAGTGCAGAGAGTGGTCTCTCTGTCAGAAAGGCTTACTTAATTTGAATTTAACCAATAGCTTCTCCCTCTGAAAGCCACACCTGCCGCCCATTCAGGTTGAACGGGTCTACCAATTGCCTGATAAGCGTGACCCCACCGCAAATCAAGTTTATGCATATGGAGTAGAAGATAAGGGATCTTTCACAGATAATCGGAAGAGAAAAAATAGGATACCAAAACTACATGCACAATCAATTTTCAATTCTGAAATATTTTTTGATAAAAGAGGCAATGCAGTGGATGCTAAATTTTAACAACAATATAGCAGAAGTGAAAGGATACACCCAGTTAGGAGCCTTCAAAATGTGCTTTTCGCTGGAGAGTGAATATAGCACTGTCAAAAAGTAATATAAATGACCTGCCATGATTCCCAACAAATCTGGCATGATCGGTGAACCAAAAATAACATCCAAAGCTAGCATTGCCCATGGGAGATAAAATGCCTGCAAGCCAGAATGCACGAATCAGGTGATATTACATCTTTGAATCATAATTTCGGATTCTGATCAGGGAAATAGAATCAGCATACCTTGAGACTCACAATACTAAATATGTTGACTTGAGCAGTTGGGAATTTTCTACTCCAGACATAAAGAAGCATGAATACTAGGGAAATACCCAAGTAAGGAGACCAGAGAAAAGGGATGGCTGATAGTGCCTAAGTCATTCAAGAATCGATAAAACATGAGAAAAAATGATAGCATAATTGAATGAATACAACAGAGAAACGAGGAACATGATATACTACAAGCCAGATATTACCAATATTGACTATGAGAAAGTCCAGTAAGGGAAATGCACAAATCATATCAAACTTATTTTATTTGTATTTCTTTTTTGTTGCTGCATATTCTCAACTCATTCAAATGCAACATCTTTTCAAACAATTCCAATAACTTAGTGTATAATAACTTAATATAGTATTAATTAAAATTTGAGAATATCAACGTTCTAAAATAAATAGCGCCCAAGGCGCGTTAACGTTGTTGCCGTGACTTGGTCATGGGTAGTACATTGTTACCGTGACCTGGTCACTGTAGAGGTGGCTGGAAAAACTCCCCCTAAAACCCCCCTTTAGATTACCATTGAATACCCTATAACCTCCTCTCAACTCGAACTGTCATCTAACTCAATATGTATACCATCTTCTATTCAAATCCTCGCTAGAGGTCGTGGAGAACCCAATTCATGGACTTCACACAAGTATGTTAGAACATTAAACTAGTTATTTATAGTCTTATATATTTGCCAAAATCCCTAGCCGAGGGTAACCTTCAAGGTGTAAGAGTAAGTTTCCCATCTACAAAACTCGGCCTCTATAGTAGAGAATACCAATTTATGGACTCCACGCATGTATGATAGCACAGTAATCTTTCTTATTTCTATCATATATATTTGCTGAAACCTCTAGTCAAAAGTAAACCACAAAGTATAAAGGTGTGATATCCTGTCTACAAAATCACTCCCCTACATTTAGCGCCCTCTGTGCTATTTCTACCATCTCAAATCCCTTTTGCTTTCACCATATAGCCATATTCAATGGCCTCCACCCTTCGTTCCACCTCTTACATTGTTGGAAACTCCGCCGATAGCATCGCCGCCCAACTTGCCCTCATTAGCCAACAATTTGCTCAAGCCGAGGAGCGCCACACTAATCAGCTACGCATTGAGCATGAAGATCGCCGACAGAAACTCGAAGATGAATGGCAGCGCCATTTAGATGATAATGATAGACAACACCGAGTCATGGACAAACTGTACCACACCGTTCGCGAACTTTAACAAGTTTAAACCCATGATGCTCCTATGTGCTCTCGGGTACCCGCCTTCTTGCGTGTCTCAACCCGCTTGCACCTCGGGCCCCACCCTTAGCTCAAGGTCTCTCCAGTCCACCTAGGTACTGAAGGTTCCCCCACTACAGTGCCCTTCAGTTCCATCCATCTTTGTATCCCCATTATGAAGGATTTCACCGATTCTACCCTAAGAACCTCTCGACACCCCACACGGTGCCCTGCTCGGGAACACCATGGAGAACGCAACATTGAACAAACCCTTAGCCCGTAGCCTTACCACCCGCGACCCCGGCATTCTCCCCCTTGAGCTGTCTACCTTACACAACAAGAACTTAACCAAAAAATTAATGCCATCATTCGTATCAGTGCGAGTCCCATCCCGAACTCGTGGAGTCGATTAAATAACCCCATTTGCCCGAAGCTCCTCGCTGTTGAGGTACCTCAAAACTTCCATACCCCCAATATCAATAAATGCCGTAATACTGACCGACAATCTCATGTCCTTGAGTTTTAGAATTCTCTAAGCCTGCACTCTACAGCCGATCACATCATGTGTCACATGTTTCATACCAGTCTTAGTGACAGCCATCTAAAGTGGTGCTAGAGCCTCCCTAATGGCTCCATTCGAAGCTTAAAACTGCCTTTGAACCTTTTCATCTCCCATTTTTCCTGAAGAAAATACCATGAAGTCTAGGTAGATGCCCTTTTCTACTTCCAAAAGTCATCCACTAAAACACTTGAAAACTTTATAAAGCATTTCTTTAATGAATTACGCAAAGTCAAAAACCTCGATTGCGTGAACGTTGTCCTCAACTACTCCAGGACCCTACCTGACCATAACCACGTATAGGAGTATATAGTCCACCAAAAGCCACAAAACTTGGAGGAGATGCTATTCAAAGTAAAAGAATACATCGACCTCGAACGTCTCTGCAAACTAATCGCCAAGGACAAACCTTGACCACCAACCATAACAAATATCGTCCATCAAATACACCCATGGTTGCTCTTGTATATCAAGAGACCGACAGCCCAAATGCCCCTCCTTCGATGCTTAATCTTCTGAACCCCACAAAAAATGTCACATGCCTATTCTACCCAAACTCACTGTCCCCATCAGTACCCTTCTCACACTCTTCCAAGCAGATCATATCTGGCGTACTCCCTTACCCATCGAGGTCATAAAGGACAAACCCCACTGCCAAAGCCACAAATGCAATTGCCACCCTAAAACAAGTGTTGTGCTTTGCAACGTTTACTTCAAATGATTCTTGAAGCAGGACGAATGCACCAATACATTGCTGACCTTCCTGGCTACCACGACGGGTTATACCTTAAGACCCAACTTACTCTGAATACCGACCCAGCTGAGGTACATATCTTCCAACTCTGCCTAATCAATATTAATAACATCAACAGTGGCATTATGATTAACATCGAGCACCTCATCCTTTATACGATGCTCATCGCAACAGGCAGTACAGCTGACATACTCTTCCTCCAAACCGTCCACGCTATGTAAAAAATAAATCTTATTACTCCCACCAACGTCAAGCTCAAAGGATTTAACGGCTCCACGAAGGTCACCGTTGGCAAAGTTAGCCTCCCTGTCATCACCGACCCTATTACTCTTCAAACTAATTTTCTTGTCATCGACAAGAAATCTGAATATCTTGGCAATTTAGGCTACGAATGGCTCCATGATATGAAAGCCAGACCTTCTACCTACAACAAGATATTATGTTTTACTACCCCATGCGGTACATGGAACATGGAAGTCTCCCAGCACTTAGCTCGCTCGTGCGAACATCCAGAATTAGACCTTACCAAGAAACTGGTGAAACCATAACAATCACTGCACCTCTCTCTGCCCAATACCTCGACCCCTTCTACAACACCTATAGAACCTACAACTTACATCGAACTCGATGGCCCTAGTCGAGGTACATTATTTGGCAGTTTCATTAACGCCGTCGAAAACTGCAAACTCACTACCCTTCTTCGAGCCAACAATGATTTCTTCGCATGGAAATTCCATGAGATGCCCGGCGTCGACCCCGCCCTAGCCTCCCATCGAATGGATCTTATCCCCAAATCCACGGTTGTAAAATAAAAGAAACGTACTTTGGCCCCGAGGATTTGTAAAGTAGTAAAAATCGAGGTCGGAAAACTCCTAGCTACTAGGTTTATATGAGAAGTCAATTATGCCGATTGGAACTCGAACATCGTCGTTTTCCCAAAGAAGAATGGCAAGATCCGAATCTGCTTTGATTTTACCAATCTAAACAAACATACGCCGAAGGATAGCTTCTCTTTACTGATCATTTTAGTACTTTTGGATGCTACAGTTGGCCATGAGTGCCTATCTATGATAGACGCGACTTCGGGTTACAATCAGGTACCCCTTTTCCCTACTGACCAACTTAAAACTTCATTTATCATAGAACAAGGGTTTTACAATTTTAATGTGATTCCCTTCGGACTCATAAATGCGGGTGCCCGTTACTAGCACCTTGTTACCACCATATTCAAGCCTTTGTTGAGCAAGTCAGTCGAAGTATACATCGATGATATACTTTACAAGAGCCTCCAAAAACATACCCACATACAAGACCTAACCGAAGTTTTCTTAATTCTTTGATCCAACAACATGAAATTAAACCCAGACAAGTACAAATTCGGTGTGTCCTCAGGAAACTTCTTGGGTCACCACATTAGCAAACAAGGCATCGAGATTGACCCTACACAAATTCTAGCCCTCGTTAATATGCCCTCTCCCCAAACTAAGAAAGATGTCCAAAAGGTCACCGGAAAAATAGCCGCCCTTAACCGCTTTATTTCAAAATCCTCTGACCGCTGAGCTTGGCTATTCTCTCTCTTGTGCATCCAAAGTGTTCATAAAGCCAAAAAGAAAAACCCCAAAGTTAACTGGACACCTGAATGCGAGCAAGCTTTCCTCGAACTCAAAACTTACCTTTGTCAACCACCTGTCATGAGTACCCCGATCGAAGGCGAAATGCTTACCTTATATCTCGTGGTCACCGAGAATTTTATTAGCTCATTCCTTATCCGAATGGAAGTAGGTATCAAGAAACCCATCTACTTGATCAGTAAGACTTTGACCCCGGCCGAAACACGATATACCAAGTAAACGACATACATGTTATCACTAGCTACCCTCTTCGAGAAATCCTCAGTAAGAAAGATAACTCCAGACAGGTGCATCAATGGTCTGTCTACCTCGATAAACATGATATAACTTTTAAAAACTAGGTATCCCAAAGGGCCAGGCAGTCGGTGATTTCCTCGTCGACTCCCCGGTCAAGGACCTCGACTGGGAAGAATACGAAGACGATTTACCCAAAGATCAGCTCGAACAGAATAACCCCTGGAATCCTAACACGGGATGGCGTCTTTTTATAGATGGATCTGCAGGATGAAATGGTTCTGGGATAGGTATCATCTTGGCCAGACCTTCAAACGACTAAATCGAAAAGGTCATCAAGTTAAACTTTGATGTACCAACAATAAAGCCGAATACAAAGCTTTGCTACATGGTCTCGATCTCGCCCTCAAACTTGGTACCCCCAAACTAGCCGTATTTACTGATTCACAACTCTTCTAGCAATAGTATACTGGCAAAAACTAGGCGAGCAGTCACATGGCTGAGTATGCAGCATTCGTCCACTAGGGCATGGATCGCTTCCTTGAAAAATAATCGATTATACATTACCCCCAGATCTAAAATAGGCATGCCGACCCCCTCGCTTACATCGCAGCCATGTTAGGCAAGTCTGAATCTTGAGCCCTCAATATCGAAGTACTCTAACACCCAAGTATTAACCAGATAGAAGTTAATGCCACCAATACTGGGGATGGCAGTCTCAATCCTGAAGATAGGCGCATACCCTTCCTTGCATACTTTAATAGTTTGACTGTACCTGAGAACCCAAAAGTCAAATGCTCGTTACTAGAAAAATGCCGACGGTGCACCATTCTTAAAGGCGGTCTACACTGGAATTCACCAAATGCCATTCACATCTATTGAATATCCTAACGCGAAGCCACCACAATCCTTACTGAACTCCATGAAGGCAATTACGAGTCCCACACTACTGGTCAATCCATGGATCTCTGAGCAATAACACATGGTCTGTTTTTGCCAAATAAGAAGAAACAAGCCGAAGAGTATGCATTCCACTATGACAAATGCCAACGCCACCCCATGACATTCAAAGCCCCTCCATAGAACTCTACTGCAGCTAAGTCGCTTAGCCATTTAAGAGATGGGTTATTGATCTGGTGGGCCATTTTCCCAAAGCTTCAGGCAGCATAGAACATATCTTAGTTGCTGCAGACTATTTTACTATATGGGTCGAGGTCGTGCCTTTATGTTGAACAAGGGAAGAAGAGGTCACCAAGTTCCTTTGGGAAACTATTATTATTCACTTCGGCTGCCCATAAATGATTCGATGCGACAATTGTCCACTGTTCATAGGGAACAATGTTTGAACTTTCCCCAAAAAACATAATATTATCCTCTCCCCTTCCACACCCTATTTCCCATAAGGGAATGATCAGGTCGAAACTGCCAGGAAAACTATAGATGATGGTCTTAAGAAATGCATTGACAAGAAGAAAGGGCGTTGGGTTCAAGAATTATAACATATACCCTGGACTTACCGTATCATACCCCGAAAGGCGACAGGTTGTACTCCTTTCCTTTTTGCTTACGGTACCGAAGCTATTTTACCAACTCTATTCGATGTACAAACTTGCGACCCTAATCTTCCCGATGAAGTCAATAAGTTCAAACTCGGATGCAATATGTTATGGAATGACAAAACTAGATACTGAGCCTTAGCTAACCTCAGACGTTATCAGATCTCTCTCACAAAGTTCTAAAATAAATGTTTTTAGCCACGAAGTTTTGATATAGGTGATTTGGTACTTCGACGAGTTACACCCTCCTCGAAACCTCGCAATGCCGACAAGTTAGCCGAATCTTAGGAATAACCTTATGTCGTGTATGAAAAAATCGATAAAGGATCGTATTACCTGATGACTGAAGCAGACGACCCTTTGCCCAACCCATGGAATACGATACAGTTAGTCTCAGGTAACAGGCTGCGGCCACCATCCATTAGCACTGATATAGCCCCAGTGTAATTAATATACAAAGTTTTTTCATTCGCATTGTCTCTTCCATTCTGTGAACTACTTAATTTGGGCAAACCTAAGTATCCAGTCAACCCTTTGACCTGACTGATAATTGGGTGCATCAACCTCAAAGTTTTTCAAGGCTCCAAATTGAGCATTCCCGAGTGGTATGAATGGTCCACAGGCCAGATACTCAGGCTTTCTTTGGGGCCAACCACATCATGCTCACGGATAGAAATACCTAGAGTCAACCTCAAAGTCCTGTAAATATCATGATTTGGGAGAACCTAAGTATCCAGTCAACTCTTCGACCCGACTGATACTTGGGGGCGACCGTGAAGTTTTTTAAGACTCCAATTCAAGCACTCCCGAGTGGCATTAATAGTCAACAGACCAAACACTCGGGGTTGCATTGGGTCGGCCACCTCATGCTTCGAGATGGTTCAAACCCGCCGATAGAAGTTCCCGGGGGCGACCTCGAAGTCATGTGAACTTCTTGATTTGGGCAAACCTAAGTATCCAGTCAAGCCTATGACCCGACTAATACTTGGGTGTAGCAGCCTGCTCGCAGCCTTCTAGCACCAGTTGAATACTCGAAAGCTGCATCGAAGCCTACCTAGAGACTCAAAGCCTAGCAAGACATTATAAAAAGTCTATGAAGCCTTCTGATATCAATCGAACACTCGAAGATATTATATTTGAAGCTAAAAACAAACAGTCAGTAACATAACTCAACATCAGTAACTGAGAGACTTTGACCTTGGGAAGACATTGTCAAAGGCAGACATATCTGACAGTCAGCTCGCCAAACAAAATAGTTAAATGAGCTGCCTCACAACTAAAGTGTCAGAACTGACTCTGAGTACAGAGCAGTTGTCCCCAAATGATATACATCTAATCTGACCTCCCATGGTGACTTACCCCTTTTCTATCTCCTATACATAGGAAGGATGGGGCACTATGAAGGAGTGAGAAAACTTTCTCAAAAGACCTTCAAGAATAGCTTCGAATACCCTGTAATTGACTTCTATTCGACCTGTCACCAAACTTGATATATATCATCAATCATTCAAATCCTCGCTAGAGGTCATGGAGAAACCAATTCTAGGACTCCACTCAAGTGTGTTGGTTCAGTAATATAGCTAATTATAGCCATATATGCTTGCATAAGCCCCTAGTTGAAGATTAACCCCTTGGTGTAAGAGCTAGTTTCCCCTCCCATGAAACTTGGCCCCTATATTTTGTATCGTCTTTGCTACACCCACCCTACCCAATAACTCTTTATTCTTTCTTTTCCCTTATAGCCATACTCACTGGCCCCCACCCTATGCTCCACCTCCGCCACCATCAGAAACACTGCCGATGGAGTAGCCGCTCTACTTGCCCTCATTAGCCAATAATTTTCTCAAGACGAGGAGAGCTATCACCATCAGTTATGCCTCGAGCGTGAAGAAAGGCGACAAGTACTTGAGGCTGAATGGCAACGTTGTTTAGATGATAAAGATTGTCAGCATCATGCTCTGGACGAACTGCGTTATACGGTCCGTGAGCTTCAATAGACTCAAACCCAAGATGTTCCTCTTCAATAATCTCGTGTACCTGCCCCCTCACGCATTTTAAACCACGCCTGACTTAGAACCCATCCCCAAATTAAGGTTGCCCCGGTCTATCTTGGTGCCGAGGGTGTCCCTACTGCCATACCTACCAGATCCATCCATCTTGGTGTCCCCATTATGGAGGACTCCTCTGATTCTACCCTTTGCACTTCACGCCACCCTACACGGTGCCCTGCTCGGAAATGCCTTAGCAAACGGAGCACAGAACATGCCCCTTACCCACGACCTTATCACTCTCGACCCTAGAGATCTCCTCCTTGTCCTGTCTACATTGCACAGTAGGAAAACAATCAAAAAATCCATGCCATTATTCACATTGGCGCGGGCCCTACACCGAACTCTTGGAGTTGATTAAACGACCCCATCTACCCTAAACTCCTTGCTGTCGAGGTACCTCTAAAGTTTCATACCCCAAAAATTAGCAAATGTTGCAATACTGACCCTCAGTCTCATGTCCTTGAATTCAAAATGCTTTAAATTTGTATTCTACAGACGACCATATCTTGAGTCGCATGTTTCCCATCAGCCATACTGATAGCCCTCTCAAATGGTACCACAGTCTCCCTAATGGCTCTATCCAAAGTTTTGAACAATTGTCTAACCTTTTTACCGCTCAGATCTCCTTTAATAAAGACCGAGGGGTCCGAGTCGATGCTCTAATCAACCTCCGCAAGTACATAATGAAATGCTAGAATCTTTTACCAAGCGTTTTCTCGATGAGACGCTCAAAGTCAAATACCTCGACTGTATGAATGTCGTTCTCGCGCATTCTAATGCTCAGCCAAATCATAGTCATGTTAAGGAGTACATCATGCTTCATAAGCCACGAACCCTCGAGGAGATGCTATCCAAGGTTAACGAATATATTGACCTCGAACGCCTCCGCGATTCCAAGCGCCAGGGGCAAGCCTCGACCACCCACAACAACAAACCTCGACCATCGCCTACACCCATGGTTGTTCCCGTCTAACAGTAGACAAAGAGCCGTAAATGCCTACACTCTAATGCTACCCCTTCTAAAATCTGCAAAAAGTAACCCATGTTGGTCTTACAGAAACTCACTGCCCATCAGTACCCTTCACACACATATCCAGGCCGATCCTATCTGGCATACTCCCATCCTCTTCGAGGACCACAAAAGGAGCCTTACTACCAAAATCATAAATGCAAGTACCACCTCACCAAAAAATGTTTTGCTCTACAATGATCTCTTGAAATGATTCATAAAGTAGGTCGTCTATATCGTTATGTTGCCGATCTCCCCAGCTATCTCGACGGGTCGTATCTCAAGCCCCAATCGGCTCCAACTACCGACCCAGCTGAGGTACATATTTTCTAGCTCCACCTTATTAAAATTAATAACATTGACAGTGGTCATACTCGATGCAAGCACAAACGAGTCGAAGAATATTGTAAACTTACTTACCAACAGAAATTACCTATTCTTCTACCAGAATCTAGCCAACGCCCTCGACCCGAAGGTATATCCTTCATCAATTATGATACTTCTCATGTTCACTTCCCCCACTCCAACCCCTTGTTTATTATGATTAAGGTCGAACACCTCGTCCTCCATACCATGCTCATTGATACGGGCAGTCCAGCAGATGTGCTCTTCCTCCAGACCGCCTGTGCCATACAAAAAATAGACCTCATTCCACCAGCCAATGGTGAACGGAAGGGCTTCAACGGCACCACCAAAGTTTTCATTGGTCGCCTTAGCCTCCCTGTCACCACCAGTCCAGTTACCCTCTAAACCATTTTTCTCATCATCGATAAGAAATCTGAATATCAGGGCATTCTAGGACGTGATTGACTTCATGCAATGAAGGCCATACCTTTTACCTACCACCAGACATTGCATTTCACTATCCCTTGTGGCACGTGGGATATAAAAGTCCCCCAATGCCTCGCCCGCTCATGCGTGCCCCCCGCGAGATTGATCTTACTAGAAAACTTGTTAAGACATAGCAATCAATGCTTCTCTCTCTCTCCACACCCTCTAACCCTTCTGCCACACCTGTAGAACCTATTGTTTACATCCAAATCGACAGACCTGGTTGAGGCACATTTATTGGTAGCTTCTTAGAGGAGGTCAAACGCTACGAACTCGCAATGATCCTTCGAGCTAACAGAGACATTTTTGTCTAGACCTTCCATGAGATGTCTGGCGTCGACCCCACCCTGGCCTACAATTGACTTGGCCTCATCCCTAAATCCACAGCTGTGAAGAAAATGAAATGTACTTTAGCACTGAGGATTTAAGAAGTAGTAAACCTCGAGGTCAAAAAAGTCCTGGTGGCTAGTTTCATCAGAGAAGTCTAATACGCCGAATGGATCTCAAACATTGTTACTATCCCTAAATGGAACTGCAAGATCCGAATTTGCGTCAACTTCACAGACCTTAATAATCATACACCGAAGGACAGTTTTCCTCTCCCGATCATTTTAGTGCTCTTGGATGCAAAAGCTGGTCATAAACGATTATCAATGATGGACGTGGCTTTGGGTGACAACCAGGTACACCTCCCTGAGGACCAGCTTAAAACTTCATTTATTTCTGAACAAGGTCTTTACTGCTTTAACGTGATACCCTTCGGCCTAAAAAATGCGGGTGCCACTTACCAACGCCTTGCTTCCACCATGTTCAAACCTTTGCTTGGCAAGTCGGCCGAAATTCATATCGACAACATGTTATGTTAAAGCCTTTAATAATATACTCACATACAGGACCTAACTGAAGTATTCTCGATTCTTCATTTTATAACATGAAATTGAACCCAGATAAATACCAATTTTGTGTCATATCCGGCAAATTCTTGGGCCACCTCATCAGCAAATGAGGTATCGAGATCGATTTCACTCATATTCGTACCCTCATTGATATGCCTTCCCCTCGAACTAAAAAAGATGCCGAAAAGGTTATTGGCAAAACAGCCACCCTAAATATTTTTATCTCAAAGTCCTCTGACCATTATGCTTGACTTTTCTCCCTCTTACGCAACCAAGGCATCCATAAGGCTAAAAAGAACAACCCCAAAGTTAATTGGACACCCGATTGCAAATAGGCCTTCCTCAAACTCAAAAATTACCTTGCTCGACCACCTATCATAAGTACCCCCATCGAAGGTGAAATACTTTTCTTATATCTTGCAGTCACCGATACTTCTATTAGCTCGGTACTTCTTCGACTCGAAACCAGTCTCGAAAAACCTGTATACTTTATCAATAAAACTCCAACACCTGCCAAAACTCAATATACCAAGCTCGAGAGATTGCTCCCACTTGTCTATACTGATCAAAAGCTCCAGCCATACTTCCAAGCTCACCCTATACATGTTATCACCAGCTACACTCTTCGAGTGATTCTTAGCAAGAAAGATAAATCTAGATGGGTACAACAATGTTCCGTCTATCTTGGTGAACACGACATCACTTTTAAAAAAAAGATATCCTAAAAGGGCAAAGCAGTCGCTGATTTCCTTGCCGACTTCTCTCCGCAGACATCTACTGGGAGGAATACTAAGACGATCTACCTGAAGACCAGCCCGAACAGAATGACCCTTGGAACCCTAACATGGGCTAGCATCTCTTTATTAATGGATCTGCCAAACCTAACAGTTCGGGGATAGGTATCGTCCTGGTTACTCCTTCCAATGACCGCATGGAAAAGGTTGTCGAGTTAAATTTTGAATGTTTCAACAATGAGGCCGAGTACGAAGCTTTGATTCATGGTCTCGGTCTCGCTCTCAAACTTGTTGTTTCCAAACTTGTAGTATTTACCAAATCTCATCTTGTTCAGAGACAATACTCTGATGAAAATTAGGCAAACGGTTGCATGGCTGACTATGCCACCCTTGTCTGCCAGCGCATGGATCGTTTCCCTAAAAAATTCTTCTATTACACACTACCCTTGAGGCGAAAATAGACATGCCGATGCCTTCGCCTAAATAGAAGCCATATTAGGTCAGTCTGAATCTTGAACACTCCATATCGAAGTACTCAAATGCCCAAGTTATCAACCAAATGGAAGTTAATGCCATCAATACTGGGGGCAAAAGTATCGATCCCGACGACCGGTGCACACCCTTCCATGCATATTTCAATATTTCTACTCTCCCGGAGGATCCTAAGGCTAAACGCTTGTTACTAGATAACTACCAACGATACACAATTCTCAAAGGAGAACTACACCACAAATCCCCAAATGGCGTACACCTCTGCTGTATCTCCCAATAAGAAGCCAAAGCCATACTTACTGAACTCCATAAAGGTAATTACGGTGCTCACACTACCGATCGATTTATGGCTCTTTGAGCCATAACCTAAGGTTTATTCTGGCCTAATATGAAAAAACAATCTGAAGAGTATGCGAATCATTGTGACAAATGCCAATGTCACCCCCATGACATCCGAAACCCTTTACAAGGCCTCCATTGCAGTTATATAGCTTAGTCGTTCAAGCGGTAGACCATTGATCTCGTAGGACCTTTCCCCAAGGCTTCGGGCAGCAGAGAACACATTTTAGTGGCCACTGATTATTTTATTAAATGGGTCAAAGCCGTGCTACTATGTCAAACCAGGGAAGAAGAAGTCATCAAGTTCTTATGGGAAAATATCATGACACATTTTTTCTACCCCCACATGATTTGATGTGACAACGGTCCACAGTTTATAGGGAGCAAAGTTTACAATTTCCTCAAGAAGTACAACATTATCCATTCCCCCTCAATACCTTATTGACCACAGGGTAATGGTCAGGTCGAAGCAATCAATAAAACTAGAGTTGACGGCCTTCATAAATGTATGGATCAGAAGAAAGGCCAATGGGTTTAAGAACTACATCATGTACTCTGGGCCTATTACAACACACCAAGAATGGGGACGGGCTGCACTTCTTTCCTTCTGGCTTACGGTATCGAAGATCGCCTGCCCACTCAGTTTAAAGTGCCAACACGCGACCTAGACCTCACCGGTGAAGATAACGAGTTCGACCTCGGATGCAATATGTTATGGATAAAGAAAACCAGAGACTGAGCCATTAATAACTACGACCATTACCACCTCTCTCTCCATAAGTCATATAACAGTATGGCTCGACCATGTAGGTTCGATATTGGAGATCTGGTACTTCAACGAGTCACCCCTCTTCGAAGCCTCTCAATATCGGCAAGTTAATCGAATCATGGGATGGGCCTTATGTCGCATATGATAAAACTGACAAAGGATCTTATTATTTGATGACCGAAGCTGGGAACCTCTCCCCAACCCTTGGAACACAATATAACTAGTCTTATATAGTAGGCCAAGGCCACCACCTTGTTCAACTGATGTAAATACATCATAATCAAAGAACATATTTTCCTCCTCTAAGCTTTTTGTCCTGTATCTCTAGTAAACTTCTTGAGTTGGTCAAACCTAAGTATCATGTCAGCCCTTCTACCTGACTGATACTTGGGGGCAACCTCAAAGTTTTTTAAGGTTCTAATTCGAGCAAACCCGAGTGGCATGAATAGTCGACAGATCGCATACTCGGGGCTGATCACATAATGCTTCATTTAGGCTCAATCCCGTGGATAGACCCAGGGGCGACCTTCGAAGTCAATTGAACTTCTTGAGTTGGTCAAACCTAAGTATTATGTCAACCCTTCAACCCGACTGATACTTGGGGACGACCTCAAAGATTTTTAAAGTTCAAATTTGAGCAAACTTGAGTGTCATGAATGGTCAATAGACCGAACACAAGGGGGTACATTAGGGCTGACCAAATAATGCTTTGTTTAGGCTCAATCCCGCGGATAGACACAGGGACGGCCTTCGAAGTCTTGTAAACTTCTTGAGTTGGTCAAACCTAAGTATCATGTCAACCCTTCAACCTAACTGATACTCAAGGGTGACCTCGAAGTTCTTCCAGTTTCTAGTTTGAGCAAACCCGAGTGGCCGACAGACCGGATACTCGAGGATGCATTACAGCCGACCTTTGACGTCCGGCATAACCTATACTTCAATATTCACACTAAGATACCAGCATACAAATATATTCCAGCAATTCAGGTCAAATACATACCAGCAGGGCAACTTTAATTACATTACATATTGTTCAACCTATCCAATGCACAATGTTCAAAATCATCATACTAGTAATTCAAGGAAAGAGAGTTCATTACAGACAACAGAAGCTAATGAAGTACCTTCCCTAAATACCCCATTCACACAGGATTTGCCGCACTAACTTCTTTTCCATGATCTTCTACAGAAACACCTTCACTGCCTTCGACAGCGGGGATCATTCCTGAAGCATCAGCATCACCATCGACTACAGAACCCCTTATAACATTTCCAACACCAACACTATCGCCTTCGACTATAGGATATGCTATAATAGCTCTAACACCTCCCCCTACTGGACTTCCATCCCTTCTGTTTGTGCAACATCTTTGATAACAGGTTCTTCCGTTGGAGGATAGGGCTTGAAAGTCTTTAGATGGTACCCTAACCCATCTATAAACTTCTTCAGGGATATAGTCACGTCACACTCCTCATCATACTACGCCAGAAAATGTGCTTTGTTGTTCTTCAACTACTCATCTTTACTAACTACTTTAGCTTCAGTACTGCTACCTTCTAATTATAGTTGGCGATCGCATCTTTGATATCCCTCACGGCATCGGCTCAAATCTGTAACTTATCTTGTTCTAGCACACCGACCTGGATCTTCAGTAACTTAATTGTCCCTTGCAAGAGCTCCTACCTGTCCCTTGCCTTCTTTAGCTGCTAACTCGATACCTTCTGGGCTTTGTTAAAAACTATCACCCAAGCATTCACCTGTATGAATACTCGACTAATTAGTAGTTCTCGAAGCATAATTTTAACTCCAAAATTCCAAAAACCCTTACCTGGTGCAGAGCTTTGCAAAATTACTTCCCCGCTTTATCTGGGTTTATGCCCTAGAGAGTAGCCATTGACTCGGCTGTTACTCGAGCGCTCTCCTCTAGTTCGGCCACACGTCGCCTCACTTTGGCTGGTTTATCCTCATCATCGGCCATCTATTCACGAGCCCTCTATCGCAAAGTTGTCTTCGTTTGCTGCACTATCGAAGCTTCGTTAGTAACCTTGCCTTTACCCTTGCTAGTCTATTATAGTACCTCGAGTATAGCCTCAGGCACGTTCGACCGTACCGTCCCAGACCCTCCTCATCGAGACCACGATATAAAGCTTGACTTTCAGCTCAAATTGCCGCAATCCATCTCACCTAACTTTGTCGAGGTACCTCCTTCTTTCATCTTCTTCGATGAACCAACAACAACTGGAACATCTCTCAAACATGTGCCTGACTTCTTTCGTCTCATTCTAAAAATACCCAGCTTCTTTCGTCTCTTTCTTTAGCCCAAATTTCTACTCTTCCAGTATATTTTCATAGATCCCCTTCACCACCACCAGATCCTTATCCCACCCATACCCAGTCGAACATAGGTCAAATAACCATGGTTTATCCTAATGGCATTGAATGTGATAGGTCCCCACCATTTTGTATGTTTTCTTTGAATAAAATGACACTAGGTTGAACTACAGGATCAAAAACCTCCCTTCGCGTTTTAAGTCCACATTCATCCCTTCGGCCACCCTCATCATTTCATAAAAATTATCATTCATGTGGCATGGGGCAACATCCCAAAAATTTAATACATGCTTCACCAGCCTTTGAAGAGGAAGTTGTATCCCTAAACAAATTTAGCCTCCAAATGCCACAATCCCATCCCGAGGGAAATCCTTTAACGAGTACTCAGCCCTTAATGGCACTAGAATAACAACCACCTTCGACAGACCATGTTTTTCCATGAATCGATCCAGCCTCACCTTTTCTTGAGCCGAGATTGGCCCCACAGTTGTCCCCGAATTGTTCGAACACTCACTACTTTTGATCTCTACCTCCTCCCCTTCCTCCCTCTCACCACCTGAATGTTCGACAGTACATTCATTCCCCCTTCCCTCACCCTCCTCATTTTCTTCTTCATCACTCTCTCCGACTATTCGAGCCTTATGACGGCTCCTAGTCGATGCTCCAACTTCCTCTACTACTACGGCCAACGGGGGGTCTGTTGTAATTTCTAATACATCTGCATCACTGCTCTCACCCCCTCAACCATGACCAGATATACTCGGTTGATTTGCTTTGTCCTCCTCCTCATCTACCATCCTCATTCTCGAAGCATGACGGGTACACATTATACTCTACAGAAGAAGAGGATCGACATTAGCTCGATATATTCAAGTATCAAGGTTCAAATTCATAATATTTTCTACCCTCACTAAATCGGCCCACCAATGGCCGAATATTTGATTAATACCTCAGTCCTTCAAATTTATCCCTTGGCGGGACCTCTAGACATATGTTTTTACCCCATCCTCATTTACACAGTTATAGACAAAGCCAAGCTAAACTCGCCTCCACCGTACAGACAAAAATAAGTAGTCTATCTTTACTTAGAAATCAGAAGCATACCTGTTTGAGTAGATCAGCCTTATCAGCGACAATGGTGTTTTCCTTCCTCCTCTCCAGCAAGTTTAACCACGATGGTGCGTATCTTCTTCTCTTCCTTATTTTTCTCTCGTAAGTTGTTTAGGAATAGTGACTCTCTCTCACCTCTTGAAATACCTCCAAGAAAAGAAAAAAAACTTCGATTTCCCCCTATTTACCATCATTACCACTCCTCCACTCCACCCTCATTTTCAGCCATGATGTGCTTTGCCAATTATTCCCTTACTCGCCCCTACGTGCATATCACAAACTTGCACCAAATAATATTTTTTAGCCCTCTAGATCCTTCTGACACACTACCCGAAGTTGTCAACTCAAGCCCATATGTCACATCGACCTCTTTCCCATACCCGAGAAAACATCATGATGGCTGTAGGGGACTAACTTCTTTTGGAGGAGAAATCGGCTCTTATACCACAGGGTTAATTCACAATCAATGGAATTCAAGTAAATAATCTAAAGCGTGAACAATCTATAGACAATATACTTGCGTAGAGGCCCGAATATGATACTCTACGACCTCTAATGCGAATTTTTAAGAGTGCTTTTATTACTGATGAGTAATCGAAGGTTCGAGTCTTAGGCTTTTACAGGGTGATCGAAGGTAAACTGCAAAGGGGCTGGGGGGGATTTTTTTAACCTCTCCTTGGTTCCCCATCTCTCCTATTTATAGAATATAGGAAGGGCTGGGTTACTAAGGATAGGTCATATTACAAGGGTACCATCCAAATATTCTGGCATAGGTATGGGCGCCGAAAATGTCGGAACGATTATTGTAACAGTTGTTGGGTCTGTCTCAGTACTTTAGTACTATGGTAGTAGTTGGGCCTGTCACTCCAACTGCAAACACCAATAACTGCGTTGTCATTTCTAGTGAGTTGGTTGTCTGTCCCGTTATACTTCAACCATGTGAAGATATGGCCAAAGTGTTTCTACTGAGATGTGGAGTCTATTCTCGAGGATTACTCGGAGTCGAAGCTTCGTCTTCGGGTGGTCATTGGGAGGTTTTTGTGTGGATTTGACTGGACTTCAAGATATTCGAGTAGGCTTCGAGGCAGTCTTCGAGTATCTATTTGGGGTTATGCTACTACATTCGCCCCCTCTCAGCGTAGGGCTCAAAAATAGGCAGAGAGGCGTTTGTTGAGAAAACTCTTAGCCTTGGAAGTTGAGCGGTTTGAGTGTTGGTTTGTGGGTAGGTAATAAAAGAGGGTAATAAATTAAATGAGGTTATAAGTATGGGTTATGGGGGTAGGGATACTGTGTAATTTTCTTCTTTTTTGTTCTTCCCTCTTTCATCTAGATATTCTTGAAATCACAATGGATTTCGCACCCAATACGCTCTATCAGGAGAGGATGGGTTTCACCCGGGATCCTCGCGTAGGGCGTAAGACTGCTAAATTGTGCTGCTACGGAGGTTTGGTATCCAGATATTGATGCAAAAATGTCAAACCTTTTTGAGATGGAACCTGGGGCACCCATTGCTGGAATGTCTTTTGTATACTGGTGGGGAATTCTTCAAATGATGGGTCCATTATCTAGCCACCGGTTGTCCCTACTCGAATTTTTTGCGGAAGAGATGGTGGACTAAGAGAATGCTGGTGTTGTGCCTGTGGTCGAAGAGGAGCATCCTGATAATAATTAAGGTCCTCTGTCTGTTTTGGTAACTGCTTTTGATATGGTATTTGTATGTAGGGTATTTGAAAGAACTATTTGAATTATGTTGTGTTGTTTTCGAGGTTAATGAAATTGGGTGCTGGTAGTATAATCTGTCAAATTATTTTTTGATGCTATTTTCCATAGAATTTTGAATGTTCAAAGTACAACTTTGGATCTCTTGAAGTAACAGGCTTGAACTGTCGAAGTAGGAGGTTTAATCCTTTGAAAAATAAAAGGATTGATCTGTTGATGTAAAAGGTTTAATCTGTGTGTGCATAAATTTTTGAACAGTCGAAGTATATAATTGTAATCTGTCGAAGGAGAGATATGGTCTGACGAAGGAAAATTAGGATTTATGTATAAGTAGAATTTACGACTGTCAAAGTAAAACTTGTTATCTATCGAAGCAATGCTATGCTTCGTGTATAAGTAAAATTATAAACTGTCACAGTAAAGGATGATCTGTCAAAATAATAAAGGTATGAGGTTTTTGAACTTACAAACGTGTTGTAGATTGAATGCTTGATATATTTGAGAATCGAATTTGAGGTTATCTATTGGTGAATATTTGAGACGCAGCATAATTAATTGCTCGCACATAAGAAGTGTACTGAAGGTTTTGTTGGATTTGACTGGTCATACTGATAGGCCGGATAGCAGGTCTGTCATAACGGTACGTGCGTCTGGGGTAGTGTGTCCTAGAGGTAATCATAATTATTGCTCATAATGTGGAAAAAAGTTGTGATTTGATGTTAGGATTTTACTGGGTAGCTTCGAGTGAGGGCGAAAAAAGGTTCAAGAGGCTTTAATTTGACAGGTAGTTCGAAGTGATTGCATGGTTTGCACGTGCGGGAAATGAGGGGTAAATCGATCAAAACACAGTATAAGCGAAAAGCCTGGGTAGTGGGGGAATGGTAATGATAGTGGTTTGAAAATCGAGGCAATTTTGGTTTTTGAGGAGGCATATATATTAGATGGAATTATCCAAATACAAATATATTGTTTACATAAAAATAAACCAGAGAGTGAGAGGAAGAGAACTGGTATGCCATTGCTAAGTGGTGCTTGAGAGAGGTTGCTGAAGTGGTTACGTTGATCTTGCTGTTTCGGGTATACTTCTTCTAACACAGATACTTCACTTGACCTCTGTCTATTCTTGTTTTGTTTTTCCTTCCATATCTGTGAGTAGAATCTTCTAGGTTTGGAGTTTGGAGGTTATCTTCGAGGATAAGGGAATTTATGAGTTCGGGTTCCAACCTATTTTGAGGATTTTGAGGGTTTTGAAGGAGGGATTAAGTTTAGGAACGAGGTTTCGAATGTGTTTGCTATCTATTGGAGGGGGAGATGGGATATGAGTTATTGTCACATAATTATCGAATATATCAATTTGATCGCGTGCCTCTTCTTCAGTAGGATAAGATGCGTACCTATCAAGCTTCAAGGCAAAGGCTGATAGACGTGGAAATCAAAGCATTCGAAGCTAGTATCTCTGGTCATGCTCCAATCGATGAGGGTAGCGACTTAGAAGTGCTAGATGTTTTAACCGATGCCCTTTAACTATGGTGTTGTCGGCTAGTGAGGTTCCTATTACGAGACGTCGTAAGACGGTAGTGACTGAGGATAGCGAAGAGGAGAAGATAATATTGGGGAAGAGAGGCAAGGTCAATACGGGGCCTTCTGGTGGTGAAAAGAGAGATGGGGGGCAGAGTGACCAAAGTGAGGATTTGACTGAGTCTGATATGGTTGAAGGTGCTATTTCGGCTAGAGATAAGGTATGATTAGATCGATTTGCTGCCAAACTGGGGCTGTCAAAGGTGGGGGTGTTGTTGAGTATGGCGGTAGTAGGGTTAACTTTTAAATCCAACCCTGGAGACGGGATAATGGCATTTAGAGGCAGGATTCGATTGGGGATGGAACTTCCTCTTCGAAAGCGAGTGAAAGTGGTGTTGAATTTTTGGGAGGTTGCCTCGGTTCAAATGAATGGAAATTTTTATGAGATGATGTGAGTAATTGGGGGCATGAATGCAAAATTAAGTAGTGAGGGGAAGGGCTTAATTAAGTGGTTTGATATTGCGACCTTCTACTCGAAGAAGGCGAGCCACAATGTGGGTACCTACCACATCCAGTATCACCCTGTGAAGCCCTAGTTTTTTTTATCTTTGCTCAACGGGTCGAGGGTGGAATAAAGACTTAGTTATTGTACGGGGTAACTATGAGAATGTTGAAGGGGAGGACCTTTATAAGTTGCACCATAGGGTCTATAATCATAGTAAGTGTGTTGTCGAATGATTGTTTTTGATGTATGTCTCGAATAAGTGGTGATTATATTTTGTTTGTTTTGCAGGTCTGAAGAATCTGACTTGGAAAACAACCCGAGGAACTATATTGATGCCTTGCTCGAAGCTAGTGAGAATTTTGTGAATTCTATTTTTTGAAGTCGTGGTATCCAGAAGAAGAGAATGAAGAAGACGGATTCCGTGTTTCAAAACGTACCCGTTACGCCGAAGCCATCAAGGAGGAGAAGAGGCGAAGGTGGTTCGAAAGTACCTGAAGAAATGGGAGAGGATGATTTAACGGGGATAGTTCAGTTTGTTTCGAAGGCGAAAAGGGCCTCGAAGCAAACAACATCGATGCCCGAAGGGGTTAGTCATATTTTGAGGCTAAGGCTAGGGCAGGTACCAACATAGGTTGAGAAAGGGAAAGGCAAGGTCACTCCAGAAGCTCTGAAGGTACAGCAGTCGAAGGTTGTTCAGCGTAAATGGTGTAAGGCGCTGGGGGAAGATGATGTAGCGGATCAAGATGAAGAGATGACAGAGGCTGAGCGATGAGAATAATCAATAGCCAAGTATGCTTCGATGGTTAAAATCTGTGATGGCGACCCGAACGAGGCTTCAAAGAAAATGAAGAGGAGTATTTTTCAAGTAACTGTCTATTAATTTCTTCTGTGAGATTCTGAGATTTCTTATAAGTTTTAATGCTTCGAGGGGTACTAACGGCTCAAATATTCTAACAGACAGATGCTTGGGCACAGTCTTACAACAAGGCGATGAGATCAGTAAAGGGAAATTGTGACAGGTAGTTAAAAGTCTAGATCTTGCTCGAGGAACTGAGGCATCATTATTGTCTGTGGTCAAAGTATTGAAGCGGGATCTTGCAACGATTACTGACTCCTTTGATGAGAGGCTCAAGGTTCAGCGGTCTAACCAGGAGCGGGTGTGTGCGGCGAAGCTTGTTGTGAAAGATAAGGAAAAGGCAGAACTGAAGGCTCGTTATCAGGCGATGTTTAGTGGTGAATGTTGAGTCATCTTGAAGCTAAAGGAGTTTATAGAGGATAAGGGGTATAACCCCGACACTTTGGAACCCTTCCCTATTTCCCCAGAACTGGTTGCTGGAGATAATTTGTAGATGAAGGAAGGAGAGGCAAATGTTGTTGATGGAGCAGATGGAGGTACTGGAGGTGGTGTAGAGGCTCCTGTAATTCAAGCGACCAGTACTGGAACTGTGGATGATGTAATGTCCAATGGTGCAGGGTCGAAGCTTTTGACTGAAGGTGCTGAGGGTGTTGGGATTATAGGGCCTATTGTGGAAGAGGATGCGGCCGCGCCGATATAAAGTATTTGTATTGGATATTTGTTCCTATATTTTCTGATTGGTTGTGGAGTTGTAATATTTGAACTATGTTTATTTTTCTGTGGATTGGTCTTTGAACTTGGTATTTTTATGAGTTGTTATACTGTACTGATGCTTCTTATCTGTTAAACTTCTGAATTTGAGTCTGAACTGCTTTTAAATTTATGCCTGATGTTCTGAGCTGAATTTGTTATCTTGTTCTAGCCTTACTTTGTTCTATATTGTTGAAATATTGATGCGTATTATGTTGTCTTAACTTATACCAAACTCTTGATGCATGACTTACCTTGAGTTATATTAAAAAAAATTCTCTGATGTATGATGTTTTGAATCTTCTTTGCACTTAGAAGAATTGTAGATATTCCTGTATAATAATATTTGCATGTTATGTCGAATGACTGTAGAGTGATCGAACCCTGAAGAGCATTCTAGGATGTTGTGATACCACTTTTTGAAATTGAGAGATCTGCTAGAAATTAAAGGCTAAAGCTACAGTGATGTAAGATGTTGTCACCCCCAACGCATTCTCGAGGGTCCTATCTTTTGACCATTCATGCCCCTTGAATCTGCCCGAATGTTGGAAGTTTGAAAATTTTCAAGGTCGCCCCCGAGTATCAGCCAGGCCGAGGGGCCGTGAAACCTAGGGGAAGCCCAGAAATTCACTGGACTTTGAAGGCCTAGGCCGCAGCGAAGCAAGACGTGTTCGCCCTCAATGTATTTTTGAGGGTTCGGCCTTACGACCAGTCGTGCCCCTCGAGTTTGCTCGAATGTTGGAAACTTGAAAATTTCAAGGTCGCCCCCAAGTATCAGTCGGGGCAAGGGTGGACATAATACCCGGGGAAAACTAAGAAATTGGCTGGACTTCGATGGCTCTGAACCTGATCGAAGCATATTTGTTCGCCCCCAATGCATCCCTGAGGGTCCAGTCTTTCGGCCATCCTTGCCCCTCGAGTTTGCACAAAATTGGAAGGTTAAAATTTCAAGGTCACCTCCAAGTATCAGCCGGGTTGAGGGTTGAAATGATACTTAGAGTAAACAAAAAAATCGACTGGACATCGAAGGCCTAAGCCACAGCGAAGCATAACTATTTGCCCTCAATACATTCCTGAAGGTCCGGTCTTACGACCATTCCTGCCCCTGGAGTTTGCTCGAATTTGGAGGTTTAAAAAATATCAAGGTCAATCATAAGTATCAGTCGGGTCGAAGGGTTGACATGATACCAAAGTTAAACCAAGAAATTCATTGGAAAAAGGTGACAAAGTATGGGTGGAAAAGTTGTATATTGATTATTTTATGTTACATCAGTTGTACAAGGTTGAGGCTGTGGCCTGTTATCGGAGGCTAGCTGCATTGTATTCCACAGGTTTGGTAGAGGCTCTTCGTCTTCTATCATCAGATAGTATGAGCCCTAATCAATTTTTTCATACACGACATAAGGACCTTCCCAGGATTCGGCAAGTTTGTCGGCATTCCAAGGCTTTGTGGATTGTTTGACACGTTGAAGTACCAGATCTCCGACATTGAAACTTCGTGGCTGAACTATCTTGTTGTAGGAATTCTAAAGGGATATATGCTAACGGCCAAGATTGGCGATGGCTCAGTCTCTGGTTTCATCGATCCATAACATGTTGCAGTCGAGCTTAAACTCATTGTCATCGTCCGAGAGGTTGGGATCTCGTGTAGGTACTTTGAATTGGGTAGAAAGCACAGCTTTGGTACCGTATGCTAGAAGAAAGGGGGTGCAGCCTGTAGATTTTCTTGGTGTTGTTCGATAGGCCAAGATGACATGTTGTAACTCCTGAACCCATCGACCTCTTTTTGCATCGTCTCTTTTCCTGAAGCCGTCGACAATGGTTTTATTGATTGCTTCGACTTGACCATTTCCTTGAGGGTAATAAGGTGCTAAGGGTGAGAGGATAATGTTGTGTTTCTTGAGGAAGTTTCTGACTTTGCTCCCGATAAACTGTGGACCATTGTCGCATCGAATAATATGAGGGCAACCAAAATGTGCGATGATGTTCTCCCATAAAAATTTAATGACTTCGTCTTCTCTTGTTCGGCATAAAGGTACAGCTTCGACCCATTTGGTAAAATAGTCTGTTGCAACAAGGATGATTTCACGGCTGCCTGAGGCTTTGGGAAAGGGATCAATGAGATCTATAGCCCATCTTTTGAAATTGAGGTCTTGTAAATGGCAATGGATGTCATGAACGTGACGTTGGCATTTGTCACAATGTTTGGCATACTCTTCAGCTTGTTTTTTCATGTTAGGCCAGAATAAACCTGGAGAAACGTCTCGAATGGCTATAGAACGACCAGCAGTATGAGCACCGTAGGTACCTTCATGTAGTTCAGCTAAAATTGTAGAGGCTTCAGCTTGAGATATGCATCGAAGGAGGAGGCTATTCGGAGATTTGCGATGTAATTCATGTTTGTGGACGGTGTATCTACGGTAATTCTCTAACAAAGATTGTCTAGCTTTGGGATCATCTAGGAGGGTTACATTGTTGTGGTAATAGAGGAAAGGTGTTCGCCAGTCATCTGGATCAAGACTCTCGCCCCCAGTGTTAATGGCATGGACTTCCCTCTGGTCGATACTTGGGCATTCGAGTACTTCGATGTGGAGGGTCCGGGATTCTGATTGACCTAGCATATCTATAATGTAGGCGAGGGCATCTGCATGTTGGTTTTCAGCTCAAAGGTAATGAGTGATAGTAGATTTTTCGGGGAAACGGTTCATGCCCTGCCGAACGAAAAGAGCATAATCGGCCATGCGACCGTTAGCTTGATTTTAACCTGGGTAATGCCTCTGAACAAGTTGGGAATTTGTGAAAACTGCAAGTTTGGGAATACTGAGGTCGAGAGCATGGTCGAGGCCGTAGATCAAGGCTTTGTACTCAGCTTCGTTATTGGAACATTCAAAGGTATGTTTGACGGCTTTCTCTATTCTGTCATTAGTGGGTGTGACCAGTACAATACCAATTATGGATCCCTTAGGTCCAGCGGATCCATCTGTGAATAAACGGCAGCCAGTGTTAGGGTTTCATAGATCTGTTGCTTCGGGTTGGTCATTTGTTAAGTCATCTTCGTGTTCTTCCCACTCGACATCTTCCACTGGGAAGTCAGCAAGGGAGTCTGCTACTGTTTTGCCATTTTGGGATATCTGCTTCTCGAATGCAATGTCATGTTCGCCAAGGTACACAGACCACTGTTGTACATGTCTTGATTTATCTTTTTTACTGAGTACTTCTCGAAAGGGGTAACTTGTTATAACACGGATTGGGTGCGCTTGAAGATATGGTTTGAGATTACGGGATGAATAGACAAGGGTGAGGAGCAAATGCTCAAGTTTTGAATATCGAGTTTCTGCGGGTGTTAAATTTTTGCTGATGAAATATACAGGTTTCTCAATGTTTGAGTCGACACGAATAAGTACTGAACTGATAGAGGTATCTGTAACGGCGAGGTATAAAGATAGTATTTTTCCTTCGATGGGGGTGCTGATAATGGGTGGTCAGCCAAGATAAGTTTTAAATTCGAGGAAAGCCTATTCACATTCGGGTGTCCAGCTGATCGCGGGGTTGTTTTTCTTTTTTTCTTTGTGGACGCCTTGGTCGCGTAAGAGGGATAAGAGCCAAGCACATCTGTCTGGGGATTTAGAAATAAAACGGTTGAGGGTTGTAATCTTTCCAATGACTTTTTAAACATTATTTTTGGTTCTGGGCGAAGGCATGTTGATAAGGGCTTGAATATGGGTGGGGTCGATCTCGATACCTCATTTACTGATAAGATGGCCTAAAAATTTACCAGACGAAACACCAAATTGGCATTTTTTGGGGTTGAGTTTCATGTTGTATGTTCGAAGTATCAAAAAAACTTGAGTTAGGTCTTGGATGTGGGTCTGTTTTTTAAGGCTCTTGCATAGCATGTCGTGGATGTAAACTTTGACCGACTTACCAAGCTAGGGTTTAAACATGGTTATGGCAAGGATTTGGTAAGTGGCTCCCACATTTTTATGACCAAAGGGCATGACGGCAAAAAAGTAAAGGCCTTATTCAGTGATAAAGGAAATTTTAAGTTAATCTCTGGGGCGGAGGGCTACCTAATTGTAACCTAAAGCCCTGTCTATCATTGATAGACGCTCATGTCTTGCAGTGGTACCGAGGAGTGCTGAGATGATCGAGAGGGGAAAACTGTCATTCTATGTGTGCTTGTTAAGGTCTGTGAAGTCGACGTAGATTCTAATCTTGTTGTTCTTCTTGGGAACTACCACAATATTTGATATTCAGTCAGTATACTTTATTTCACTGAAAAATCCTTCGGCAATGAGCTTGTCTACTTCAAGGTTTACTGCTTCTCAAAGTCGTGGCGCCAGGGTACGCTTCTTTTGTTTTACTACAGAGGAATAGGGAATGAGGCCGAGGTGATGGCAAGTCAAACTGGGGTCGATACTGGGCATTTCCTGGAACGTCTATGCAAAGACGTATTTGTTTGCTCGAAGGAAATCTACAATCTCGAGGCGCTCTGCCTCATCTAGAGAAGTTTTAATGAATGTGCCTCGACCAGGGCTGTCGAGTTTGATATAAGCAGTGGGTTCGATGGGTGAGGTTGTATCTGTCGAAGGTTGGGGGATAGAAAGAGACAATGATTGCAATGGGCAGCTGATGAGTTTCTGGGTCTAATTGATCTCTGGGTGCTCACATGAATGGCTGAGGCGTTGTGAACCTTTTAAGTTCCAAGTACCTTCAAGGGGTGGTGAAATGAAGGGTCTGATGGTTGGTCAAAGGTATGGTACGCATGGCGTAGAGCCAGTCACGCCCAAGGATATCAAGGTATTCTGACTTCTTGTCGATGATAAGAAAGCTGGTTTGAAGTATAACAGGGCCTGTGGTGACTGGTAAAATAATTTGGCCAATAGCAACCTCTATGGCCCCATTGAAACCTTTTAATTCGACATTGGCAGCGGTTATGAGGCCGGTTTTCTTCATTGTTTGAATAGTTTAAAGAAAAAGCACATCGGCTGCACTCCCTGTATCGATTAGCATGGTGTGGAGGACAAGGTTTTCGACCTTAATCATGATGACTAAGGGGCCTGAATGGGGAAATCGAACATAGGAAGTATCACAGTCGATGAAGGAGATGCCTTCGGGTTGAGGAGAGAGGCTTGATCATGGCAGGAGGGCGGGTAGCTTCTCCTGATAAGTGAGTTTGTAACACTCTCCGACACGCTTCCACTTGCTCTTTGAAATGCCGCTATCTATGTTGTTGACCTCGATAAAATTTATTCTTTAGATATGCACCTCGGCCGGGTCAGTAGCAGGTGTGTGTTGAGACTTAAGGTATTATTCGTCGAGGTAGCTGGGAAGGTCGGTAACATACTGTTGTAGGCGACCTGTTTTGAGGATGATCTCGAAGGAGCACTGGAGGGCAAAGTATTTGTTAGTATGGTGATAGTTATATTTGCGATTGGCACAGTAAGGTTTGCCTGGTTTGACTTTGATAGGGAAAGGGATACGCCAGATGGGGTTTTCCTGTATATGTGGTAGAAGAGTGTTGAGAGGGGTGGTAAGTGTGGGCAAGACAGGCTTCGGTTGCTTCTTGCGAGCTTCAGCGTTGTTATCATTATTGGGGCGTTTGCGGCTCTCAGTCTCCTATGAGACAGGAGCAATCAGGGGTGCTGGAGTAGAAGGTGGGTTTTATCGAGGTTTATTGAAGTTGGTGGTCGAAGGTTGGCCCTGTTTATAGGATTTGTGGAGGCGCTCAAGGTTGATATTGCCATTGACCTTAGAGAGCATCTCCTCGAGGTTTCGAGGTTTGTGAAGAACCAGGTATTCTTTCACACGGCTGTGATCTGGTAGGGCATTTGAGTACGCAAGCACAACATTCGCGTACTCAAGGTTCTCAACTTTCTGTGACTCGTCTAGGAACCTCTTGCGAAATTACACAAGGCATCGACTCTGAACTCTCTATCTTAATTGAAAGTAAAATGGGCGATGAAAAGCTATGACAGTAGCTCGAAGCTTTGGATCGAGCCATTTGGGAGATTATGATACCTTTAAAGGGGCCTGTCAGTAAGGCTGGTAGAAAAAAGGTGACATAAAAGGTAGTCGGCTCTAGAATAGAGGCTCAGGGCATTTTGGAATTTGGGAATGTGCGATTGAGGGTCTGTGTTGCGCTATATACTGAGTTTGGGAGCACGGAAATTAAGGGGTATCTCGATAGCAAGAAGTTTGGGACAAATCAGGTTATTCAGCCGACTCCAGGAGTTGGGAGTTGGGCTCACGCTGACGCGAACCACGGGTTGTATTTCATAATTGATGTTCGACTGGGCAACATAGGAAGGATGGGGTGGAGATCGAGGGATTCGAGGATGGTGAGGTCGAGTTGGTGGAACGTGTTTGGGGCTGCGCTCCCCGAGACGTTCTCGAGCAAGGCAACGTATGAGGTGGCTAGAGGATCGGAGGGTGGAGTTAGAAGAATTTTATATTGGGTGAATGCTGAGATGGATGGATCCAGTAGGAGGAATAATGTGGGGAGCGTCCTCAGCCTGGATGTGGGGTGGGGGAACTTTAAGATTTGGTAGGGGCTCCAGATACGCATGGACAGATACGCGCGGCAGGTTTTGTACTTGGGATGGTCTAGAAGCTTCCAGAGGTTGTAGTCTCTGTAGCTCCCGGATGGTGTTGCGCAGCTCGTCGATTGCCCGGTTTTGTCAATTTTTATCGTCCAGGCAGCCATTCTGTTCGGTTCCAGCTCCAGCCGGTACTTTTCACATTCCTGGTGAAATTGTGTGTGGTGCTACTCCTCGGCCTGAGCAAATTGTTGAGATAAAAGGGCTATTTGGGCGGCCACTCCGTCGACGGAGATGCCGGCATGGGTTGAACTGGGCCGGAGGGTGGGTGCCATTGAGGAGAGTCTGTGGAAGCTGCAAACAAAGGGAGGTAAAGAGAAATGGAGATTAGTTGAGTGGGTTCCCACAGACGGCGCCAAATTTAGAGGCCTAACTTCTTTCAGATGGGAAGTCGGCTCTTACACCACAGGGTTATTCCACAATGAATGAAATACAAGTAAATAATCAAGAGCGTGAACAATCTATAGACAATATACTAGCGTAGAGGCCCGAATGTGATTCTCTACGACCTCTGATGAGGATTTTTAAGAGTATTTTAATTATTGATGAGTAATCGAAGGTTCGAGTGTTGGGCTTTTACATAGTAATCAAAGGTAAACTACAAAGGGGCTGGGGGGAATTTTTCTAACGTCTCTTTGGTTCCCCATCTCTCCTATTTATAAAACATAGGAAGGGCTGAGTCACCAAGGTTAGGTCATATTACAAGGGTACCATCAAGATATTTTGACGTAGGTATGGGCGCCAGAAATGTCGGAACTGTCACTATAACAGTTGTTGGGTTTGTCTTTGTACTTTAGTACTGTGGTAGTAATTGGGCCTGTCACTGTAGCTGCATCGTCTTGTCTAGTGAGCTGGCTGTCTGTCCCGTCATACTTCAACCATGTACAGATATGGTCAAAGTGTTTCTACTGAGATGTGGAGTCTGTTCTCGAGGCTTATTTGGAGTCGAAGCTTCGTCTTCGGGTGAACATTGGGAGGTCTGTTTATGGATTTCACTGGACTTCGAGATGTTTGCGTAGGCTTCGAAGTAGCCTTCGAGTATCTGTTTGGGGTACAAGGCTGCAAGTAGGCTACTACAATGGCCTGCAACGGCACACTGCCCCATGAATAGTACCACCTCTGACAGTTATGCCATTTCGGCTATCTGATTTTGCAGTCGAAGCATCCCTTGCCTTCATTTTTGAGCCTTCTTATATATTCCATTATTAGCCTACCCTTCTGCCACATATGTTTTTGAGCCATCTCATACATTCATTTTTGAACCATCGTCTACATCCTACCACAATCCATCGTACATATACATAAGTTCTCGAACCTTCGGTCAATACTTTTCTTTATACGAAAGAATTTAATTTTCTTACCAATTTCATTCATTTTCATTACTCAAGTTTGAAGTTTGAAATTTAGAACCAAGCCAATATTATCTTTTTCTATATTTCTTATCACTGTTATACTATCACAATTCGAGAAAATAATGGTTTATTCGAAAGTTATCAGGCATACATCACCAAGATCGATAAAAACAAAGAAGGAGAAACATCAAACCAACAGCAATAACAAAAAGCAACAACCCCTCTGCACTTCCATCGCCACTTCAAAGACCCCCCTATTTACACATGGGGCAGTTCTTATAGAGCCCCACCTTAGCCTCGACTACATCTTTAGCCTCCACATGGTCTTCAGCTAGGCTTTTCTGTAAGAAGTATTAGTTACTGACAATCGGACTCAACAACTGCATCAGCCTCCACCAGTGCTCGTACGGATACCCATAGATAGCCTCCCCTGGCTCCAGCTCCACCCTGTCAGGAAGCACCACGTCCAAACTCTAATCTCCAAAGAATTTCTCCTTCAGGGCCATCATCTTCTCTTCAGTATGGCATTCCCTCTCCTCCATTCTCTTCTGGTAACGAGTATTTGGTGTAGTTTCCATTGCTTACTCAAAGAAGAAGATGAAGAAAAAATCCCCCCATAACAACCATTATTAATATCATTATTAAGGGCATTTATTACCCCCCTTAATCAATACTTACCTTAATTGTTCTCATCGGAACAGCCCACATTTAGCTAGTCAACTCTTCATTTTCCCATGCCTAACCGCTTTTCTCAGCACGCACCATCTACACCAATTTCTGAGGCTCCTAGTGAGAGGTGGCAAATGTAGTAGCCTACTTGCAACCTTTTAACACCAGCCAAATACTCGAAGGCCACATCGAAGCCTACCTAGAGACTCGATGCCCCGTAAAATAGTAACTAAGTCCATGAAGACTTCATATATCAATCGAACACTCGAATACATTATAGTCGAAGCTAAAGAAAGACGGTCAGCACCAGAACTCCACATTTATCCCTTCAATCACCCTCATTATCTCATAAAAGTTGCCATTCATCTGGCATGGTGCTACGTCCCAGAAATTTAACACCTCCTTTACCAGCCTTCGAAGGGGTAGCCGGCATCCCTAATCAAATTTGTCCCCTAAACGCCATGATTCCCTCATGAGGCGAATCCATCAATAAATACTCTACCCTTAACGACATCAGAAATAATCCCCTTCCCCTCTAACCCATGTTTTGCCATAAACCGCTCCAACCTCACCTTTTCCCGAGGTGAGACTTGTTCTACATATGTCTCCTCCTCCTCTGTCTCTCTTCCCTACTCTCACTCTCTTCCTCTTCCCCTTCCCCTTCATTCTTATTATCCCCCAGAAGCTTGACTCCAGCCTCCTTACCCCTTTCCCCCTCTTCCTTTTCATCATCTTCTTCTTCACTCTCTCCGACTATACAAGCCCTACGTCGGCTCCTCCACAATGCACCAATATCTGGATCGACTACAGCCAGCAACGCGTCTGTTGTAATTTACAACTCTTCGATGTCACTGCTCGCATCCGCTTGACCCGATGTACTCGGCTCATTCACTTTGTCATCATCCTCATCTATTAGCCTCATCCTCAAAGCCTCACGGTTACGCATTATACCCTACAGAAGAAGGAGATTGACATTAGCTTGATATATTCGAGTATCAAGTTTTTGGTCCATATTGTACTATCACCTACCCACCCTTACTCATCGGCCATGCCACGACCAAATATTCGATTACTATCTCATCTACACCTAACACTCAGTAATTCTTCTTCATGGAACCCATAGCTGTGTCTCTCACCCACCACCTTAGTTATGCCATTAATGGCACCACTGTGACCCTCCTCCCTCATCCCTACCCCAGAATCAAGAACATAAACACACAATTGCACAAATAATAAATCAACAGACCTACATGTCTCATGCAGTAAGAAAACTCAAGTAGCAATGGATTCTCCTCTACCTCACCACCGGATTTCTCTTTCCTTTTTCTTGGCAGTAATAAAGATGTTTGGTATTTTTCCTATTTGCCTTTCTCTATTTTCAAATAATGATGGCCTTCCTTTCTCTCCCCTCTTAAATACAGCCTCCAAAACTGCCATATTATCCCCAACTGCCATCATTACCACTACCCCCACAACTTCTCCCAGTTCCCCCTAATTTTTAGGTACTATAAGTTTTCACCAGACTACCTCTAATAATACACACTTGTGTATGCCATACCACCCCTGATCAAAGACATTCCTAGTCCCCTCGAACCCCCTGTCAGACCCTGCCTCAATAGCGCTACCTAACTTACATGTGGCCTCCACCTCATTCCCATAACCAAGACACCATCATTACAGTCTGCCCAGGTATACTGCCCCATAAACAATGTCCCCTCTGACAACTCTGCCATTACGGCTGTCTGTCCTTGTAGTCAAAGCATCACATCCCCTTATTCTCTGAGCCATCATTTATGCTCAGCCATATTCATACCCTCGAAGACATTTTAACCTTTCGACCTTCGATCAATAATCTTCCCTCCTAACGATGTCCAGATTCTTTAAAAGTATTGCCATTCACTTTCCTTCTTTCTTACATCGAAATATCATCGCGCCTATATTATCTTCGACCTAAAATATCTACTAGTTATATTCTTTACCTTATATTTGCACACTTCGATCAAAAACCCTTTGTTTAATTTAACAAAATAGGAGCAAATGCAACAACAACAACTACATAGCTAGTAACAAAAAAAACCACCCATAATATTGGAAGACCCTTCTATTTGCACACAGGACAGCTCTTCCAGTACCACAAACATATATTGCACCCATCTTCGACCTTCACCAGTCTCTCAGACAGTTTCTGTAGGGCAGAAGAGTGCTCTGTCACGCTCCGTAGGTGCTTCTGAAACATTTCCCACCAGAACGTGAACCCTTTAGCCTCTTCCCTCTCCCTCCCAGTCAGCTCCTCCTGGTACAAATCCAACATATCGGGCAAAGGTAACCCCCCATGTCACCCTTTCCAAAATACATCCACTTCAACTCTTCATACTTCTCCAACACCTGTACTTTTGTATCCTCCAATTTTTGTTGATAGCGAGTTCTCATGATGACAGAAGATCACAACACTAAGAGAAGAAGATGGAAAGGTTTAAAACATTGCATGAGCCCCTAATCATATTTATACCTTGTTTAAAGAGACTTAATTACCTCCTTAATCAGTATCATCATCATTAATGATCTTGGAACTACCCACATTCACACCAGTCAACTTTCCAACTTCCCACGTCTAACAATTTTTGTCAGCACGCACCATCTGCAATAATTTCTGAGGCACCAGCTAAGAGGGGGTGAATGTAGTCGCCTACTCGCAGTATTCTAAGGCTAGTCAAATACTTAAAGGCTACATCAAAGCCTGCTAAGAGACCTGAACCCAGCAAGGCAACCAAAGATGGATAAATTCTATGAAGCCGCCTTCTGAGACTAACCGAACACTCGAAGGCATCATCGAAGCTAAGTACTATGGTCAAAGCCAAAGACAGACGGCCAGCACCAGAACTCAGTACCAATTCCAGAGAGACTTTGACCATATTGGTACACGGTCGAAGGCAGAGATACTTGACAGCCAGCTCACCAGACAGAATAGTAAAAACAAGCTGCCATACAACTATAGTATCAGAACTGACTTTGCGTAGAGGACAGTTGCCCCAAAGGATTTACATTTAATTTGACCTCATATGGTGACTCATTCTTTTCTATCTCCTATAAATAGGAAGGAGGAAACACTGTGAAGAGGTTAAAAAAACCCTGCCTAAACCGCCTTTAATATCACCTCTTAATACCCATTGACTTCTCTTGATTCAAGTTGAAACACAAATCAATATATACGATCATTTATCCAAATCCTCGCTAGAGGTCATGGAGAATAGCAATTCATGGATAGGCAAAATTAAGTGATACCTTCAAAATTAGGACCTTACAAAATTAGGCCCTTACAAGCAACTCTAATATTCGAGATTGATACCTTCAAAACCATAGGTTATTCATCATTTGACATAAGTAATAAAACCTATTAATTGAAATAATTGAAAAGGTTTCGGTATCGAGACTAAAAGTGGTCACTCTATAGGCAATTCCAAAGAAACTAGGCGGACTCATTAGTAAGGGCAGGAAATTTGTAGATGGTGGGCTTGTAGATAGTTAATGTATAAATTTTAAGATAAAAATTAGGATTGTGGGGGTGATGGGAGTAGAATGGTCACGTGTGAGCCCCAATAAAGTGGCCTCAAATTTAGTCATGCTTAGAGAAAATGAATATATATGCATTTCATGCCTTCTTTAGTAACCTTGTGAATGGTTTTCCTTAAAGCTATTCATGGATAGAAGATTTATTGTGGGATTAGACAGAGTAGAGATATTTCATCTCGAGTTTGTAAGTGATATTGTGGACTTTATAAGAGCCTTAAATAGTTTCAATGTAATTCCATAAAGTCTTATACGCAATTTCTACTCTCTTTTTTAATAGTTCAAGAATTTATGTAACAACCTAAAGTATTAGGAGTGGGGATGATAAAGGCAATTGGAATTGTAGCCCCGAAAAGGACCTTTGATGATTTTTAAAGGATTAGGACCTGACCAATGAAATACAGAGAACACCACACTCTTCTCTGTATTATTTCTTCTTTTAGCTTTCAAGTGCATAGGAAAGGGCTGGAATCTTATCCATGAGTTATGGTCCTCGATGGGAAAAAGAATAGGGCTTTTTGGTTAAGCACAACTCCTACATATTAGGTAGGATCAATTAGTTAGGGCCGCCCTTGGCTATAGTCATAAGAGGTAGCCGCATAAGGCCTCCAATTTTTGACATAAATTTTGGGCCTCCAAATGGTAAATTAATACATAAAAAATGGACTCAAAAATGACAAAAAAAGATGTGGCCTTGTTAGTTTACAATAATAGACTCTCACCAAAAGGTCATAGGTTCAAAGTTCAAGCCCTCACCTTGTTTACAAAATTTTACAACTAAATATACCTTACCAATTCCCCCCCCCCCCCCTAATTTTCGAACCTCGTCTAGGGCCCGCTAAACCTCAAGGTCGAAGTAGATATGCCCTTATCACATTTATAGTTAGGGGGACTAACGGATTTATCGTTGATACACTGACTAATGTTATCTTATCCATTTAAGACCTGAGCTAACCTATATCTCAATAATGAGTATGCACATTAATGGCTCTAATAACTATAGCATCTTGGCCTAACTTATCACTACAAAAGAAAGTAACTATTAGGGACCAAATATTAGGGACGGACTAAAATTTGTCTCTAATAATAAAACATTTAGGATGGCATTGATTTAGTCCCTTATATTTTTATTTTAGGGACAGAAAGAATGACCCTGTCCTTAATAATAAAGTTTTAGGGAGCTATTGGACATGTCTGTCCCTAATCAACACCGAGTCTGCCCAAATTTTAAACTGACTCAAATACCCCTCTGCTTTAAAGTTTAACACTATCTCTCAAATGGTAAAACTTGTAAACAAAATGTTCTAATTCCTTTCTCGAACTTTCCAATCACGCCCTCTTCTCTCGTCTCCTTTATCTACTAAAAGTACCTCTCTCTACTACAAGCATGATTTCTCCAATTTCTCAGTCTTTCTCTCTCTCTCTGATCTTTCTTTGTGATATCTCTCTCAATGATTCTCTTCAATTTCTCCAATATCATTGGTAGTGGAGGAGGGTTTGGGGAGAGATCTGATAGGTGGAAGACATTTAGGGGTTTTGGTTTGTTGTAGTTACTGTTTGCGTTGGTTTCAAAGAAGGATTTTATTGAATTGAGGTTGGGGGTTTTGGTTTGTTTGTATTTGCACCAATCGAAGAAACACAACAATAAATCTAGCCCAATTGAGGTTAGTATATCAGTAATTTTTAATACTTAAATTCAATATTCTTCATTGGAGGAATCCCATATATGTAGATTACCATTGTTAATTTTATTTGCTAGCTGTAAGAGCAGCAAAGATAATTTCTGGTAATTGAATATTGTCTTTTATCAATCTTCATACAATATATCATTCTTTAATATATAACTTCCTCATCAATTAATTCACGTATGAAATATATGGAATTTAAAGTTACACAAGGTGCCAATATCATATATATATTTCTCTTACCAACGAGGTTTGGAATAATGTTGTTACAAGAGTAGCAGATTTCTTGAACACCTAAAGTAGTTTTTTTATGTCGGTGTTTAAGTTCAAACATAACTCATTTGGGTGTATTATGTTTATATACACTTGGGCATATAATCCAACGCTGCTAAAATAATCAGATTTAAGATGTTAAAGGTAGGAAAGACTCATTGCAATCCAAAAACTTGATGTAATCCATTACACTAATATTGAGGTGGTTCTAAAATTGTATATTTAGCACATAACTGCTAAACATTTTTAAACTATGTAGCACATATTTCAGTCTTTCTAAAACAGTAACATAATGTTTACCTCAATTTCCGTTTGAGTGGTTATTTGTAAAAAAAGAACTACTTGGTAATTTTTTTAGAAGATATGTATATTATCTCTCACAGGGTACTAATTGTTCTCATCTAATTTTGAAAACTGTTGTATTAGACTATTTTACATATGATGATCTTTGGACCCCCGTGAAGCAAAATCTCAGGAAAAAAGTTAATGAGTTTATGGATAAAGAAATTGCTCCAATAATAATTGAGGTATTCATTTCCTTCATTAATATTATTTTCACTATTAATAATTTAAATAACATCTCATATCATATTTGTGTGCTATACCATTTTTTAGTACTGTGAGAAAGCTGAATTTCCAGTTCATGTTCTTTCGACCCTTGATGTTCTGCGTCTTGTTGGTGACACAATTAAGGTACCTTAAGTACTTGCATATTTCCTTATCTCTTGGACTTAAATTTGAAAATAAGCTTTTTAACTATCTCTCCTAATTAGGGTTATAGATGTTTGGGGATGTCCATTACTCAAAATGCTATTGCAATTGCAGAGGTTACAAGAGTCCGATATTGTAGGGAAAACAACTAAAGATCTAGGATCTTCTTCTTTTTTCCTTGCTTTTCAACTTCAAGGAAATCTAAACAACTTTACATTAAGATGCCACCTTTATAAGTCCTTCAAAGGCAATTTTTATTGTAATTCATTTTCTTTTCTTAAATACAATAGGGATGAGATTTTAGCATATTATTTGTTCAATCATGGAATTAATTTGTAAATTTATTGGTATTCAAGGCTTTAGCTAAGCCTGATTATAGAAGTGACGCAAGTTCTTTAAAATCAACAACATCAAAGGACAGAACCTTAGCTCAACTCTTTTTGTTATGAAGAAATTTTATTATTATTTTCTATATTTTCCCCTCCCAAAGCTCTTAAGATTGGTAGTGCTTTTTTATCTTGGTCATTGATACACCAGTAGATTGGGTACTTAATGGCCAAAAGCAGTGGATAGGAAACAATACTTTTTTTGATATTTTGGTAGTTTTTGCTCGAAATACAACTACAAACTAGATAAATGGGTAGCTAGAATATTAGTTATATTTCGTTTATCAACTTTTGTTCACACTCGCAGTATCTAAAAATATGGATTTATGCATAACTTTAATAATGAGGAATCTTAACCATAGTTAACTTTTATTTTTGTTGTTGCAATGTTCTTATTAATGATTTGCTAGGTGTTTTGCTAGTGGGTTTCTAAATTATTGACCCAATATATTAGTATTTTAGAGCTAAAATTGGCTTAGCTAGCATATGACATTTGTAGACCAAGTAATATGATATATTTGCTTTTCCTATTTGTCGTAGCCTACACGCAGCCTTCTAGCTCCAGTCGAACACTCGAAGGCTACATCGAAGCCTACCTGATACATCGAAGCCTAGCAAACCCATAATCAAGCCCTCTGATACTATACAAATACTTGACTATGAACAGGCTTTGATCATGATCGTACGTGGTTGAAGGAAAACATGTCAGATAACCAGCTCACTAGACCAAACGGCGGAGCACATCGCTCGACAACTACTGTTCCAGATCCAACAACCACAGTGTCAGAACCAACAACGGCTGCAGTGTCAGATCAGATAGATTCGGCGTCAGAATCGACTCCGGATATTTAGGGAATTATCCCTCGATCTCACTTAAAATCGATCTCATGAAGCAAGATTTACCTCCATCTCTGGCTCACGCATTTTTAACACTTAACACTCCAGTCAACATTCCAGCCAGCCCCATGAACTACTCAAGAGCGTAGATTGAGCTAAACCTAAAAAATGTTATCCAGTCAAAGACACCTGTCTCCCACAAACTTGTTAGTTATTCAGTCAACCATCACTAACCATATTATTCGAAAAATGTGCTACAGCACAATGAAGAGCTATGGGAAAGGCCTATATAAAGGAAATGTTCCAGAAGAGGCAAGGACCAGAAAAATTACACAAACTTCTTATTTATGAGATCAAAATCATTTCTATATTTATAGATCACTTGTAATAAAGATATCCGCTTCAAGCAATAAAGATACTTTTATAAGAATCCTCCATACGAGGTCAAGGTTTTTTACCTATTCAAAGGTTTTCCACGCTAAAAACAGTTGTTTCTATTTCTTACTTTCCATTAGAATATTATTACAGGTTTATTGGTCTGATAGCTAATTCCTAATCATTTCGATCTTGCAGAATTTGGCTACTAAATTTGACGTCGTCTGTGGGAAAGATTATATTTCCACGATACCCTAAGGCAGTTTTTCACTACAATTTTCAATTATGGTGTTTTCCAGACGACCGGCCGCATGAACTCAACTCAAAATTTCTGCGGATCCGGGATAGCTCGCCGAGTTACGAGCGAATCTCCACGGCGAGACAAAAAAAATCGCTGAACTCGAACTTCAATTGACAAAGGATCGCGAGCTCTAAGGGAAAGATCTCGATATAAAATGACAAGTTTATTTGACAGTGCTCAAATGGCTCGAAGATCAGATGACGATGATACAGACTGCACTTGAGACTTTGCAAAATATTCAGCTGGCTCCTTCTACCAGGGGTCGCGATCAACTTCCAAAGACCTCCCGTATTTTAGCAAGGGAAAGATTGTGACCTTAGGGATTCGTTAGTGAAGTCATTTACTGAAATCTACCACACGGACTGTAGCCCCCCATCCATTTGGAGGGTGAAGTTCAATTAGAAGTCAGTCGAGGCCACCAAATTTCCATTCGTCACGAAGAAGACCAGTGACCTCTACATCAAGTTCCAGCACGAGATCGCTTGAGTGAAGGTGCGAGAACTCATCATCCCATGACAGCTCATCCAGCGATTTAACCAACACGTCATTATGTCACAAAAGAACACATGGACCAACGTATTGAGGAGTTGATCGAGGCACAAATTCTGGGTATTGCAGGCGATGCCACAAAGTTACAAAGAAGTCCAATTGCCAAAGAATTATTTGATATGAATATACCAAAAGGTTTTCATAATCCCAAAATTTACAAATACAATAGTACTGACCTGAAGGGGCATATTCCGCAATTCCGTGATTCATTGGGGTTATGCTCCAATCTCAACCACATTCTCTATCGTCCATTTGCCATAAGTTTATAGGAGGAACCACTCTGATGGTTCCATTCTCTTTCTGAGGAATCCATCTACACATTCGATCAACTACAAAAGTAGTTCATCAAGACATATACTCACAGCAGAGTTAAAGAAGAGAACTTGTATTCTCTTATCGGTCTTAAGAAGTCACATGGAGAAAAACTCGAAGACTTCTCAAGGAAATTCTTAGAACTCACAAGACAAGTGGATAACCTTGACCAAAAAATAGCCGCTATCGCTGTCATCAAAGCTCTCTGGCTCGACTGCAAGGCCAAAGAGTACCTCTTCCTTAATAAACCAGCGACATTAGAGGAGATGATCACCAAAGTCAGCGATTACATCGACTTAGAGTGGATGATGTCTGAGCGACAAAAGTTAACTAAATATGTCCTCTCCGCCAAAGCCTTACCTATAGAACGAACCAGTGAACCTAAAGAGGAATAGGGAGATCAGAAACGCACCAAAAGGGAATACTGGATACCCCCATAAAAGTAGTCCGCAAAACAAACCCGTCCCCTCAAAGCTGAACGTCCAAATTTCTCCGATTTTTCCACTGCTATTGAAAAACCCGCTCTACCGCGTATCTCAACCGCTGAAGCCCATCGAGAATCGACCATTTTGCCTACATCATAAAGTAAATCATCATATTACTGAAAATTGTTATGCTCTACAGCGGTTGCTTGAGCACATTTTCAAGGAGGGACGGATGCTCGAATACATTGTTGACCTGAAGTCATACCAAGATGGCAACTATAAGAAGAAGCACAAAGTTATTCAGATCAACGATAGAGCTGACGAGAAGCATCTCTACTATATGCACCTCAGCAACATGATCAAAATCAACCAGATCACCAATTCCAACCGATCAAAGCGTTGGAGGCTTTTAGAATGTTGTGATCTTACACCTCAAGACAAAGAAGCCAAACTTCTTCCCGAGTCGAGCAATCGCCGACTCAGAATCTCCTTCAAAGATTACGATACTAGCCATGTCAAATTTCCACATCATGATGTGTTAGTCATAATGATCAAGATAAAATAGTTTGTCATGCACACAATAGTGATTGATACTTGAAGTGGCATTGAAATTCTTTTTCAGAGTACGATCGACCAGATGTGTTTGGCTGACCAAGTTATTCAGAGTGACACAGACATCAGTGGGCTCAATGGCTCCAGGGAGGAACGAGTAGGCAAGATTATCTTACCTATTACCACAGGACCAGACACTATCAACACCATTTTTTATGTCATGAATGCCAAATCTTGCTATCTTGGGATTATGGGCCGCTGCTGGATACATAATTTGGAAGTAATCGCTTCAACCTATTATCAAGCACTCCGATTCAAACACGACAATGGTATTTATGAGATCAGAGGTAGTCAAAAACTCTCTCGATCTTGTAAAAATATTGTATCTGCCATCCTAGATACTTTAGACAGATTGGCCGCATAGCAACTACAGAAAATTGATCACCTCGACGATCAATCACCTATAGAGGAGCCTACAGAATATGTCAATATTGATGGACCTAGCAGAGGTACGTTCATCGAAACCAAGCTAGTTTAGCATGAGAAAGATTCTCTCATTCAATTCTTACAACTCAATCGAGACATTTTTGCATGGTCTTTTGAAGAAATGCCTGAAGTTGATCCGGTCATGGCTTGCCACAAGTTAGCCATCAATATTAACGCCACAGTGGTCAAACAAAATTGGTGACGACTTTCACCTCGTCTTCAAGATGAAGTTAACGCGGAGATCAAGAAATTAATTAAAGTGGGAATAATTCAAGAAGCTAAATATCTGGACTGGATATCCAATATTGTCGCTGTCCCGAAGAAGAATGGAAAAGTTTGAGCTTGTGTAGATTTCACAGATCTTAATAAACATACTCCAAATACAGTTTCCCTCTTCCTAACCTTTATCAGATCCTCGATTCCACAGCAGGACACAAACTCCTATCTATGATAGACGCTGCTTCAGGGTATAATCAAATTCTACTTCCGGAAGAAATTTAAGAGAAGACAGCATTCATCACCTAAAGTGGTATTTATTATTACAAAGTCATGCCCTTCGGGCTCTAGAACGCATGTGCCACATATCAATGATTGATGACTGTTATGTTCAAAGCACACCAGAGAAAATCATTGAAGTCTACATCGATGATCTCTTATGCAAAAGTATACAATCAGATAATCATATTTCAGATCTCAACACAATATTCAACATCCTTTGATCTTACAGAATGTGTCTCAACCCGGATAAATGTCAATTCGGGGTACATTCTGGCCACTTTCTAGGCCACCTCATCTGCAAGAAATGGATTGAGGCCGATCCGGATCAAATTCAAGCTCTCCTTAACATGCCTTCTCCAAAGACAATAAAAGACGTTCAAAAACTCGCTGGTAAGATTGTCGCGACCAACCGTTTCATCTCTAAATCTTCAGACCGCTGCTATTGGCTATTCCTATTACTTTGTGGATGTACCAAGAAATGAAAGGTTTAGCCAACTGCAGAAGTCACATGGATACCAAAATCTGAAGTAGCTTTATAGGATCTCAAAATCTATTTGGGGAGGTGTAATGACAGTATTTTTTTATTTTTATTACACTTTATATTCTAAATCTACATATTCTTATTCTTTAACTTCAGGATATACTCATTTGCATCATACATCTGCATATTCTCCTATCCATAATGCATCTATATCATTCTTAGTGTCAGGTTTGGTTTGGATTCCATTTTGGTAGCGTTTTGGTGGTTTGATGGTTTGGGTTGATTGACGTTTAGGTGTTTTAGTTTATTTGTGTAGTGCATGTCCGGAGAGTGGTTTCTATATCTGTAAAGGGTTTTCTGCTTCTCTGGCATTTCTGGTATTTCTAATTTTTGTTCTGGGGTGGAGAAATAGGGATTAGCTACCCCTGATTTCTTAATACCTATCAGACCGTCGTCAGACTCCTTCCATCCATTTTTAATCTTTTCGGCTAAGTTTCTAGCCGTTAGATTCTTTTTCTAGGTTTTAGGAGTTCTGGTGGCGATTAAGCGGTACAGGTAGTGTTTAGACCTTGGGAACCCTTTGTGATGGTTGTTCGGGTTGTTCCAGTCTTCTGAGGGTCTAGGTGTGGTTTGTGGTTCAGGAGGTCCTCTGATTAACATTATTTTTGGAGTTTTTCCAGATTATCGTTCAAACGAGGACCTTTGTCGTTAGAATGAGTTTCAGTGTCTTCTGAACATTTTAAGTATCTTCTAGACGTTTTACCTTTTGGACAGATTATCGTTCGAACGAGATTCATTTTTGTTCGAACGAGTTGATTCATTCCTCCTGGAATTTGGCCCAAGATCCCTTTGTCGTTCGATCGACTTTTGTATCCGTTCGAATGACTTGTCGTTTATATATATATCATCCTTTATTCTCTCTCCTCATTTTCTTCTCCCTCTCTCTCCTCTCCCTAACCGATTTCCCTCTTCTCCAAACTCATAATCCAATCTTCCCCTTTCGCTTACGGATTCTTCACCGAGCTTCGCTACAGCCTTCTCTCCTATCCTTGGTAAGTAATTCTCGATTCCCTTTCCGTCAATTTCTTTGGATTCGGCGTAGGTTTTAATTTCCAGGGTTTGGGTTTTGTTGTTGTTTTCTTAAATTGATTGGTTGCTTGTTGTTCTCCATCGTTGGTGTGAGATTATCAGGCGTTTTGTTGTCGTTCCGCAGATTTTGGTTGGGTTTCTGAGTTAGGTTTCCGAGTTGGATTTTTCCGCAGGACTTGGATTTTTATCAGGCGAGTTTTATTCCAGCATTATTAAGTTTCCATACTAGTTTCTAAGTATTGTTTTATAGAGTCATATTGAGCTTAGAGATGTTTTGTAATTAACTGTAATTTGACCTAGGAATTATTCGGTTATAGTGTTAACCTGTAGTTTGGGGTTGTAAGTATTCTGGAGTTGGTTTTTGGCTCCTATAGGACCTGAGTTTAGTTAGTGGTGGTTGGGTTAGCGTTCTCGTGGCTTGCCCAAGAATGACTCTTCCATCCTTAAGAAATTGTTGAGTTGGGTGTAGTGACGGTTAGATTGATGTGTCGGCTAGGCATAGTCGGTGCAACCGAGTCCCTATCCATCATGTTTGGGTTGCCGGGTGAGCGGCAGCTATGTTGTTTTCTTGTGCACCTATTACACCTTTATAACTTATAACACATCTTTCAAAACTTATTGAGATTGGACACACGAATACTCCATTTCGGTTAACCTACGACAGGATCCAAGGAGTCCGTGAGATCGGGTTAAAAAACATGGTGAGATTGGGAATTGCACTATCATACCTAGTTCAACCACCCCGGAGTATGGAATAGTATGAGGCAGAGTCATGGAGATCCCAACTTATTCCACGGTGAGGTTGAAATTCCTTGAAATGATACGGACTATTGCTCCGCGGGTTGATGCACCCAAATCCACTTTGATCAAGTGCGACTATCCTAGCTTGGTAGAGCTTAACCAAATCATACTAGTATATCCCTTTACTGATCCCTTTAAGAAAACATTAGACGTTAGTGGTTGATTAACCAACTTTATAATAGGACCGCGGACACTTTTTAACAACAATTCATTCTGCATTAGGGGATATTTATGGGAATACCCCTGCTCATTGCATCATATCATATCATTGTACCTAGGATAAGTATGGAATTATCCTAGTCGTCACTTCACGTCATGGCATTGCATCTTATCATATTATCACATTTCTCTTCTCATATTCCTTACTCTATTATCTTCTCACATTCCTACTCTATTCTCCATCCTCTTATCAACTCTAATCTCCTTTCCATTTTAACTCTTTATTTCATTGTTGTCACTTATTATATTGTTAGACTTTCTTAATTACTTGTGTCTCTATTACATTTATCTCCACCTCTATATTCAGTATAGGTTTATTAGTAGGTTATTTAGTTATGCTGGACTAGTGAGCTCGTTCTTTGCTCATTCTCGCATTTTAACCATTTTAGAGCTTGAGTAGCTTGGACTGCCGCAAGGTCAGCTAGTTTAGAGACAGATCTTGCCGCTGCAGACTTCCATTAGTTCTATATTTTTGTAGGTATTCTCAGCATATGTCGCTGAGCTTTTATTCGAGATATTGTATTACGTTTCGTCTAATATGTATATATATGTCTTTTGCTTCCGCGTTATATTGTTATATTACTATTTCTTTACTCTGATGATTATTGCTATATGTGAATAGCAGAGCCATAATTTGTCTACGGCTTGGCTATTTGTGGGGTAGAATCTTTGGATTCCCCGATCTGTACAACTTTGGATCTAGTAATTGGTCAAGCTACTGATTACCGGATTTTGGGGCGTAACAGGAGGTCTTCCATAATGAGCACCCCAGTAGGTAATGAAGAACTGATAATCTACCTAGCAGTCACAGATACTTCTCTCAACTCAGTTCTCATTCGCCTAGAAGGGAAAATAGAAAAGTCAGTCTTCTTCGTCAGTAAAGCACTAACACCAGCGGAAACAAGGTATACTAAAATTAAGAAACTTTATCTCACCCTTGTATACACTTTGCAGAAACTCAAACACTACTTCCAAGTATATTCCGTTAAAGTTATGACAAACTATCCACTTTGGGAAGTTCTATCCATAAAAGAGAAGTCACGAAGAGTGCAACAGTGGTCAGTCAGCTAGGGAGAACATGATATCAAGTTCGAACAGCGTCATTCCAAAAAAGGTCAAGATGTTGCCATTTTCTCGTAGATTTTCCAGTGGAGGATCCCGAGTGGGAGGAGTACGACCTGGACCTTACCAAAGACACGCCGGAAAATCCAACCCCTGAACCATTCGACGAACGAGTTGACTGGATCACTACGTCAGGGTGGAGGCTTCTCACAGATGGATTAGCAGGACCCGCAGGGTCAGGGATCGGGATCGTTTTGATTACCTCTTCTAATGACAGAATTGAAAAATTAATCCGCTTGGATTTTGAGGACACAAATAATGTCACCGAGTATGAAGCTCTCATTCACAGATTCGGCCCCGCACTTGAGGTCGATGACCCCGAACTCTCAGTTTACACATATTCATTACTCATCGTTCATCATTATTCCGAGAAATAAAAGAAGAACGGGAAGATGATCGAATACGTAGCCATTGTTGCAGATAAGATGAGTAAGTTCGCGAAAGTAACTCACGAATATCTTCCTCGAGGTGAAAATAGACACGCTGATTCCTTGGCATATCTAGCCGGGGTCTTGGGTACAGAAGCTCGATATTTCAAGATCGAAATCATTTCAACCCCCAGCATTGATCTTATATCTGTATGCACGATCAACACAGGGGGCAAAAAAGGGGGAGACGGCGATTGGCAAAGGCCATTCTTAGCCTACCTCGGTGTCGACAACAATTACAACAGACCAATCCCAGAAGATCCAAAATAGCGCCGACAGCTGATCAACAACTCAAAATGTTACATTACTTAAAATGGTATGCTTTACCGCCTTTCTATTACTGAGCCTTACCTCAAGTGCCTCTCCAAGTCAAAAGCAGATGAACAACTCTGCGAATTACACAAAGGAACTTGTGGCTCCCACGCCGCAGGTAGATCATTAGCAAACAGAGCTATAACTCAAGGAATATTCTGGCCTGGCATGTGCAAGCAAGTAGAAGAGTATTCCCGTAGGTGCGACACCTGCCAGAGACATGAACATATGATACCCACCCCTGCGCTCCGGCTCCATGCAAGTAAGGTTTTATGGCCATTCAAAAGATGGGCACTAAACTTCGTCAGCGAATTCCCTAACTCTCCAGGTAATCGCCGTCACCTACTCGTAGCTACCGTTTACATTACAATATGGGTAGAAGCAATTCCACTATGTCAAACCAGAGAAGAAGATGTCATCTCTTTTATTTGGAACCACATAATCACTCGGTTCGGGTGCCCCCACCAAATTTGTATCGATAACGGGCCCCAATTATTGGGAGATAAGGTCATAACCTTCCTAAACCACCACAATATCATCCACTCACCATCAAATCCATACTAGCCTCAAGATAATGGTCAAGAAAAAATCACCAACAAAACCATCGTGGATGGACATAAAAAAGGGCTTTACTAACAGAGAAAAGAAAATTGGGTTCGCGAACAACCTCACGTCCTGTGGGCGTATCGAACCACTCCCTACAATCTACAGGGTGTACCCCATTTCTCCTTGCTTATGGTACTGAGGTTGTTATTTCTTCTGAATATCATCATCCAGTTCATGATCTCGAACTGGCTCATGAGGAAAATGAGTTCAAATTGGCTTGCAAGCTCAATTTGATAGATGAGACTAGGGAGTGCGCCATCGTTAACCTAGGTTGATATCACCATATGCTTGCCAGATTGTATAATTACCGAATCAGGAGCCGTACTTTCCAAATCAAAGATCTCATCCTCTGAGAAATTCTTCAACATTGCAAAGAGCCTCATGCTGGAAAATTAGCCGACAATTAGGTGGGTCCATTCATTATCACTGGCCTCTCAGGCCTGGGATCATATTATCTCATGACAAAAGAGGGAGTCCCCATTTTAAATCCTTGGAACACTAGGCGACTAAAACGGTACTATCGTTAGGCGTCTTACTACTCTATTTCCATTGTTCATTTTTTGTCTTTCAATTCCAAAAGTGAGATTCTCATCTCCATCCAATGTAAATTCTGAACTTATTAATGAAAGTATTTTTTTGAACAATATCATTCTTTTCACGAATATTCACCCAAGCTCTATAGATTAAAGCATAGATAATACTAGCTTGCAATCGATCTAATCCAAGTTGGATCAACGATATCACTTGGTTTGGTTGACTCTACTAAATCTCTGCGATTGTAGCAATTGGAGAAAATTGTTTCATATCAAAGAATCTACCAAACAAGAGATAAGGCAAAGGTAATACTAGTCTTCATCTTTTTCAACTAGTTTGGATCATTTATACAGGCTGGATCAAGGATATTACTTGGTTTGGCAGACTCTACTAAATCTCTACGATTGTAGCAAGTGTAAAAACTTGTTTCATATCAAAGACTCTACCAAACAAGAGATAAAGCAAAGGTAATACTAGTCTTCATATTTTTTAACTTGTTTGGATCATTTATATCGGCGGGATCAAGGATATCACTTGGTTTGGCTGACTCTACTAAATCTCTGCGATTGCAGCAAGTGTAGAAACTTATTTCATATCAAAAACTCTACTAGGCTTAAGATAAGGCAAATATCATACTAGCTTTCATCTCTTTCAATATGTCTGCGACATTTCTATAGTTCAAATCATGTTTCAACTTGGCTTAACTCAGCCCATTTCTACGATTGAAACGAATGTAAAAAATTTGTTTTATATCAAAGACCCTACCAGACACAAGATATGGCAATGGTCATACTAGCTTTCATCTATTTCAATGTGTCTGCGACATATACTATTTATTTTTAGGTCAAATTCATATTACAAGGGTTTTTTTTTATTGATGGAGTGTCAACAGTGCTTCCCCCTACATCAAGAGGACAAAACTTTCAGTTCACGGATCACAGCAACTCCACCCAATTCTATCAGTTCAGCAGTTCGAGGGCCCAGTCTCCATGATGCCCAGACAGTTCCCTAGATTTATCTTAGCTCCACAAATGCATCCCTTATCCGACAGTGTTTTGAACAAGGTATCTCGTTCTGACTAAAGTATTTTTACTTCTTCTGCAAAGTATGCAACAATCACCATTAGCAGGTAGAAGCGTGAGGTATCAGGTATGACCATTACTATAAATTTCACTCTCACCTTCTCGAGGCGTGACTCTAACCTGGCATACTCATTCTTCTATTCAGTCATTTCCGCATCGACCTTAGCATGATAGATTACATTCACCTCCAACTTTTTGTATACTTAGCTGATTTAGAAAGGTAAATGGCTTCTAAGTCTACTACCCGAGTACGAATTCTCTGAATTTCTACGTTCAACTCTTCTCTAGCCGGAATATCTTTCAATAATTCTTCTTTCCTTTTCACCAGCGATTCATTTGCTTTGATCTCCCCTTCCAGAACTTTCTCCCTATTAAGAGCAATATCCAACTTATGATGGCATTCCCTCAAGCTCACATTTCCCTTTTGGACATGCCCTTCAATACGAGATACGTCACTCTCTAGCTCTCTAATTTGACCTGAGAGACTAACTACATCCCCTTGAACAAAAGAGTCTTAACCTCAGTTTTACTTCCCCCTAAATGTTCTCTAGTCTTGGCTTTCTTGGCACGTGCAATGGCCTGCGCCAGTTCAGCCTTAAGTCTTGCAGCCCCCTCGTTTAAATCGTTACACCTTCGTTGCATTTCCCGGAATTCCATATCCTTGGTGGGTAGGGCTATTTACAAATGTTCAGCTGCGGCTTCCGAAGCCGATAGATTTTCTTGAGCTACCATAAGCTCGTTGTCTTTTTCAACCAATTCTTTCCTCATTCACTCCAGCTCATTCCTACTGTAGGGAACTAACTTCGTTTGGAGGCCCCAATATGAAGTAGGCTCTCACAACGTAGAATCAATCCTCAATCAAAGGGTACAAGCAATTAACAAAATGTAAGAACTAACTATAGACAAATACTTGTGTGGAGGCCCCAATATGACTCTCTACAACCTCTGATGAGGATTTTTAAGATAGATTGTATTACTGAAGAAGAAATAGCAGGGTTCGAGTACAGAGTGTCTGGGGGTCGAGGGTAAAATGCGAGGGGTTGGAGATGATTTTTCTAACTCTTTCTTGGCTTCCCTTCTCCTCTATTTAAAGAGATATAGGGAGCTGAGTCACAAAGAGTGGGTCAGGATCACATGATTTCTATCAGGAAATCCTAGCGAGTTATGGGCGCCGGTCATGTCGGTACTGTCACAACAATATTTATTGATGATGTCTCTGAACGGCGCGGTGGTTGGACCTGTCACTGCAGCTGCACGGGCCAATCAATGCGCCATCTAATCTGATAAGGTAATTGTCTATCTTATCTTGCTTCGATCGTGCGTTTGCGAGGTTGAAGGATTTCGGCTATAGTCCGTTATCAAAGTTTTGTCTTATGTCGAAGCTTCTTCTTCGGGGGATCTTTGGGGAGTCTATTTTAGAGATTGAGTGGGCTTCGATATATTCGAGTAGGCTGTGAAGTAGGCTTTCACTGAGTGTCAAAGGCTACGAGTAGGCTACTACATTCACCCCTCTCAGCGAAGGTCTCGAAGCCAGGTGGAGAGGTGTTCGCTAAGAAAACTGTTTGGTCTTGGAATTTGAGTAGTATGACTGTTGGTTTTCGGGTAGGTAATAAAAGAGGGCTTTTATGTGATGTAGGTGGCTTTAGGGTAATAAATTAATTGAAGGCTATAAGTATGGGTTACTGTAGAGGTATATTGTATCCTCTTCTATTTACAATAGACTTCTGCTCTCTCTCAATATTCTGAACATCTGAATGGATACCACACCAAACACGCGTTACCAGAAGAGGATGGGATTCGCTCGCGACCTTCTAGTGGGGCGAAAGATGGCGGAACTGCATATAAAGTTTTTTGGGCAGCATGATCTAAACTGGGACATGCTAGACCTGTGAAGGTAGGACCTGAGGAATTCATTAATGGTGAACCTTATGCCTATCTGTGGGAGCAGCTGAGGCTTCATTTTACAATTGCTAAGAGACGCTATCTATTTTTGATGGCTCTGGCCAAAAGTCTCATTTGTGCAGAGGAGATCATTGAGGAATGAAGCATGGCAAGCGGAGCTGGTCCTTCCGGAAATTGGGCTTTAGGTTAAATATTTTATATTTTTATAGGTTGTTGTTTTGCTATGTGGGGGTTTTATTTTATTTTTTGAGTAGTAGTAGAAATGTAATTTGTTTGTTAATCAACATGGCTAAAAATGTATGTGTTCAAGGAGATTAAGCGGCAGTGAGGGCCAGGAGGATCAAGAAGGCCTTGCTGGGTCTTCAACGGAGGTTTAGAATAGAAGAGGATATTGATGCTGAAATGCCAGACCTTTTTGAAGCGGAACCTAGGGCACCACTCTATGACATGCCCTTCGCGTACTGGTGGGAAATAGTGCAGATGATGGGGCCATTTCCCGGCCATCGGCTATCTCTTCACAAAAGCTTCACAGAGGAAATAGTGGACCAGGAGGATGAAGATGCAGCGGCCATTGTTGAAGAGAAGCAACCTGCCAACAAATAGGGTTCTCTTTTGTATGCTTTCATGTTGTTGCTTTACTATTTTCTTCCTCCTTTTCTCTTCTCTTCATTTTTTTTGTATGAAGCCTGTAATGTTGTCTGAGTTGCTGAATGAAAATGGTTTTTGTTGATAACTTTCTTTGTCGAACTATAAGTAATAGTAATATAATTTAAATTGTAATTTGAGGTATTGAAGTGGTAATACAGTTGTCGAAATGTATTGTTTGTGTTGTTCAAAGATAAAAATGAATTTGTCGAAGTGAAAGGTAAACTGTGTCGAAGCTGAAAACTTTATCTGTAAGCATGAGATCGTTAAATGGTCGAAGTTTATAACTATTTTCGATCGAAGGGTAGAAACTTTCGAGTTAAAAGATGTATTGGATGTCGAAGGTCAATATATTAGATAAGCTTATTTGAGGCTATTTGCTAAAGATTATTCGAGACGTAAAATGGTCGAGTACTCGAGTTTGGGGATTGTGTCATCGGTTATGCGAGATTTGACTAGCCGTTCTGACAGTCCAGATAGCTAGTCTGTCAGACTCGTACGGGCGCCTGGGGCTGTGTGCAAAAAGTAATGATGATGTTTTTCTGGTATGACGAAAATGGTTACGATGTGACTGTTGGGACATGGTTGTTTAACTTCGAGTGGGGGAAAAGAAGGTTCGAGAAGCTTTGGCTTTTGCAGGCAGTTAAAAGTGAGGGTGTTATTCGCACGTGAGAGGTACGAGGGGTATATTGGTCAAAACACATTATAGCTGAAAAGCTAGGTAGTGGGGTCATGGAAAATATAGTGGTTAGAAAATTGAGGCGGTTTTTGGTTTTTCGAAAGATATATAAGTGGGAGAAGAGTAATTACTATACTATTTTATTGTGATAATTAAATAGTGGAGAGAAGGGAACGCACACCATTTTGAACTTGGGAGTTGATGTTGTACATGTTGGTTTGGTCTTGCAGATTCGAGGGTAGTGTTGCTAACCACTGGTAAGTCACTTGATCTCTGCTGCTTGTACTTTGTTTTTCCCTTTTGAGAATGTAGGTAGGGCAGTCTGTGTTTGGTGTTTAGAAGTTATTTTCGAGGGTAAAGAGACTTGAGCGATCTGGGTTTGGATCCACTCTGGGGTTGGAGGTGGTTTGGAGGAGGTATAGGGTTTAAGATCGAAGTTGTGATAAATTTCTAGAGGGGGTAGATGGGATAAGGTATCTGAACACGGAATTGTCTATTTTATCGATCTTATTGCGTACCTCTTCTTCTATAGGCTAAAATGCATAACCGACAAGCTTCGAGACAGAGACTGATAGATGAGGAGATCGAAGAATTCGAAACAAGTATTTCTAGTCAAGCCCCAATGGATGAGGGTAGTGATGCAGAAGTGTTAGATGCTGTAATCGAGGCTCCATTGTCTATGGCTCTATCGGCTGAGGAGGTTCTGGTTTCGAGACGTCAAAGGACAATAGTAACCGAAGATAGTGATGAAGAGGAAACAGTATGGGGGGAGGGGGGTAATGTAGGGCCTTCTAGTGGTGAAGAGGGAGATAAGGTACATAGTGAGGATAATAGGGATTCGACTGAGTCGGACAGGGTCGAAGGTGTAGTTTTAGCTAAAGAGAGGAATAGATTAAGTCCGTTTGCCGCCAAATTAGAACTCTTGAAGGAGGGGGTGTATCTGAGTATTGCGGGGGTGGGGTTGACCTTGATGTCAAACCCTAGGGTTGGGATTTTGGCTTATAGTGGCCAAATTCGATTGGGACTGGAGCTTCCTCTCTGAAGACAGGTAAAAAAAGTGTTGAATTTATGGGGGGTGGTTCCGGTGCAAATGAACGGTAATTTTTATGAGATGATGAGGGTTGTAGAGGGGATGAATGTAAAATTGGCTAGTGAGGGTCGAAGTTTGATTAAGTGGTTTGATATTATCACCTTTTACTCAATGAAGGCTAGTCAGAACCTGGGGAACTATCACATCCAATGTCACCCAGAAAAACCTTAGTTCTTTGATCTGTGCTCGACAGGCTGGGGGTAGAATAAATATTTACTGATAGTAAGGGGTAACTATGAGAATGTTGACAAGGATGACCCGTATAAATTATATCATAGGGTATATAACAAAAGTAAGTTAACTGTCGAAGGGTTGTTGCTAATGTGTATCTAAAATAAGTGATAACTGTGCTTTTATTTTAATCTGCAGGTCCAAAGAGTTCGTCTTGGGATAATCCGGTAAACTATATTGATACTCTACTCAAAGCTAGTAAAGACTGGGTAAATTCAATGTTTGACACTCTCAAAATCAAAAGGCAAAAGGGGAAGAAGGCAGATTCCCTGCTTCGAGATGTACCCGCTACGCCGAAGTTACCAAAGAGAAAATGGTGTGAAGGTGTTTCGAAGGGGAAAAAAGGGATGGGAGGGGAAGAGTTGCCAAGGAACTACCAGTTTAAACCAAGATCGCGTAGAGGATCGAAGCAAGCAGCGCCAGTGCCTAAAGTGGGAGGAGATGCGTCGAAGTTGAGGCCGAGGCTGGTAGCAACTTAAACTGAAAAGGGGAAGGGCCGGTTAGCTCTCGAAGCCCCAAAGGTGCAGGAATCAAAGGCTGGCCAGCGTAAGAGGCATAAGGTTCTGGGGAGAATAATACACTGGAGGAAGATGAAGAGATGACAGAGTTCAACGACAAGAGCAGGCTGTGGCAAGGCAGGCTTTGATGGTCGATCTCTGGGAAGATGATCCAGACGAGGCTTCGAAGGAAATAAAGAAGCACATGTTTCAGGTAACTTTATGCGGCTTGCTGTTGTGGTACTTTGAGATTTCTTGAAAATTCTTCGATTTTCGAGTTGTACTGATTTCTTGAAAATTTTAGCAGACGGATGCTTGGTTGCAAACTTGCAGCAAGGCAATAAAGTCGGTAAAGGCAAAATTAAAAAAAGCAAAGGATAATCTAAATCTTTCTCATGGGAAAGAGGCATCACTGGAGTCTGAAGTCAGGAAGTTGAAGATAGATCTGGGGGTGCTTACTGACTCTTATGGCGAGGGGCTCGAGCTACAGAGGTCGAGGCTGAAGCGAGAGTGGTCTGCGAAGCTGTTGGCATGTGAGAGGGAGAAAGCGAAAGAGAAGGTGAATTTTCAGTGGCAGTAAGATGGCAAATGCAAGGTGATCGTTAAGTTGTAAAGGTTTATAGATGATAAGAGGTATAACCCCGAGACATTAGAGCCTTATCCTGTGTCTCCAGGACTTGTCGAAGGGGATGATTTGCAGATAAAGGGAGGAGAGGCGAACATTGTTGAAGAAGCAGTTAGAAGTATTGGGGGTGGTGCAGATACTTCGCTTGTTGGAGTGCCCATTGGTAGAACAATTGATGGTTTGGTCGTTGAAGGATCGAATGAAGGTTCTGGGGGATATGTGGAGCAAGAAGGCGTAACCATGCCAATATGAGGTATATGAGGTTGGGGTTAGATGTCTTCTTCTGCTGATTATAATGTTGAGTTGTAATATGTTGAACGATATTGTTGTTTTCTGTTGGTCGCTGAACTTATTACGTTTTTTGTGCTTTTGTTATCTGTTGAACTTCTGAAGTTGACGCTGAACATATTGATGCGTATTTCCTGAACATACTGATTCTGAACTTCTGATTTGATATCTGAGTTGTAGATGGATTGTATTATCGTGCTCTGACCTTGAATTGTTAGAATTTAAATGCACATTCTGCTGATTTTTCTTGTTTTGGACACTTGATGATTGATCTTTGAATTATACTGCAACTGCTCCCCTGATGTATAATATGTTGAATGTGCTCTGCATTTGATAGAATTGTAGATAGTATTTTTGTATACGGTTGTTGTTTAGAACTATAGAAGGTGGATCTGTTTGATTAGAAATTTGTTCTGTATGGATGACTGTAATGTGATCAAAACCTGAGGAGTGTCGGAGACATATAGATCGAACTCTCAATTTTTTGCTTGACATCGAAGGCCGAAGCCACAGCGATGTTAAAATTTTGAAAATTTTCCAGATCGCCTCCAAGTATCAGTCGGGCCGAGGGGACGTAATACCTGGAAGAAACCCGAAAATTTACTGGACTTTGATGGCCTAAGCCATAGCGAAGCAATATCTGATCACCTCCAACGCATTCCCGAGAGTCCGATCTTTCAACAATCCTAGCCCCTCGAGTCTGCTCGAATGTTGGAAACTTGAGCAATTCAATGTCGTCCCCAAGTACCAGTCGAGGCGAGGATAGACATGATACCTGGAGTAAACCAAGAAAATAACTGGACTTCGACGGTTTTAGAGCCTGAACGAAGTATATCTGATCGCCACCAATGCATCCCCGAGGGTCGCTCCCAACTATTAGTCGGGACAAGGATGGACATGATACCTAGGGTCAATCAAGAAAAGGACTGGACTTCGAAGGCTTAAGCCACAGTGAAGCAATATCTGATTACCCCTAATGCATACCCGAGGGTCTAGACTTTCGACCATTCTTGCCCTTCAAGTTTGCTCGAAGTTAGGAGCTTGAAAAATCTTGAGGTTACCCTCAAGTATCAGCCGTGTCGAAGGTTGACATGATACCTGAGTTAAATCAAGAAATTCAAAATGATACAGGAGACGAAGTAAGGGTTGAAAAACTTGTTTATTGAATGTTCTGGATTTCATCAATTGTACATGGCTGGAGATATGGCCTCTTATAGGAGGCCAGCTGCATAGTATTTTAGGGGTTTGGTAAAGGTTCTTCATCTTCCATCATTAAATAATAAGAACCCTTATCCGTTTTATCGTAGACGACATATGGTCCTTCCCAAGATTCGGCTAACTTGCAGGCATTTCGAGGTTTCGAAGATTGATTAATACGTCGAAGTACCAGATCTCGAATGCTGAAACTTTGTGGTCGAACTCTTTTGTTGTAAGATTTCTGAAGTGATGTATGATACCGGCCAAGGTTGGCGATAGCTCGATCTCGGGTTTCATCAATCCATAACATGTTGCATGCAAGTTCGAACTCATTATCTTTATCTGGGAGGTTAGGGTCTCGAGTAGGTATGTCAAATTGAGTTGGCAATACAGCTTCGGTTCAATATGTTAGAAGAAAGGGGGTGCATCCTGAATATTTTCATGGGGTTGTACGATAGGCCTAGAGGATGTGTTGTAACTCTTAAACCCATCGTCCTTTCTTTGCATGGACTCTCTTCTTAAGGCCATCGACGATGGCTTTGTTAATTGCTTCGACTTGACCGTTGCCCTGGGGATTGTAAGGTGTGGAGGGTGAGAGGATGATATTGTGTTTTTTGAGGAAGTTTCTAACTTTGCTGCCAACGAATTGGGGACCATTGTCGCTTCGAATCATGTGGGGATAGCTGAAGCGAGTGATGATGTTTTCCTATAAAAATTTGACAACTTCCTCTTCTCTGGTTCGGCATAGAGGTACCGCTTCGACCCATTTTGTGAAGTAATCGGTTGCGACGAGGATGTTTTCTCTACTACCCGAGGCTTTTGGGAAGGGAACAATGAGATCGATGGCCCATCGTTTGAATGGCCAGGAAACTTGACTGAAGTGGAGGTCTGAGAGAGGCAATGGATGTCATGAGCATGACGCTGGCATTTGTCACAGTATTTTGCATAGTCTGATGCTTGCTTTTTCATATTGGGCCAAAATAATCCTTGGGTAATAGCTCGAAGGGCCATAGAATGACCAGCAGTATGAGCACCGCAGGTTCCTTCATGAAGTTCGGCTATGGTTTCAGAGGCTTCGGCTTGGGATATGCATCGAAGGAGGACGCCATTTGGGGATTTTTGATGTAGTTTGTTTTTGTATATAGTGCATCTGCAGCAGTTTTTTAGCAAGAATCGTTTGGCTTTGGGATCATCTAGGAGGGTAGCGTTGTTAAGGTAATGAAGAAACAGTGTTCGCCAATCGCCTGGATCGTGACTCTCGCCCCCAGAATTGATGGAACTGATTTCCATCTGTTCGATACTTGGGCGCTCGAGTACTTCGATATGGAGTATTCGATATTCTGATTGTCCGAGCATTGCTGTAATGCAGGAGAGGGCATTTGCATGTTTATTTTCTCCACGAGGGTAATGTGTAATTATGGATTTTTCGGGGAACCGGTCCATGCGCTGTCACACAAAAAGAGCATAGCCAGTCATGCGACCGTTAACTTGGTTTTCTCCTGTGTAATGTCTCTGAACAAGTTGGGAATCTGTAAAGACTGCAAGTTTGGGAATGCCAAGGTCGAGTGCGAGGTCGAGGCCGTGGATCAAGGCTTCATACTCTGCTTCGTTATTGGAATATTCGAAGGCAAGTTTGACAGCTTTCTCTATGCGGTCATTAGTGGGTGCTACCAAGACAATACCAATTCCTGAGCCATTAGGTCCTGCTGATCCGTCTGTGAATAAACACCAGCCAGTGAGAGGGTCCTAGGGATCTACTATTTTGGGTTGATCTTCTGATAAATCATCTTCGTGTTCTTCCCAGTCGACATCTTCGACCGGGAAGTCAGCTAGAAAGTCTGCTACTGCTTGGCCTTTCTAGGATATTTGCTTCTTGAAGGTAATGTCGTGTTCGTCAAGGTATACGGACCATTGTTGCATTCGTCTGGATTTTTCTTTTTCGCTAAGTACCTCCCAGAGGGAATAACTGGTAATAACACAGATGGGATGAGCCCAAAAATATAGACTGAGCTTACGGGCTGAATAAACAAGTGTGAGGAGTAAATGCTCAAGTTTTTAATATCGAGTTTCTGCGGGGGTTAGTGTTTTTCTAATTAAATATACAGGTTTTTCAATGTTGGAATCAAGTCGAATGAGCACTGAACTGAGAGAGGTTTCTGTGGCAGCAAGGTATAAAGAGAGTGCTTCTCCTTCGATAGGTGTGCTGATGATTGATGGACAGCCAAGATAAGTTTTGAGTTCAAGGAAGGCTTGTTCATACTCAGGGGTCCAGTCGATCTCCGGATTGTTTTTCTTCTTTGTTTTGTGGATGCCTTGATCGCGTAAGAGAAAAAATAGCCAGGCACATCGATCTGACAATTTATAAATGAAATGATTGGGCGCTACTATCTTGCCCGCCACTTTTTGGACGTCTTTCTTGGTTCGTGGCGAAGGTATGTCTATGAGGGCTCGAATGCGGGTAGGATCAATCTCTATCTTGCGTTTACTGATAAGGTGACCAAAAATATTTCTGGATGACACGCCAAATTGACACTTGTCTGGGTTGAGTTTTATATTATACGTGCGAAGTATCAAGAAGATTTCTGAGAGGTCTTGGATATGGGTATTTTTCTGAAGGCTCTGGCATAACATATCGTCGATATAGACATCAACAGATTTACCAAGCAAAGGTTTGAACATGGTTGTGACAAGGCGTTGGTATGTGGTACTGACATTTTTAAGGCCGAAGGGCATAACGTTGAAACAGTAAAGGCCTTGTTCAGTTATAAATGAAGTTTTAAGTTGATCTTCGGGGAGGAGGTGTACCTGATTATAACCCGAAGCCGCGTACATCATAGATAGGCGCTCGTGTCCAAGAATGGCATCGAGGAGTGCTGAGATAGTTGAGAGGGGGAAATTGTCCTTTGGTGTGTGCTTGTTAAGGTCTATGAAGTTGACACAGATTCGGATCTTGCCATTCTCCTTAGGAATTACTACAATGTTGTATATCCATTTTGGGTACATCACTTTTCTGATAAAGCCTGCGGCTACGAGCTTGTCTATTTGAAGGTTTACAGCTTCTCGAAGTCGTGGTGCCAGGTACGCTTCTTTTGTTTTACTATTAAGGAATAGGGGATGAGATTGAGGCGATGGCAGGCCAGGTTGGGGTCGACACCAGGTATCTCTTAAAATATCCAGGCGAAGATGTTTTTGTTTGTTCGAAGGAACTCGAAAAGTTTGAGACGCTCTGACTCATTGAGGAAGGTTTCGATAAATGTACCCCGACCAGGACTGTCAAGTTCGATATAAACAGTGGGTTCGATGATTGCGGTGGTATCTGTCGAAGTCGAAGGGATAGAAAGATGTTGTGATTGCTTTGGGCGGCTAAAAAGTTTTTAGGTTTGGTCGATCTCTGGGTACTTGGATGATGGGTTGTATTTTGAGGTCGAAGTTCTACTGTATACATATGCAGGATGTGGGGGAGATTGATGAATTCGAATGTTGTGAGGTCGAGTGTGTGATATGAAATTAGCAATGCGTTCGCCGAGCCATTCCCGAGAAGGACGGCATCTGGGGTGTCTGGAGGAGCGGAGGGTTGAGTCAGAAGAATCTTTTGTGGGGTGAATCCTGAGGTGAATGGAGCCGGTTTGGGGAATAATACGAGGAAAACCTTCGGCACCGGTGTGAATGGAGGGCATCTCGAGGTTTGGTGAAGGTCCTAGGCGGGCGCAAGCAGAGACGCACGATGGGTCTGGTACAAGGGACGGGCGAGCAAGTTCCAAGGGCAGTAATCTCCGTAGCTCTTGGATGGTGTTGCGCAGTTCATCGATTGCTCTGTTCTATCTATTTTTATCATCCAAGCAGCGATTCCGCTCAGTTTCCAGTACCAAGCGGTGGCTTTCACGCTCTTGGTTTAGTTGGTTCTGGTGGCGCTCCTCTTCCCGAGCGACTTGTTGGAATAACAAAGCTATTTGGGCAGCTACTCTGTCAATGGAGTGGCCTGCCTGGGTTGATTTGGAACTGCGTATGGGTGCCATTGAGGGTAATCTGCTGAAGTGAAAAACAAAAGGAGGGGAGAAAAAAGAAATGGAGATTGGTGGCGTGGGAAGCATAGACGATGCCAATTGTAGGGAACTAACTTCGTTTGGAGGTGAAGTAGGTTCTCACAACGTAGAATCAATCTTCAATCAAAGGGTAAAAGCAATTAGACTAATTTAAGAACGAACTATAGACAAATACTTACGTAGAGTCCCGAATGTGACTCTCTACGACCTCTGATGAGGATTTTCAAGACAGATTGTATTACTGAAGAGTAAATAACAGGGTTCTAGTACAGACTGCCTAGGGGTTCAAAGGTAAAATGCGAGGGGTCTGATAAGATTTTTCTAACCCTTTCTTGGCTTCCCTTCTCCTCTATTTATAGAGATACAGGGAGTTGAGTCACCAAGAGTGGGTCAGGATCACATGATTACTGTCTGGAAATCCCAACAAGTTATAGGCACCGGTCATGTCGGTTCTGTCACTACAACATTTATTGATGATGTCTCTGAATGGCGCGGTGGTTGGACATGTCACTGTAGCTGCACAGGCCAATCAATACGCCGTTTAATCTGATGAGGTGATTATCTGTCTTATCTTGCTTGGATCGTATCTTAGTGAGGTTGAAGGATTTCTGCTTAAGTATATTAATCCGTTCTCGAAGCCTTGTCTGATGTCGAAGCATCATCTTCGGGGGATCTCTGGGGAGTCTGTTTTAGAGATTGAGTGGGCTTCAAAATATTCGAGTAGGCTGTGAAGTAGGCTTCGACTGAGTGTCGAAGGCTACAAGTAGGCTACTACACCTACATTTTTGGACATCAGATCAAAATTGTTCCTCCGATTGTTCCAATGCCTGAACACGGCATTGAGCCGTGTCGGCCTGCTTACCCATCAAAGCCAATGCGTCAACTCGACTTTGAAGCTTCTCAACACATTCTGTTACCAGCGCTAGCTTTTTTAATCCCTTATTTATCTCGGCATCTTCCTCTTCGACCTGTAGAGTCAGGTCAAAAATGGCCTGGATCACCACCCCAATGTTAAAATGCGCCTTTACGTATTGATCTTCTCTATTCTAGTTCGCCTCCTTCATCCTATCGAACTGCTCTACAAATTTCTGACTGCACATGTGTACATCGTCCTCACATAAGCAAGATGAATCTAATTTGACCTGGGAAATATAATAATTTTTAGTATAGTTCGATTCAAGAAAGCCTTTGAATATATACATACTACATTTTTAAAGAGACTATATGATTTCTACCCATCTACAGTCCAAATACTTTTAGACTAAAAGTTTGGATTCATTCTCAGATAAACGCTTCATGAGTCTTCTTTTGGCGTACAAGGTGCATACTTTAGATATGCTACTCTATATTAATAGCGTTGAATTTTTACCATGCATCTATATCCTATTTACTTGATAACTTAACGTTGGTATAACATACATGTCGAAAGACCTATCCCAATCTAACCTGCAGTTCTGCTTACGCAGACATCAAGGCTTTAGAGGACTATCTTTCCCTGGCAAGTCCTGACTCTAGATCTTTTATTCTGATATTCTGAGACTAATCTCTCTAATTGCCTACAAAAGGTTTATAAATCAAAGTCAATCTATAGAAGTTTCTTCCCCACATAGAGCTCAAACAACTTACAAATATTTATACAAACACACGTATCTACCCTACCTTATCATTACCACCTTCATGGAGATCGATGCCATCCCCTTGATTGTCGAGCACCGTCTGGCGGGAAACACTATCCAGACCGTCCACGATCCCCACCGCTTCCTCTTCCGCTTCCACCTCATCTTCCTCCTCAGCATAGGTGACCGCCTTAATGGCATGCACCTCCTCCTCAGAATACCCTTTCAGCATCAAATGACGCCCTAGTCTGTCACGCTCCTAAACCATCTCATCAAGATTGCCCTTTGTCTCCACCTGTAGCTGACCAATCGCCACGGCATGAGAAGCCTTCAGCTGCCTAGCATCCTTCAAAGCGTCTATCCCGGATCGGGCTAATTCCTTTTCCAGCTTAATATTTGCCTTCTTCAGCTCACTTTTTTCTTCCTCAATACCGAGCCAAATCCCCTTAACAAGATGAGCAGCCCGCAAAAATAACATTGATCACAGCGATTAGCTTAAAACGTATTAAGCAATTCTTTCCAATAATATAAACTTATCATCTTGCTTGTGTCTTCCTCTCTGTGGAGAACCGCCAACCTGGCCCATTCCTCGACCTCTTTGAGGTCGTCTACGGCAGCAGATTGCCCCTTGCTGACCATCTCTCCTGACTCCCCTAAGGGTTCTACCCTCTTACTCTTATCTTTCGCAACCTCACCACTTCCAGTGGTACCAGAGACCGGCAGAGCCTTTAGCATCAGTTTCTTCAGATATTTTAGAGCCATTTTTTTGGGCTTAACAGGATTCGGCTGAGCCGAACTGCCAGTTCCTGGAGTCATGGAAATATTAGTTTGAGCCTCCTCACTACTTACTTGCATTTTCCCTTCATCAACACCCGCCATCGACCTAGTAGACTGAGCTTTTTAAACCTTTTTCGACCTACTATTAACCCTCTTCTTTCAACTCAGGCCGAGTCCCTCCAACACAAGATCGAGTTCAGCCTCCTCCTCTACAACTTTGTCCAATAGAGATTCCTTCCTCTCCACTTTAGACTTCACACCTGCAATAACAATATTTTTACTATCAACTTTAATTGTCAGCAAAATGTAACAATAATTCTATCTATGCATGTTTATACTTACTTTGCTTTGCAGTTCTAAACCGAAGGTCCAAAGGTTCTTCATCATCTCTTTGAAGACAATTACCCTTCTCCCATATGATGTTGTCATTCCAGGTTCGACCTGCTGAATTCATATCGAAGAAGCGACGCTGAGTTGCGCTCACACAGAAATATAGCCCCCCACTGGCCTTATAATTCTTCACCCCATAAAACTGTAAAACGTCCCCAGGGGTTATCCTCCTCACTTTTCCCTCCTTTTCCCATTTTTTACTCATATGGTCACACGCGGTTATTACTTCCCACATATTCACGTTCAAATGAACAAGACATGCCCAAATTGCGCTTATAATCCCCTTCACCAAATTGGTGAGGGAAGGCTCAACCCATACTCTAATTGTGATTGGTAACACAAAAAAACCCTCTGAGAGGTCACTCCGGGGATCCCCATCAAAATATTCTAACGAAATCAATTTATCTATACCCCTATCTCGCTTTTCTACTTCAAAATTAGCCAACAGGTAAAAATACTCTTCCCCCACCGCTACCGTACGACCCCAAAACTACCTACCGGCAAACTCTACACAATTGCACCACTTCCCTCCTACAGTCGCCTTGGCTTTACAAAACTCTTTAAAGGCATCAGAACTAGGAGGATAAGATAACAATTGACCAGGGAAACCTGGGAATTGTTCCAATCCTACTTCCCCTTGATTATCAGACTCATTCGCCAGCCAGAGGTCGATACCTTATTAACAGACGAACTGCCCATTTTAAAATTAATTTCTACATGCACATTTTTGACCCTACACAGATGTCTCTCACGCTCGACCTACATACAGGTTAAAGTATTTATCATTCTTCCATCTATGTATATATATATATATATATATATATTCAACATATATCTCTGATCAGTCATTTACGTATAACATATATCTTTAACATATATATACGTCAACATATATTGCATACATCTCTACTAACCTTCAGTATCCGAATGAAAATCGGCAATTGCGTCAAGTCTTTCCCTCACAACGCTGTTGTATAGCAACATACGAGATCCAGAATCTTTTACCCTCTTCAGCCGTTTATCACCTTCGGATAGCTCTTTATCAAATCCCCTGATCTTTCATCTCTCTCTGAGTGTTCTCCAAATTTTTAAAAATTGTAAAACGTTTTATTGAGGACAAAGAAGTACTATTTATCCTTTTTCTCTCAAGTGGCTGGCATTTATTACTCCTCACACAAACTGTCCTCAATTCCAGAACCGAGGTGTCCTTTTCACTCTCTATGTCAGACACCTTGTACCTTTTCAATAAAACCACATTTTCATCATTACAACTCCCCTCATTTCTTAACATATTTGTTCTCCCTATTTCTATATCTTTTCCTGACCTTCTCACACTCATGATGACTCACTCTGTACGATGTTAAAGTCCTATTTCATTTTGCATGCAAAACAAACTGAGAAGCTTCTGTATTTTCATATTTTTGTTTCTCTGTCCTTGCTTATCATACTTATAGTGATTGACGTTATTTTCTAAACTGGGCAAATTTTCAAAATTATTCAAATTATTTGCTAAAACATATTCGTACCTATAGAGGATACGAATATCATTTCTGCTACATTCAAGGAAAATATATTATTTATGAGCAACTCTATATACAATATCTATCGTAGCCTTAGTAAACTGAATGATGTCATCCCGTCACGTTATTCGTCAGTCATCAGATCTTTGAATTCGATCCCAACTTCAGCTATCAAACCCACCAACCTTTCTCGTTCCACCGCATCCCTAATCATTTTACGGAAGCACACCTCATTAAATTAATGAGAATACTCCAGTTCTCCACTCCAAATATATAAACCTTTGAGCTCACATTCCCTCACCGGTAGCTCAGCATCATAACCAAACAAACCAAAGATCCTCTCAAGTACTTTAGCAATTTTTATAGCCAATCATCCATCCGCGGCATAACGAATCCTCTGAGATCGAGTCCGTACCATCCTAATCCATCCCCCATATTTTTATAGATCAGCCTACCCGTATTTCTCACACTTTCCCCTCAAATACGTAATTTTTTACCTTATATCTCGTAACAGCAAAACCCAAAATCTTAAAATAAATTATTTTAACTTATCCCCTCACCAGTATAGACACTAGTTACTATACTCGACATTACGCTACCATAAGTTGTATCTCTATCGACCTATAGTAACTCAAATTTCTACGATTACATATTTTGTACAATTTCTCTCCCTCACCTGTTAAAAACATAAATTATTTTTACATCAAAACGACATTATCAGCACGTGCTAATCGCAGTTCGAGTAGCATTGCAATATTGCTTCATCACTTATAAGCAGTTATTCACTCCAATACCCAACACAATTCAGTTCGATTATGAAAATTTGTCTATATACAGTTTATTGAATAATCAATTTTTATTCATGTCAGAAACATCACATACAATTTAAAGATAACAATTTTTTTACCACATGGACCTCAGGAATTCAACAGAATGTTATCCGCCTAGCACCAAACTCTAGGTACTTTACAGATAACAAGTTTTCCCTGTTTGTTAAAAGTCGCAGGTCATTCATGCACGCCGAGGCATCATGTCTTCCCGTTCTTCTTGATTCAGTGATTTTTCACCCTGATGCAAAGAAGACATTGGACACAACAAAAAGTTTCCCCTACATGAGTTTCGTCGAAGTCCTCAACCAAAAGTTCTTCAAATTTTAAACTTTTAGCACTTTCTTTCTCAACCAAATCCACTCGTGACTTCGGTTGCAAGGGGGCAATTATAGGGACTTATCCCTCAATCTCACTCAAAATCGAGCTCATGAAGCTTGATTTACCTCCATCTCAGGCTCTCGCATTTTTAACACTTAACACTCCAGTTAAAATTCTAACCAGCCCCACGAACTACTCAAGAATGTGGATCAAGCAAAACCCAGAAAACGCTATCAAGTCAAAGACATCTGTCTCCTATGAACTCGCTAGTTATTCAGTTAACCACCACTAACCACATTATTCGAAAAATGTTCTCCAGCTCGATGAAGAGCTGGGGGAAAAGCCTATATAAAAGAAAAGTTCCGGAAGAGAAAGGGACAAGAAAAATTACACACCTCTTCTTATTTACGGGATCAAAAGCATTTCAATATTTAGAGATCACTTGCAATAAAGATATTTGCTTCAAGCAATAAAGATACTTTTACAAAATTCCTCCATACGAGGTTGTGGTTTTTTACCATTTCAGAGGCTTGCCATGCTAAAAATACCTGTTTCCATTAGAATATTGTTACAGGTTCATTGGTGTGATAGCTAATTCCTAATAATTTCGAGCTTATGGAATTTGGCCATTACAGGGTGCAAGACAGTTGTCTGGAGGATACTCTTGTAATTTGGCCACCCATGATGACTCAGCCCATCCTATGTTCTATAAATAGGAGAGAGGGGGAATTATGGAGCGGTTAGAAAAACTCTCCCCACAGACCTTGAATTTTACCTTCAAATACCCTGTAATCATCTTGTACTCGAAACTTCAACTACTCGATCTTTTTATTAGTACTCTTAAAAATCCTCATCAAAGGTCATGGAGTGACCCATTCTAGGCCTCCTCACAAGTATATTGCCAGTAGATTAGTATTATTATTGATTACATGCTTGCATCCTTTGATTAGGGATAATATTCGCAGTGTAAGAGTCAAGTTCCTTCCCCACGAAGTTAGGCCCCTAAATTTGGCGCCGTCTGTGGTTTCGCACCCTACCAACCTCCCTCTACCATTTTTGGCCTTTTCCCTTTCCTTGATACCCACCTATAATGGCCCCCACCGTCCACTCTACATCCACCCATGCCAGTAACTCCGCCGATGGAGTTGCCGCCCAGCTTGCCCTTTGGACACAGCATTTCGCTCAAGCCGAGGAGCGTCATAGAATCCAATTACACTAAGAACGCGAAGAGTGCAGATAAGAGAATGAAGCCGAACGGTAACACTGTTTGGACGACGCCGATAGACAGTATCGTGCCCTAGACAATCTGCCTAACACAGTTTGCGAATTACAACATTATCAGCCTCAAGACGTCCCCCTACCATCTCGAGCTCCAATCCCATCACGCGTCTCTGCCCACGCCTGACTGGGGACCCACCCACATCCTGACGTACCCCCGGTCCATCTTGGAGCCGAGGGTACTCCCCCCACAATCCACCCTACAGGCTTAATCCACCTTGGCATGCACCCCACGGAGGACTCGTCTGATTCCACCCTTCGAAATACCAAACAATCTCGACGCCACCTTGCTCGAGAATGACTCGGGGAACGTAGCGCTGAGCATACGCCAAGTCTTCAACCTCTTCCCCTGCGACCTCAAAAATCCCCTCCTCATCCTGCGTATCTTACACAGCTGGACGTCGACAAAAATTCCATTCTGATCCCTGAATCAGTGTATGCCCCACGCCAAACTCATGGTATCGATTAAATAATCCCCTCTGCCCCTTCTGTCCTAAACTCCTCGCTGCCTAGGTGCCTCCAAACTTTTATGCCCCTAAAATTGGCAAGAATTGAAACAACAGCCCCCAATCTCATATCCTTGAGTTCCAAAACACCTTAAGCTAATACTCCACGGCCGACCACCTTTTGTGTCGGCTATTTCCCGCCAGCCTAATAGATAGTCCCCTAAGATGGTATCATAGTCTCCCCAACGGCTTCATCTGAAGCTTCGAGCAGTTACCGAACCTTTTCATAGCCTAATTTACCTTCAACAAGGACCATGATGTCTGAGTCAATACCCACTTCAATTTCAGAAAATTCCCCAGTGAAACCCTTGAGGCCTTCACCAAGAGGCTCCTCGAAGAGTCGCGCAAGATCGAAAAGCTCGACAGCGCGAACGCCGTCCTCATTTTTTTTAACGCGCTGCCGGATAACAGCCGCATCAAGGAGTACATCCTACTTTACAAACCTTGAACCTTCGAGGAGATGTTATCTAAAGTAAACCGATACATTGACCTCGAGCGCCTCTACAAGTCCAATCGCCAGGCGCCACCTACATCTACTAATCAACAGAACAAACCTCGACAGGAGCCACCTTCTACACCTCTGATTGCTCTTATCTTATTAGAGTCTGAGAGCCGCAAACTCCCCCAAACTGACAGCACTACCGAAGCCTCCAAAAAATGGCCAAACCTGGTCCTACCCAGGCTTACTGCTCCTATCAGCACCCTTCTACCATGGATCCAGGCAGACCCCATATGGCATACCCCTTTCCCCATCAAGGTCAAATAAGGTGAACCTTACTGTCATAACCATATGTGCAACTGCCACCACACCAACAAATCCTTCGCCCTGCAGCATTCTCTCAAAATAATCCTCAAAGTAGGTCGTCTTCATCAGTATGTTGCTGACCGCCCTAGTTACCTCGACGAGTCGTACCTCAAACCTCAACCCGCACCTGCTGCCGACCTAGCCGAGGTACACATCTACCAGGTTCATTTCATCGAAGTCAATAATATTGATAGCGGTCATTCTAAAAGTAAGCGCAAGCATGTCAAAGAATGATGCAAACTTACTTATCAGGAGAACCAGGAGAAGCTACCCACCCTCCAGCCATAATCAAGTTAATATCCCCGACCCGAGGGTATCTCATTTTTTGACTGTGAAACGCCGCATATTTATTTTCCCTATTCCGACCCATTAGTCTTCATGATTAAGGTGGAACACCTCGTCCTCCACACCATGCTTATTGATACAGGAAGTGTAGTTGATGTACTTTTCCTTCAAACCTTCCAAGCCATGAACAAAATAGACCTCATCACTACCGCCAATGTCGAACTGAAAGGTATTAACGAGGCTACTGAAGTCGGTGTTGGTCGAATTAGCCTTCCAGCTACTACCGGACAAGTCACACTCCAAACCATCTTTCTTGTCATCAACAAGAAATCTGAATATCTTGGAATCCTTGGGCGCGAATGGCTCCACGCCATGCGCTCCATACCTTTGACCTACTATCAGACCCTTCGCCTCATTACCCTTTGTGGTACATGGAACCTGAAAGGCTCCCAATGCCTTGCTCGCCCATGTGAACATCCTGAGATCGATCAGACCCAAAAATTTGTCAAACGACCATACCTGACCCCCATACCCGCGATACCAACTCCTACACCAATCTAACCCACTAGCCATATTGAACTCGACGGTCCTGGCCGAGGCACGTTCATTGGTTCCTTTCTAGACGAGGCCGAGCGCCTCAAACTCATGGACTTCCTTCGAGCCAATAAAGATATCTTCGCATGGACGTTTCAGGAGATGCCCGGTATCAACCCCAGTTTAGCATGTTATCACCTCGACCTCATCCCTCACGCTATAACAGTAAAGCATAAGAAGCGTAGTTTGGCCCCACAAGTTCAAGAAGCTGTAAACTTCGAGGTCGACAAGCTCATAACCGTAGGATTCATCAGAGAAGTCAAGTACGCTAACTGGATATCCAACATTGCTGAAGTTCCTAAAAAGAATGGCAAGATCAGAATTTGCGTCGACTTCACAGACCTCAACAAACACACACCGAAGGACATCTTCCCCCTCCAGATCATTTTAGTCCTCCTAGATGACACTGTTGGACATAAGCGATTATCGATAATGGATGCGGCTTTGTGTTACAATCAGGTACCCCTCATCCCTGAGGATCGTCTTAAAATTTATTTTATTACTGAGCAAGGCCTTTACTGTTTTAATGTTATGCCCTTCGGCATTAAAAATGCGGGCGCCACTTACCAACGCCTTGTTACAACAATGTTTAAACCCTTACTTGGCAAGACAGTCGAAGGTTACATCGATGACATGTTATGCAAGAGCCTCCGAAAATAGACCCACATCCAAGACCTAACCGAAGTCTTCTCGATACTTCGAATATACAACATTAAACTTAACCTGGAAAAATGCCAGTTTGGTGTTTCGTCCAGAAATTTTTTGGCCACCTCATCAGTAGACGGGGTATCAAAATTGGCCCTACTCATATTTGAACCCTCATCGACATGCCTTCCCCTCAAACCAAAAATAGATGTCCAAAAGATAGCTGGCAAGATAGCGGCCCTGAACTGCTTTATCTCCAACTCCTCAGACCGTTGTGTTTGGCTCTTCTCTCACTTAGATGATCAAGGCGTCCACAAGGCCAAAAAGAAATACAGCCCTGAGATCAATTAGATACCCAACTACGAACAGGCTTTTCTCGAACTTAAAACATACCTCAGTCAGCCACCCATCATCAGTACACCTATCAAAGGGGAAATGCTTTATACCTCGCGGTTACCGATACTTTTATCAGTTCAGTCCTCATTCGACTTGAATCCAACATCAAGAAGCCTGTATACTTTATCAGCAAAACCCTGACAATTGCAGAAACTAGATACACGAAACTTGAGCATTTGCATCTCACCCTTGTCTTCACTTCTCGAAAACTCAAACCATATTTTCAAGCTCACCCTATTCGTGTTATCACAAGTTACCCCCTTTGAGAAATAATTAGTAAGAAGGACAAATCTAGATGAGTACAGCAGTGGTCTGTTAATCTTACCAGACACGATATCACATTTGAGATGCAGGTATCCCAAAAATGCCAACCAGTTGTTGACTTCCATGCGGACTTCCCAGTCAAAGATGTTGATTGGGAAGAGCACGAGGATGACCTACCAGAAGACCAGCTTGAAGAAATCGACCCATAGAACCCTATCTCAGGCTGGCATATCTTCAAGGATGGATCCACTGGACCTAACGGTTTGGGGATCGGTATCATCTTGGTTACTCCCACCAATGATCCAATTATAAAAGTACTCAAGTTAAACTTCGAATGCTCCAACAACAAGGCCGAGGACGAAGCCTTGATCCATTGCCTTGACCTCGCACTCGATCTTGATGTCCCCAAACTGGCAGTTTCCACAGATTCCCAACTTGTTCAGAGACAATACACCGGTAAAAATTAGGCTAATGGTCGCATGGCTGAGTATGTTGTTCTCGTCCGCCAGCGCATGGACCGTTTTCGTGAAAATTCTTCTATTACTCACTACCCCTGAGGCGAAAATAGACATGCAGATGCCCTCGCCTACATAGTAGCTATGCTAGGCGAGTCCGAATCTCGAACCCTGCATATTAAAGTACTCGAACACCCAAGTATCGACCATATAGAAGTCAATGCCATCAATACTGGGGGAGAGAGTCTCGTTCTAGACGACTGGAGAATACCATTTCTCACCTACTTCAACAGTTCTACCCTACCAGACGACCCCAAAGCCAAACGGTCATTATTAGAGAACTACCGCAAATACACCATTCTCAAAGGCAAATTACGTCGCAAATCCCCAAATGGCATCCTCCACCAATACATATCCCAAAACGAAGCCTCTAAAATTCTTTCCGAACTTCACAAAGGTACCTACGGTGCTCACACTATTGGTCGGTTTATGTCCCTACGAGCCATCTCCCAATATGAAGTATCAAGCCGAGGAGTGCGCCAAACACTGTGACAAATACCAACGTCACGCCCACGACATCCATTTCCCTTCGCAAGACCTCCATTTTAGTCAAGTCTCTTGGCCTTTCAAGCGCTAGGCCATCGACCTTGTGGGTCCTTTTCCTAAAGCATCAAGTACCTGCAAAAATGTTCATGTGGTAACAGATTACTTTACCAAATGGGTCGAAGCCTTGCCCTTATCTTGAACAAGAGAAGAAGAAGTCTTCAAATTTCTATGGGAGAACATTATTACACGCTTCCGATGCCCTCATATGATTCAATGTGACAATGGTCCACAATTTGCTGGGAACAAAGTCAGAAATTTCCTCAAGAAGTACAACATCATCCTCTCCCCCTCAACACCTTATTACCCCCAAAGGATTGGTCAGGTCGAAGAAATCAATAAAATAATAGTCGACGGTCTCAAGAAGAGTATCGATGCAAAGAAAGGAAGATGGGTTCAAGAACAACAGCATGTCCTCTGGGCCTATTGAACAATACCACGAAAGGTGACGGGCTGCACACCTTTCCTTTTAGCCTATCGTACTGAAGCAGTGCTACCCACTCAATTTGAAGTACCCACACGCGATCCCAACCTCCCAGACGATGATAATGAGTTTGAGCTCAGATGTAATTTGTTGTGGGGGAGAGGATGATAATAAGTTTGAACCGAAGCAGTGCTACTATTCCTTTTAGCCTATCGACGAAACTAGAGACCGAGCTATCACCAACCTCGGTCGGTATCATCTCTCCCTCCAAAAGTCATGCAACAAGAGAGTTCGACCACGCAGTTTCCAGATTAGAGATCTTGTACTTCGACACGTCACACAGTGTTCGAAGCCTCGAAATACCAGCAAGCTTGCCGAATCATGAGAAGGACCTTATGTCGTGTATGACAAAACCAACAAGGGTTGATATTACCTGATGATAGAAGATGAAGAGCCCCTGCCTAATCCATGGAATACAATGCAACTAATATTATACAAAACGATACAGCCTCCTCCTTGTCCACCAGATGTAAATACAGTATAATCAATGAAAATTTTATTTCCTCAGAACTTCACACCATGTCTTCCAGTAAAAGTTTCAAGTCTCCAAAATTCGAGCAAACTCGAGGGGCATGAATGGTCGAAAGACCGGACCCTCAAGAATGCATTGGGGGCAACCACATTCTACTTCGGCTAGGCCCATGCCTTTGAAGTCCTGTGAATTTCTTGATCTAACCTAAGTATCATGTTAACCCTTCGACCCGACAGATACTTGGAGGGCGACCTTGAAATTTTTAAGTCTCTAATTTCGAGTAAACTCGCAGGGCACGGATGGTCAATAATCCGGACCCTCAGGAATGTATTGGGGGAGACCACGTTCTACATCGACCACGCCCATGCCTTCAAAGTCTTGTGAATTTCTTGATCTGACCTAAGTACCATGTCTACCCTTCGACCTGACTGATACTTGGGAGGCGACCTAAAAAAATTTTAAGTCTCCAATTTTGAGTAAACTTGAGGGGCACGAATGGTCGACAGACCGAACCCTCAGGAATACATTGGCAGTGACCACATTCTACTTCGACTAGGCCCATGCCTACGAAGTCCAATAAATTTATTGGCCTAACCTAACTGTCATGTAACCCTTCGACCCAACTGATAATTGGGGGGCGACCTTTAAACTTTTTCAAGCTCCAATTTCAAGCAAACTTGAGGGGCATGAATGGTAGATAGACCGGACCCTCGAGAATGTATTGGGGCAACCACATTTTGCTTTGACTAGGCTTAAGCCTTTGAACCCCAGTAAATTCCTTGGTATCTCCCACGAATTATGCCCATACCTCGACTGACATTCGAGGCACGACCTCAAAGCTCTTCATGGTTTAATACTTTGACAAGCACTCTCTACTTCCAACAAACACAGATACACATGTGCAGGAACATCAGCAACTCAACTACATACAAGGAGTTTCAGTACAACATATATCAAAGAATCAAGTTCAACGCAAATTAATTCAAATCAAGTTTAGAGCATACATCAGTAATTTAGTACGGTAATTTAGTACAAATCAAGTACAACACAAACCAGTGTCAGTATAACCTACATCAGCAATTCAAAGCAATCACAAATCCAAAACAAGTTAACCATTGTTCAAATGCCATCACTCTAATTATTACGACACATCAGAAAGATAAGAAAACATCAATTTCGCCCAACCAGCACAATACCTCATATCGGAGTAGCCACACCATCACCTCCTTCCAGTTCTTCAACTTCAGCGCCCCCAGTACCATCAATAGAAGGGTTCGAACCAGAAACATCTGTGACTTCCTCAGTACCAGTCCCAGCAGTAGCTACTTCCATGCCACCTCCCACAGCAACACCAGCAACATCTACTTCTAACCCCTCGATCTGAACAGCATCTTCGACGAAAGGATCGCTGGTTGTGGGAAAGCATTTCAAAGTTTCGGGATCATACCCCAACTCTTCTATGAACATCTTCAGCCTGACGTTAGTCTCATATTCATCATCAAACTGTCTTTGGAAGGTTTCCTGCTGTTCTATAATTACCTTATCCTTCTCATAAAGCATTATCTGCAGCACCTACGTATGATTATAACGCTAAGCTTCGAGTCTCCCCTCGCATTCATCTCTGATAGTCCCCTGCTTTTACTTTAAAATTTTAATCTCAGACACCAGTGATGCTTCAGTCCCTCGAGCATGCTCCAGATTTTAAACCGCCTGCTTCAATTGCCATGTTGTTACCTTTTGTGCCTTAATGAAAGCCTGCGCCGAAGCATCTGACTGCTAGAATATTTGAACCATCAGTACCTCTCGATGTATGATGCACTTAAGAAAAATTTAAGATTTTCAAAAGAAAAATAGTTACTTGATGCATAGTCTTATTCATCAACCTCTTAGCTTCGTCTGGGTTAGTGCCGCAGAGTATCACCATCAAAGCAGCCGTAGCCCGGGCATGCTCCTCCAGTTTGGCTGCTATTAGTTCTTCGTCCATATCCTTTGTATCAGCCTCCCCCAATGCCCTACGCCTCTTACACTGAATTACTTTTGGCTATTGTACCTTCAGAGATTTGGCAAAGACCTTACCTTTCCCTTTTTAAGATTGCGTCGGTGCCTGCTTCGACGAACCACGAGAGGCTCCGGCGCTGCCTGCTTCGGCGCCTGCTACCACTTGGGAACATAATTTACCTTCCTCTCCAATTTCACTTTTTCTAATCCTTCGACCCCACTCAAAACACCTTTGTTTCACCTCTTCTTTGATGGCTTCGGCGTAAGGGTAACATTTGGAAGCAGATAATTTGTCCTCTTCTGTTTCTTCCTCTTAATATCTAGTTTCTTGAACATACATTTTACCCACTCCTCGTCCGAGTTGATCAAATCGTCAATATAATTAATCGGATTCGTCAAGCATCGGAAACTAGGCGCTGCAGAACAAACAAAACATATTTATCAGTCTATTCAATCACTATATCAAAAAATCTTTGACCATTAAGTTACCTGGATTATAGATCCTACGCTGTAACTGATAAGGGTCCTCCCCTTCGGCATTCTCATAATTACCCCATACCACAAACAAGTTTTTGTCCCAGCCTTGACCCGTCCAGCAAAAATCAAACAACTAGGGCTTATCAGCGTGACATTGGATGTGATATGTATCAACCTTCTAGTTGGCTTTTCTCGAGTAGAACGATATAATATCGTACCTCTCGATCAAGTCCCTCCCCTGACATCTCAGCTTATATTCATACCCTCGACCACCCTCATCATTTCATAGAAATTCCCATTCATCTGGCATGGGGCAACTTCCCAAAAATTTAGTACCTCCTTCACAAGCTTTTAAAAGGGCAGTTGCATCCCTAACAGAATCTGGCCTCTGAATACCATGAAACCATCTCGGGGTTTAGACCTGAAGGTATATCTAGACCCCACTGCAAATAATGTTACCCATACCTTTGACAACTCTAGCTTCGCCACAAAATTATCCAGCCTCAGCTTCTCTTTAGCCGAAACAAACCCTGCAGCTCCTTCTGAATCAGTCGAACTCTCACTATTACCACTCATCTCCCTCCCCCTCCTCTTTTTTCCCCTGAAGGCTTGACACTACCTTCGTGTCCTCTTCTCTCACCTCCTTCCTTTTCCCCATCCATCTCCTCGGTCACTCGAGCCTTTCTACGGCTCTTACTCAAAACCCCAATTTCAGGAACCACCACGACTAATGGGGCATCTTTTGCAATGTCTAACTCCTCTATGTCACTGCCCTCATTCACAGGAGCACGACCAGATGCACTCGGTTCATCTTCTTTGATCTCCTCGTCTTTCAGTCACAACCACAAAGATCAACGAGTATGCATCTTACCTTACAGAATAAGAGGCACGCCATTAGATCGATATATTCGACTATTACGTGTCAACAACTTATTTTTACCTACCCTCTCCAACTCATAATATCATAGTTGAATGTTAGACTCTAATCCCTGCCACACCATCAGTACCCTCAGAACCACAAAAAGCTAGACCCACAGATACATGGTTTCCCCCCGTCCTCGATCATATCATCATAACTACAAACCCAAGCAACCTCTACCCTAATATGTACTCTACATACAGAAACAGAAGACAAAGTAGCAAGGAAGAAGTAAGGCGACATACCTATTTGAGTAGAGTATTTTTCCTTTTTTTTCAGCAAGTCAGATAATCCCACAGCAACAACTGAGCTCTATAGAACAATGGCGTATGTTCTCCTTCTCTAACTCTCTGGTTTTTGCAAAGTGGATAACCGTGAATAGTAAATTTTCTCTTACCACTATATATACCTCCTCAAAATAACAAAAAACCACTTCAATTTCCAAAACCGTTATCATTACTACTACCCCACTACCCCTACTTTTCGGTTGAGATGTGTTTTATCAACTTTACACTCCATTACCCCTACGTGCGCGTCCCACGCTCACATTTACATAATTTTATACATAAACCAAGTCAAACCTTCTGATCACTGCTCGAAGTTGTCAAATCAAATCCTTACATCAAATCAGCTTTTTTTTGCAATCCAAGAAAACATCATGATGCCTGCAAGGCCCTCTGCCCTAGGCTCCGTACACTTTCTGACATGCCAATTATTTTGACTGTCACTTTTAATAGTCGAAGCCAATCGACCTTCAAAATACCTTCCTCTCATCCATAAATAATTGTCTACATCATGTCTTGAACATTCGCCCACAGATAACCTGATATTCGATTTCAAAATGTGTCAGTCATTTGTATCTCGAATAAGCTGTTTTCATGCCAAAATTACCATCGAGTATTATGTTTGTCCTACATACACACAGACAATTCAGTACCTCACTTCGATAGTTACCTCATAGATTTTCAATTTTATTTGGGCATATGCCCTTACACCAAAACACAGAAAAAAAAAATCAACATCAACAGAAAAACAATAAATATTTCTACCTATCATCTTACACCAGTACTTTTACCACATTGAAGAAACCCCTATTTACAGACGGGACACTTCTTCCAGAACCCAACCTCAACATCATCCTTGTCTACCACCTCCTCGGCTATAGACTCCAGAAAGGCGAACCGGTTGTTGGGAAGCGGGTTCATCATTTGCAGCATCCTCAACCAGTACACATAGGGCATCCCACTAATGGGTTCCCCTGGCTCCAATTCAAACAAATCTAGCATAACCCAATCCAGGCCTCGATCACCAAAAAGACCTCTGCTTCAGCCCGAGGGTCTTCTCCCGTATACGAAGGTCCCTTGCTGCCACTCGTTTCTAGTACATGGTGTTAGGGGTGTCTCTACTGCTTCGGGGTGAAAATGCAGACATGTTTACTCAGAGAAAGTGCAGATGTCTGAAGTTCTCTCAAAACATCCTACTTATATCTGAAGGCAAGTGCATTTAAACCATCCTTAATCAGAACTCACATTTATCACAGTCTTCAAAAGTTTCCCTCAGAATCTCAACAGTCAAAACCTTTTCAACTTCCCAAACTCAACCGTTTTATCAGCATGTGCACTCAACACCTATTTCCAAGGTGTTACAGTCGACGCATCCCTAGTCTCAAACCCTTGACCCCTCTATGCTTTTTCCCACAACTCTTTCAACATATACATCGAGCTTCGAGAATTCAGAGTTAATTATTCATTCCATATCGAATATTAACCAATGTCTTCGATAATTACATCATAGTTCGAAGTACTTTTCCCTTCGCAGATTACTGTTTCGACCATTTACCCTTCATTCGAAAGTGGATGTTTGATACCGCACTAACAATCTATTCGCCTACCATACTTATCAGATGCAAAATACATTATTCCATTAAATTTCCTTTTCATTTCATTACTTCAATCATACAAAAGAAGAGAGAAGGGCAGAAGATAAAAATGTACAGACTTTAGCAAAAAATTAAAAACTTTGAATACCGCCATACAAAAACAACCATCACCACCTTATAAAGAACCCGCCCTATTTTCAGACGGATCAGTTCTTTCCATAGAGCCTTGCTCATCCTCCAATAACTTACCCTCTTCCTGCACAATACGCTCGGCCAAACTCGATAAGAAGAAGTAACGTTCTTCGGCAGCTGTAACCCTCCACTGCATCATCCCCCACAAGTGCGCATAGTATTGCCCGTTGATCGGCTCCCCAGGTTCTAGCTTCACCTGGTCCAACATGTCCCAGTCGAGCTCCTTGCCACATAAAACTTCAACTTTAGTTCAGCCGTTTCCATCCTATTCGATGGTCTCTGGCATATCTCATCCTTCTCTGATAACGTGTGTTGGAAGTGGTGTCTATGTTGTTTTTACGTAATGCATAGGAAGAAAGTGAAGATGAAGAATATACAGTATTACTCCCTCATAAGCCATATTTATATCTTTATTAACATCATTTATTACTCTGTAATCACCACAACTTCTTAATTACCCTCCTTTATTACCTTCCTCAGAAATCCAATATGTAACAGTCAACCGTTCAACTTTCACCAACCAACAGTTTTTCTTAGCAAATGTCTCTACACCTATTTTCAAGACCCTTGTTGAGAAGGGGCGAATGTAGTAGCCTACTCGCAGCCTTCTTTCTCTAGTCGATTACTCGAAGGCTACATCGAAGCCTACCTGATACCTCAAAGCCTAACAAACCCGTAATCAAGCTCTCTGAGACTATACGAACACTCGACTGTGAATAGGCTTCGATCATGATCGTACGTAGTCAAAGGAAAACATGTCAGATAGCCAGGTCATTAGACAGAACAACGGAGTACGCCACTCAACAACTGCAGTGTAAGATCCAACAACCATAGTGTCAGCACCAACAACGGCTACAGTGTCAGATCTGACAGGTGCGGCGTCAGAACCGACTCTAGGTGCAAGACAGTTGTCCGGAGGATACTCTTGTAATTTGACGTCCCATGATGACTCAACCCATCCTATGTTCTATAAATAAGAGAGGGGGGGAATTATGGAGGTGTTAGAAAAACACTCCCCACAAACCTTGAATTTTACCTTCGAATACACTGTAATCATCTTGTACTCTAAACTTTGACTACTCGATCTTTATATCAATGCTCATAAAAATCCTCATCAGAGGTCGTGGAGTGACCCATCTAGGCCTCCACGCAAGTATATTGTAAGTAGATTAGTGTTATTACTTATTATATGCTTACATCCTTTGATTGGGGATAATATTTGTAGTGTAAGAGTCAACTTCCTTCCCCACGAAGTTAGGCCCCTACACTATTCTCTTATCCGTTATACATAGGTTTTATTATAATCTTCTAAATCTTCTTTTATGATATAATTTATATCAATATATCAAGCTACGTAGATTAATATTGTAGAGAACTTCCTTTTGACATATCTTTCTTTTATTTCGTATAGTGGCACTAATATTCTTTTTGGATAAAATGTTGGTTGCAGGAGCCTTCTAGCCCTTTCAGGTAAGGTTCATTATAGTTCATTCTTTGTTTATACGAGTATTTTATTATTCACTATATTATGTCTCGAGTAGCATTTGGTGGTATAGTATCGCAACTTCTATATATTTATAATCATGTTATGAAACTATACTTTCTTCGGGTGTTAACTTTGTAGTTGTTAGGATTTTTATATACTATCATGCCGGTGGTTCGTATGACCTTAATGTTATTTCCATTGTCGTGTGATTTGTGCGAATTTTATAATCTTGGGAATTGGGAGTGTGTTGTGTGTATACTCATCTTAAGCGCTCTCAAACCGAAAGATTACGTTATCCACTTACGTGTTTATAAATTGTATGTGTTTGTTATTAGGTACAAAATGAAAATGTTTAATTTATAGGGGAACTAGTGTAAAAATTTTGGCAGGATTTCTTCTATTTGATTAGCTTTCGCACACGACTCTGATATAGATGTGACATCACTAAAAAATTTATATATTTTAATTTTGTAATGTGTACTTGATTATTTATTATCTTTTGCTCTGCAATTATTTTTTAATGTGGTGGTTAACATTGTAACAGTTTGACTTTTTTGTTGTTTCATGTACTTAAAAACTATGAAAGCAATTTAAGCAAGTACTAATTCAATGTAAACATGTTGTTTGAGTGTCGATAGTTTCATTTTGAGTGTGTAAGAGATGGATCATTAATTTGAATGTTGCAGTTACATTTAGTGATTGAACAATGATTTTCAATGTTCTACGTAGATTGAGACCTTATTTATTTTGGTGGAATTGGTGTTTGTTGAAATTTGTAAATAAATGTTTGAAATCAATAATTTTGATCTGAACATGAAATATTATGAAATTATTATGTTTTGATGCAATTTTTTTTTTCTTTTAAATTAACTGTAGTTGATTAATATTTTGCATAGTCCAACATGAGACGAAATTCAAATTGTAAAAAAATGTTGAATTTAGCTTTTAGAGATGAACAAATTAGTCTTAAATGTTATGTTTTAGACATGGATTATTCCGTCTCTATTAATATTGATGCTGACGGGAAAATTTAGAGCCATACTTTTTGAGACAAATAAATTTGTCTCAAATATTATGTATTAGGAACGGTTTTACTATGTCCCCAAAGGAGTTAAAAAATAAAACTCTTAGAGATGGATTTTTTTCGTCTCTAAAGCCTTCTTTAATAGTATTTGAAACGGATGTGTCCGTCCCTAATGTATTTGGGGCGCCACCTTAAAGGAACAACACTTTGCCCTAAAGACGTCCCTGATAGTTGTAGAGACGGATTAGTAGCTTTTCAATAGGGATAATTTTTTACCCTTCCTAAAGGTTGTTTTTCTTGTAGTATCTTAAAATGAAGAGAGAATTACCTGATCATAGTTGGTCAAAGCCTTGTAATCTTCTTATTGCCAATTGCCATAGAAATAGGGGGCACTCGATGTGCACAACCTACACATATGAACAACGTGCAACTGAATTGATAGCCTAAATGGACTACGGCTTTGCATTTCCTTTTGGTTTTGCACTTTAAACAATGTACAACCTAACAATAGACCAAAAGTAAAATGACTTTCGTGATATATGAGCCTTTTGACCATGGTGGTTTAGAGCATCTTCAGCAGTTGGGTATGGGTTGGTCTCTATGGCCCGTCTTGTCAGGAACCAAAAACCCCAACCCACACTCAAGCTTCTCAGCAGTTAAAAGTTGATGTTGAATTTTATATTATATTTGGCAGACTTCTAAAGTCCGCTGGATTTTAGAAGTCCATCGCGACAACCAAATATATGAGATTATTTTAAGGGAGTCTTCTTTGCAACTAAAACATATCATAACACAGAAGAGAATAGAAGAGATCTCATAACCCCAAAGCATCCCCATTAAACCACAAGTTTATCTAATTTTGAAAAAAAAATATAGAGGAGATGGACTTCCATACATAACCACAGGTTTCTCCACTTTGATTCATCTCAAATCCAGGTTAAGAGCAAACCACTAAAAGTACTTTCATGTATCAATAAAAGCAATGTGATTTATCTCAAATTCATCTCTTGCATGAAACTATGGCAATGGATTTCTTTTCTAAATATCCCTCTATTTTGCACACTTATCCATCTCAAATTAAGATCAAATCCTTGCCGAAAACCACAAAATCAAACTTGAGCTCCACTAAAATAGGCTAATCTCTTTTGATTTGGAAGATAGTGATTGATGGTTGTTCATGTTGATGATGGGAAGCTAGATAATGGGTTAGGTTTTTTTGGGCATTGCTTGAAGAGAGACAGAAATATTAAACTGCTTTGAGGAGAGATAATTTATGTTTTTAGTCTGCAGCGGTGTAAATAGTTCACGAGGTATTTAAAACTCCGCCACACTCATTTTTTATAATGTGAGCTCCCCATACCGGGTTGAATTTTGACAACGCCACGCAAGTAATCTATACTCGCTTTTTTGCCTTTAAGGGAAATTGATGTAAACTGATTACGCTAAAACCAATAATCAAGAAAAATACAAGTTTTAACAAAAGGAATTAGGTTCGTGAGGAACCCTAATTTTATTAACTAGAACCCTTGTTCTGAATAAGAATAACATAACTGTATTAACTAATAAACAAATAACCTAGACCTCCCTTTTATAGAATACAAGGGGGGTTAGAATTAGGAACCTTAAATCTAATTGAAATAGACTTCTACTTAAATTGGGAAACTGCTAATAACCCATATTGGACCTCTCCAACAGAGCTTAAGTTAAGCATTAAATAAACATAGGTCGCATGATAGGTAGACAACCCTATGAGGGATTTGCCACATCAAACCCTCCGTTTGAGAAGATTTTGTCCACGAAATCAAGGGGGTCGGTGCTTCAGAGGGCTCATGCACGAATATAGTGTGCATCTCACTCTCTTTATCTTCTTTCCGCAAAACACGGATAAAATCTGTAGGGGTGGAACTCTTCTGGAAATCTTGAAGTCTTCTGCAGAATTTTCTGTACCCAGAGATTGTACCTAAGAGCGGGGGTACGATGTCGTCACCGACATCCCTATATCCATTGACGTCTAAAATAAAAAAGTAATAAATTACTATGGTTTGTTCCTCAAAACCTACTACAAAACCTTCCCAAAATGGGTCAACACACATACATAATTCTTCGTATCGGGCTCCCTTATACGGATAAAACATTTGGATGCCCCAGACTGTAACATAAGTGAATAGAACTACTGGGCGATGCCGACCTGTATCTTGTGATTCATACGGGTCTCCTGAATCCACTGTTGAGTAGTACGGTGATTGGTAGCTACTGCCGAAGGTGTAATTTGTTTAATCGGTTTTCCCGCGGTCATGGCCGGACTTTCAGCGATGGTTCGAGTTTCGATTCCCAAAGCGTTAGAAACCTCAGTTTCGACTCCAAGACTTGCAAATGGGTTATTGAGATCGTCATTCCTCGCGGCGATACTTCCCTCTAGAGAGAGATCTTTGGTTACGCCCAACGGAGGTGATTAGAGGGGCGGGAAAAAAGCTCTTCTACCCAAAGCCTTGACAAGGCCTTCAAGCTTATCAAGATTATCCGATATCCTCGCTACATTATCGGTGAGCGTAGGTTTCTTCGTCGCGGGTCTTCCACGAGGCATCTTTACTCTTGAAACTGACTACACTTAGATCTAACGCAGTTCTGGTACCACTTTGATGTAAACTGATTACGCGGAAGCCAATAATCAAGAAGAACACCAGTTTTAACAAAAGGAGTTAGGTTCGTGAAGAACCCTAATTTTATTAACTAGAACCCTTATTCTGAATAAGATTAACTTAACTAAATTTACTGCATTAACTGTATTAACTAAAAAGCAAATTACCTAGACCTCCCCTTTTATAGAACACAAGAGGATTTAGAATTAGAAACACTAATTCTAATTTAAATAGACTTCTACTTGAATTGGGAAACTGCTAATAACCCATATTGGACCTCTCCAACAAAGCTTAAGTTAAGCATAAAATATAAAACATTAAATAAACATAGGTCACATGGTAGATAGACGGCCCTATGAGGGATGCACCACATCAGAAATAGTGTGGGTTGACACCAAAACCCAACCCATACTCATTTTTACAACTGCTAGAGATGTTCTTACAATATAGAATAAAGTTTTTATGAGTCATTTCCGCCACACTCAATAGTTTTTAGTCATTTATGAGTCATGAGACCAAAGAATTTCATCAGCTCAAAACATTTACAATATAGAATAAAGATCGATAATTTCCAAAAATAAAAAAATACATTGGCCGTAACTTTGTTCATTCATTTGACACAATTACGGTTTGGCGATTAGATTGGTATCAGCATTTCAGCTATCAGGGTGCCACTTTACCGTTTAAAACACTATGTACCTTCACCTGCATTCATAACTCGAAAATAACCCCAAAGACGGTAAACATGAAAACATAATTGGAATGACCCTTGACAATAAACTACTCAGTCACCTGACCATTTCTTCTTGCTACAACGAGCAATTTGATCCAATGGGGTATAAAGATTAAAGAGTCAAGACAAGAACATTGCCCATCTACAAGGAAATAAATTCTGTGAGAAAACAATGTATGTAACAGCTTTATCGTTCTTGAGAGTAGCAGGAATACACCATTTAGAATCAGGTTTGCCCATCCTTGAATAATCTTGGGAGTATTTCTTTTTGGGATTTTCCGTACCAATACTATTCATAGTTTCAAGACTTTTTGCAATACACATGGATAATTGGCCCTATGAAGTTTTACTGAGTGTGCCAGTCGTTACATTACAGTTTAAGATATTAAGAACCTTCGCACAATATACCCTTCAGATTATAATACAAGGCTATACAAAGTCACACTGATATTTAATCATGGTATAACAATCGGGCACACTCATGACATTCTCCAAAACCATATCAAGTGTTGCAAACAGCTGGAAACCATGAGTAGTATCGAGGCACACTACATCCTTCACCACCAGTCTCTTGGGATAGTTTTCCAGGAGAGTCCATGTGAGTTTGAAAGAGATTAAATACTTTTATTCCAGCCTCCTGGAACAGTTTCCCATGAAAATCCATTTGAGTGAGATTGTTTTTTGAGCACTGTCAACAATAGGAATGAGTACATCTGGTTTACTAGTAATAGGGTTGAGGCTGGCCTCAGTGCTCCAAGACTATTTCCAACCTTCTGCTGGCATGAGTATATCTTGTAAATGGAGCAACTTACTCTGCCAAAATAAACTGTAACCTTTACAAAATTAATTACACAAAAAGCTCTAGGCTTACGGAAGGATTACAACATACTATGGCTAAGCTTGACTATTGTACTAGTTATAGAGATGAGGCTGGACTCAGTTCCCTACGACTATTTCCATCCTCAAGCTGGTATCATAGGCAAATTATCATAGTCGTACTCTCTCAGGTTAGAGGAACTCACCTTGTCTTACATAGAATTTACTTTGTAAAGGAAATGGTATCTAGTACAACTTGAGATCCATAACCAGGAGCAGGTTGAAGGAAGTGTTTCTCTACTCTTAGCTCACTAACTATTTGGCAAAGGTTTACTGGTGTACTATGCTAAATCTTGAGGCAGCTCCAAGGAGCCTAAGACTAGATCCAACAATTAGATGGTCTATTAGAAAGCCTTATACTATGGCTAAGTTGGGCTATAATACAAGCTATAGAGATGAGGTTGGACTTAGTTCCCTAAGACTATTTCCATCTCTTCGTTGGTATCGTAACCATGTTAGCCTAGTCCTTTTCACTTTGATTTAGGGTTCTAATCATGTTTTGAACAGTATTTACCTTACAAAAGGAAATGGTATTTACTACAAAATGAGAACCCTCTCAAGGAGAAAAGTGGAGGAAAGGTTATACTTCTCTTTGATTACATACTTGATAGCTAAGTCTTACTAGGTCACAATTCTAAATATTGAGGCAGCTCTTAGGAGCATAAGGTGGCATTTGCTTTTTCGACTGACTGCAGTCAGAGGTCTAAGTCTAACTCCAGTCAGTGATTTGGACAGACTGAAGTCACTTAATGCCATTTGTTTTTTGGACTGACTACACTCAGACTTAGATAAGGCATCTGACTGAGTCTCTCTCCACTCAGATCCAATAAGCCAGCTGTAGTAGCTTATTCCACATCGCGAGCTCATGCTTCATCTTCGGACTACAGACAAACTTTCAGCCTCAACTATAGAGCACGTGGCACAATCACAAACCTGTACGAAATGAGTTTCTCAACCAATACCACTCATCCCTAGTAACACCTCGTACTATCGGTTGAAAGCCGTCTTGCAATAGTTTATTTCGTATCTCGAACTCAAACCTCATCCTCGATCTCATCAACATACAGGAAGCACTGCTCAAGACGAAGCCAAACTTTCCCCAGCTTGAGATGTCACTTTGGACCTCAACACCAGCAGTTCGACCTGCGCGAAGCACACAGTCAGCAATAGAGCCGTCGTACAACAGCAAAGGTCAGAATGTTACACAACCTGGTCAAGGAATATCTCACACTCACTTTGTAGCGTCCATCATTAAGGAACTTTATGGTCATCAAACGGCCATATTAGAGAACCTATAAGAGAACCTAGAGAACTGCAGATGATGAACGTAGCGATCAGCATTTAAAAGTTCCTACTCTATCATCCTATATTCCAAATCGTTCATTGTAATAGACTAGCAATCTCAATAAGATCATCTCTTTCTTAAAGTCCTCAAGAGAAGTCGTGGTTTTTAACCTATTCGAAGGTTTTCCACGCTAAACAGTCTTGTTGTTTATTATCTGTTATTCTTGAACACTCTAGATACATTTGGTGTAAAGGATAAGTCTGTATCCCAGAATTAGGCTATTACATTTGGCGCCGCCTGTGGGAACTAAAATTCTCAAACCTGTTATCTCAAATGTCATTGATCACCTTTCCTCAAAATGTCTCCTCTAGGTCAAAGTGCGCAGATCATCCAGGTAAAAGAGAACGCAGCTTTGGCAGACCTGAGGGCCACTCTGAACTCAAAAACAGAAAGGCGTACAGCCCTGGAGTAACAACTCGTGAATATACAGGGCGCGCTAAAGGTCTTACAAGGTCAATATGTAGCCGTCCAGAATAACAAAGAGGTACAACCTGAAGGCTCGCGGATTTCCGTTTATGACAGAATCGGGGCTCCTTCGAAGGGCGTTCTCGCAGGAAGGACGCTTCTATCTAACCGTCAGCAGTAGGACATGGATCCCGCCCCGATTCAGTAGATCCAACATGAAATAGATGGCGTCCTCGTAGAAGCCAGACATACTGAAAACCAACCTCAAAGATTTTGGGTCCCTGCAAAAGAACGTCTAAGTGAAGGAAGTGGAGACCACAACCCTAGTGAAGGGCACATCACACGTCCAACCGTCATAGCTCGATAGAACGTCACTCATGAACATGCCGAGAAGCGAATCAAAGAATTGCTCGAAGCCTACATGCCGACTAAAGAGATCCACAACAGATTACAGAAGAGCCTGATCGCTCAAGAGCCCTTAGATGGGGAGGTCCCCACCGGGTTTCACACTCCAAAGATTTGAAAGTACAAAGGTACATGTGGAACATGTTCAGGACATGTGATCTAGTGGAACATGTTCAGGAGTTCTAGGATGCTCTAGGCCTGCATTCCATGTCCAACCACATTTTATGCTAGCTCTTTCCTATAAACTTGTCAGGCGAGCCCCTACGATGGTTCCACACACTGCCTGAATGATTCATCACAACTTTTGAACAGTTGCGCGAACTCTTCGTCAAAAATTACTGGTACAATAGAAATAAAGAAGAGAACTTATATTCCTTTTTCAGCCTCAAACAGATGCCCGGGGAAAAACTCGAGACGTTAACCAAAAAGTTCTTGGAGTTAGCCCAAAAAGTAGACCGACTCGACCAAAAGATCACTATTTCTACTTTTACCGATGCCTTACTCGTCGATGGCCTAGCGAAGGAATACCACATCCTTAACAAACCAAAAACGTTGGAAAACATGATCGAAAAGGTCAACGAATACATCGACCTAGAGCGGATGGTGTCCGATAGGCAAAAACCTCAGATTTCAACACTGATAGCTCGAGACCAGTAAAATCATTTTGATTTTAATCGGACATCAGATCAAGGAGGAGACAGAAAACATACAAAATCCAGCTACGAGCGACCTAGAAAGGGGAGTAACTTACCTAGACCTCACCTTCCAAAGATGAACGACTATAGCCAGCATATATCATATATTACAGAAAGACAGATTCTTCTGAAATACGCAGTACCTTCAACCAATCGAGAACAAACCATACTGCATCTGCCATAAGGCTCGACATCATGAGACAGAGAAATGTTTTGCCTTACAATGATTGTCAGAGTACATCTTCGCAGATGGACGAATGCGCGAGTATATAATAGACGTAGAGAGCTATAAGAACGGGAGTTACAAAAACCCCACTAAAGCTGTACAAGTCTATGATCCCGCAGCCGAAAAGCATTTGTACTATATATCACTCTGCCATCACGTGGAGACCTAGGTCATCAAAGAATCTAACAGAAGCAAGCGGAGGTGTGTCGCCCAATGTCATGACTTATCCATGCAAGATAAAGAAGCTCATTTAATTCTGGTATCCAGCTCTCAGTAAACTGGCATCTCTTTTAATGATTATGACGTTCAATATGTCAACTATCCTCACCATGATGCCTTGGTGATCATGTTGAAAATATGGAACATGGTACTTCATACGATGATAATAGATACCGGCAGCACTATCGAGCTCCTTTTTTAGAGCACGATTGATCAGATGGGCCAGGCCGATAAGGTCCTACCCAGCAACGTTAATATTTGTGGCTTTAATTGGTCTAAAGGAAGAGTAGGTAGAAAAGATCGTACTTCTTATTACTTTAAGGCCGGTAATACTCGACATTGTCTTTTACGTCATCAATACTAAATCCCGTTATCATAGGACATTGCTGGTTACTCAACATGTATGCCATTCCATCAACCTATCACTTGGCACTACGTTTTGAGTGGAAGGGTAGCGTTTATGAGATAAATGGAAGTCATAAATTAGCACGAGCGTGCGAACCTTCTGAACATCAGCTCGCATAGCAATTATAGAAGACAACAGGAAATATTATAGAAAACTATACAGTCAGCACTACATGGCAACATTTGCCCACCGCAGAGGCCACAATATACGTTGAAATCAGTGGACCCAAGCATGGGACATATATTGCCACCCATCTGCCACTAGCAGAGCGCGACACTTTTATCTAGTTCCTTAAAGAAAATAGTAACGTCTTCGCCTGAACTTTTCACAAGATGCCGGGTATCGATCGGAACATGGCCTGTCACAAACTCAACTTGAAGAAAAACGTCGTAGCTATCAAACAAAGACAGAGGACTTTAGCACGTAGACTTCACAATAAAGTCAACAAGGAGATCAAAAAACTCATCGAAGTTGGTTTTATCCGAAAGGTCAATTATCCAGAATGAATATCGAATATTGTAGCAGTACCAAAGGAGAATGGGAAGATCAGGGTGTACGTGGATTTCACTGACCTAAGCAGGCATACTTTGAAAGATAGTTTCCCACTTCCTATCATAAATAACCTGCTCGACTCTATGTCAGGGCACGAACTCCTGTCTATGATGAATATCGCGTCAGGCAACAACCAGATTCTTATGTTACCTGACGACCAAGATAAAATAGATTTTATCACAGAGCATGGCCTATACTGCTACAAAGTCATACCATTCGATCTCAAGAATGCTGGAGCCACTTACTAGCGATTGATGACCCAAATGTTCAAGGATCGCCTCAGTAAAACAAATGAGGTCTATATAGACGATATGTTGTGCAAAATTTCAAAGAAGGAAAACCATATCGCGGATTTACATACAACTTTTGATATCCTATGTTTCTACAAGATGAGACTCAACCCTGAAAAATGCCAGTTCGGGGGTCAATCAAGGAAGTTCTTAGGCCACTTAATCAGCAAGTACGGTATTGAAGCCAATCTGGATCGCATTCGTGCACTTTTATCTATGCCTTCCCCCAAAATGAAAAAAGACGTCTAGAAGTTAGCAGGGAAGATTGCCGCAATAAATTATTTTGTTTCAAAATCGTCTGATCGCGGTCGATGGTTGTTCAACTTAATACGTGAGGGGATAGCAAAATAGAAATCTAAGAAGGACCACGAGATCAAATGGACAGCGGGGTGCGAAGCCGCCTTTCAGCAGCTAAAACTTTACCTGGGTTCACCACCAGTAATGAGCATACCTAGCGAAGGGGAAGAGCTCACCATCTATCTTGCCATTACTGAAGAGTTTTATTCTCATTCAGCTTGATGAGAAAACCGAGAAGCCCATCTACTTCATCAGTAAAACTCTCACTCCAGCAGAATCTCGATAAAGCAAGGTCAAGAAACTACTTTTTGCTCTCGTCTACACCTCACAAAAATTGAGACAATACTTCCAAGCCAACTCAGTGCGAGTAGTGACCAACTACCCTCTGCGTGAAATGTTATCCTAACGAGAATAATCTATACAAATCCAGCAGTGGTCAGTCACTCTTGGCGAGCAAGACATCCAATTTGTGCCCAGACATTCGTAAAAGGGCCAGGCCGTAGGAGATTTCCTTGCAGACTTCCTCTTGGAAGATCCTGATTGGGAAGAAGGCAGTACAGAAATTCATGAGAAATAGCTCGAAGAAAAGGTAGACTGGATAACGCAAAAGGGATGGCATCTTTTAACTAATGGATCCTCAGGACCCACAGGATCAGGCTTCGGAATCTTGCTGATCACACCTTCTAATGATAGACTTGAAAAGGCCATCAATTTAAATTTTAAAGCTAACAACAATGTAGTAGAGTACGAGGCGATGATTCACGGTTTGGATATGGCTCTAGAAATTGGAGTGTCCGAACTGTCCGTATATATTGACTATTTGCTCATTGTAAACCATTACAAAGATAAATTCCAGAAGAATGGGAAAATGATCGATTACGTAGCCGACAGAATGAGTAGATTCAAGAAAATTTATATTGAACATTTACCACGCGAAGAGACTAGACATTCTGATTCCCTTGCATATCTCGCGAGAGTCCTTGGCTCAGAAGCTCAGTATTTCAAGATTGAAGTGATATTCACCCCCAGCATTAACATCATAAGCTCAAATTCTGCTAATACTGGGGGCGTTAAAGAGGATGAGAACGATTGGAGATGACCTTTCTTCAAGTATATTAGTACCAAGAACATATTCGATGGAAAACTCCTACAAGACCCCACTGAAAAAAGGTGCGTACTTGATAACACAAAATGCTACATCGTCAAAAACGGTATCTTATACAAGATTTCGGTCACAGGGTCGTATCTTGAGTGCTTATCTTACAAAGAAGCTTAGAAATTCTTACATGAAGGAAGGTGTGTACTTGATAACACAAAATGCTACATCGTCAAAAATGGTATCTTATACAAGATTTCGGTCACAGGGCCGTATCTTGAGTGCTTATCTTACAAAGAAGCTCAAAAATTCTTACATGAACTATATGAAGGCACTTGTGGTTCCCACGCAGCAGGGAGATCTCTAGCCAACCGAGCTCTTACCCAAGGCATCTTCTAGCCTAAAATGAAAGCTTAAGCAATTGAGCTCGTAAGCAAATGCGATGCCTATCAACGTCATGGTCCCCAAATTTGAGCTCCAGCTTTAAAACTACATTCCAGCAATGTTGTATGGCCATTTAAAAGATGGGCCCTAGACCTCATCGGTGAGTTTCCCACTGCACCAAGAAAATGGAAACACCTCCTAGTCGCAACGAATTACTTTACTAAGTGGGTAGAAGTAGTTCTCCTATACCACACACGAGAAGATGAAGTCATCAAGTTCATTTGGAAAAACATCATCATTTGTTTTGACTGCCCTCATCTCATCAGGATCGACAATGGACCTCAGTTCATTAGCTCCAAGGTCGTGGAATTCCTTAATCAACACAACATCATACATTCCTCTTCAAATCCGTATTACCCGCAAGGGAATGGCCAAGCCAAAATCACTAATTGCACTATTGTTGATGGAATCAAAAGGCGACTAACAGAAAAGAAAGAAAATTGGGTCATGGAGTTACCACAAATGTTATGGGCCTATCAAACTACGCCCCGAGTTTCAACTGGATGCACGTCGTTCCTTCTGGCTTACGATACTGATGCAATCATCCCTACTTAGTATCATCACTCTATTCGTGACCATACTATAACCGATGAAGAAAACAAATTCCAGTTAGCATGTAATATAAACTGGATCGAAGAGACTCGGGACAAAGCAGTTATAAAATTGGGAATGTATCACCAAGCTTTAGCCTGATATAATAGCAAGCTCGTTCAGCATAGAGAGTTCGAAATTAAGGATCTGGTCCTCCGGGAGATTCCCAAACATCGTAAAGAGCTCAACGCAGGGAAATTATATGAAAACTGGGAAGGTCCTTTTGTCGTCATTGGGAAAAGTAGCATCGGTTCTTACGACCTTGCCACTAAGCATGGCAAACAAATACCTAATCCTTGGAACACAAGGAGACTGAAATTGTATCAAAGATAACACATCTGCCACAGTATACTTTTCTCAAAACCAATCTATCAGTTCATATGATGAGCTCACATCAATAAAAGATTATTGTTTGATGAACACATCTAAGTACTTTCTACTATGTCACATAGAATTTTTATACACAGATTACAGATTATTTGTTGCTTTGGCCTAATTGATCATCTAATACATTACTGATAATTTGTTGCTTCAGCCAAACTGATCTATCTAATACATTCACTGTACGTCAATCTTACACCAATAAAAGACTTGTGTTAGATTGCCCCATAAAATTTCTATACACAGATTACAGATCATTTGCTATTTTGGCCAAATTGATCATCTAATACATTACTGATCATTTGTTGCTTCGGCCAAACCGATCTATCTAATACATTTTGTGTACGTCAATCATGCACCAATGATAGACTTGTGTACGATTGTCCTAAAAAACTTGTATGCACAGATTACAGATCATTTGTCTCTTTGGCCAAATTGATCATCTAATACATTACTGATTATTTATTGTTTTGGTCAAACCGATCTATCTAATACATTCACTGTACATCAATCTTACACTAATGAAAGACTTGTGTTTGATTGCCCTACAAAACTTCTATACATAGATTACAGATCATTTGTTGTTTTGGCCAAAGTGATCATCTAAATACATTACAGGTCATTTGTTGCTTCGCCCAAATCGATCATCTAAACTACATTATAGATCGTTTGTTTCTTCGGCCAAATTGATCATCTAAACTACATTACAGATCGTTCGTTGCTCTGGCCAAACCGATCATCTCATGCATCATAGATCGTTTACCACTTCGGCTAATCCGGTCGCATATCACACTGTTTTACATACATTATCATTGGTACCTCAAACGGTTAGTACAGTTCACTATTTGTCTTTAACTAAATCTTAATACATTCATATTTCTTTTTATCCATTGTTCATATACATACAACATATATCACATTACTCACTCTTCACTAGAGCTGTCAATTAACTCATTACCCACATTAGAAGGTCATGCCACGTTGGTTACACCAATCTTATGTAACTTCTGACACATAAATTCTGGCATTCTCTCCAAAACAATCTTCTTCCCCTCTCTAACCATCCTCTGTTTAAAAGATCCAATCCTGGAGATCATGGGTTCTAAATATGCAGTTCGGATCACCTCCATCTCACATTCTGCACCTTGAGCAGTTAAACCATCATATACCCTCTGGCTTTTAGCTTCCAGTCTGTTCAACTCAGCTACAAAGAATGATATTACTGCAACTATCTCCCTCTCATGACTACCACCCACCTCGGTTTTCACCTGCTTACTGTGAAGGAGTTCACTCAGCTTATGTTGCACATCCTTTAATGCGTCTTCTAGTTGCTTGCAACGATCGTCCACTCATCATTTTTCACGACACACATCCAAATTTTGAGCTGCCAGCACGGTCATGAAGTCATCCATATGATAAATTAGAGACATCGAATTTTCATAACCTACACATTCTACCTGCTTCGAGTCATAACTTATCTCCAACCACAACAGATCCTCCTCAAGCTTAATATTCGCGCTTTGAAGTCTGTCATTTTTAGGCTGGTATTCCAAGATATCTAGGTGCCGCGTTTGTGAAAGTTGTTCTAGATCACATATTTTGTTCCAGTCCTTCTTGATGACTTCATTCTGTTGAGCACAAACCTCCTCCATCTCCTTTCTCGTCATCCCAGCAACCAACCACAATGTTTCATATTTGCGAGCACGAGCTCTAACATCGCTTATCTCCACTTAAAGCATATTCACTTAAAACTGTAGCTCTTTCACATTATTTTCTTCAGCCTCTAATGCGACTAGCAGTTCTGCAACTTACGTAGATAGCAATTCAGCACCTTGTTGACTAGCTCGACCCGATCCACATCCGACTCCAACGTCCTTTTTTCTTATCACTTCTTCTAAACTCTCTCTCTTTCTCGAACTGACAGATATTACCGCTTCTTTCTCTTGAAGAGTTTCACTCATCTCCGCCCTCAATTTTTCCTCAACCTCAATAGCATTTTTTTCGGATTCTTGACTCGATCTTAGCTCAGCACACATTTGTTCGTTCTCGACACGAAATGCGTTGCACTGATTTTGTATAGCAGTCAGGTCTACTTATTCATAACATATTACATTTATTATAGCTTTTCATAACAACATAGTACATATAACAGTTGGTAAAACTACATCAAGAACATAGTATCTGAGCAAGTTAGATACATCATTCTTTTCTCACAAAACACAAATTACATTTTCAAACACTACGGAGGAATAATCACGGGAAAACAAGACTAATCTATTTGCAACTCTTCCAGACAGGAGACAATCGCCGCTTGTCTCTCACGACCTTCTTATTCGATGCATGTACATCTACCGACATGGTAAAGGTTACAACCTTCTGTTGGTATTATGTGCACTGCATTCGGGGGTTTCAGACACTTGACCTCTTCCCCTTCTAACGGTTCCTCCCACGACCTAGGAAGGGGGTGGTTACCAATAATTTCTCTTCCACCACAGGTAACCCAGGGGTTTTCTACACTTCAAAATCCTTCCCACATTCATCTACGAATTTCCTAAATACGCTCTCCAGCCAAGACAATTATATCCCATAAAACTCAGTAACATTGTATATGTGACGCTCATGCTTCGTTCGCGCAGCGACTTTTGCTCGCGTTAGGCAGTGATGCTCCTTTAATATCATTTGTATTTTGTGCAACCACTAACACGTGTTTTTCAGTAGTACACCTAAAGCCCTCATTTCTGCCTCTACCTTTATCCGAGCAGCCACTTCTTTTGACAGCCGCATTGCTATAGACATTTTTTGCTCCACGTGCTGCGATAGCTTATCATGTAACAACCCCTTTACCTCACCCTTCAATTGTGTTTGAACCTCTATTTGCTCTTTCCTTATTCTGAAAAATACAATCCTCATGGCCCTCCAATCCTACATAAAGCTAAAGACATCAGATAAAGGTTCTACATCACCACATATAATAGATACACCAGCCCGAGCTGAATATTTTTTTGCATCTAAACTATGATGATTGCGTGCTACTTGAGTTAAAAACATAACTTAACCTGGGTTTGGAACTACAACTCTCTCCCTCCAAAGCTCTATATAAGCCTCCTTCAATCCTCGTTCACTATCTACTTCGATCTCAAAATACAAAGTCAGAACCAATAGCATACTCTGACACTTTGCCTAATCACTTGGGTCGTTAAAACAAACCAACTCTTTCGTTTTACAAACTAATACCCCCCTTTCCACTTCCATTCTTAATACTTCGTCTCTTTCTACCTTTATCTTAGCATATTTACATTACAGGTCATATAACTCTTTAAAGGTTTTTTCCGAATTTAACTTAAATTGCCTTCTCTCGCATTCAGTTTTGTTAAGTACCTGTTGAGTGCGAGCCACAAAGTCCCTCGTTCTACTAAGCGACTTCTCCAAGTTAGAGTTCATTTTTCACAAATACTCTATCTCCTACACAGATTACAGATATTTTATTTCAATACCAACATTCACGAAAAGCATATTTCAAAATATCATTCAAAATGAAAATAGTGTACGATTATATAGAATCTCTTCCAAATCAAATGAACTGACAAACAAAAGAAAGAATACAACAGAATGTTTAAAGAGGCATGCTAATGTCTACCTCGGAAGGAGATTTTAGCATTTTCTTCGAAGAAAGAACTGTTTCAGCACGTTCTGACAGAGGATCCATTGTTTTCTCAATAGTAAAGACTGCCTCTGTACTTCCTGGAGGAAGGTCTGAACCATTCTCACGTGCACCAGCAGCATTACCAGCCACCTCTTCCTCCTCAGCAGGGAGCTCGATTTCGGCATACCTACCAATCCGGGCCAACGCCACATCATCAACACTCAACCCAAAACAATAGTACGAGTTGATAAAGTGGTCCCTTTCAACTAAAACTGCTACAGCCGTATCAGACATGAGCTTGTCATGCTTTGACAGTTTACTATACTTTTCTATAGCTACGGTAGCATCTGCAGCCCTTCTATTTCTCTCCACCTAAAGCTCACCCTCGAGCTCCATCACGCGAGCTGATTGAGCCTCAAACTTTACAGTCAGATTGGCAAATTCTTGGCCTCTCTTGTCCAAACATTGTCTGACCCGCTTCAACAACGTTGACAGTTGCCAATATAACAAAAACAGAAGAGTCAGTTCAATAGTTTCATTCAGTTCAAAGGCAACATCATGTAAATATTTTTTCAACCACATGTGCTTGATATACTCATCCTCGAGCCTTTGTGAGTTCGCCTCGGCCATATAACAGCATCTCCGCTCCAACTCTTTCATCTTGGCAGCAGCAAAAGAGTTCACCCGATCACTGTCCTCTTCCATATGTTATTTTCTCTTTAGAATCTTCTTAATGTCCTCAAGCACAGATACGCTCACTTCAGGTTTTTCCTGCCAGTCATCAACAGCAGGCTTTGCGATCTCTTGTTATGTGGGCACAGCCTCAGCCGCTGAGCAGCTTTGTTTTACTGACCTTCAGCCTTTACGAGTAAGCTGCTTGGTAATCTAAGGAACTAAAGGTGGAGGACTAAGCAAATTAGCAACGGTCTCTACAGCCTTCCCCTCGGCCAAAGCTCATTTTTCTTGAGCTCACTGAACTTTTGGCACTATTGAATCTACTTTTTTGTGCCTTCGGATACCCAATTCACTGAGTACCTCTATTAGCTTATCCTGGTCATGAGCAACACAATTAAACAAATAAGTCTTATCTAGAGTAGCCAACGGTTTGGGCTCTACCAAATAAAAAGAATAGAATATCAGTTACACAACATGCGAATATAGTTATCAACTATTCGAAGGTTGTTCAGCATTACTTACTCGGATTAAAATATCTATGGTTCAGCTCGAGCGTTGGTTCATCTGGAGCCTGCAAGCAACTACCCTCAACTCACACAAGGTGGTTATTCCATGGTCTACCTGCAGACTCAAAATCAAATAATTTTGTCCTAGCCAAGTCACTATACAGGTAACTACTGTTTCGACCCTCCATATACTTAAATTTGTAACACTTCAAAACATCTTCAGCTGCAAACAACTTTGCAGTCCCTTCCTTCCTCGATTTTTTGTTTAGCGCCTCACATACCCTCATCATCTCATACGCATTCCTATTCAATTGGGTCGGGCAGCACTGTAACACATTCAAAACCCCTTTTTGAAAGTAGGTCAGCGGAATTCTAAGGCCATAGACGACCTGATTCAAGAAGCATAAAAAAACCCTACTTGGGCCTAATAACACAAGCCCATTGTAGTACGAGAGGCTAACCCCCTCACTAATACATTTATCCTTCTTCCACTTTTCTAAACAGGGAACTTGATAATATATTGCTTCCCCCCCCCCCTTTTTGGAGGCATTGGTCCTAAACCAGAGACCTTGGTTCTCCACATACCTGCCCCACTCTCCTAGGCATTTCTTTCTATATCTCAAATACTCTTTCCTTATATCCACCCCCTCTGGGTATATGAAAAGGACTCTCTCTTTCTCCCTTTCGTCCTCCTTCTCTTTCAGGCCCTCAGATCTACTAGGCCCTACCACCTTTATCGTCGCCCCCACACTATTAACAGTTTCCTCCATTATACTACACTCGTCCCCCCTCCTTGAAGATGATGCTTTCCAGAATCAGACAAGACTACAAACTTACTAGCAGGAATACTACGTTTAGAACACACACTAAGCCTATAGATACAGAGACATTTTTTTTATCATTATCACTACGTTACAAACAGAACAAATAGACCCACCTTCTACCCAGTCAATACGTATATTTCCCTAAATCCCAAAACAAAAAAGCCAAAATCAAATCATTTTAAATTTCCCTCTTCTTCTCAAACAAACACATTTTTTTCTTTCTAAAAACAACATATACCACAAATCCTACATTACAGACTTTCTCTCAATTTAATTTTTTCAAAATACCCTGAAAACTCCAGCTTTTAAAACTAACTATACAGATTACTAACATCTACAGATTACTACATAACACAGAATACTTACAAAATTAATCAGACAAAAGTGTTTTCATCACCAACCTGTACTTGTTAAACAACAATCTTCTACTTTACCCGATGGTGTTTTTGAATACAAGCGTTTCCGTCACCTCTCCAACAACCTCCTATCACTCGATGTAGATGTCTTTCTCAAAACACAATCAGTACTCAAACGCCTCCTCTCCTTAACAATGATATGCGTACCACTTTTTTCTCTTTCTAAAACTGTAGATAATTTATGAGAGAGAGAGAGATATGAGTTTTTATACTCTCCCTCGGTTTATGAAATGATGGCTCCTTCTAACACGTGTCAGTCATCCCCACTGTTACTACAGGCACGTCTTTTTGTTTCACAACGTCATCATGACTTCTGTGAGAGGATCCGGCAATGCTGAACCTTTTGAAGAAGACTATCATGGACGACCAATTTTCCTCACGAGAATTGAAGTTCCCTTCACTGAGTACTTTTGATTCTGCTGACCAAGATAATTCTTGGATTTTAAATTTTATTCGATTGACTGAGTGTTTTTATTCAAATAGGATTTTTCCAGTTCGAATACATAGTATTTATTTGAATAACATTTTTTTTTGTTCGAATAGATTTCTGCCTGGGCAGTTTAATTCGAATAGAATTATTTCTATTCGATTAGATTTCTGCCTGGGCAATTTATTCGAATAAAATTATTTCTGTTCGAATAGATTTCTGCCTAGGCAGTTTTATTCGAATAATGTTTTTTTTATTCGGATACTTCTTTATTTGAATAGACAAATAGTATATTCGAACAGAAGAGTGATTAGTTTTTCTTTTGAATGTGTGAGGGCATATGTGTCCATGGGTTATAATTCTCTTGTAATTTTCGATTGAGCATATATAAATAAACTAAACTTTTTGCAAAAAAATTACTTCTGTGATAACGTTTGCCACCATCATGTTTATCTCTGTTATCTACCATTGCCAACCCTACAGCTTTTTCAGCCCAGTACCAAAATGACCAATCATCTTACTTATACTCTACCAGGATCGTACAAACTTTCCTAAAATAGCTCAATTTTCAAAATTCAAAGATATCCCTACAGTTGTCATACACAACATTCGTACATAACAAATATAACATAGTACTTTATTCAATCAGATCAGAGCATCACATATTTTATTCTCTCACGATCTCTCTTATTATATTTATTCAAAACTCTACCACAAAATACTACTACAAAACATATTACTTTTAATCTCACAACCTAGAGCTCACCGAACTCCCCAGTTACATTGAAGCAACCCCGATGGTTCGATTGCCCGCACAGAATTAACTCTCCATTCGCTGCCCTTGCATCCTCTTTTACGATCTTATCACATGTGAGCTGTGGAACAGTCAGTTCTTGCACACGGGGATCTAACAGAGAGTTACAAAAAATATTGCACCACATGAAGCGATTCTTCTCGACACGCCTGCCTTCATCATCCAAGATAACCAGATTCAATGACCATTCCGGAAGAGCGACATCATACAGTAAGTGACAAAAATTGCATTTACGGAGCTCCGCAACCTTGATATGAAACCGGCCATCCGTCGCCTACTGCGTACACTGAGAATGAGTCCTCACCATGCTTGAACATAGCAACTTCAAGACTATACAAGTAACAACAACAAGAAATCCCTACTTATAGACAAAGGAAGATCTCCGCAGAATCAATCACCCCACAGATTTTCCTCATAAAATATTGGTACGAACATCTCTGGAATAGCAAAATATCAATGCATAATATAGTAATAACTCATTACCCTATAACACAAAATATCTCCTCAAGCACGTACATAGAAACAACCACGACGACAATACACCAAACAGTCACACACACAACTCCATCTCAACCCTGTCATACAGCTTGCATAAAAATGAGACTTCCATTTCAAACTAGCAACTCGACCTTCTCTAAATTTTCCCTCACCTCTCACTACCATTTTTCCGCTCCATACCCCTGACACCTACTTATCTATATTACCAACGCCTATGGTACAAACAGAAAGGGAAAATAACCAAGTTCGAAGACACAATATCATCATAACAAAAAATACATATTTTATTCAGTCTGAAAGTTACTCTTACAAAATACTTTATAACAGAGATTTTACAGATTACTTCATTTTATATCAAGTTTTAGCCCGAAATCCTTTTCCTAGTGCGAACTGTTCACAGAAGAAGTAGACCCCAAACTTTGATCCCATGCTACAAGATGCAGGGAAGTGAGAAACAATATTCACAGATGAAAGATCTTCTTCATAGCCAAAGAACTATGGTCCATAAAAGAAAATGATCCTTTGCATCCTCCTCACCTCCCTGCATGCTAGAGACAGAAGGAAAATTTCATTTCTTCAACAAGACCCACTCTTTAGCAGGATATAACGAGACTCCCTCGATCGAACACCTGTCGCTTCATCTTCAGTTGTAACAACCTCTTCCGCCAGTAGACAAAGGCCGTTATGACGTTCCGCCTCAGATGTCACCAAGTAATAAAAATATACCATTTGATAGTAATCATCCTCAGCCACCATCACTTCTTTATAAGACATATGATAAAAGTGGGAGACATAGGAATTGGAGTAGGCAAATACAGCAGTTAATAACCAAAATACCTGATACGCAATTCTTCCATCTTCCTCTGAATCCTAGACTCTCGGGCCTGAGTCCTAGTCGTCACCATTGTCACCACAAGAAAATAATGAGGAAGAAATCAGAAACGAAGGGTTTGCTCCTCAAAACTCAACTCAGAGTTACCTTTAATACACAGATCAGCATTCAAAGCAAACTCTACAGCTTCCTAACTCCAAATGGATTCCCCATGCTACAATATCTGACTACAGTCATTGGTTCTAGGAGACCCAACAGATACCAACAGAGATTCATGAATTGATATTGGAAATGAACCTCAGACATAACTACAACATTTAATTGCACTTCTCAACCAACACCACTCGCCTACAATCATTCTCGTACTGTTGGCTGAGAGGAGGGAGTTGTAGTGGCGTATTCCGCATCGCGAGCTCATGCTTCATTTTTGAACTATAGACAAACTTTCGATTTCAATTACAGAGCACGTGACACAATCACAAACCTGTACGAAACGAGTTTCTCAACCAATATCACTCATCTCTATCAACACCTCGTACTATCGGTTGAGAGTCGTCTTGTAATAGCCTATTTTGTATCTCGGACTTAAACTTAACCCTCGATCTCATCAGCATACAAGAATCACTGCTAAAGATGAAGCCAAAATTTCCCCAGTTCGAGACATCACTTTCGACCTCTACACCAGCAGTTCGACCTGCACAAAGCACACAGTTAGTAATAGAGCCATTGTACAACAGCAAAGGTCAGAACCTACACAACCTGGTCAAAGAATATCTTGCACTCACTTTGTAATGTCAATCATTAAGAAACTTTATGGTCATCAAACGGTCATATTAGAGAACCTATAAGAGGACCTGGAGAACTGCAGATGAGGAACAGAATGATCAGCATAGAAAAGTTCCTACTCTATCATCCTATATTCCAAATCGCTTATTGTAATAGACTAGCAATCTCAATAAGATCACCTCTTTCTCAAAATCCTAGGAGAGGTCGTCGTTTTTAACATATTCAAAGGTTTTCCACGCTAAACAGTCTTGCTGTTTATTGTCTGTTATTCTTGAACGCTCTAGATACATTTGGTGTAGAGGCTAAGTCCGTATCCCAGAATTAGGCTATTATACCAGCTGAGTGGGAGGTCTTAGTTTGAGTATAAATTTTCTCCCCAAATTACCCTCACAAAAAATCAAAATTACAAAAACAAAAAATACATTTGCAACTCCTCCCCAAACAGAAATTAATTGGAGAATCAAGCTCTCAAGCTTTCTCTCTCTCTATTGAAATGTTAAGAGTAGTTCAGTTTCTTGCATCATCATCTGATTTAGGTTCATCTTCATCATTTCAGCTGAAGAGATTGAAACCCCTTTGTAGAGATAGTATCTCATTCTTGCTCACCTCTTCATCTTCAACAAGGGACACTATGGCTTCTCCTCTACTCTTCTCTGGTAAAAACAATGGGAAAGCTTATTTCAGACCATTTCGGATGACCCCAGTTCGATGTGATTCCAAGTCAGATCATCCAATTCAAGTAGTGAGTTCTTTTGTTTGATTTCTTTAGGCTTATTATCTTTCTTTGTTTGATTGAAATGAGTTTTAATATAGTTAGCAGTGAAAGGGGTGTTCTTTCTTTGATTGAATTGTAATTAAGCAAATGGGTTTTCTTATTTAATCTTTGATTGGGTTATAATGGAGTAATCAGGCGGGTTCTTTGATTTTGTTTTAATTGGGATGTGATGGAGCAATATGGGGTTCTTTGTGTCTTTTTTGATTGAGTTGCAAGGGAGTATTTGGGGTTATCTGCTTGTTGTTATGATTGAGTTTAATGGAGTGAATGGGGCTATTTGCTTGCTTAAATTGAATTGTACTTGTAATGCAATGAATGAGATTCTATATTTCTTATTTTGATTGAGCTGTAAACTTGTAATGGGGTGAATGGGGTTCTTCTTTTATTTGAATTATGGTGGAGCATATTGGGCTCTTTTATCTTAATTTGGATTGAATGATACCGGAGAAAATGGGGATATTGAGTTTTTTTAAAATACAATGATAATGGCAATAAATGGGGTTCTTTTCTCTTTAATTTGGATTTGAAAATATGAGTTTTATTCTTGTTTGGGAAAACTAAACTAGGCTATAATTTATTAAGATATAGAGTAGATATATACGTTATAAGTTTGCAGGATTGAAGTTCTAATATAGGTTGTAATGGAGTTCCATTTCAGAGATAGTGCAATGGATAGTGCTGTTTTGTTTAATGGATAGTGCATTCTGTTAATGGAATTTTATCTACTCTATAGTTTATCTGTTAATGGAGTTTCATTTCGGAGATAATGCAATGGATAGTGTTGTTCTGTTTAATTGATAGTGTATTATGTTAATGGAGTTCCATCTGTTTGCAGGGGTGGACCTATCATTTTAGAGCAGGGGGCTGGGGTATATTGGGGGTTCAGGGGCGAAGGCCCCGTAAATTATTTTTTTGGTGTTTAAGGATATTTAAGTAATTTCATGTTTGTTTGTTTTTTGTAGAGTTTTATTTAAATCAAATACCCATAACATGTGCTAATACATATCATACTTATAAATAGTCGAAATATCCAACGAGAATATTACAAAAGCATAATTAGTTAAACTTAACATAATTAGAGAAAATATAAGGCATCATACTAACCTCACCTAAAAGTTAGTCTCCCATAGTTCATGAAAGTTTCGACTTCCGAAATTTAATACTATCAAACTCGTCAATGATTGAATATGTACTTAACTTTGCTGCAATTTTTCTCTCAATATAGATCATCATACTATCTTCAGGAAAATTATCATCCATCTTGCTGCGAAGCCTAGTTTTTATAATCTTTATTGATGAGAATATTCTTTCATTTGCAGTTGTCGAAACTGATAGAGTCAATGCAAGGCAAATTAGTTGATCAATAAGAGGGTGATTTTTTTATTTCCCCATTTGCGCCATTACTCGACAAAGTTGAGAAATGCTTGACAAATTCTTGAACTCAGAATTCTCGTTAATATCAATTTGATAGTATTTCAATTGATAAGGTAGAAGATCCTTTTTAGTTTTTGTGAAATCTTTAGGATAAAACTTGTCCACCAATTCGCAAATATTATCAATATTAAACAAACGGTAATTATTTTTGGGATTCAAAGCTACATTTAGAACCAAAAGTTTCATCATTTGCTCGTTAAGCCTGCAATTTAACTCCTGTAACTGCTTATCCACCGCCTCCTAAAATATATTATATCGATAATGATGTTCATTTGTATCATGACTTTGTTGTTGATGAAAAAATTGGCCTCGACCAGCAACATATTGGCTCATCATATCTCGAACAACAATATCATGTTCATCGCAAAAAAGTTTCGTCTTCTCCAAGAAAGCAACCCAACCATCATCTCGTAATTCTTGGATTAATTTTTTTGTTGAATTAACAAAGTTTGTTGCACCCACAATGTCTTGAGTCTTACTTTGCAAACTTTGGCATAATTGATGAGAAATTGACATTATCTCGCGCATAATATTCATAACAAATACAAACTTAAAAGATGTAATTTCTTCATATGATGAACCAGCTTCCCCCCTTTGGCTGTAATTTGAACCATTGTCCTTGATATCTTTCAAAACCTCATATGTAGAAGTAAACATATTTATAAAACTCAAAATCGATTTAAAATGTGGGCCCCACCGTGTGTCTCCACCTCTTTGCAAAGTACCAATCTGATTAAGCCCATTACCAGTTTCCAGCTCGCTACTAGCTATTAAATCATTTACATTCTTTGTGTGCGCCGCATGTAATTCATCTATACGTTTGGAAGACGCACTAGCAATATTTATAGCGGCAATCAATTGTTTGAAAATTTGATATACAAGAAGCACTTCTTAGGATGCAACAACTAATGTCAATTGAAGACGGTGAACATAACAATGAGTGTAATAGGCATAAGAACACTCTTTAAGAATTAGTGCTTACAATCCATTCCATTCACCCCGCATATTGCTAGCTCCCTCATACCCTTGGCCTCGAATATTGTGGATACTGAGATTATTTTTATGAAGAAACTTTAATATTTCATTCTTCAAAGTAAGTGTTGTAGTATCTGGAACATGAATCAGTCCAACAAAACGCTCATGCAAAAATCTATTTTCATCCACAAATCTCAACACTATACCCGTCTGCTCTTTCTTTGACTTATCACGTGCTTCATCAACCATAATTCAAAATTTTCGCTCACCAATTTCCTTGCAAATTTCTTTTCATATTTTACCTGAAAGGATATGTAATAGTTCTTTTTGAATTGACGGTGAAGTATATTTTGCCATTGCTGGGGTGTTATCTAAGGCAATCTTTACTTCTTCATTGTAAGAACTCAATAAACTTATCATCTCGAGAAAATTTCCTCGATTTAAAGAACCAACGCTCTCATCATGCCCTCTAAGTGCGCAAGCTTGGAATGTTAACCCATCTAATAGAGTCAATTAAGACTTTTAGTCGTAATCGATTTTTCATAACTTGTTCTGGAGTTACTTGTTGGATGATGTTTTCAATGTGTTGTGTCTTCTTCATTTGATCTCTACAAGCTTGGTTATTTATATGATGCGTAGAATTACCTTGACCAACGTGAAATGTGAATATCTCAAGAGCATTCTTCCAATTATCGAAGCCCATTGTAGTAAAGACATTTGATCCATGGTGGTTAACTTTGCCTTTATTAAAAACAAAGCATGGAAGACAATATGCTTTGTGGGAAGAACCGGAAAACTCTAACCATGATGCATATAATTGGTACCACGACTCTTGAAATCGACGCCCTTGTTCGTTTAACGGATATCTGGCCTCCGATGTTGATATGGTTCTTTCTTATAATGTGCAAGTCAAATTTCATCACGCCGATCTAGATGATAATCATATACTTGTTGTCATTCTGCAGGATCCTATACTAAAGAACCTATATCGAAATCCTTAGATTCAATTCTTGCACGTTTCGGAGGTTGTTCTTGATTTTCTGGGATGTCTAGACTTTGTGATGGCGAATTGGATTTTAAATTTAAAGATGTTTATTTCTTGAAGAACGCGTGCATAGTCCAATTATTCTTATCCTTGTTGATGTTCATTTTGCGTAAATTTATAAATTGCATATACTAAAATAATGAAGAAATTTGTAGATTTGGATTCGTCTATCCCATTTGCAAGCAAATTTACTAGTTAGTAACAAGATGGCGTAAAGACAATCCGAGTATGCTGACGATAACTCGCATAGCAAACACCCGTACTATCTCCACAATTCCTCCATATCATTCGCTAACAAATCTAACTAGTTAGTAACAAGATGGCATAAAGACAACCCAAACATGTCAATGATAACTCGCATAGCAAACACTCGTATTATCTCCATAATTCCTCCATCTCATTCGCTAACTACAAAAATATATGCACATTAAATTACCCAATTTGAGTAAACAACTAACAAAATTATATGCACATTGATTAAGTTATATGGTATAAGTCTAAAATTTAAATTTATAAAACAAAACACCATATCAAACATCATCAAATATATTACCATTCACCAAATTAATCACATAAAAATCAGATCTTTACAACTATTAAAGAGAATAACTGAATAAGAGATCATGATCATACCAGTAGTTACAGAGAACACTCCTTTTTGGTGATGTTGATACTTGATATTTGATAATTTGAAAGTTGATACAATAAGGTTGAAGGAATCAAGGAAATAACGAACAAATCAATTAATCAAATGAACCTTCAATAGAGAGAGAAAGATGCTTGGAGAGAATGCAAAGATAAATTTTGGTTGGAGGGGGGAGGGGGGGTCAGTTGCCCCCCTTCTAAGCCTATAAATCCTCCCCTGTCTGTTTGCTTTCTTGTTCTCCATTGCAAACCACATATGACAGTTTTCTTTAGGAAATTTCTTATGAATTTTCTAGCTTTTAACAAAATTATCACCTGGTTGCAAAATTAAATTCGTTTATATTTACAGGTGGAAAATAATCCATATGATCCCAGCCTAATGGTGTTCATGGGCAACAGAGACTATAAAACAAAAAGTACAAAGCTTGGATAATACCCAACATTCCTTTATATCATGCCTATGTCTCCATCAAGAGTATTTTTTGAGGTTTGCTCAACTTATGCTACTTGAAAATTAATTTCCTTTATGTTCTCTTTTGTTTTGTTGGTGCCTAAATACTTGCAAGAATCTGATTGTAGGAAACTTGTTTGGCTTCTAGAGATGCCATGCCCTTCGATTTGTTGAAGAAAAAGCTGATGTCACGGTTGGAACCCATGGGTATCCGAGTTATTAAAGTTTACGAAGAAGTTATTACTATATGTTTGCACAAGTATTGTTTTTGCACTTGAAGGATATTCTATTTTTATATTTCTTTTTGGTGAATCCTTTTTCAATCAAGGTTTTCACCAAGATTTTGATGGATGACAATTAATATATTTGTATACACCTTGCCAATACTTACTAGTTTGGCATATACAGATAATGTTTTAGCATCTGCACTAGTAGGCCTACTTGGATTGCTTCTATTGTTTCATGCAATGATGAATTTGCAAATACTGTTAGTGCATCTATTAACTGTAAACTGTTATGGATTGGAGAACTATAGTGCATCTGCAGAACTGTTAACTGTACTTTATAGGGCATTTACAGAATTGTTAGCGCATCTATTATGATTTGTATGTCCATCTGTTAACTGTTTGTTTATCCATCTGTTATGGATTGTATATCCATCTGTTTGTTATAGAATCTTTTATGCCTTTCCATCTGTGATGTTGTTAATGTTTACAGAATCTTTTGCATATCCATCTGTTAGTGCATTAGAGACTGAGACCATTGGACCAACTGTAATTTAGAAATAAAGTTGGAATCACTGCCCATATAAATATTTCTTGAATCATCTCAGTGACAATGATAAATTTTAGTTCTCCAAGGTAGATGTTTTGGAATGCTGTTGACCATAAAAAATATTAGGTTTCTAGTTTCTTAGATTCCTACTCTTGTACTTTATAGGGGCTTGTATTTGCTTAACTGATTTGTTTATTTGTTCTGAAGGTGCAGTTATGTCGATACCACCAAAGAAAATAGGCTTTTTCAAGCAACATCCAGATTTTAGACTTCACTTTATCCTGAATTGTCAAACACAGATAGACTTGAATAGAGTGTCTGGAACATCTCTGAATACTATAGCTTCTTGGAAGACAGTGGAAGAAGAGCTGAACAACATACAAATTTTTTATGATTTGAAACAGAAGGAACTGAAGAACCAATGGGATTACATGAAAAAGCAATGACAAGTTTGGAGAGGGTTGATAAACCGGACTGCCCATGGAAATGATTTTGTATTTGTATTAACTTCAAACCAATGTTAATCTTTATTTGATTTTATGAACCAATGTATTTGTGTTTACTATATATACAGGTAATTTTTGTATGTATTTGTGTTTACTATATATACAGGTTATTTTTGTATGTATTTGTGTTTGCTATATATAAAGGTTATTTTTGTATGTATTTGTGCTTGCTATATATACATGTTATTTTTCTATGTATTTGTGTTTGCTATATATACAGGTTATTTTTTATGTATTTGTGTCTGGCATGTATAAGTAGTGTTGGCGTTGGTGACAGAGGGGTGGTGGTGGTGGTATTGGTGATGAATAGGTGGGGGTGTTTGCTTATAAACTGAGATGGGTATTTTAGTATTTTCCTATTTTAGTTAGATCTAACTAGCCAAAAAAGCAAACACTTCAAGGCATTCACTTAGATAGTGAATACCTCTAAGTGGACTAAGACCCACTCAGACTCAGATCCACTTAAACTCAGACTCAGACCCACTCAGACCCAAAAAAACAAACGACCTCTAAGTCTAGTTCCATCATTTAGAAAGACACTTCAAGTGGCATTTGTTTTTTCACTCACTCAAACTCAGAGGTCTGAGTCTGAGTTGAGTAAGTGATTTTGACAGACTCTAGCCAATTAGAGGCATTTGGTTTTTCACCACTCAGACTCAGATAAACATCACTCAGACTCAGATCCAATAAGCCAGCTGAGTTTGAGTGTATATTTTTTCCCCAAATTGCCCTTGATTCATATCAAAATTATAAAACAAAAAATTATTCTTCTTCAAAATAATTTCTTCTCCAATTAGCCCCACACTCGAATCATTTCTTCACCAATAAACCCATTGTTCATCAATTTAATCCATCCTTCGAGCAGCAGCAATTGAGGGGTGATTGTAACTACATTTTCCTCTGTTGAGCTTCATTGTATCAACTTGGAAAGCTCTGATTTGGTGATAAAGGATTTAGGATTTCTTTGGTGAGCTTCCACTCCATCCTATGCTCTGTGTTTCGATAGATGCTGAAGTTGGGACTTATGACTCTGTGTTTCCATGAATGTCTTGATTTGATTAGCTAGTTCATACCAACTGGATCTTGTTTCTAACTGCCATTATTCGTGTCATCTTCTATCAGATTTGATTTATCATAACTTGGGATCCAAAAGGGTATCATTTCTTCTCTGGTAAGGATTTGTATCTTCATTAATTTGTTAATTCTCAATAATGGTGTAGTTATATTTGTGTTGACTACTGAATACCCTTTGTTTGGGATTAGATTATGGTCTGTTATTTGGTTATGTATTAACAATGGGTGTAGTCAAATTTAGGCTGTATTAACAATGGGTTATGCATATTGTTAGAATTACATATTCTACAATGGTCTGTTAGAATTGCATATTGTTCTACCTATGTCATAAACTGGAAGAAATGGGAGGTGTGTCTTTGTATGTTGGTTTATGGTTTGGTGACTACATAACCAAATAACAGACCATACATTCTGAATCAGTACTTCTCCATTGATTCTGCTTATCTAGTGTTACTAGCATTACCTGTTATAAGCATTACAAGGATTAATTTGGATTGTATATGCATCCATACCTGTCTATCCATCCATCCAATCATACCTATCTATGTTTTGTATATACAAAGGGAGCAATATGGATTGTATATCCATTAATCCTGGGGTTGGTTGAGCCAAATAGTTTTAACAAGATTTTTGAAAGTAGGATATAAAATTTACTCATCCAGTGATTGTTCACTAAAACTCTATCAAGTTTGTAGGGCTTATCTATTTATGCATTGAGTGTTTTAGTTGCCTTGATACTATTTTGCTGATAATTTGTAACTATTTTATTGATTATTTGATACTATTTTCTTTATTATGTAATTTTAGGGACAATGAATCAGGTTCAATGGTTATTAGGTATTCTTGCTATTAGTATTTTGTACAACGAGATAGTGAAACAAAATAGGAGGGTCCGCCAAAGACTATGTACTTCTGCTCTCACTGGCAAGGCATATGCCCAGGAACTCCTAGAAGGTTTTAGAACTGTAATGTATAATATGATGAGGATGGACCCAGCCTCCAACAGATCTCTAATTAATTGGCCACTTCAAAGATACTGGGTTGTTGAAGGATAGTAAGTATATAGATGTCGAGGAGAAGCTTGCAATGTTCTAACATATCATTACACACAACATGAGAAATAGAGCTGTAAATACCAGATTTCAACATTCTCCTGCTGCAACCAGTAAAGTCTTCCATGATTGTCTTGATGCAATGATGAAATTTTCAAAAGAGATGATAGTGCCTACTAACTTTGCTGAACCAGCAAGACCAATTAGACATCATAAAAACTTAGGGAAGGGGTTTACAGAGGAGCTGTAGGAGCACTAGATGGTATACTAATTCCTGCAAGTATTCCAGTAAAGGATCAAACACCTTATACAGGAAGAGGTGGAGGGATTTGCTTTCAGAATGTGATGGCCATATGCGATTTTGACATGTATTTCACGTATGTTGTTACTGGTTGCGAAGGAGTTGCCCATAATTCTAAAGTTTTGATTGAGACACTGAATAATCTAGCTCACAACTTCCCCATGCCTCCAACTCGTGGTAATGGTCATTCTCTTGTTGTTTAGGCTTATCACTCTTTGTATGTCTCTTCATGTTACCTTCTTTGTTTCAGAGCAATATTATCTATGTGATGCTGCCTATGCACAAACTAGAGGTTTCATGACCCCTTATAGAGGTGTGAGGTACCTGTTGAGTGATTATAGGCAAGGATAAAGATCTAGGAATCCACAAAAGTTGTTTAACCATGCACATGCTAAACTAAGAAATGTAATTGAGAGAAGCTTTGGTTTACCTAAGGCAAGGTTTCCTATTCACAGATCAATGCCTTCTTATGACTTTTCCACACAAAGAAACTTTGTGGTTGTATGCATAGCAATTCACAATTATCTAAGAAAGGTTTCTCTGAATGATGAACTCTTTAAACGGTTTGAGATTGATGATGTTGGGTTTGAGGGAAATGAGGAAGAACTGAATGTTGAGGAGTTGCCACCTAATGTTATATTAATTGGGCAAGTTGAGCATGCATCAGCTATAACTCAGAGAGATACGCTTGCAGCACAATTAACACTGAGCAATGCTAATGCTGCTATTGTAGAGTGATTTTGTAATATGTTGTATATTGTAAACAATAACTATGTAGCAATGGTTTTGTAATATGTTGTTTATGTTGGGACAATATCTATTTATTAATGACATTTCTTTTTCTGGTATTTGGTGTTATTGGTGGAAAATAATATTCAGTTCAAAGGTGATTTACAACCCCATTTGTGGGAATGGGGATATATTAATTTTTCAAAGCTCTGACAATCCAAATAGGGCATATTGTAAATGCCTTTATGCGGTATTTTCTATATTCTATTTTCTATTTTCTATATTCAATTTTCTATTTTATTATCTATTAGTAGTTATTTATTTTATATTTACATATTTCAGAAGATACCTAGGGATTGTGGGTTCTGGTGTTGGGTGGATGAGTATTTGCCTTGTCCTTGTAGATATGGTCCATGCAAGTTGCGCTCTGCTAGTAAAAAAAGATTTTACTGTTGCCCACTCTCAAAGAGAGGTTGTGGTTTCCTCAAGTGGTTTGATAAAGTAAATGATGAATCATCTACTTTCACTCCTGCTACCACTGCTACCACTGCCAGTCCTACCTTTGCCACTTCCACAACTATTAAAGATTTAGAAATCAAGTGCAAAATAGAGTTGGTTATGGCCCAAGCTAAAATGGAAATGCTTCAATCCATCACAAAAGACCTAGCAAAGATAAATCTAAAGAAGTTGTGTGTTTTAAAAGTTGTATGAGTTCTATTTTGATAAACATAATCTTTTATGCTATGTATGAATTTTTTTTTAACTTGATTCAAATTGGAGCATCTTTTAGGCTATGTATCAATTTTCTTAACTTCATTACATGTAAGCCAATTATATTATTGAAAATAATGTGATTTTTCCACTTCAGATGCCTTTCCGTATGGTACAACATCCTTTGCACTTTGATTATGTCAAAGATTTGTGGTTCATAGAGCAAGCTGAATATGAGATTAACACTTATGGTACTGATGAGAGTGGCAATCTTAAACTGTGTTCATTCAGGAATATGATGGAGAAAGGCATTTAGAAATTCGAACGGATTGTCTCCCTTAAATGTTTAAGAAACAGATGGTTGTATCTGAAGAAAAAGTATAAGAATTGGGTGACCCTAAAACAACAAGCCAGGGTGTGTTATAATGAAGTAACTAGTACATTCAGCCTTACTGAACCGGAGTGGGTTAAAATTTTAAAAGTTTTACCAGAAACAAGGATGTTTAAACATGATGTGTTGCGACATAGGGAGAAGATAACTTTGTTGTTTTCTAGTTTGATATAATAAATTTCATATTTTCTAGTTTTTCAGTTTGAACTCTTTCTATTGCTAGTTTGATGTAATAAATTTGACGTGTAAGACAATTTTATTTATGAAATGGTGTTTGATCAAATTTGTTGTCGATAAATGTTTATTAGCTATTAGAGCATCAATACATTCTGAATGGATAGATGCTTTTAATGGATATGTTGTTTAGATTCAGTGTTTTTTTTTCTTTTCAAAGGCAAGCTAGGGATAAGTACCCATGAAGTATCTATACAAAAATGGATAGATGCTTTTAATGGATAGGTTGTTTAGTTTTTGTGTTATTAGCATTACCTGTTATATAAAAATGGATAGATGCTTTTAATGGATAGGTTGTTTAGTTTTTGTGTTATTAGCATTACCTGTTATACAAAAATGGATAGATGCTTTTAATGGATAGGTAGTTTAGTTTTTGTGTTATAAGCATTACCTGTTATTAGCATCTTCTTTGTATATGCAAAGGGAGCAATATGGATTGTATATCCATATTGTTTTGGATATACAAGCATTACAAGCATTTTGGTCCCACACATTTTTTGTTCATTTGGGAGAAATCTTCCTAGATATTAGCTTTGCTCCAAGCATTATAAGCATTTATCCCTGATATTAGCATTATAAGCATTATAAGCATCTATCCAGGATATTAGCATTATAAGGAATCTTCCTGGATATTAGCATTACAAGCATTATAAGCATTACAAGCATTACAAGCATCTGCTTTGTATATGCAAAGGGAGCAATATGGATTGTATATCCATATTGTGTGGGTTTGATTGTGACATTTTATTTCAAGAAACTGTTATCTGCATGGGTATGGATAACTGTTATTTCTAACAAAAGAAGCCCCAAGTATATAACTGCCTAACTGTTATCATAGAAGGCTAGAACTGCTTATAAGGAACTGTTATCCATAGTCTGTATCTGCATATAGGAACTGCTTAACAAATGGATACAAGAAGACTAATGGATATTGCATATAGAACTGTATGGATACTGTTAATTTGTTTCTATATCCATCTTTTCCCCTTTGATTGGATATACAAATGGATACTGTTATAAGGAACTGTTATACAAATGGATACTGTTATAAGGAATTGTATATCCATCTGTTTTTCATTGGGAGGAATCTTCCTGGATATTAATTTATATACATATGTTTTGCTGCTATGTCCATCTGTTTGTGTATGGCTCAGTAGATAGCATAAGGTGCATCTGCTATGTCCACTGCTATGTCCATCTGTTGGTCTTAATATCTTATCCCATTTTTAGGTTGGACTGCTTGAAATGGTGCTAATATTCATATTTGGAAAGACAACTGGTTACCTACTATATCTTCTTATGAGTCTACTATATTAAATACAAAATTCCCAAAAGTGGAATGGGTGTCTCAGCTTCTTTTATCTAACCCAAAAAGATGGAATCAGGACCTTCTTTATCAATTGGTGTCTAGATCTGAAGTGGAACACATTCTTTATATCCCTCTTTCAGGGACTTAAAATCAAGACCATATATATTAAATGGATTCCTGAAACAAATGCTAAGTACACAGTAAAATCATGTTACAGTAGTCTGGTTGCTGCTGAAGCACAAAATACTGTAGTTCATGTTCCTTTTAATGTTTTTCTATGACATAAATCTATTTAGAAACTTAAATTGCCTTGCAGACTGCAATTTTTTATTTGGAAATTTAGTAAAGACTTATTGCATGTCAAAACTAGATTGTTTACAAATTATATAATTCAGTATTGGAGTTTTCATAGACTTACACATTGTGCAAAGCTAGATTGCTTACAAACTAGATTGCCTGTCAATGTGATTGGGTAGCAATGCTTTGGTTTTCATATACTTACACTTTGTGCACTCAGTCACCACACTTTGAGTTTCAGAATGTTGTTCATCATTTATATGATTTAGGACATTCTTCACATGATAATCTTTACTCTATATCAGTTTTCTTTGCTCTTGGCTATTAAGGAGTGGAGTAAAACTAATATATCATCTATCAGTGGTCAAATCTCACCTGCATCTCAGCCAACAGTAAATTTAGGGAAAACAACAACATCCAATGTCCAAACAAGGCATTTCAAGAACAATCTGTTATGTTTTCAGAACTGTTATGTTTTGCCAATGTTAGCAAACTGTTAGTAAACTGTTATGTTTTCAGAAGGAATCTACTTAACTTTGATTACTGTTAGTAAACTGCCATGTCCATCTATTTTGCTTATGACTTATGAGAACTGTTATGTTTTGTTAATGTCCATCTGTTTTGTCCATCTGCCTTTGCACCTATTTTGCTATGTCCACTGTTATGTCCATCTATTTTGCTATGTCCACTGTTATGTCCATCTGTTGTGGTCTAACTGTTATGTCCATCTGTATACAGTCTGTAATGTCCATTTATATCTTGTATACAAAGAACTATAGAGTAAAATGGCTGCAAGGTTGAACATCATTAGATCCATTAGATCTTGTATACAGTCTCCATCTATCAATCTGTCCATCTATTATCTGCAAGACCATTATATGCAAGGGAAATGGACAACAAACTATAGAGTATAATGCTTATAGAGTACAATGCTTATGTCCATTTCTTATAGACTATAATATTTATGCTGTTATGTCCATTCATTTTCTGTTTAACTGATTTGTCTATTTGTTTTCATTGTGTAGTTATGTCGATACCAACAAAGAAAGGTGGCTTTTTCCAGCAACATCCATCGTTCAGACTTCACTTTATCCTGAAATGTCAAGCACATATAGGGTTAAATAGAGTGTCAGGAACATCTCTGAATACTATAGCTTGGAAGACAGTGGATGTGACGACCTACCGAACGCCGGTCAAATCCACCCGAGCGTTTTGAGTTCTGTCCGAATGTATTTGTTCTCTATATCCTAATATAGCTCCACGCCAAGTTTCGTCGCAATCGGATTCATTTAAGGGGGCGAAAAGGTCCAGTACGCTTCGTCTCATGTTTTAACGTTTCCTTTTGGAAGTTGACTATTTACTTAGTAGCTATATTAAGATGTGCATTTGGTTAAGGCGATGACAACGGACCCAAGTAGCCTACTGTCGGTATAAATGCATTGGATGATGAAGCAAATTAAACTTTATTCGAAGAAGTTGAAGGAGCAGTGTCCAAGTGATGACGATGTTTCTAGTGATGATGATTTATGTAATCCTTAGCGCTAATATATAATAGTTCTTAAGTTCTATGTAATTTAATTATTTCATTAAAATTGTTATCAATAGTAAGTATTCCGCAAAATAAACTTCAATAAAGTAGATGAAGTACATTACAACTTCAACATAAAACTATAAACTTAGAAACCAAATACATTACAACTTCAACATAAAACTACAAACTTCGAAATAAAATACATTACTCCGCTCCTTATTTATTCCACAAATGAGCGACAAGTTCATTTCGTAATTGGAAATAAACACCTTCATTTCAAATTTCATGAATCTTCTCGATGTACTGTGCTATAGTGTTGATTGTATGTCTTGGATTTACTGTCTTCTTCCATGTATCTACAGTTTTCTTAAACTCGGGATCAATATCTACTTACCATATGTAAGTATGACGTTTATCTTCGATGGTCATGTTGTACATGATTATACATGTATACATAACATTTGCTAGATCACTAGGCTTCCAAAATTGTGCACCGTGTGCCAATATTTAAAATCTAGCTTGTAATACCCCAAAAACATGCTCTACGTCTTTCTGACATGCTTCTTGCATCTTTGTAAAATATCTTTCACCATCATTGAACATATTTTTTACAGTTCAAACATTTGTTTTCCATTTTTGATAGACTTCGACCGCTAAATAATACCCCATGGTGTACGGGACCGTGCCTATATTGTAATTGCATGACGGCTCAACTCCATTAGGCAAGTTATTTAAAAGCCACCCTTGATGTAAGATATTCACGTCGCTGTTAGAAGTGGGCACCCTAAAGAATGCATGCCATATCCAAAGATCTTGCGATGCAACAACTTCCAAAAATACTGCCGAGATTTTCCTATACCTGGCATATTATCCTGCCTACCCAGTAGGACAATTCTTCCATTTCCAATGCATACAATCTAAACTACCTAATATCCCTGGGAAGCCTCGTGATTCATTTACTTCTAACGAGTATAATGTATTGTTTTCATCAGGAGATCTAAAGTATTGAGCCTTAAATAATGTTATAATTTCTTTGTAAAATTCTTTTAAACTCAAATTACCCGTAGACTCCCCAATTCGAACATATTCATCTTAGGCGTCTGGGCTCGTACCGTAACATTACATGCGGAGTGCACACGTTATCTTTTGGTGTGAGGGTAAGCCCATCGTCTTAGCAACATTTTCTTTTTGAATAAAATAGGGGTTCGCATAAATAACATGATCATGAATACGTTGATACACACCTTTGCTCATATGGAATTGACGACAAAATGGGATACTGGAGTAAACTGGGCTGGCACCAAAATAATCCCGATTAAGGCTAAACTCACCCAATTTATAATCATGGTTTTTTTGCTTTTCAATCATTCCCATTTTACTACCACCCCACTTCCATGATGATGTAGCCTCTTGCTCTTTTTCTTCCACTTCTCCCATCTCCATGAGAACTTTGTTATGCTCATGTATTATCATAATTTAACGTCGAAATAGCACTTCACTTCCCGACAATGATAACATGGATGAGAGTGATGGGTCAGACATGATTAGGTTTTCCAAAATTAGGCCAGACATGATTGAGCGAAATTGATAATAAGAGATTAGAATAGAGTTTTAAAGATGAATGGCTTTTAAGAAAATAGAGTTGAGTGTAGAAGAGTAAGAGAATAGAGTGTACAAGATGAATGGTTTTATAGATGAAAAAAACTAGCCGCTGAGCTTCTTGTCAAACAACTTTGGTTAAAAGCTATCCTTTGAGCTTTTTGTCAAACAAGTTTGGTAAAAAAACTAGCCGTTGAGCTTCTTGCCAAACAAGTTTGGCCAACAAACTAGCCGTTGAGATGCTTGCCAAACAAGTTTGTCCAAAAACATAGTCATTGAGGCTCTTGTAGAACAAGTATGCCTAAAACTCTAGGCCTTCTGATCACCAAAAAGCAAAACCAAGTATGGAGAGAAGGATTGGAAATTTCATGCAGGCACTAGCCGTGTAGTGAACTACATAGCAAGAACTAGCCGTTAGACAAGTTTGAATCCCAACCGTCCACGTGTCTCCATCTGAAGTATACACTCTATGCGCAGTTCAGAACTGCGGGGCAGGGGAGCCACTTAAAGCTTGATAAATATCATCATTCTATTGGGTTACACTCTATGGGTAGTTCTGAACTACGCGGGATCTATCCACCAAAATTCTACCAGAGGGTGGAGAGACCACCCTTAAGGTAGGTTTGGGGTCGCCACGTCAGCTCCACCATTTAGTTGCTCTGGGATAGATTTGTGTTTTAGAGGGTGGATTTCTCAATCTACCTCGCCATGTCATAATTGACCTAACTACTTCAGGTGCTCTTAGGTTTTCTCTCTCTCCCTCATTGCGGTAAAAAGGGAAATCCGAAACCACCATTACTACAACACAATTCTGTAAAATGAAAACTCAACTGACTTCTTATAACTTTGAATTTAATCCCTCTTTCTCTCTCTCTTTTTTTCTCTCTTTCAAACTCTCAAAATAGATCAAGCAAAAAATCTCACAAAATTCGATTAATTTTCCCCAACATCTTCTTTAAGAAGTAAAATTGAAACTTTGTTTGGTCGATCTATAAGGATTTTGGTTGGTTTTATCTTTAGAAACATTTTTTCTCTTAGCAAGATACTTGTTTTCTTGATTCTTTAGTTCCTGGAAATGAATAAATTCAATGAAACTGTTCACAAGTAAGGTTTTTTACTTTCAATTTGCCTTATTTCAGCTTATTTTTAGGGGAAAAATATTTATGTGCGTTCTAAGTTGGACAGATTAGAGCATGAGTCATGGTTTTTCTTTAATATAAAGCATTTTAATGATATTGTGAACTGAGAATGAGATGAAATTGAGAAGCATTTGGCGGGGTTTGCGAAGTAGGTGATAATAAATACTCGGTCAAAATCTTCTTTGAGAGAAGGAAGCAAAAGTGTTCAAAGGTATTGGACAACTGAGTTGTCGATTTAAGTAGAATTTGTTGGCTTTTTGGTGTTTAATTTGTTTGCATTTTGAGTAAGAGGGGTTTTTTTGTGTGATTTAGGCATGAAAAGTCGATGGTGGTGGATATGTTGGTGAAGGATTTGCAAGTGTTCTTGGAGTTCAATGGTGATCTTTGCAAAGAAATAACACATCTTCTTACTTTAGAGAACTTCAGGTATAAACCCCATGGTTTAGTTCTTGGAAAATTCTTAGTTAGAAGTCATTTTATTTTGATTTAGGGGATTTAATATAGTTTGGGGAAATTCTTAATTGCAGGGAGAATGAGCAATTGTCAAAATGCAGGGATAATAAGTCTTCTAAGGATAAATTATGCTTGTTGAGCTTAGGGTAAGCTGAAATATTCTCTTCACACACCCAACTTTAAATCCTAAAATTTAGGGAAATCTTTCTAATATGATTTTGAACTATAAATTTGTGGTTTTCTTCATGTGCATTTCAAGTGCAAAGTTATTCCTAAATCAGGTTTGTACAGATTGTCTATAAATTGCAACTCTAATGCCCAATTATCAAATCCAAGCCATTAACATTAGGTTTGAAGTACTATATTGGGCTTAAATGACATGGATTCTCTATTGATATTTGGGTTGTATTTCAATAAATTTTCATATCCATGTTAGCCTACATTCTTCGACCTACTCATTTAATGCGAAAACCTGCGAGTAATCAGTTCTCATATTTCCTTCATTTGACCGTTACTGCTTCACAGATAATCAACATGAAGAATCTCATCCTCGATGTCACTCTTCGCTCACTTTTGAGAATTATTATGCTGAAATAGTTGAGTGTCTAAGTATTTTGGTTCTTTTGTCTATAGTCAGCAATTTTTGTCTCACATGTGAACTAATTTTTCTTTGAGATTAGTATATGCTAATAATTCCTAACCCAAAATCCCACATAAGTGATAGGCAAATCGAAAGCAACTTATTATCTTTGCTTTAGGATTTTGCTGCACCAAATTTGAAATTTGAAATTCCTTCTTTATAGGAATCCAGTATCAAGTTAATCAATCCAACAAGCGCTAACGAATATAGGGTTCATCGATACTTCAGGTATGTTTATTATCTTGTAAAGCATAGGTTGGATAATGGCATTATGGGACAATGAAGTAACATTTCTGGGTTCAGTTGCCATGATACAAGTTGGAAGTACGTTGTACGAGTGGGGTGATGACAGTTGCATGCTGCGCTTGTTGCCGCTTTACCTTCAGTACAATTTCTTTTCTCAAAACTATTGTGATGTGCACCATCATTCTCTTAACTTTGGACCTGGTCTAACTAGGCTTTTGTTGTTGTTGGTGCGAGTTCTTGGTGTTTCGATTAACTTAAAGTCAATAAAGCGTAAAGTGATTACGATGGAGAAGCTAAGGCCTTAATTATAGGTCTCTACTAACCTCCTAATTAATTTAGGACTACTTACCCTACTACACTTCTACTTAGTACTTGCTATATAAGTAATTAAAACTAACATAAGCTCATTATCAAAAATCCTCATTTCTATGGCCAATATTGGCATTGGTTATGCAAGAGGGGCATAGAGGGAGTTTTTTTTTTTTCTTTTGAGCATATATTAACCTTATGGCCATGGCTTTATACATGCTTCCAGTGACCACAAGCAGTTCTGTAAATTTCTGATATATTGTTGGACCATATCATTTGAGCATGAGATTTAAACCTTTGAAATGATTTTGTTACTTTTCCTTATTAAGCATCTAGATACATCTTAAGAGTTAATTACTTTGTAGGTGTATGATAGATGATACGTATATTTGCCTAAGTACCTTAAAATCGGGGCTCTGTTACTTACCCCTTGCCATTGATTTATTGGTTATATTTTATCAAGTAAGATTTGATTGGTTAGTTATTCATGTCTATTTATGTTGTCATGCAGTTCCTAAAAACTTCCGCTTGCTAGAGGAGCTTGAACGTGGAGAGAAGGGTATTGGAGATGGCACGGTGAGCTACAGAATGGATGACGATGATGATATTTGCATGCGTTCTTGGACTGGTACTATAATTGGTCCACATAATGCTAGCCCTTTCCAGATTAACATTTTTTTACCATTTTATATATTTATAATTGATGAAGAGACTTCACTAGTAAAAAATATCTTCCATTTGTGTCAGACAAACACACATAGACACGCACCGCTACCATTTTAAATACACAAGGTAATACTGGCTCCTTTTTTGTGAAGTAAATAAATGGACAACCCAATAAGATTGTTTGCGTAGTTGGTTCCGTCCAGTTTGCTTAAGTATACCTTATTTGTTTCCTAAGAGTAGGCTTCCTACTCGAATGATTCCTATAAAGAAAATTTATCTGCGGTATAGTTTGTGTTAGGCTGTTAGCTAGTTTTTGGTGTTATTTTTTGTTTTATATAGCGTGTTGATTATTTTGTACTATAAAGGATGCTTTGGCTTATAAAAATTAACAACTATTTAATTACCTTTTTGAGTAATATTTTTTTCTTAGTCTTGCACAGTTATCTTTCCCTATGAAGTCACCATTTTCATGTTTGAGGCCATCTCAAGTCCCAGATGTCGGTTTAATTACAAACATTCTCTTTGTCCCTTTTATTACAGGTGTACATAAATTCAAGCGGTAGCGTAAAGATCAAGTAGACCGTTATCATGTCATGTTTCATCTATTAAGGTAATTGTCCTTCCGCACTTTAATAGATATTCAGATTTTATTTTGCGATACATGCATTAAGTAACAAACTAACATTGTAAAGTGTTTAAGATTTATAGTTGATTAATTTGCTATGTTATTTTTGTTGCAGGCATTATCCTTAGGTCCAAAACATTATTTCATCTTAATATGACTTGATCTCAGGCTACCTTTTGCTTTCAAGTTATCGTCCATTTCTTTTTAATTCTTATGTTCTTAGTTTCATTTCCAAATTTCATATGGAATCTTGTACTTGGATCACTACAAGAAAATTGTTGATATAATATAACTTGAAATATGATCTAATACAAAGCTACATGTGCAGTAGGAGTATTGCTTGTGTTTAAAATTATGAGGTGTAGTTTTGATATATTTGTGAATTTTTTTTTTGAAAAAATGAAAAAAAATTGCCACGGACTTTTTTTGTTGTAAATAAATATCCATAGATTGAGATTGTGCCTTGTTTCATAACATGTATTATATTCGTGGCAATAAATTAACCACAAATTAAATCCTTGGAAAAATGGTACGTTAAGCTCGGATAAAGTCTGTGGTAAACAAATTGCCACACACCTTTTACTACAGACCTCCACTACAACCAAACTCCATGGAAAATGGCATTTTACCACATACAAAGTTCGCGATATTTTGCTAAAATTGGTGCAGTGTGCTAAATGTCCATTAACAATAAAGGGGTCAGAGTAGACAAGTTGTTGGCTTTGAGGGGGTAGATACTGCAGCCCCTATCACGATCCTTCGCAGAGGATATGAGCTGATCTAATGGGAGTGGTAAGTTATTTTCCGCTGCCCTTCCCGAGGGGGATGTTTAGAGTACTCCTTATAACGATAAGGAGAAAGCTCATCTTACTAAGGTTCTAGCGGATCCTCGAGCTCGCCATACGGTTGTTGTTGCCACAATTCGTGTAAATTTTGTTGATGCTTCTTGGGAAATTCATTTATTTACGACATATTGTTATTTATGTCGTATTCGCTCATGGAAGTGCACCCTTAATTTGGAAGCCACTCTGCAGCGCGGGGAGAATCTTGCTAGTCAAAAGAACGACCTTGAGCAACGCCTGGCTGACATGCTGGCTCATGAAAATAAACGCATTAAAGATGAGGTACAGTGCAAGCTGGCTGATTATGCCACAAACCAAACACAAACTTTGGTAGAGGAATCCAGTCTTAAGGGAGGAGAAACTACAACTCCTGCATGACCTAGAACCGTCCAACGCCCGTGTGAGTAGTATGACTTTGTATAATTTGATTGATGAGGAATAATTTCACAGCCAACTACAGGAAGAATGTGCCTTTTACACGAAGCTCTAGGAACGAGTGAGAGAGCTTGTGAAGGAGCTGTCTGGGATGGGGTCTAAGTTTTGGCTATCAACGAATTGATGGGTTGCTACAATGCCACCTCATTTGCTTGCTCTTCTTTGGACTCAAGTCGTCCCTGAGCTGCAACACCTTAGATACTCACGTAGGCAAGGCCCTCTTCCCTTGAATATTGAGAAGGTTATTGTACCAGATTAGGAAGAAGATGAGCTTGCATAGGAGAAATTTTCCGCTACTGGCGCTTAAGGTATGGGCGTGTCGTAGAAGACTGGCCCAAAGTGGTGTTTGTAATAATTTAGGAACTTACATTTTCGATTTGCCCGTAATGACCGCGTTATTTTTTTATTATGTTTTTGAATTCTTTAATGGTGTTGACTAGTACTTTCTTCAGATTGCTTGTATGTACGGTGGTACCAGATGTAACTCTTGTTATCTAAATAAGTGTTCTTGTGGCATTGCATATGATTTCTGTGGTTTCTCACAAGCTATTTGGCTATTCCTCATTGAACTCGCTGCCATTAGTCGTTCTGACGACCTAGTTGAAATAACTGACATACTATTTTACTAGTCCTCGTTGGACTATTATATAGGGTCATTTTCTATAACCTCATAAAAAATTACTTTAGGGATTTTTCAGTTTCCACCTACTCTTTTACTTGTCCTCGTTGGACTATCATATTTGGTCATTTCTATAACCCTATGACAGGTTACTTAGGGATTTTTATGTTCCCACAAAATCTTTTACTAGTCCTCATTGAACTATTATATTTTGTCATTTTCTATGACCCCGTGAAAAATTATTTTGGGATTTTTGAGTTCCCACCAACTCCTTTACTAGTCCTCGTTTCTATAACCCCGTAGAAAATTACTTAGGGAGTTCTTGCTGGACTCGTTACCATTGGTCGTTAAAACGGCCAGGGGAGAAAAGATTGGGAGTTACGTGTTCCTGGTATCGATGTTTATTGGGAAGGAATAGGATTGACTTGGTCAAGTCATTTAGTTTGAAATTGATAGTGTTAAATTTGTCACCATACTTATTGATGGCATTGAATGTTATTTCTATAAAAAGGGAGTTGGCCTTTGAACTTTCTTTTATTGTGAACGTGATGAAGACCCGATCCCAATCCCGTTATGAAGAAATAGAAGCTTTAATAGCTTCGATGATCGAAAAGTGGACTACAGCCTTGCTCGGGTCAGGAAGTCTGGATGATATTCTTCGACTACGTCAGTGTCCTGATTTGGAGTCCCTCCCTGAACGTGATCGGAAGGACGTGTAGGAAGGGTATAATTTATATGTGTTGTTTTAAAACATTATGCTGACCTCCTTGCGACTGCTATTTTGAGTTACAAATGATGCCTTCGATGGATCTAGATCTTTACGGGGATTATCATTACGGAAAAGATTACCAGTCTTTAAGAAAAAAGTGTGGATGTCCAGGGTGTCTAACCGAAATAAGCTCGAAATAATATTTGTACTATTTTGATAAATAAAATGCTTACTTTGATTGACAATTGTTTATCTATTTACTCATGTCAAGTAACGAATTTTACTTAAATGATGCACCCAGTACTTGGGGTAGGCTTAATTTTAAAAACTCCCCCAATATTTTTGGAGGGCATTCTATTTCAAAAATGCCGCCAGTATTTGGGGAGGTCGTTTTACTTTAAAAATGCCTCTAGTATTTGGGGATGACGTTTTACTTAAAAAACGCTCCCGATATTAGGGAGGTTATTTTTACTTCAAAAATGACCCCAGTATTTGGGGAAATGTTTTACTTTAAAAACAACCCTAGTTTTGGGGAGAACGTTTTGCTTCAAAACCACCCCTAGTATTTATGAGGCCATTTTTATTTCAAAAAATAACCTTGGTATTTGGGGAAAGCATTTTACTTTAAATATGCCCCCAATATTGGAGAGGTCATTTTTACTTTAAAAGCATAAGGCATTTTACTTCAAAAAATGACCCCAGTATCTAAGAAAGGGATTTTACTTCAAAAATGAACACAGTATTGGGGAGGTTATTTTTTCTTCAAAACAACGACCCCAGTATTAGGGGAAAATGCTTTACTTTAAAAACAACCATAGTTTTGGGGAGGGTGTTTTACTTCAAAAATACGCTCAGTATTTGGGAGGCCATTTTTATTTCAAAAAATGACCCTAGTATTTAGGGAAGGTATTTTACTTTAAAAATTGCCCCCAGTATTTGGGATGTGGTTTAACTTCCAAAAACATCCCCAGTATTTGGGGAAGGCGTTTTACATCAAAAATGCCCCTAGTTTTGGGGAGATCATTTTTACTTCAAACAACGACGTCATTATTCGACAGTGCTTATATCATACAAAATAAACATTGCATCCTTGCACAATATCTGTACAAGGCGGATGGTTTTATTGATTCCATTTTCGTAGATTCATCGCATTCTAAAGAGATTTTAGTTTTTCATCATCACAGTTCATAAGGTAGTAGGCATTTTAATCTACGACCCTTGAGATAATGTATGGCCCTTCCCAGTTTGGTTGGAGTTTTCTTTGCTGTGATTATGGGGAGTGAGGAAGACCTTTATCATCACATATTCCCCATTTTAGAACTCTCTTGGGCGGACTCCTTTGTTAAAATTTCTTTTCAGTGTCTCCTAGTACCTTAGCATTCTGGACGAGGCCTCCTCTCTTGTTTCGTCAATAAAGCCAAGGTCTTTTACGATGAGATGTTCGTTAATTTTATTAGAGACGACCAAATATCTTGTTGTATGGGTTATGACCTCTGTGGGTAACACTACCACGGACCTGTAGGTTAGCATGAATGGAGTGAGGCCTATCAAATTTTGAGGGGTTGTTTGGTAGGACCATAACACGTATGGCAGCTTGTTGGCCCATTGGCCCTTAGCGGTATCCAGCCTCTTGTTGATCCCATCGATATTTGTTTTGTTGGTCAACTCGGCCCGTCCATTCCCTTGTGGGTACCTCGGGATTGATGCAAATATTTTGATATTGTAAAGTCGCACAAAATTAATGATTTTACTGCCCACGAGCTAAATACCATTGTCTGTCATGAGGACCGCTGGAACATCAAACCTTGTGATGATGTGTTTCCACAATTTTTTTATCATATCTTCTTTTCTTATATGAGTGAGTGGGATGGCTTCCACCTACTTGGTAAAGTAGTTAGTACCCACCAACAACCATTTACGTCTCCCACTTTCCATTGGGAGAGCCATAACTATGTCCAGTCCCCATTTTGTGAATGGCCATGGGCTTGATACAGTATGGAGGTCTTCGGCGGGGGCGTGGATAAGATGACAGTAGAACTGGCTTTTTTGCACTTCTCTGCATATTCTATGAAGTCTTGTCTTATTGTTGGCTAGTAAATTCCAATTATTCTTGCTCGTTCAACCATAAACCTCCACACTGTGTGTAGTCCGCACACCCCCTCGTTGATTTCTTTGATGACCGTCGTCCCCCATTCTCTAGCAATGCATGAGAGATATGGGGCGTATAGGCTCATCCGGTAGAGTTTGTTATTTATGACAGTATATTTATGTAGCTTATTCCTGAAACTCTCGGCGGCTGACCTGTTTGCGAGGATGATGTAGTGTTTACCCAATAAATGTATTAAGCGGTTTCCTCCAGTCGGATTGCTCATTCTGAGCCCTAATGTCGATATACATTCTATCGTACATCCCAGTGTGTTTGGTTTGTCAAGGATCTCTACCTGGATAACAACCCTTTGGTGATTACTGATGATTCCATCCACATAAGCAAGGGCATCAAAATGCCTATTCTCGCCTCTGTAGATGTGTTCGAGGTTAACTTTTTTGAACTTTATAATCATTTTCTTCAAGATATCCATGTACTCTATCATCTTTTGGTTGGCCTGGAATGTCTTACTATACTGGTTAACAACTAGCTGTGAGTCAGTAAAGATAGAAATTTCTTCCACGCCCAGTACCAACACTGCATCTATTCCACACAACAGGGCTTCATACTCGGCTTTATTATTACTTTGTGGGAAGTTGACTCTGATTTCTTTCACTAACTTGCCACTATTTTGAGTGGCTAACACGACCTCTAGGCTTGACCCGCCAGTATCAACTTATCCATCCTTGTATAACTGTCGCACCTTCATAAATGGTGCATCAATGTCATTTCGAGGAGAAACTTGGTCCTTACCTTTTTTGATGACCTAGTTGTATTCAATAATGGGGATATCAGCCAAGAGATCTACAATGACTTGTCCCTTAATTACCAGTCGTGGCTCGATCCGAGTGTCAAACCCCTCCAGGGTGATTGCCGACTTTGCTATTCTATGGGCCTTATCCTTCTTTGCAAGCACCTCGCACAATGGTTGAGTCGTTATAACCTTGATTTTGTGCGCTTGAAAGTATGGTTACAGTTTCTGTAATATGTATACCAAGGCGAACGCTTGCTTCTCTACCGTAGAATACCACAACTCTGACCCCAAGAGGGTCTTGCTGACAAAGTAAACTGGTTTCTCAGTTTTAATATCTATTCGAATGGGGATTGCGTTGTTTGATTCCTATATGTTTCCCGAGTAAAATCTTATGAGCTCGTGTTCATTTGGCACGCTGAGGATAGGGGTGTGGCCATGTATCTCAACATATCTTGAAAATTTGCCTCGCATTCGTTATTCCTGTGGCGATTCTTATTTTTCTTGATACATTAAAATAACGGTTGATATTCTTACGAGGCTTTATAAATAAAGCGACCGGATGCCGCAATTTTACATACTAGTTTCTGAACTTGTTTCAGTGTCCGAGGTGATGGGATACAGGCTAGGGCCCGTATCTGGTTGATGTCAGGCTTTATCCCTTGTTAAGTTACCAAGTGCCCCAGGAACTTTCCCGATAAGACGCCAAAGCTTCAATTTTCAAAGTTGAGTCGTATTCTGTAGTGCCTAAGTTTGGTGAACACAGTCTCTAGGTCGGCTAGATGGTCATTTTGTAGCTTGCTTTTGGAGAGCATGTCATCAATATAGACTTCTATAATTTTTCCCAACTGCTCTTCAAACATCGTCATAACTTAGCGTTGGTACGTCGATCCTGCATTTTATAGACCGAAGGGCATCACATTATAGCAATATAAGCTTTCTTATGTTCTGAATGAAGTGCATTCTTAGTCTTCGACCACCAGAGGTATTTGGCTATACCTCGAGTAACCATCTATAAATGATATTCATTCTTGGCCGGCCATTGAGTCTACTACTCTTGTGATGAGGGGCATGGAGAAACTGTATTTTGGATAATTTTTGTTTAAATTAGTGAATTCAATACAGACTCGTGTTTTCTCATTCTTCTTTGGGACTGCTATCACGTTTGTTAATCATCGTGTTTTCCCATTATAAGCCTATCTATCAGCAATTTTTGAATTTCGTTGTAAATGTTAATTTGCTCACAATCTTGAAGCTATTCGTCGTGGTTTTGACTTTATGGGTGTTGCCTTGGTGTTAACGTGCAACCGATGGCAGTTAATACTAGGGTCGATGCCCAACATTTCCTCGAATGACGAAGCAAACACATCATTGTATTGTTGCAAGAGGGTAGTAAGTTCTAAGTGTTCTCCTCCTGTTAATAATGAGCCAATATCTGTATTTCTCATAGGGCAGTCAAGATTTATCTTTTCGATCGGCTCTACGAGATGCGATGTTTATTTTATGTTAAACATGTTTATAATTACATCGTTTTGGTCAGGGGTATATTCTATATCAGCCTCCATCTTATCTGGATGGTCACGGACGGGGAACGTGTCCACCGTCATGGGCTCGTTCCCTGTTCAGTGCTATTGCCCAATTTTTAAACTTTTTCCTTTCTTTTTTAAATTCTCAAGTACAACCAAGTTTTTAAGGAAATCGGCGTAACAAATGCGAGCAACCTTGTATTTGGTATGTTCCAAACTTAGTCAAGAAATGTATTACATGTGGTAGAATGACGGTACTACATTTATTCCATGGATCCATTCCCTTCTGAGGATACCGTTGTAGTGAACCGAATGGTTGTTCATGATGACAAAGGTCGTTGATATTATTACAGGTCCTGCCTGCACCTGAGTGACTGGCTCTCCAACAATTTTTTCCATGAACTCATTGAAGCCCGATATCTCTATTTTTGAGGTGGTGATGCAGTCATGCAAATTCATGTTTACTAAAGCGTCGTGATATAGGATTTTTGCTCTGCTCCCTGAATCAACGAGCATCCGTTTGTCCAAGACTCCTCCGATCATGATCCAAATGGCCAATGCATTGTCATGTCGTTGTCTATGAAGTATATAGCTTGTTCGTGATTCATCTCTGGGAATGTAATGATACCGTGAGCTATTATCTGATTCTCACTCAGTCGGTAACACTGCCTCATAGTTGGAAATGGCATCGTAGGATTATGCCCTGTTAGTATCACCTAGTATCATCTCGTAAACTAAAATATGGCACTGCACTTGGGCATTCACTATAGGCTCTCGAAGTGCCCCATATGGGAGCATGTCTTCCGCTGGTATTGGTCATTTGAAGTACTGAGTATAGCGCTCTTGCTTGATTGAACCATGTCTCAGTCATATTGATCGGGTCATAACACTTCTCGATTTCGTTGTCATGGACTTCGTGATGAACGCAATAGGGTCGTCATGGGCGGTCGGTTTTTAGGTACAGCTTCCTGTCGGTTCTTTCTTGGTGATAACAAGGACGTTCGTTCGTGTGATTGTGAGATTTTTTGGCAAGTACCGTTCCCAACGCTCGACCTTTTGCTTGCCTTCTCAGAGAGGGGGTTCAGATTTGCCCTGAGTGTCTTGCTTTACTCTCCTTTTTTCCTTCCCTCATCATCTTTGTGTTGCCTGTCTGGGATATCTCTGGGATGTTTGGGCACTCTTGTACGCGCGACTGGCAATAGGACGGGGGCAGTACTGAGAAGGGCAGCGGTACTGAGAGGCTAATGCACAGTTGCCAAATTCCATGCACTACAACAAATATAGGCATTTACGTCACCTAAATAACGTCATTTTATGAGAAAGTGACATTATTTGTCCACTTTAACTTTTATTCCCGTAAGTTAGCATACTTCGTATGGGTACTATGTCATTTCTCAAAATAGTGACGTTATTTATTATTATCTCTATATATAACATCGTTTTAGATAATGATGTAAAAAGAATTGATTTTCTCGTCGCTTTATAAATTACATGACTGAGGTTCTTTTGGTAATCACGTCGTTATTTACCAGTAGACGTGGTTTGGGTCTATTAAACTTCAAAAAGTATAAGAAAAAAATTCATGTAGATTTTAAACATCTTCACTTTTAGGGCTCAAACTGAGTGATTGAAGTTTGCCCCTTCCGTCTACAGGGTTTCGATTCGAGTTCAATATATGGTTTAATAACCCTTAAAAGTCAGCGGAATTGCATAAACTTTCTAGAGCACCCCGCCGTTGATTGGATTCTGCGAAAAACTTTTCAACATCTCCTTGCTACTTTGGATTTTTCTGTTCTCAAATCTAGGTATGATTTTTACTTTTAATCTTTGTGAGGATGCTCATTTTTCTAAATTGCTATTGTCAATCAGTTCTCTTTCTTTTTGATGATTTTAATTCATCGATACAATGATTGCAAATGATAGCCTTGTGGTTTAGAGGCCTTTAAGAATAATACTTAGGAATTTTTTAATCACAGATTTAAAAATTATAGCTAGTTTCTGAAATTTAGAAAATATTTAGGAATTTTTTGTCTGTGCTAAAGGAATGCCTTTAAGAATAATGTTATCCTTATATGCTTAAACATGCTATTTTACATGTATAATTGAAATACCGTCCATGATACGATACCTTTTATGTTCTTTGAACTACCTAATATATCCTTGTGAGTTTAAACCTTGAAGTTCAGAAACATTGATGATCTTCAAACTTAAGATGGTTGGTGATGAGGTCCTTGATTTTTGCTGGGAGCGTTTTACAGTAGTTGAGTTTGGTGGCTGCTATTCTTGTTATGTTGAGATCGAATGTAGAGAGTTTGCCGAATTAATTATTAATTTGATGAGCTGAAGGAGTTCTCATGACAGGAGTGTAATGCAAAGTGATTACATGACTCCATCTTCTCCATGATATGCATATCCAATTAAATAATATTACTTGAACCTGTTAAGTATTTAACTAAGTTGTTATATCTCGTAACTTACTATCATTATATACTTGCTTTGTTTTCTTTTAGGGGAGGGTGCTCCCGACTTCTTTTTTTGAACACTCAATACTCGTTGTCGCCTTCAAATTTGCTCAAAACCATTCCCAAGAGGAGACAACACTTGCTGAAGAGGGGAGTAAGAGGATTGATGCTTAAATCTAGAAATAAAATGATTGCTCATTTGATGATGTTTTTTTTAAAGATCCTTGGTACTCAAACTTGGGATGAGAGTCACAGTTCAAATCCCAATTACACAAAGTCAAAGTTTCCACGGAAAAGAACTCACTCCAGACGCAAGGTATTGAACTAATGATTTTTAAGTTTCCTTTAGTTTTTTTTTTTTTTGTAAGATATGGTTTCGTGTCGTAAAATGTGTAACCCAATTCTTTGTTGTTTAATCATAACTCCATTTTATGGCTATAACTACAAGCATGAGTAACTCCCTTCTTTAATAGGCCCCAAGAACTCAATGCCCACCTTCTAAATGTCTACATTTTTCTTATGTTTTGTAAATATTGTTCCTTATTTTTTGTTACTTCCTTTATGCTGGTTTGTGCATGTATCCTTGTGGTTTTATCCGCTCGAAACCATATCCTTTTGTGGTAGATATTGTCAGAAAAAATTAAACACCAGTTTAAAGTTATTTTATTAGCTTTCATGAAGATACAATGAAATATTCCAATCTTTACTAGAAGTTTTTGCGTTATCTCGCTGCTGGTCTAAGGCCTTAACGTAGGGTACAATGCTGCATTCGTGAATTAAATTTGAAAAAGGTGGCAAATAGAAAAATTATAAGTTGGGAACTATTTCCCTCATTATCTAATTTCAAGGATAAAACTTGTCAAAAAATAAACATAGATTTAATTGTAGTAATTTAAATATATGTCAAAGGGTATCTTAAATGACACTTGTAGTCTCACATGATACTCTTTTGATCAAAATCTTGCATATGAAATATAACATTTCGGATACCGTTTTGGATCCATGTTAAAATTTTCAGTTTTTTTGTCATGAAAAAAAAAATTACCTAGTTCTTTTATGAAACTTCCCTAGGTTGAATAGCTCCTAACTTCCAATAGAATGACTACTTAATACATAGTATTTCTCAATCTCTTATTCATAAAATTATCCTCTGAAGAGGCTATCATTTAATGATAATTATGTCTTACAATTCACAATATATTTAATTTTACTTATCAAAATGGGTTCTTTCAGTTAGCCTCAGAAAATATCATTCATCAAGTGTATCTATAATGGAAGAAGGGATTTTTAACCATTTTTAGGCCGAGGAGAACACAATTGAACAAATATTGCAGAAGGAGAAATCTGCTGTTGGTGTGTGTGCCATCTGAAAAAGAGTCAGCCTACTCTTGCCATGTCTATAGAATTGGCCAAGGATGTGGTGGGCATTGTAGCTACATTTGAAAAAGTAGGTGGTGAGAAACTTAGTAGGTTTGTCAAAAATAAGAGTTACAGAGACATAAAGTGTTTGATGGAGGTATTTTTCTTCACATGCTTCTCTTTCTGTTGTCAATATGTAGGCTTTTCTCAGAGTATATAGGACTGGACACTATGGTGGCAATTATGTGCAAGACATTGAAAGGTGTTAAAGCTCTTGAAACCTATGACAAGGAAGGACAGATCAATAAGAGTATTAGTCTTCACATGCTCGGGCCTTCGATCGGGAGGCACATGGATGGCAGATATGTAGTAATTTGTTTAGAAGAATTAAGGCAAGAACTTTTATTTGTAGTTTACGAAAGTATTGTCTACTATGTGTTTCTTGATTTTACTCTAAGACTAATACATACAAGATATTGTTCTTTTATGTCTCGAAACGTGTAAATATTTCTTATCCCCCTAATAAGTTTTTTTCCCCTTCTATTGTAGACCTTATCTTGGTGATTTTGTGGCCAATGACCCACGACGAAGGCTTGCTCTTTTGAAGCCAAGATTACCCAATGGAGAGTGTCCACATGGCTTTCTTGAATTTGCTGTGAATATGATTGATTTAGAAAGTATTAACATGTTTTTTCTAACAATCAACGGTCATGGGCTATGGGAAACTCTCTTTTTTAGCCTTTTATCGCACGTGTTAAAGGCCAGGTCAGAAATGCAACTTTCCCTTCCATGTATAAGTAATGGAGCCCTCTCTTTAGATGATGGAATGCTTTGGAGTAATGGTATGTTCCCCCTTGGTAACAGGTAAGCAATGATTCTCTTAATATTAGTACCTATGCAAATTGTTGTTTTTATGAATGTATTTCTTGTACACTTTTCTTACAATATAGTGATCTTTGTGAAATGGTCTAGATTTACAGGTTTTTTTTTGAGCTGGTGGACATTAGTATAGGTGATACGATTCAAATGTTATTCGACACTATTGATCTAATATTGGTAAATTATAAGCCACCTAATAGTCAATGAATGATTAACAATTGCAACACCATACTTATAAGGGAAGCAGGGAATGCATAATGGTAACCTGGTTCTGGTCTATAACCTCCACTTGGTTCCTGATAATAGCGTTTACCCCCCATCTTTGTTATTTATGAGGGTTTACCCCCCATTTTTCCGTTGATTGTTAGTCAACGGTCTTTGAATAACGTTGACTCGTTTAAAAAAAATTACTGACCATTTTACCCCTCACGTGACAAGCACGTGACTTTAACTCATTCGAGTTTCAACTCGTTCGAACGACAAGAGTTTCATGACAAAAAATCCAGGGGACTTGATTCCTCGTTCGAACGACTATAATTCTCATTCGAACGACAAGGGTTTCATGGCACAAATTCCAGGGGACATGATACTTCGTTCGAACGACATGAAAACTCGTTCGAACGAAATAGAATCATTTCCAAAAAAAATTCAGTGCAGCTAGGAAATGGATGAAACAAAGGAAGTAATGGATGAAAAGGAAGAAATGGATGAAAGAAAAGAAAAACTATATATTCTACAAGAACACAAACTGATCCACAAAAAGCTCTATATTCACAAAAAACTATATATACATCCTCAAAAAAAACTATATATACATACATAAAGCACCACTAAATGCATTGAACCCTAGCTCCACCACCAAATCCATTTTCTTCTAGGTTGAACAAATTCTTTCTTGTAGGGATTTGAACTTGAAGCTTGAGCTTGAGATTGTTGGTTTTGTGACTGCCTTGGAGCTCTTACTTGTGATTGACAAACTTGTGTATCACCTTGTGAATGCCTTGGAGCTTGAGAAGTAGATACTTGAGTAATACCTTCTGACTGCCTTGGAGCTTAAAAAATTTTTTTGCTCTACCCCTAGCTCCACCTCTAGCTCTACCTCCCCTTGTACCAGTTCTGCCTCCAACATTCTCTCATCCCACTGCATTTCTTCCAGTCTACCCTCCACCTCTAGCTCAACCTCCCCCTCCACCTCCCCATGCACTGGTACTTCCTCCCACTGCATTTCTTCCAGTCCTCCCTCCACCTCTAGTTCCACCTCCCCCTTCACCTCCCCTTGCACTAGTCCTTCATCCCACTGTATTTCTTCCAGTCCTCCCTCCACCTCTAGCTCCACCTCCCCCTCCACCTCCCATGCACTAGTCTTTCTACCCACTGTATTTCTTCCAGTCCTCCCTCTACCTCTAGCTCCGCCTGCATCCACTTGTAAGCTAATATTTATCATAAAATTAGCCCTACTGGTATTTGTGTCTAGCCTTTGTCTAATTCTAACCACTCTTACTGTTGGTACTATAGGTGGACCCTTAAATGTCGCTTTATTATGACCAAAGCATTCACATGTACCACATCTTTTATGAGGCCTTTTTTCATCTGGATCATGTATCCTTTCTTTTCTTAGCCTTCCAGGTCCTCACTAATGGTGGTAGTAAAAAGTAAGGAGGTTGAGGCTGTATGGACATAAACAAACAAAAAAAACTTTAAGAAAACATATGGTATTGGGACATATAAGAGTTAATTATGATAAAGTTATACCTATCCCCACTCTGAAGGATCAACCACAGGATATATAGCATCTTTGTATGTCTTCACATATAAAGACACTTTGTGATATTCAGAGACAAAACTGCCACTTAACCAAGCATTATCCCATATGGACATATTAGGCATTGAAATAACATTAAAAGTACTTTAACATGGAAATAATACTAAAGAATACTTACTTGGCCCATGAATATCTATAAGGTACTATAACAGACACAGCATGGACACATGGAAGTCCAGTAACACCTGCCACTCATGATAATCACATTCATGTGTCCCTAAATTGACTCTCCATCTCTGCCCACTCACTGCAATTGCAACATATTGGCCAGTTATACCATGGCCAGTATTACCATCCTCCTTTTTAGTCCCTTCAATCCTATATTGACCATACTGTCTTTTTAGCTTATCAATATGTGTTTGTGCTTTAGGCACTAACACTAAACCTACTTTTAGAGAAGCATAACAATTATATATATATGAGCATAACAATTATATATTACCAAATTGTAAATTAATTAAGTTAATCTTACCTTTTTCTTCCCAGGCCTTTACTTTTTGTTTCCTATCAAACATTAATTTCATCAACATTAAGTTCAATTTCTCTAGTGCTTTATGAAGTGGTTTATCCCTGATCTTAATAATCTAGTTGTTGAAAGACTCAGAAAAATTATTTATGATATGTTCATACTTAGCAGTGAAGTCAAAGTGGGATCTAGCTTAATGCTCAAATGGCTCTTTCATCAACCAGTCATGTGCTGATGGGTTGTCCAGCTTCAGTTCATCTAATAAATTCTTCTTCTCTACCTGTTTATATGCTCTTGCTGCTTTCCAAATCAAACTCTCCAAATGTGTACCCCTGTAGACCTTTTTCATATTCTTATACATGTGTCTGAAACAAAACCTGCCATAACACACTAATAACAGCTCAAGTACTTGTGGTTAGAAAAAAATAGAAAAAAGAAGAAGTTATACCTGTGGTTTACAAATGGAAATATGTTTGCAACTGCATCAATAAGTCTTTTCTGCCTATCTGAGATAAAAGTCAACTTTGTATTATGCAGAACAATATAGGGATACATTATCAGTAAAAATGAGTGCCATGTGTCTTTACACTCAAGCCAACAAAAGTATACTCCTAATGGGAAGAGTCCATTGTTACCATCCAATCCAATAGCTGATAGGCACACACCCCCATATTTACCCTAAAGAAAACATCCATCCAAGCCAACAACAGGTCTGCAACCATTAAGAAATCCATCAATACTTGCCTTAAACATCACACATGTCCCAGTCCACTAGCTAGTATCATGGTCTTTGCTAATAATAGCTATGCTCCCTGGATTTGAATGAAATATCTGCAGACACAACTCTGGTTGCATGATGTATCCCTCATCATATGAACCTACTATCTTCTCCTTGCAGATTGACCAGGCATTCCAGGTTGTTTCATATGAAATGTCTACACCAAATTGTGTTGATGTCAAGTCTTGGATACCAACAGGTATAATAGTCCTCACAGACCTCATCATTGACTCAACTTGTTTGGCCACCCAAGTAGGATTTGCCAATCTATTTTTTGCTCTACTACTGCAAGTATGCTTAAGTTTATTGCTTTTTCTTAAAGTGAATGTGTGACCATCAGTAGTCCTCCTGGCATAAAACATCCATTCACAGTTTTCATCCTTGCAAAACAATCTAACCCTGTATTTTTTATTTTTTTCTTGATAATACTCAAACTTATTCATTATTGACCATTGTCTAATGTATTCCCTACATTCATACACAGTTTCCCACTCCATCCTAACTCTTAACTCACCATAAGTAGGTTGAGGAGGTACATTATGAACTGCATCCTCTTCTTCAACAAAGATGTTATTATACTCCTTAGCTAGATCTCTAATCTCAAGATCACATCTGTCTATGTTTTCCTGACTGGGACCATCATCACCATCTTGAGATGTATGTGAAGAGTAGTAGCCTTCTTCTGCATTTAGATTGTCTGGATCTAATTCTGACCAATTATCAGTGTCTGTACCCATATCCCCAACTCCTCTACGATGCTCTCCACTAACAGTGTTTCCACCCATATCCTTAACTCCTTTGCCAACAGTGTTTCCACCCACATTAGTATTTTCTACAATAACCTCATCATCACTAAAATATAATGGTGGGAGCTCCTCTAATGCCTCTTCAAGTAGCTCAGATGGTCTTGTTTTTTTAGTTTTAGGTTCACTCCTTGTTGTACTTTCCTTTTTTCTCTTCCCTTTATAAACTTGTTCTTGATCTTGGACTCGTTCTGGAATTTGGACTTCAATTTGAACTTGTTCTACATCTTCTTCATCAACCAATTTCAAAAGATCTTTTTTCTTCTTTAACCTTGGCTTTGTCACTAGCTTTTTTGGTCTTTGAGCTTAAATATTAGAAACAATTGGCACCACAATTGGTTCAACCTGAGTTGCAATCTCTTCAATAGGAGCATCATCATCATTATCAATTAAAAGGACTTCAGGAAATACATCTAGATCAATGGGGTCAACAATTCCTAAAGGTACCTCATCCCTTTGTTTTATATTAAAGTGAACATTCCACAATCTTTCTACATCACTCATCTTCCACATTTTGAGTAAATTTGTATCATTTCTCACTAAGAATTTGTTACCAAGATACAATGTCATAACATCTAACACAACACCAGGCTGGAATGCTGCATTCATTTTAGACATTGTAGAAAAAGAAAAGTCTAATAGTCCATGGAAATAGAATTGGTCCCCATCAACATTATTTATAGTGTGCTTATGACCATCAACATAGAGGTCATGGGTATATCCTATATCTCTTCTAGGGTCCTCCCACCTTCCCCCCCAATGTAACACTACATGTTTAATTGAATCCCTGTTGGTATATGGCAACAATTGTTAATACACAATAACATTAAATAATACAACAATGTAAGCTACAGAGAGAGAGAGCGCTAAGTGGAGAGACTTACATCTCAAGTAGTGAGAAATCAATTGCTATAAACCCAGGGCAACTCTTTACACTATGAGAATCTTGATCACAAAGTGGGCGGCAGTCAACCTGCAAGAAACACATATATACAAAATCAGCATTCAACATCATTATTCAACTTCTACCAAGGCTTTACATCAAACATTAAGCAAAACTCACATCAAACATTCAACCCTATTTATATTCGAACAAAACCCAGAAATATTCGAAACCCTAAAAGCAACCCAATACAGCAGTTCCTCAAACCCAACAATGCAATCACTCACACACCCAACAATCAACAACCACACAAGTTCCACAAACCCAACAATGCAAGCACCCAACAAACACAACAAGGAGAAAGAGAGAAAGAGAGAGAGAAAGTGAGATCAGAGTAAAGAAAAGGTTACCAAATTGGAAAACCACACTTTGAATTGGAGGTGGTGAAGCAGTAAAATCAAAAAATTGTAGAGGAGAATCGCAGTTGAACAACAATGGTGAGAGAGAGAGTGAACTTGAACAAACATGAACAATAATGGTGAAGGGAGGAGCTTTTATATTTCTCTTGTCGTTCGAACGAGAATTATAGTCGTTCAAACGAGGAATCTAGTCCCCTAAAAATTTTGTCATGAAAGTCTTGTCGTTCGAACGACTATTCTTGTCGTTCGAACGAGTTGAAACTCGAATGAGTTGAAGCCACGTGCTTGTCACGTGAGGGGTAAAATGGTCAGTAATTTTTTTTAAAACATATCAACGTCAGTCAAAGACCGTTAACTACCAGTCAACGGCAAAATAGGGGGTAAACCCTCATAAATAACAAACATGGGGGATAAACGCCATTATCAAGAACCAAGTGGGGGGTATAAGCTAAAAACCTCTTCATTTAAAACAAAAGACAACACAAATACGAGCATGATAGTGAAAGTTTTCAAGTATGTATCTAGTACAAACATGCTTATGACTAGCAGAATCTAGAGAGTAAAAGGTTAGAGAGATAGTATAAGGTGCTTATGTTACTCATAAGAAAATATCCAAAGTTTGTAAAAAGACTGGCTTTGAGGCACTTGATAATGGAAATGATGCCCCTTGTATCGGGCTACTCAAGGAGAAAATCCGTATATTTGGCAGTGTTGGGATATTTTAGAAAGTAAGATAGGAAATATAAGGAGAGTAAGAGAACTATTTGATACTGCTACTATAACTGATAAGAAAGACATTGCGGCCTAGTATGGGTGGGCAGTCTTAGAGCTAAAACAGGACAACATCAAGTAGGCTAGAAATCTTCTAGGTAGAGATTTGAAATATTGTGGTAGAAATGAGTACAAGTATCAAACACTTGCTTTGCTTGAAACTAAAGAAAATTGCATCGAGGAGGCTCGATACTTATTCAAGCAGGCTACAAAGTGTAATCCCAATAGTTGTGCCAGCTGGCTTACATGGGCATAACTAGAGATGCAGCGGGAGAACAATGTTGTTGATAGGCAACTATTTAAGAAAGCAGTCCAAGCTAGTCTGAAAAATAGGTTTGCCTGGCATGTATGGGGAATTTTTGGGGCCAACCTCGGTAATATTGACAAAGGAAGGATACTTCTAAAGATAGACCATACACTTAATCCTAGGGATCTCATTCTTCTTCAGTCTCTTACTTTATTGGAATACAGATACTCAACTGCAAATCTTGCTCGAGTACTATTTAGGAGAGCATCTGAATTGGACCCAAGGTACCAGCCATAATGGATTGGTTGGGGATGGATGGAGTAGAAAGAAAGAAACATTGCCACAGCGAGGCAGCTCTACCAAAGAGCATTATCTGATGTGAATCATCACTCATAAGGTCGTCTACCTCCGTGTGACCTATGTTTATTTAATGTTTTATTTATTTTATGCTTTAGCTTAAAGCCTACTGGAGAGGCCCAGCTTAGGTTATTAACAGTTTTCTAGTTTAAGTAGAATTTTATTTCAATTAGAATTAGGGTTCCAAATTCTAACTCTCCTTGTGTTCTATAAAAGGGGAGGTCTTGGTTAATTATTCTTAAGTTGATTTTGGCTAAAGTAAGTTGATTTGATTAGTTGAAACCCTAGTTTCCCTAACTATAAAATACAACGTGATTTTCTTACGAATCTTACTTCCGCGTTCGTAGTATTAATGTCAATTGGTACTAGAGCTGTGTTAGATCTAAGTATAGTCAGTTTCAAGAGCAAAGATGCCTCGTGGAAGAACCACGACGAAGAAACCTACTTTAAATCAAGGTGTAGCAACCCTAACGGCTATGGTTGACAAGCTTGAAGGGTTTGTCGAGGCTTTAGGTATGGGAGCCTTTTTCCCGCCCCCCCCCCCCCCCCCAATCAATGGTGATTTTACTGCCTAATTACGATAATTATCCAAAAGATAGGAGCACCACCGCACAGACCGGTGCAACGAAAACCCCGCTTGTATGTCTTCACGTTGATAACGATGTGAGATCGGAAGCCCTGATGTTTGATATGGCGAGCAAAGAGACGCCAACCATCTTGGAAGGTCCGTTCAATGACCTACCATCACCAACACACCCGAAGGCAACACCAAACGGTGTCACAATTTTTTATCGAATCCGCGATAAAAAGCTCTGTTACAATTTGTAATATCGCGAGGATTAGCGACAAAGGAGTTACCAGAGTTTACCACGAATTCCAATGGACCCCGATGGTTGGAACCTTACCGACAGAAATTGTTATCGAAAAGGCCGCCGATTCAAAAAACCTAACTGACATAATCGGTGAACTCTCGGTTGGCGAGAACCAAGGGTCGAGAACCTTCACCGGAGTCCAATGGCCATTCTAGAACAGAGTTATGTCCGGTAATGCCATAGAAAATAGTGATCTCGCCGAGAATCACGCTGATTTTAATCACGAAGACGATACAGTACATGAGAAAGAAAGAAGAGAGATGAAAATAATTTTTACATCTCTTGGGCATGCCTCATGACCTGCCAAGGCATGTCGACTTTCGGGAATATATGAGCATGCCATGAGGCATACTATAGGGCATGCCTTAAGTACTCAAAATCAAAAGAATACTATGTTCCAGCAGTGCACATGCCCAGTAATATGCCAAAGCACGACCGAAAATCAATCGTTGACCGATCCGTTTTGGGAGGGCTTTTTAGCAAAGTTTGAGACGCGGGTTTTTATATTTTCTTCATTTTTAGACGTTCTTCAACATTGAGATTTAAAAATCTTGAATACAATCGCAGGGTACGGAAAATTCCGCGGAAGACTTCATGATTTCTAAAAGAATTCCACCGTACAAATTTTGTGTACGGTCTATAGGATGAAGACGAAGAGACTGGGATACACAATACATACGTGCGCAAGTCCTCTGGAGTACCGCCCCCTTGATTTCGTGGACAAAATCTTCTCAGATGGAGGGTTTGATGTGAATCATCACTCATAAGGCCGTCTACCTCCGTGTGACCTATGTTTATTTAATGTTTTATTTATTTTATGTTTTAGCTTAAAGCCTATTGCAGAGGCCCAGCCTCGGTTATTAGCAGTTTCCCATTTTAAGTAGAGTTCTATTTTAATTAGAATTAAGGTTTCTAATTCTAACCCTCCTTGTGTTCTATAAAAGATATAGATCCCCACTAAATATAAATTTCCAGAGCTATTTAACATGGATGACATGGACATCAATGGAAGAAGAGCAAGGAAATACTGCACTTGCTGAGGAAATTCGAGACCTCTATTTTCAGCAACATACAGAAGTTGTAGACGATACTTCCTGTGTTACGGGGCTCCTAGACATCTTTGATCCGGCCTTTGACAGCATAAAGAGCCTTTTGAAGATTTATCAAACCTTATATTCTAAGGGAGATGATAATTTAATAAATAAGATAGAAACTACGTATAGCAGAAGCATCAGGGAAGAACTGGCAGATACTTCCTTGTCTGGTCTTCCTGGAATTAACGACAAGGAAGGTGGAGATGAAACAATTAGTCCCAGTTCAAGCTCTTTTGATTTAGATACATTTATCAAAGATAGGTTATGTATCGATGTTTCCAAACTTGAAGTCCAAATGGAAATGATGACGACACCCAAGAAGATTAAATCTTCAAGAAGTAGAAATTAATCCCCTGAAGTCTTTCTCACATTGAAGCAGGTAGGGAAAGAATTTTATTATGAAATTTTTTATGATATAGAATCATGATTATATTTATCAAAGTGACTTCACAATGTAAAATAAAAAATAAAAAAAATAAAGAAGTCCCTTAATCGAGAAAAAATAGCAACCCTGAGCGGAATTGCCAATTTCAGAAGTGTGGTACAGTTGGGACCATTTTGGTTAGTAAAAATAATGTGAAGTCTAATCAACCAAATGTAGAATTTGACGAGCACTCAAAGAGGGTGGAAGGATTCTAGGCTAAGACAAAACTTCTTTTCGAATTCTCCAACTACATTAGATGAACCAAGTAGATTCCTAAAAAGTCTCAAGACTTGCATCTCAATGGTAATTGTGTTTGTGATTTAACTTCATTATTGTAAATGTGTTTAGCATTTTATCTTAGCAGGTAGAAGCAAGTCATTAATGCTTGGCTGAAAGTACGTTATTAAGAGGAAATCCTAATCCAGATTTTCCCAAGAACTGAAATGGTTGTGACTTCCTAGTCATTTCGTCCCCAGATAGGTTACTTGCCCAATATCTTTAATGGATTCACAACAACAAGGCACAGCATATGGTTGGAATCCATTCTCATCTTGATATGAGTTTTGCCAATTATGTCCTTTTCGTTAATGAAGCATTGCTTGCAACTTGTGGGTACTAATGAAAGGATGCCAATGGTGAGATGGGTTTACTAAATGAAAATGGCTGGGTGCATGAGTTAAGATGAAAGTCTCTTTCGCCCTGCTGTAATTTCTAGAATAATGCGTCCTCCAAGTGTAACTCACAGCGGATCATTCTCTGCCCTGCCGCTAGTTTGATGTATGGGAAGAGTCTTCAGGATAGGTTCATTAAAATTAACTTATGCCTTTTGATCTAGCAATAATCACTAGGCCAAAACGAGTAATGGGCCAGGTCAGTCGTTATTTTGCTAAAGCGACTTCCATTTTAGCTGAAAAAAAGCGTCGTTCTTTTTGCAGTAGTTTTATGTTTTCGACTTGAAATGCGTCGTAATATTACGACTGTAAACCACGTCGTAATATCTGTCATTTTTAGTTAAATTGCGACACATTTATGAGTCATTTTATGAGTCGCAAATAAAATATACAAGTATTAGTCGTTATTTTCGTCGTATTTATTCCATTTTCCGATTTATTTATCCGTTGTTTTATGCGTTACAATTTTACGATGCCAAAATCGCCAAATTTGTCGTAATTCTAAAAAAATTTGGCATACAAACTAGTCATGCTATCTATCACGTAAAAATGTTGACGTATTAGACACAATTATTGACAATGATTTTAGTCGCTTCTCGCAATTATAAATTTCAAAATTTTATTAAATAATATTTGTTTACTTAAAGAATCTTTTCTATACTTTTACAATTATAACTAGATGGATTTAAACCATCATTGTTTCAAGTTCATGAGAGCTCTTGCCATTTAGAGCTTATAGTTCTATAAAAAAATATTCATAAAAAGACAATGTGAAGCAATAGACACAGACTGACCAATTAAAGCAACCCATGGGATATCTGATGCATTGCATAGACCATGGTTTAACAGTAAAGCCTGAACTGCGGTAAGGATCTTCTGGTCTGAAGCTACCTTGTCAATTTTACTAATCACACCAATTGTTCTGGTACCTGCAATTACCAAATAGATGATAAATTGTTTACTAAAAAATGGATAGGCAACAAAAATAATAGATTAAATTCAACAAATGTAATGACTCAACAATTTTTCAATACGCTCTCAATATATCACAACATCTACAGAGATCATAGGATGTACCAAATTACTGGTCCATATATCTGATAAATCAATAAGATATATTGATAATTTTTATTTTGTTGTTTTTAAGAAAAAACTATGGTATACAAAATTGTTCATTCACATTGTATTGGTACTTCTTTTCTTCTACTTTATTTATTTATTTAGGAGTGCCCCTTTTTATGAGATCTGTAACAATTCATAGGTAAATTACCAATTAAGCTGGATGGCATGCTCTAGTATTGCTACTTTCCAATTTCTCAAGCATCGATAAGCCAATTTTTGATATATCATCGTACTCCTTAGCCAGCTTCAAGGCTGTAGAAGATGAAATTTCTGGTGCCTGTGAAGCGGGTATAGTAACTAGCAATATTGCATCGTTGTGCTCAGCATAGTCGCTAATCTGGAAACATGATCATTTGAAATGTTGGGATTACAGTGATTTGAGTAGTTTATAAGAAAATTAATATCGCAAACCCTCCCCCACCCAAAAATAAAAATAGAAAAAGGCTATAATTCTAGAGCAATTTCTAAGAAAGCACTATATATATATATCCCTTGATGACTAGCAAAACGTACTTCAATATTCTCAGCTGTATCATAAAAGGGGTTATTTTGGTCTTTTCTTAAAGCTGCACTGGAAGCGTAAATAGTGCACTAAAGCACCATTTTGCTACTCTTGTTTAGCAAATCAGTCGCAAAAACAAGGACACCAACCCGAGAACTTGGAAAGGTAGAAGAAGATTAATAGATGCTTACCAATGCATCATCCATTGTCCTCTGATCCAATCCAGGTAAATCAATCAGCATCAAAGGTGGAGATGAGAAAAATATAATGTTAACAGGAAATCTGAGAATAGTACTATGATAGATAACTAACCAAATGATATAAATATGCATTGAGAAGGAATTACCTCTCTCAAAAGTGGTATGATCTATCATCTCTGGAATAACCTAAGGTCCGCAGATATATACTTTCATAGCATATAAATACATGAGTAAAAAGGGAATTGGCTTCCCCCCTACTTTTAAGTACTAGTTTTCGAGATCAGAACTATATAAATGTAACAAAATTTAGTTAGGATAATGTAATCATGATAGAGAACATTCTCCCATAATGGATTTGCATTGATTAACCCCTAACTTGATTAACTCAGTTGCACATAACCATGTGTCTATGAACCATCCTTACAAATGTATGCTTAGTACAGAATTAATTAAATTTGAAGAAATAAAATTGAGGATATAAAAATCAATGGCCATTTTGATATCATCATAGTATAACTGCTTTTTCCATACATGAAAGGGAATCTAACAGGAAAAACAATAACTATATTACCTCCGCGGCTGTGAGCACGAGCAGGAACAGGAGCAGGAGCAGGAACAGGATCAGGAGCAGTTGAAGGCCTTCTATCCACCAAAAGATGCAATAAGTATTAACTTTTAGCTATAAATTTACTCACAAAATGGTTACACTTCAGCAAAAGAAAAAAAAATCTAGACATAATTCAGAAGACGAAATTGCATATGAATCATTGAAATAATAACCTCAATACCAACACAATATGGTAATTCCACATGTTTCCCTTTTGGATTAATTGAACCATCTTTCTTATCCAGATACACCGAGTAACCAGCACAACCATATTTGAAGTCTGCAAAATTACGACCCTCCTTAGCAGCTTCAAGTTCAGATTCCCCTAACAATGTAACCTGGGACTGGTCAAATGTATGTCAAAGTCAGAGCATGTTGTGGCAATTACAATGTATAAATCAAAATATATAGTGAAGGAAAAAGGCAGTGATGGGGATAATGATCGTCAAAATGAAACAAACATGTAAATATATATTAAGGTCATTGATGCTTACAAACAATCATCTAAGAGTTGGGCAGCTAACAGGTCATCATGTAGAACATGGTGGCACATATTTGAAACCAGGCCGAAGAGAAAGGTTCATCCTTTGTGCACTTATAGACAACAGAACTCTGAGCATATGGTACCTTTTTTGTAGTCTTTTTCTAGGTATGGATTCTAATTATTGATTTAGGCGACGTATATACATTACAAACAAGACTACTAGGAACTACAATCTAAGACGCAAACCTTACGACTAAGACGCATCTCTTTTCTTATTTGTAAAAAGTGTAAATCATTTTTTTGTGAAAGCAAGCTATGGGTAAGGTAGCAAGGATAGAGCACATTGTGAGTAAGGTAACAAAAATAGAGCACATTCTCCTCATTTTTCTAACATATAATAAGATTGTCAACACTAATGATTGTTTTCAGAGCTTACAGCTTATCGATAGTCACTATCTTCTCTAGGAAATTCATGAACAAGAAACAACCCTTCTGCTGGTATAAAGCACATTGTGAGTAAGGTAACAAAAATAGAGCACATTCTCCTCATTTTTCTAACATATAATAAGATTGTCAACACTAATGATTGTTTTCAGAGCTTACAGCTTATCGATAGTCACTATCTTTTCTAGGAAATTCATGAACAAGAAGCAGCCCTTCTGCTGGTATATTCTGAACCCAAACAGTTCCATATACAAGAGGTAAGAAGGTCAAATAGTTGGTATATATAAAGTACATGCACATCAATAATTCGAATTAGTTGAATTAGGAATATTACAAATTTATCAACAATTCGCTCATAAGAGTAATTCAATTACAAATGCAATAGATTAATTACCAACCTGTACTAGTTCACAATTTGAGGAATATTTCATCAGCACGGCCCTTACTAGAGCCACTCTTACCTAGCCTATCCTGTAGGGAATACCAAAGCACACCTATCACAAGTGAGGAAATGATTTTTAAAGTATCACTTAAACAAATTAACTCGGTCGTACTATTCATAGATTTCATGAGTGTAATGGCATGTAGAATATATGATGAGACTGTAACTTGTATCTCTCTATGGTGAGCATGGTAATAATATAACTAGGAGCTATTAGTGGTATACTGGTAAAATAAAAATTCGTACGACGACTTACTTGCAGAAACTTGTTGAGATTTATTCTCGATTTGCAAGACGATTGATTTAATATTGAGGGATTCATCCCTGTGTAAGTTGATGCTGATGGGAGCACGAATAGCACCTTGTTCACCTTTTGGCTGAACAACAAAACATCCAGAAATAAAGCATAAGAAATAATATGATCATTAGTTGTATCCCATCAAATACATGTGTGCACTAAGAGGGTTACCCATGGCTGAACTTACCAGAACAGGATGACCAATTAAACTGTTCAGTACATCAAATAAATGTGTGCACTAAGAGGGTCTTGGTGGCTTCTTTCAACTTGAAGGATTATCATATAAGAAATTGAAAGTGCAATGTGTGTATTCGCATGTTATCAGTGTCTAAATCTAGTAAGTGTACATGGTTTCACATTTTCAAGAACTATGTTTTTTTCAATACAAGTTAGAAAATAAATTATGTGTTTATTAGTGATCCATTATTTCATTAATGTTCTTGATGTTTTATTCATTAAATTCTTTTTCTTGGGTTTGTGCTATGATTTATGTAATTGTTCCAATTATATGCAAGCTTACAGGTACTGTTAAAAGCAAATTAATGGTGCAAATACCAGTTTCATGGTAGCAAAAGGAAAAGTAAACCTAGTCAAGATCTAGTATTTTGATAGCTCCATATAAGTATTCTAACTATCTTGAATCTCATTGGCTTTAGGTTAAAGTTACTCTGTAGTTATCTGTTGAGGAATAATACAAAAGATCGTTAATTAGAAGACCTCAAGGATAAACAGCTGTGTTGATCTAATAATAATAAGTTTTTCCAAGACATGATTAGAGTAGAGAAGAGATTGGCTGGATCAACTTGGACTAAAATGAGATACAACCTTCGATGGTCAACAATGTTAGATAATTATCTAGAAAGTAACATCTACTATTGTTATTGCAGTTGTTGATTATTTATGTTTTACTGTTGCTTTCATGTTTGAATCATGTAATCTTAACTTTCATTAGATGAGACCTGCACACTTATATAGTACTTCTCTTTTGTTTTCCTAATCTTTATATATCTTCTAAAAGTTTGGCGTAGTGTCCCACATGGTGAGTATCCCTAAGAACTTGGAACTTCTCTGTGGCTTACAAGACGCAGAAGATGTGTGTATGTCTACGTGGTAGGTTATAACTATGGAAAAATATGTGTATGGGGAGGTCAGGGTCCTCGACTCCTTGAATATCCTAGAAAAGTTACTTTAGAACATTAACAAAGGGTCAAGGGGGGATTGTGGGAGACCTCTAGCAAATTTTGTTCAAAATATAAGTGTGAAAGCAAGCTACTGGAAATGGAGCAAAACTTGAAAGCATCATTCCTATAGGGTGCATGACTCTAGGTGTGGCGTTGGGCCGTTGGTCATATAAGTGTGTATAGACCATATCGAAAAAGAGTATGACCTTTGGGGTAAGCAGCAAGCTTTGCTACTTACTGCAACTAGTTCATTTCACTATGACACTGTGAAACCATGAGTACCCATTGGCACCAAAATTATTACCTAAGATTATTTCAAACTGTTTAAAGTCTAGATTAAGACTAGTCACCTTTATGTAAATATAAAGCAACCGACACTACTGACTCCTGTTTGATTAACTTGTAAAGTAAACCTAGTTTGCTTCAATAATAGTTGCTCTCACTGTCACATCAACCAAAATCACAACCAAATGAGAAACAAAATTAAGATCAAGGTAGTTATGAAGCCTACTCACCATTCTTGATCAGGGTGTCTCAAAGTAGTAAAACACAACATGTTCTCGGTAGTTTTACACTTACATGAAAGTGGCCAAATTTACTATATTTGTACTCATGAGCCTTAAACTCCAGACTACTACAAATAGGGTTCTCTCATCTCCATTTTAGCCTCATCTTTTATTAATGAAATTGAGAAGGCGGAAACGATGAATCATTTGGTATCAGTGACTTGTTTTAATGATGTCATATTTTCATTAAAAAATTTATCCATGAAAAAGTTAGAGATATTATGCAATCATTTGATTTATGAAACCTAAGGAAAAATGTCCACTAGACGAAGTAGAACCAGTTCAAAATCATTTTTATTTAGAATAGGCCAAAGATTGAACTTGAACTTGGTCGCACTAATTTTTAGAGTTCCCAAATAGCCCCTTAGTGTTTTTATACATCTAGACAAGAATTGTAGTCTACTTTTTCTTTGCCAAAGGCTATCAATATGGGTTATCTGTTATCTCCTTTTAACTTTAAAATTGTAATTGTAATGTCATGTTGTTTATACTAAAATTTTGATATATGTTTTTTAATTGAGCTAATCCCATTTCTCATACAATTATCCATATTCACCCATCTATTGTTCAATTGTAGTTATATCCCAAACTTTTAAATATGAATACAACGACATGCAAAACAGTGCTTAGGATATAATATACTGTTTGTGCACATTGAAGGACGATATTACCTCTCTTGGTGTTCTACCAAAATCTGGCTCTGAAATGCCTCTGTTGTACATACCCTTTCTATTGTTATCACCAGTCCATCCCATTATTGGCTCCATTGAATCTGAAGGCACTAATGATGGCATGGCCATCATTGATTGACTATTAGATACTCATGGACCAATTGAATGATTATCATGTCCATTGCTTCGAACGCTGTTTGGAGATGTTAATGGGGCAGGCGGAGGCGAAGCTCAAATAATTTGTTGAATTGATCTATCAATAAAAAGAAGTAATTTACCCACAAGTTTTGGGGCTAAATTGGTACCATATCCACCCTGGATGTAACACATTCACAAAGAATCAATATAAAGTAGCCTAATTAATGAATACTTCAACTTAGAATTCCAGTGTTCGAAGATTACCTACTGGTTGATTCTTAATCGATCGTCAAGCGTTGACACCAATTGTCTCCATGTCTCAACTTCTGGTGCTTGGCCAGTCTTCAAAGACTTTAATATTTCTTGACAGTATCTGCCACATAACACCAAGATAAAAAATTTATTAAGAAAACAGCCCCTGATTGATTGAAATTGGCTGTGTACAACTATCATGATTTAAAATGTATCTGCTTACTTCATGGAATCATAAACTTTGCCAACTTCAGCTAGCATGTATGCATATACAAGCTTATATGGCTGAAATGGTAGCAACACTGACTGCAAATTTCTGAGCACCATTGAGTTTTCATATAACTTTGTTCTCTGCCAAAATATATTGCGGTTCAGTTCGGGAATAAGAAATCAAAATATAAATAAGTTAACAATTCTATATAAGAACATTGGACGCTGCAGATAAAGTTAAAAAGGAGATCTGATTATTTTTTTTCAATTATATAGCAAGAATTATGTAAGTCAACTTCTTAAAATTAAAACTCTAAAATCAGAAACAGAGAGATTAGAGATCCCTAAAATGTCAAAATGAGAACAAGAAATCAATCACAATAAGAGCAAATAAGAGATTAGGGCTTAGAAACTTACGATTTCTCGTGATCGCTTCCACTGTGAGAGAGAGAGAAGAAGAAGAAGTTGTCCTTCAAATCAGTAAATAAGTTATGATTGATTTAATCGAAGGCAGATAGAGATGGAGTTTGGTTTAGCATAGATAAGGGAGAGAGCTTAGAGAGGAGAGATGAGGGAGAGATCTCAGAGGTAAAATATGTTATAAATGTTCATTTTTAATAGCATTCAATATATATGGTGTCAAATTTGTGCTATTAAAAGTACATTTTCTTGTAGTGATGGTTTTATGGACACTCAAAGGAGAGAAGAGAGGGATTGAGATCGTGGAGAGATGCGTGGTAGAATTAGTAGGATTGTGGAGAGATCGTGGAGATATGATGCATCAAAGGGAGAAAACGAGAAACCACAGTGTCTAAAGTCAAAATTGAATTGTTTTCTCGACTACAGGAGGACTCAATTTTTTTGAGTGGAAAATAAGAGGGGAAAAGTAAAAAATGACGGTGGTTTTAAAATAACGACTGTTAATGGAAGTCATATCGTTACAACAGAGTAACCAAGTCGTAAATCTACCTCAAAAAGTGTCATTATTTATAGATTTTGGCCTAGTGAATACTTCTCCATTATCGAACTCAAAGCCATGTAAGTTTTTATTTTCATGATTTTTGTATCATCAGTTTTATATGCATGAACTTGTACATATTTTTTCTTCACATGTTTATATATTTAGATGGCTGGCAGGGGTGGAAGTCCCATCACTAGTCTTATAATTGAGATGACATCGTTAGAAAGTAAAGAGTCTTCTATTCTTTCTCTATTACGGTTTTATTGCTTTCCAATATTTGGGAAACCTTTATTTACCTAATATCTTCTTGGTTTTCCATGATATAGGCAATTAGCATTTTCACTGGACCTACAGGTAATTTTTCTCGGATTTTATATTGCCTTGTTAATTTTTGCTCGAAAATTATTAAGATTTTCTTTGTGCTATTACAGATCCCTGCATTTAAACTAGTGTTCCTGAATCTCGGATTGCTTTTCAGTACGTACTATGCCTCATCATGAAAGACTTTGCATTATTATTTTTGGGCATTCAATACCTTACCAACCTCAAATCACTCAGCTTAAGTGATTTACCCAAGGAAATTGAGATAAGGCTTGCCCATGATGAAGGCCAATATTATCATATAGTAAGACACATAATTTTTAGCTATGGGACTTGGGTTGAAAACCGAATATATATAGTCATGACAAATGGCCAGGCGAGTCTCCTACTTGGTTCGAATTACTCATCTTATGCATTTTCTTGTATTAATAATACTTGTTTCCTTGTTTTTTTTTATAATTGTACAAATATTTATGGAGGAGAATCACGAGGAGATGTACCAGATTCCTACAATTTCAAATGGGAGCTTGGTGAGTGTCTTTTTATTAACCTATGGGGAGTCTTTTAACAAATCAAGAAAGAAGAGACATGGTAGCACAACATGATGCCGCAGATGTACCAGATTACATGAGTCCTTCTCCATGATATGCATATCTAACTAAATAATATTTAAGTATTTAACCAAGTTGCTATAACTTATTATCATTATATACTTGCTTTGTTTTCTTTTAGGAGTGGGTGTCCCTGACTTCTTTTTTTTGAACACTCAATACTCGTCGTCGCCTTCAAATTCTCTCAAAACCATTCCCAAGAGGAGACATCACTTGCTAAAGTGGGGAGTAAGAGGATTGATGCTTAAATCTGAAAATCAAATGATTGCTCATTTGATGATGTTTTTCTTGTAGATCTTTGGTACTCAAACTTGGGATGAGAGTCACAGTACAAATATTTAGCTTTGTAATCCAATTAATGAAGTGATTGAGTTCGACAACATTATATTTAATGAAGGTAATTTAATTTAGCCAAATATTTTGACTTTTTGTATAATATGGTTGTGATCCTGTAGAGGGGAGGGCGGGGCAGGGGATGGGCAATATTTGATTTTCAATTTTTTTTTTGTATTTTTTGAGGTATTGACATCATTGTAAAAATGTTATTGTTGATGTATCAAAACAAACCTTACCACGTCACTTCAAATATGAGGTTAAAAGATGTCAACTACGTCATTTTTTAATGACGTTATTTAGTGACGTCAATAGAAATACATTAGCTGGTCGGCCACCGGAATTGGGTATCTATAACGTTATTTTTTGAAACCCCTTATACGTCACTTATTAAATGACGTTAGTACCTACCTTTCTTCGCCATTTATTTAATGACGTTGTTAGTTCCTACCTTTCCACGTCATCGCCTTCGACGTCATTTATACAAATGACATTAAATCCCTTTTACATCATTTTTTTAATGACGTAAAAACCTATATTTGTTGTAGTGATGTTCTGGTACTTCGTACTTTTTCGTAAGGATTTTTCAGTGTCTCTGGTCGTTTCATGTGCAAAGCTTCTAGTAATTTTAAGCCATGTAAGTAGGTTCTCATGAATACCAAGCATGCGGTCTGGGCATCTACTCACTCAATGAGTATCATCTCATTCTTGAATCTTTTAAGGAATGAGTCGATGGTTTCTCTGACCTGCTGTTTTAAAGAAAAGAGTTCCGCTAACCGCTTCTTCGAATGTTAGTTATGTAGGTATTTTTCTACAAACGTCAGCGATAGTTGCTCGAAGGTGGATATTGAGTTAGGCTCAAGGCTTTGGAACCAGGCAAGGGCCCCATCTGACAGGGTCTGCAGGACGATACTGTACTAGAACTTAGAGATGTGTTGGCCCGGGTCCTGACTCTCGGTGAAGGCTTCTATCTTTAGCCTGGAATAGCTTTGCCCTGGTACGTAATTCTAGATATTCTCTGTGAACAGGGTACTATGAATCTTTCGCAGAGTCTCTTTAGTTAACCGTTTGGCCGGATCGTTATCTCTATTTTGTAGGTTTCAGATCAATGCTTCTACATAGACAATTGTTAAAGGGAGTTGTTAACTTCTCCCCTTCTTCCCATCTTGGGCCTCGTCCTCCCCGGATTGAAAATTCATCATAGTAACTTTCTTCGTACATCTCGTAAGATTGTCCAAATTGTTGCCTTCCTTTGTAGCATTCGTTGTACAGATCGTTATACCCGAGGCCGGTCCTCCCTTGGGGTCGTGGGTTCGCTCCCTCGTATTGCCCCTGACCGTACCCTGGTGGATAGGACAGGTCGTCAAGACTATACTGTTGATGCCACTGAGAAGGGTTATCGTGGTAATTGCGTAAGGGGCCCATGTGTATGGTGGAGGTACAGGAGGGCGCATACCGTTATACTGTGGGGCGTAACGACTAGGTGAGGGAAGGCTAGTGTGGTTATGCCGGTACACTGGCGGTGGTAGTGTGGGTCTTTGCCCGCCTAGGGGTTCTACCGGTTGTCTGGGTGGCTGAGGTCGTTGCTCGCCTGGGTATTGTACTGTCCCGTGAGGGAGCGGATATGGGTTTTAGACTAGGGTGGCCTAGGGTTTGTATGCCAGACTGTACATCGGTGGTAAATTGGGTTGAGTTCTGTCGTTACGGTTGTTGAACGCTACCTTGTGCGGCGTGGAGTCTCCAACCGTCTCGGAGGCTGATGTTGCACTGTCTGCGTCCTGGCGTCCTGCGTCTCGGAGGTCTTTGATGCAGTAGCAAGTATGTATGTACACCATCTCAATTACAAGTAACCTTCAATGGTTGAAAATGAAGTAGCAATGTCATATTGTACACTTTCAATTATAACTAGGAAACATGCTACTATTGTCGTAAATTTGCACTTAATCTGAATATATTTGTCATCAAGTTATGCAAAAGGAACACACGTACATACTGAGTAATACTAAGAGAGCTCCATCACACCAACTAGTCTTTGTAATCGTTCATTTGGCAATGCCGTGTTTAGAACAAGGAGATATGAAGAAAAATAAGATAGTTCAACTACTTCAGATACTCTTCTACGAAGAAAGGTGACTTCTCTAATTATGAAATCAACCTCATAATTACACGGAGAAGTACTTCAATTCTTCAAGGGCGACCTGCTTATCTTACCAGAGCATGTTGTTCAACCCCTTTCGACGAACTTGTGGTAGAGCATTATCAAATTCTGAAAATCACAACACAGTTTTGGTAATGAGTAATTGTGATGGATATATGATGAGGGACTCAAAAGTTTACCAATTTACGCGGGGATAGAGGAAAATAGACAGAAAACGTACCAAATATAAAAGAAAACACGCTCCAACTAAGTATATGTAAAAGTTATACTCGGATGGTGGAGGGGGGGGTTATAGATATCTCCTCACTGAAGCAGGTAAACATGCAGTTACTCAAATGTTCTGTTTATTCTTCCAATACTCTGTTTTTGGCTCTCTCGAGATTATGGATCTCTCAATCACAAGAGAACTTTTTCTGCAATATTACACAATAATGCCTAAGTCTATGTTTAATTTGAATGAACTACTTCATTCCTGAGATTAACAGAGAAAACATTTCTGCTAAACTTCAATGGCTGATGCGGAAAAAGCAGCAAACTTCAATGGCTGAACTAATTCATTCCTGAGATTAACAGAGAAAACATTTCTGTTGATGAAAAAGACCTCATTAGTAGACTGCACAAACTTTAGGCAAAGGTCTGCTGCTTTATTTTTCCTTTCTATCTCAGTAATTGGATAAGTGTTTACCATTAACATGATTTTTTTATCTATATATTTTGTTGCAGATGGTGGCTCATATATCCATTGTCTGATTTTTTTTTTTGGAATGGTTTTTTTTTTTTTAAATGGTATCCATTGTCTGTTCAGTTTAAAGGAATTAAGATTTAAAAATTATTGGATCACCACTATCTCTAAGAAGATTCAAAATCTCTTGAATTGAAAAGCGACTCCTAAGAACTTGGTTCAGTTTAAAGGTAGCATATCATGACCAAAGAGCTACCAACGCCAATGGTATCGTACAGAGTAAAGCTACAATATGCACTGGAGTTTTGGTCAATCCATAGGTACAAAATGTTGCAAGCATCTAAGGAAATTATGAAGGATAAAATTTTTGAAACCATCCTGTGATGGGTTGTCAGATTTCAAGGCAGATTTTGATGTGGAGGACCTTTTTTATTCTAATTTCACCATTCAAACTTCAACCAATAATTATCCCTGAAAATATTATCTGACAATCAAATCTTGTTCCACGGCGAAAACATTAGTGAATGTTAGACTACTACAGTTGAGAATAATCAATATGACTTGCCGTTGAATATCCAGTCCTTAGCCGGTTTTCCATCCATGTGCGTATTGTAGGAAATTTAGTTTGGTTTCCTCGCGGCTTAATTAATTGTCTTTGAAATTTGCCTTTGATATTAAAATTCTGATAACTAATTTACAAGCAAATCTATGTTAGTAAGAAACAGTGACAAACAGCACCCTCTTTATACATTCTATCATGAGATGGAAATTCATTTCTTGGATATCAGAATGTTTGGGAAATAAATGAGAATTATTTAGCTTTGATTATTTGTCATAAACTATTGCCGGTGTTGTGTTTCCACAAAGAAAGTTGCTCTTTTGAGAAAGAACCTTCCAAGGGAAAATGTAAAATGTTACCATGAATACCAAGGCAATATGGTGGGTGCAGCAAGGGCTTTTCAGTGGTGTAATTCTAGACAGTCCATCGTGAGGACTTCTATGAACTGACTTCATTCTTGGATATTAGAGTTTTTTGAGGGAAACAGTTGACGATTTTTTTACTTTGAATACTGTTGTAGGTACAGCATCGTCGCTAAATTACTCATTCCTGAATCATATTCTATTTTCATAGTGGCAAATGTATGACTGCATTTGATCTCTTTTCATAAAGTTAGGGAAGGCATCTAATTTTTTTTTTTTAATCTATCTTCATACGAGGGCTCAAAAGTGCAATCCAGAAGAGTAGTTGTTAGCAGTTCTTGCTACAAACAGTATATACTGGAGTACCAACAGACATACAAAATGTTATGTATTTTGCGCCCAAATCTTAGGCTCATGGGTTTTACCACACCAAAAGAGGTAAAGGCCGGCAGTAGACCATCATGGATTGGTAATATGACTATGATGTATTAGTCTCAACTTTTTGAAGTCTTCAGAAACCTCCCAATGTTTTTGTACAGAAATGCCTTTTTCTCCATGAAGGAATATGTTAATCTCAGGTCGAAATGGATTATGTATCCCTCCAGTCCAGGCTCCAAAGGTTTCTGCGTAGGAATACCTTAAATTTAAACTAGGTTGATAAATTGTCTACATGGGCATGGTGAAAATCAAAACATGTAATAAAATCCTGATCTCCTCTCCGAAACTCCAAAATTTATCTCCAACCATCAGCATAAAGATCTTCTCTTGCTGTAATCAAAATCCATGTCTTCGGGACATTAGCATTCAGAAGGACGAAGGACTGGACCATCTATCTCTCATTTAAATTTGCAATAAACAGGAAACATCATTGAGAATTGAGACATCTCCTAAAATTGTAGTCGTAATTAATTGAAACGTTGTGCCCTGAGATTATGTCTTCAATTGGTTTTTAACTATAGGCAAAGCTTGGGATTACTATCTTTTCGTAATCATATATGATCTTGCTTCCTGAGCTGCAAATCCCAACCAGCGCTCAAAAACTGGGGACGTTATCTGGGAATTCCTACATAAGAGAGAACTCACCACATTAAGTGTCCTAGAACCTTATTTTGTCTACTCTACCAAAGTATTATATCCCAATGCCTACGGTCGATTCCTCCTTGAGTTCTAAAATGCCTTTCAAAATACAACCTCAATATAAGTTCCTAACCTCACCAGTTTCTCAAACTTCATTCCCTTCTCATACTTGGCCACTTTGAAATTTCTCCAGTGTCCCAATGAATAATCTTCAGAGAACCTCCAAATTGTCCAATGTGCAAACTTCTCACTAGTATAGCAAAAATTTTGTTAGTAGTCTTACTTCTTCCCCTACCCCTAAATGATTAATGTCTATAACCCTTGATAATTTGGTGTAGACCATCTTCCTTTCACTATGAAATATCTAAAACCCTCCTATTTATTACCAATTAAAGTTTCCCATGACTCATTCTAGCCCTTTCTCAATACTGAGCAAACGAAGCTCCGAAACGTAATCCAAGATTTTACCATGGACACTTCCTTCGTGAAAAGACAAGTCACTCATGTGATAAAAATCCTTTAGTTAATCTTCAAAGAGGATGCTTAGTAGACAACCATCAATTAATCATTGCAACATGACAAAATTCTCACGTAGAATGTATTTGATGTGGCGCATCTCTCATAGGATTGTTTACCCATCGTATCATCTATGTTTATTTAATGTTTTTAATGCTTTGTATTTTGAGTCTTTAGCTTAAGCTCTCTTGGAGAGGTCCAACCGAGGTTATTAGCAATTTCCCAATTTAAGTAGAATTTTATTTTCAATTAGAATTAGGGTTCCTAATTCTAACACCCCCCTCCCTTGTGTTCTATAAAAGGGGAGGTCTAGGTTATTTGTTTCTTAGTTAGTTAATACAGTTAATTCAATTAAATTAGTCTTGTTCAGAACAAGGGTTCTAATTAATAAAATTAGCGTTCCTCACGAACCTAATTCATTTTGTTAAATTGGTGTTCTTCTTGATTATTAGATTCCGCGTAATCAGTTTACATCAAAGTGGTACCAGAGCTGAGTTAGATCTAAGAGTAGACAATTTCAAGAGTAAAGATGCCTCGTGGAAAAACCGCGACGAAGAAACCTACCCTAGCTCAAGATGTATCAAGGATAAAGGATAAGAGGAGCCTTCCCCCCCCCCCCCACCCAACCACCTTCGTTGGGCATAACTGAAGATCTCTCTCTAGAGGGAAGCGTCGCCGAGAGGAGCAACGATCTCAATAACCTGTTTCCAAGTCTTGGAGTCGAAACCGAGGCTTCTAACGCTTTAGGAATCGAAACCTGAACCATCGCCGAAGGTCCAGCTATGACCATCGTCCATCACACACACTACCGGCATGAGGAGATTACCCGACATCGCCAAGTAACGCCGACCTCAGCCCCGACAATACAACCACCGACAGCGAGAATAGCGACGCAAACCGCGGTCTCTCGACCGGCAGTACCAACAAAAATAATGTTCGAGACAACCCAACAAATACTACCGATGCCGAAATTAGTTCCGGCAGTAGACGATACCGGAATTTGCGCCGGTTTACAAATCAAACTAAAATCAGTTGCAGGTTTCAATCACGGAGAAGAGGATAACATGTTAGGGTTTCACCCCTTAATTCCAATCGATTCGCAAAGAGACGGTGATAGGAGAGAGAAAGTCTTCATTATATCTCTCGTTGGAGACCAAAGGATGCCATTGGTCGGAACTTTGGTTGAGATTGCGACTGCAAGCAAAACTTCTGTCGACGTTTCAGTTCTTGCGATGGGAAGAAAGAAACCAGATTGTGAACGAGATAAAGGAGGGATAGATCCCATACAACCGAGTTCACAAAGTATAAATAAACCCAAGTCAAGTGTTTCGCATGTGCTGCCCCGACCTACGTCAAACCCAATTTGGTCCAGATCCAGACCCAAACCCATCTTTAAACCCCCTACCCAAGCAACCAACTTTTGAATTCGAATTTGGGTGAACATGTGGTCCAACATGCAAAACCCCTCCAACAGTTCACCTTTGAAGCGAGCCGAGCCAGTACCAGCATAACCACTCCAACAGTAGCTACCAATTATCGTGCCACAGAACAATAGATTCAGGAGACACGTACGCAACACAAAATGCAGGTCAACATCGTCCAACAGTTCCATTCACTTATGTTACAGTCCAGGCATCCAAATGTTTGATCCGTATAAGGGAGATGATGGCCCGATACAAAGAATTAAGTTCGTATGTTGACCCGTTTTGGGAAGGTTTTGTAGCAGGTTTTGAGGAACGGACTATAGTAATTTTTCTATTTTTTATTTTAGACGTCAACGGACGTAGGGATATCGGCAACAACATCGTACTCCCGTTCTTGGGTACAATTTCTGGGTACAGAAAATTCTGCGGAATTCTTCAAGATTTCCAGAAGAGTTCCACCGTACAAATTTTGTGCACGTTCTACGGGATAAAGACGAAGTGATTGGGATGCACATACGTGCGTGAGTCCTCTGGAGCGCCACCCCCTTGATTTCGTGAACAAAATCTTCTCAGACGGAGGATTTGATGTAGCGCATCCCTCATAGGATCGTTTACCCACCGTATCATCTATGTTTATTTAATGCTTTTAATGTTTTGCATTTTGAGTCTTTAGCTTAAGCTCTCTTGGAGAGGTCCAACCGAGGTTATTAGCAATTTCCCAATTTAAGTAGAATTCTATTTTCAATTAGAATTAGGATTCTTAATTCTAACCCCCCCCCCCCCCCCCCCCCGTTATCTTCTATAAAAGAGGTATAGGTTATTTGTTTCTTAGTTGGTTAAAACAGTTAATTCAGTTAAATTAGTCTTGTTCAGAATAAGGGTTCTAATTAATAAAATTAAGGTTCCTCACGAACCTAATTCCTTTTGTTAAACAGGTGTTCTTCTTGATTATCGGCTTCCGCGTAATCAGTTTACATCAGTATTGTTGTTTCTTTTGCTAAAAGAACATGTTTTGATGTTCAATGACTTTCTAAGGGTCACCCGCGGTAACATAATTAAATTCAAAGCTACATATCTATATACCTTTACAATATGAACTCAGAGTCCGGCTAGAGATTTAGAATATCCAAGATATCACCTCAAAAAACTGTGTTTGGTCGGGCATATTAATATTTGAGATATCCAGTATTAGCTCAGAAAAGGAAAGTTTGAATATCCCCTCTCGCCCCATGGATTTCCAAGATATCTCAAAATAGATATCTGCTAAAATCATATTGACCGATCAAATTTAAGTATTTCATTGCATTCTCAAATAAGATATAACCTATTGAAACCCATCGTCACACACACACTATTTCAGCCTATTTCACGTATATGTTATCTAAGATCCTATTAAAGGGAAGCTATATCTTTATTGACATAAACCTTTTTCTTTCTATGTACCTACATGTTTAAATATTAATAAATGAATACGATTATATTTATATCACATAGATTATGTATTTAGAAAATTTTAAATTGCGGGGTAGGTCAAAAATATTATCAATAACATTTGTACTTTCGAACACGAATTTTCATAATATCCTTACTAATATACTGATCGCCAAACAAGAAACGTGTATTTAGGATATCTAATTTTTTAAATACTAGGATATCTTAAATATATAATATTTGAAATATTTTTTAAAACAAACGGACCCTTAGATGTCAAGAATGTGGATTAACCATTACTGTGATAAGCGAGAAATGCATTGCGAAAACAATTATTATGAGATCACAAATTAAGTGCAAATGGTTTTAATAAAAGTAACATTATTTATTCCACAATTTAAAAAAAAAATACTCAAAATGTAACCTCAGCGAGAGCTCTCATCACAGATTGGCTGATTGTGACGACAATGTTGGTATCACATAATCCACAACAATAACACTCTCCAACAACCCCCTAACCTTCTCCTTTTGCTCTTCCACCACCTCCACATTCTCATCCAAGGCATTCAACTCACTCAACCCAGGGAACACAGCAATCGACGCAATCGAAAACCCCTTTGCCCTGGCAGGCGAAAAATTCTCCCCAAAACTAATCTGATCAATCAAACCAAACTTCCCCTTAATCCCACCAATCATCCCCAAAATCTCTCCTTTCTCACTCTCCCCAAACCCCTCTTTCAACTTCACTAAACTAACTCTCAATGCTGCCCCAGGTTTCACCCTCATCTCCCCCTCGAGATCCTCCGATACCCAATCGACCGCCATGATATCCTCACAAATGGGCAAAACCTTTTGTTTAACAACGCTTTGGTGATCTGGGTGAGCTGAGTATGACCCAAGATCGGATTTAGACTTGTAACGACTGTGTAACAAATGGGTAAACTTGAAATTGGAGGATTTATTTCGAAGGATTGGTCCCGCGGAGAGATGGAGGACTTGGTCGAGAGAGGAGAGGGAGTTGAGATCGGTGATCATGGACGTGATGTTTGAGGGATCGGTGGAGTCTTTGATCTTGAAGAGGACAATGTGCTCGATTGTTTGAGACATTTTTAGGGGAGGTGTTGAGGAAGATGAGAGGAGTTTAGATGTTTGAAGAAATGTTTTTGTGGGAATGAGGAGATGAGGAGAGGAGATGAGGAGTATTCTTAAACATGTCATCTTTGGATTTCACTATCAGAAAGTGAGAATGATGATAGTGTTAACTGTGTGATAGTGAGTGGGAAATTGTTTGTTTTTAACAGGTAATTAACGACAATGTGTATCAAAACGACTAAAAAGTTTGGAGAGAATGAGAGGGTGGGGGAAGAGAAAGAGATTAATGTAGTTAAATTTGCGACATCTTTTGATTTTAGCTCGGCCGAAGAAGGTATGAAAATAAAATCGTTGACCGCGAAAAGCGAAAAATAAACTCCGCAAACATATGCGACCAATGCGGATAAACCGTAGAATATCATGTGTTGAGCACTTTTTTTTTATCCCACTACTACTTCAGGTGAGTTATCCATAATCGAATTAGAGAGTAACCTATAACAAAGAATAAATGGAAACGGACGATTTGGCGGGATAATTTCTCAATAAGAGTTTCAATTGCTCAATTGATTAATTCCAATTGAATTCCTCTTTTAAACCCTAAGTTATAATTTACAAACTTGGATCCTTTCATATTACCTAGTCTTGACATTTTATGAAGGTTAGTTTCCTAGTTACAATATAATACATATATGCCCTTAAACACACTAAAATTAGAAGTAGTCGTGATAGTCCTTTGTACGAAATTATAAGTCGTTCGAACGACTGGCTCAATTAAGCATAAAAACTGGGACAAACAGATTGGTCTTCTGGAACCCAGAGTCGTTCGAACAACTTCTAATGTAGTTTGAACGACATGCCAAATTAAGCCTAAAAACCGAGGCAGACAGCCTTCTTCTAGTCTTCGATCTCGTTCGAACGGCTTCAGAGCCGTTCGAACGACATGGGAAAATAAGCCTTGAATCAGCAATAAAAGTTTGGCTTGACTTTCCTTCTATCTCGTTCGAATGGCCCAAGGCTTGTTCAAACAACTTGGCATCTTTTTAAAAGGTTTAATGTCTAGATCCAACTAGATCATGGCTCCCTCCTTTAGGAGCCTTGAGCTCCTGCTCAGGCTAGAACTAGAGATGAGGGAAAACGGTTGTGCCCATTTCCCTATTGTACCACTTCGACTTGCTGGGTAGTTGACCTTTCTTCCCAACTTGGAACGATTCGATACTTTCTCGTCTTGTGGCAGTAACCTTTCTCTCTAGAATATTATTCTCCTGCAATGGATTTTCTCTTTCCATCCATAAATCATCAACTGACGGTAGGTGAGTATCGATTGTAGAGTCTTCATCGAGAAGAGACGGCTCAAATAGTTTCAAATGCTCGACATTAATCACCGAATACATCTTCATAAATGGTTGCAAATCCAATTGGAATGCGCTGTCACCAATCTTCTTGATTATAGTAAATGCACCATAATTGATAGGCTTGAGCTTTTTACCTTTCCTTTTTAGTCGTTCCTTACCCGAATACAACCACACTAAGTCGCCTTCTTAAAAAGTACATTCAACAAGATGTTTGTCGTGCCGATCATTATACTTCGCTTGAGATGTGTTGCATAAAACGCAACCACGAACCACACAAGCAACATCTACCTGTATTTTTGCCCAATAGACATAATGCCACAAATTCAACAAAGTCTGCTCAACCCCGAAATGGCCTGCTACCCGGGAATAATGAGCATCGTTAATCTAATGCAAGCGGTCTCTACCCTCAGGAATACATAGTAGAGTGCCCCTGTAAATCAAACCAACATTCAATTCATACTCACATGTCTTGCCTTGTAGCACCTTCTGGTAAATCATGTTGAGCTCTTTGTGATCATCATATCCTACAACACACTTAGACGGGACAATAGGCTGTATCTGCATAACTACCAACATAGCAAAAATCGTTAGTAATGGGGGTCGAGATATCATGCCAGCCATTTTATTGTCCACTCCCTTCTTATACTTGATAATCAAGTTGAATTGTTGTAGATACGACATCCACTATATATGGCAAGCCTACTGTAGCTTAGACGGTGTAAATAAAAACTAAAACGGTTTATGATCGGAATGTACCACAACCTCCTCTTGTAACTTTCCAATATCGATTTGTTGCTTAAGAGACACTGTAATCGTAGACAATACTTTAGCCGACGTACCTTCTTGAATCTGTCGTACCAATAACACAAATATACCGCTCGCATTAACCAACCTCTTCACCTGTGTCGCCATTACTAAATTCTCCATTGTGACATGCTCCTTACAAGCATTGATATAAAACTCATTTCCCTCCTTCACAAGACGATACTTGCGAGTTCTATGGTAATAAATTGCATCTCGGTCCCAAAGATAAGGGCTACCTAAGATGACTTGATACATATCTAAAGGAACTACCTCATACATCACCTCATCAATAAATTTTTCAGTGATCGTAAACTTGAATGTACACTGCTTCGCGATCTTTAACCCTACGTCTTTCTGAATCTACCCCAAACCATACAACTAAGGATGAGCCTTAGTAGCCAAACACATCTTCTTTGCCAATGCCTCAGAAATTAAGTTTTTCTTGCTACCAGATCAATAATGGTCTCTATTAAGCTCTGTTTCACCTGAATACTGACATGAAAAAATTCTTCCCGACTTACCTCCTTGTTAGCCATATTATGCTGAATCATAAGTGTAAGTTTATGATTCAGTTTATCTAAATTCAAAAGGTCAACAACTGCTGCGGCTAGTGCATATTTATCTTTCTTGCTCTTCTCTTCCTTCGGCCTAAGCTTCAGGTAAAGTTTTTAACATTTATCTAAAATATGCCTACTCACCTTATAATGACTACAATAATTCCCCTTGGATGAAGACCCATCTCCTTTAGACTCTTCCTTATGCTTATTCTTCAAACTAGAGTTGTACACCGACTTGTTCTTGTCGTCTTTTATGTCACTAGTCAAGTATGTAGCATAGTAAATAATTTCAACTCCCTTTTAATGAACTCCGACAAACCCCCCGTGTACTTTATAAACACTTCATACTCGTTTATATTAATGTCTAAAACCAAAGTTTGGTTATGAAATGTCGTAGTGTACTCCTGTACGGATTGCCTATGCTTTAGGCGTAAATGATGCCATTTGGACTATCTCACCTGCTCATACCTAATAGGATAAAATTACTTCCGATCTAAAATCTTGAATTCTTTCTACAACGTGACATTTCTTATAAGATTTCCACCACGCGAGTGCATGATTTGCGAATTTCAATGTTGAAAAACATATCTTCTGAGCATTTGAATATTGATATACTGAAAAGTAAGTCTCTAACCTATCTAAGTAGTTATCTAATTTTTCAGCATCGATTTACCCCTCAAATGTTGGAATTTAAAATTTAAAATCAATACAAAGATTACGGATAAGATTCATGGACTTACTAATAATCGATTTTTCCTCCACGGATTCGGCATCACTAAAATCTTAATCCTCCTCCTCGTTACCCTTGTCATTCACCTCCTCTACAACTCTTTTCTTCTTCTTGCGCTCTTGTCGCTTCATCGAAGTGGATACTTTAGCGAGGTTTGTGAGGTGTAATTGCGCCACCAACTCCTCTAGAGTAGTAGTTAAGGTAGAAACCTTATTTTCAAGTTTCATGAGCCTATCTTCAGAATAGCCCATCTCAGAATTTATATTCTACCAGATTATGCGTCTATCTGTTACACCCGCTAAGTTTTACAGTTTTTGTACATTTGTGTTCCTCACCTCTTATATCATTTTGTTTGACTCTACAAATTAATAAAGTTTCTCAATATCAAATAGAGTAAAGTCTTTACTTATTCACAAAATATTAACCAATGTGTGACTAAATCATTGGCGCAACCATCACCTCTGTCGTATGAGGTACATCTATAGCACACCCACTAGGGGTTGTATATATCCTCGTTGGTAGCTAAGGGCATCTACACTCGCTGAACTGAACAAGTTAATTGAGTTGCACAAATGGATTGTAGAAGTAAAATGGTCATTCATCGTTTTACTAGTATATATCATTGTTGGACATAGTCTTACTAAATACAATGATCAGTAGAAGAAGAATGGAAACAAGAAATAACATGGTCGCTCCTGTGTACATGGTTGGAAAAGAGCCAACTATATAGATTCATGTACCACATTCCATTTCTGATATTATTACGTGGTTGTTCCATGCTTAAATCTTTACATATTGATAGGATCATGTCTACCTTGTAAAGATCATATCTACCTATGTATTCATACACACTTTACTCTTTCTCAAATTGTCCCAGTTGAAGTAGCCGACTCGCAGCCTTTCAAGAGTAGTAGACTTCTCGTAGCCTTCCAAGACTAATTGAAAACTTGAAGACTACATCGAAGCCTGCCGAATACTCGAAGGTTGCATCTAAGCTTACTGAAGACTCAAAGCCTAATAAACTCAAAATCGCCTGGGCACAAGGCTCGTATGAAGCTTTCCAAGACTAATTGATCACTCGAAGTCTACCGCGAGATTCGAAACCTGGGAGATTCGTGCAGCAAACAAAACCCAATACGAGTTCAAAACGAGTTTGCCCATATCAGTGTATGGTCAAAGGTAGAAAAACCTGACAGATAGCTCACCACATAATTCAGCAAACAAGCCGGTAAATAACCATAGTGGCAAACCGACCTCCGTACAGGACAGCTGCCCGAAAGGGCATATATGTAACTTAACATCTTTATGGTGACTCACCCTTTTTTATCTCCTATAAATAGGGAAGGAGAGCTACCAAATAGAGGTTAGAGAAACCTGAGCAAAAATACCCCTAACATCAAAAATAACCTTTGACTACAACTCTTGTTTTAGTAACTGTAAATCTTCTCATATATATATATCATTATACTTTCAAATCCTCATCAGGGGTCATGGAGTACCTCGTTCTCAGACACCACACACGTATGTTTACCTAGTTAACCCAAGAATTGTCGCCCAAGACATCCGCAGACATCCCTAGTCCAATTTAGATCCACGGTGTAAGAGTGCGGTCTCCCCTCTCTGAGATTATGCCATTACATTTGGCGCCGTCTGTGTTATACTCTTTTTACCCCTCTACCCTCTTTCACCAATCCTACCATTTTCCTATGGTCCCCACCCTCCATTCCACCTCAACCATTGTTGGTGTCCCCACCGACGATATCACTACTCAATTGGCCCTCATAAGCAAACAGTTAGCTCAAGCAGAGGAGCGACCCGGAAACCACCTTTGCCTTGAGTGCGAAGACCACCGGCAGGAACTTGAAACAAAGCAGCATCACCGTTTAGAGGAAACCACTCGATAGTACCAATCCCTCAACGAGCTACATCACACAGTTTGGGGACTACAACAGGCACAAACCCAGGATGCCCTGTTCGTTCTCGAGTTCCAGTACCTTCGCGCATCTCTGCTTGTGCGCTCTTAGGTCCCCATCCCCATACTCAAGTACCGCCAGTTCACCATGGCGCCGGAGGTAACCCCACTCTCTTACCTGAAGGGTCGATACACCTCGGTGTTCCCATCGCAGAAGATTTGGCACATGTCACACTCTGAACATCCAGACGTCCTCCTCGACGTCCTGCCTGAGAACGCTTGGGAGAACGCAGTACTGAGCACACCCCTAATCCACGACTCCTCCAGTTGCGGCTACATCATTCTCCCCCTCGAGCAGCTTACCTCGTATAACATGAACTAGACAAGAAAATAAAAGCTGTCATCCGTATCATCACAATCCCCACAACAAACTCTTGGAGTCACTTTAATAACCCCCTATACCTGAATCTCCTTGCTATTGAAGTTACTCCAAACTTCCACACCCCCAAAATTCACAAATATCATAACACCGACCTGCAATCCTACGCACTTGAGTTCCAGAATGTGTTAAGCCTGTATTCATCAGCCGATCATATTCTGTATCGAATGTTTCCCACTAGTATCACTGATAGCCCTCTTAAGTGGTACCACAACATCCCAAATGGTTCCGTTCGTAACTTTAAACAATTATCAAGCTTAATTATCTCTCACTTCGCCTTCAACAAAGACTGGGAGGTCTGGGTCGATGCCCTTTTCAACTTCCAAAAGACACTTAGAGAAACACTTGAAAGTTATACCAAATGATTTATCGATGAGTTGCGCAAAATCGAGAACCTCGATTGTGTGAATGTCGTGTTGGTTTACTATAATGCCCTACCTAACAACAGCCGAGTCAAAGAGTATATCGTCCTCTGAAAACCATGAACCCTCGAGGAGATGCTATCCAAAGTCAATAGATACATAATCTAAGTGTCTCCGTAAACATAATCGTTAGCGGCAATCTCAGACCCACACTCCCAACAAGCTGTGATAACCGAACACGACCATGGTCGCTCCCATGTATAACTAGGCCGATAACCGTAAACATGCCAACTTCGAAGACCAATTAGACCGGCCTTGAAAGCAGCGCCTAATGCCTGTCCTACCCAAACTCACTGTTTCCCTCAACAACATCCAGCCAATCATCAAAGCCGATCCTATTTGACAGGCTCCTTACCCAATCAAAGTCAGAAATGACCAACCTTATTCCCAAAACCGCAAATGTAACTACCATCCCACCAATAAATGTTATGCGCTACAGCGTTCGCTTGAGATGATACTCAAAGTTGGACGCCTTCACCAATACATCGTTGATCTCCTAAGCTACCTCGATGGGTCGTACCTCAAACCCCTCGCAGTCCCAAATACCGGTCCCTATGAGGTATACATCTTCCAAGCCTACATGATCGAAGTTAATAATATCGATAGCAATCACACCCAAAGCAAGAGAAAACGGGTCAAAGAATGTTGCAAACTCAGCTACCAGCAAAGATTCCTTGTCCTCCTACCCGAATCAAGTCATCATCCTCGACCCAAAGGTATATCTTTCATCAATTATGACATCTTCCATGTTCGCTTTCCTCACTCTGACCTTTTGGTCATTATGATAAAAGTTGAGCACCTATCTCTCTACATAATACTCAACGAGACCGGAACTATAGCCGACGTGAAATATCTTCAAACAGTCAAGGCTATGCAAAAGACTGATCTGATCACCCCAGCCAAGGTCGAGCTGAAAGGCTTCAATGGATCTACCGAAGTCACAGTGGGAAGAATTAGCCTTCCCGTAACCACGGGCCTCGTGGTTTTACAAACCATCTTCTTAGTCATCGATAAAAAATCTGAGTACCTCGGTATTCTGGACCGCGACTGGCACCACGCTATGATGGCAATCCCTTCGACTTACCACCAATCCCTGCACTTCACCACCCCAAGTTGCACTTGGGTCATTAAAGGATCTGAAAGGCTTGCACGATCCTATGAGCACCCAGAGATCGATCTCACATGAAATCAAGTAAAGCCCTAGTAATCACAGCAACTTTCCCTCACCACCACATTGACTCCATACACCAATCCACCGACCATCGAACCAATAGTATATATCGAACTCGACGGTCCTGGTGGAGGAACATTTATCGGCAGCTCCTTGAAAGATGATGCAAAACTTCAACTTACTGCCTTCCTTCGATCCAACAAAGATGTCTTCGCCTCGACCTTCCACGAGATGCCAGGAGTCAACCCTACCCTCTCCTGCCACCAATTCAATCTTATACCCAAGTCCACAACAGTCAAACAAAAGAAATGTACCCCTACCCCGAGGATTTGAGACGCGGTCGACCTCAATGTCGAAAAGCTTTTAGCCACAAGGTTTATACGCGGGCTCAAATACGCTGATTGGATCTCAAATATCGCCGACGTACCCAAAAAAAATGGCAGGATCCAAATTTGTGTCAACTTCACTAATCTTAACAAACATACAACGAGAGATACCTTCCCACTCTCCCTATCCTCTCAGTACTCCTCGATGTCGCAGCAGGCCACAAACGCTTCTTAATGATGGATGGGGCCTCTGGTTATAATTAGGTACCTATTATCCCTAAAGATCAACTTAAAACTTCTTTTATAATAGATAAAGGGCTCTATTGTTTCAACGTCATGCCCTTCAGGCGGAAAAATGTGGGTGCAACTTACCAACACCTCGTTACCACAATGTTCAAACCATTACTTGGCAAGTCTGCCGAAGTCCACATTGATGACATACTATGCAAGAGCCTCTACAAAAATACCCATATACAAGATCTGACCGACGTCTTCTCCATCCTTCGATCATACCAAATAAAATTAAGCCCTGACAAATGCTAGTTCGGCGTATCATCTAGAAATTCCTCGGTCACCTCATTAGTAAACAAGGTATATGTTAAGAGTTGAGTCCAAGCCCAAGCTAGGTACCCAACAGGGTTGGGGTGTCCTATATAGACTCCTAGCAAACCCATATGCCAAATAGGGTTATGGGGAGAGTTAGAGTAGAATAGGGAATCCTTTCTAGGTTGTCTATATATATCACTGTACTATGTACAGAGAATACGGTTAGGATAATCAATAAATCTTTTCTCTCTTTCTCTCTTGTTCATGCTTTAGTGCTATTCTGTTCTAGATTGATCATATCCCAACACATTATCAGTATGCAAGCACCAGGAACGAGGAGAGCAGATCTTTCCGTCTAATAAGAGATTTCAAGGAAACCAAGCGATTAGGAGAAGAGGTATTTTACATTCTTTTATACCAATATTCAGATCTATAATATATCATAAATCAGCATCTTTCAAAAACCTATTTTTCCCTATTTTTTTCGGATTAAAAACTAGATATTTTAGTGTTTTTTACCCTTGTTAAAGGGATGTTTTCGAACATGTATATATTTCACTGTGCAGATCATATGGAGGCAAAACATCTTTCGTTGGATAGCCTACTCTGAGATCTTTCCAACGATATATGGCACGTCTCTGGGAGATGTCCCAATCGCCGGGAATAGCTAGTTGAAACTTGGCAGTTTCACGATCAAAAACGGCGCTTTCATCAAATTATTATTATTATTATTTTTTTAAAAATATTTATTATGATGTCATCCTTATCCAAAGTGATGTCAGCCGTGACACGTGTCGAGGGCACATGGCACGATGATGTGGCGTGGCACGTGCGTGGCACGTATGGCATGTTATGGCACGTGTGTGACAAGTGCGGCATGCCGTGACAAGTGTGGCACGTGACAGTTACCGGAGGTTACAAGTGGAGTCGTCGGAGACCGGCCACCAGCTGAACGCCAAAATCTTCTCGGATTTTTGGTCAGATATGTTTGTCGGCCGGTCGCCGAAATATTATTCCCGGTGACCGGAATATTCCTTGTCGTCACCGGATCAGTGTACGTGTGTGCCACGTGCGACGTATTTGACATGTGTGCATGTATGACACGTGCGGTGCACGTGTGACCGAGTCAAACTGGATCAGACCATGTCAACCCGGTCCAGGCCTTGACCCAGACCAAGTTAAACCGGTCCAGACACTAAAACAACTTTAAATAGCCCAATTTTTGGCCAAATTGAGCCCAATTTTTTTTGAAAAATTTCTATTGACTGGACCTACCCCGTGGAGGACCCATTTTGATTTTTTTTATGCAAAATATTTTTTTAATTTTTTTTGGGAATAGGTGCCTCGTATAGGAGCATTGGCTGACTTATATGTGATATAAGTATATGGTGTAATACCTATTTAAGTATCTTTACGATAGCTAAGAGGATATTACTGGTACGCCCCTAGTATACTAATTATTATGATCGGGTATCATAGATAATACGAAACTAAGACTAATTTAGCATACGACTATGAGTCATATCTAAATCATAGTTAATTGTCAAGGACAAATAACTAGAGCTCAATTGGGAATTGACTTAGTCTTATTTATAAAAACTTGGTGTCTGAGGAACCAATTTTTCGTATCTAGGTGCAATTAGATGTTATATACATAACATTTAGAGGTATATAGACATTAATAGCAACCTATAGTACCTTAGACTGTTAGTTCAAGGACAGGCCTAATCAACTTATCCTGTGAACCCAACTAACTTTGGGATGGAACCACTTATCAGCTAAACATCTAATACCTCTCATATTCGTAGCAAATTATTCATTGGGTTAGAATATATATAATATTCTAGAACTTCAGGGCTTAGAGCATCCTTATTCTCAGAATAATGATAGTACACATTTAGTGGTTTTGAATAACTGCCTTGGCTAAGACTCTATTAAAACGCACTTTAAGGTTAAGATCACCGTTTTATGGGGTAAATTTGTGATTTATCGCTTCATAGGATATGAGCAGGGTTCACCTATAGATAATGATTGGGAATCACTAACTTCTATACTATGAATTGCCTTAAGTAATGATTAAAGATCATATACTTCAAAAGGATTTCATAAGGAACGCACACATCTGGTCATTTTGAATAGCAATCTTGGCTAAGATTCTATTAAAACGCACACCTAAGATTAAGATCGTCATTTTTACAGGGTAAAATTTAAGATTTAATTATTATAAAAGAATTTCATGAGTTTTAGAATATGAACAGGGTTCACCTTTAATATGATTGGGAAAGATTTTTTAGCTTTATTCTAAGTACTATGATTTCTCTTTAAATGCAATTGATATGTTTTGTCTCTAATTACTATATCTATATCTTGAATTATAGATGTCTGTGAAACTCACAAATGTTGAATTTCTACCATTGCTGTTCACTGGAGCCAATTACCTTACTTGGTGCATTGATGCTAATTTATTCTTGAAGTCACTTGGTCTGCAGAAGACCATTGTCATTGGCAACAAGGAAGATCCCATGGACAAAACAAGGGTTTTTTTAATCCTCCGTCATCATATTCAGGATGACCTAAAGATTGAATATCTCAATAAGGTTGAACCTGCTGACTTATGGGAAAACTTGCTGGGGCGTTATGGTCATCATAAGACCATTATGCTCCCAAAAGCACTGTACCAATGGAACACCCTTAGGTTCCACGATTTTATTATGGTTGCTGATTACAGCTCAGCAGTCCATAAAATCACTTCTACACTTGAGTTGTGTGAGAAGAAAGTCACTGATGCTGAAATGATAATGAAGACTCTATCAACCATCCATACTAGCAATATTGAGATTCAGCAACAATATCGGCGAGAGAACTTGAAGACTCATACAGTCTTGATTCAGACACTGCTCCTCTCTAAGCAAAATGATGAACTTCTGATGAAGAATCATGTTATGCGGCCCTCTGGGAGTGCGTCGTTGCCTGCGTCAAACAATGTTCAGTTTCGGGGAAACAACTCTGGACGTTGGGGATGAAGATATGGAAGAGGAAGAGGAGCCTATCAGGGATATAGGACGGGTAGAAACTCGAAACCCTTTGGCCTTAGGAGAGGTCAAGGATTTGAGAAATCCTGGACAGTAGACAATGCGAAGAAGGAAAAGTAGACTGATCAGGGATCTACTTACTTTAACTGTGGTGATACAAGGCATTTGGCATGGGAATGCCATGCACCACGGATGGCTACAGGTGACAGAGTCCAAACCCACCTGGTAGTTGTTGATACTAACTCCGCCCTTGTGGAGGTTGTAGCGTCAGATTTCTTCGACGAGACTGATGTCGTCATGGATCCACATATGGAGTAATCCGTCATGATATCTCAGTAGACATGTGATGTCACATTTGTGAGAACACTAGTAGCTTCTTGTCTCGACAGACTTGATTTACTTTTTGTTCTTAGTATTTTTGATTTTGTTGGAAACATATCATTTATATTTCAATAAAGTGCTCGTGACATACATGAGATTTATTATGTTATAATAAATTATGATTATTTAAATTTATTGCTTGGGTAGTAGTTAAATTCTATCTATAATAGTTGATCTACTACATTCAACCTTCCTATGGCTCTCTTTGCTCAATGAGCATGACCGATAATTAGATGAGTGACGATACATGTCTCAGAGACATTAGTACCACGCACTCAATCCTTTTGAGATATGCATATATTTCTTGCTTAACCTTGTGCATCAGGATGATACAAAAATCATTGGCACGACCAACATGATAGAACGTACTAAGTGCGTCAGGCTATTACTCTCTCACGGTACGATACAGGGTATCTAGGCCATTTTATAAACTAGTACATCCAGCAGGATTTTACTGAGTTTAGGGAGATACATGATAATACTTATCATGTCATGACTATCAGAGAAAATGGCAGACAAGGTTCTGTGTATTTACTCTATGTCGAAAGGTTAAAACCTGCTATTGGAACAGTATCTAATACACCCCTTCGGTGGGGATAACGAAGAGGATTATCGGGATTACATCTCAACTTTTCTTAAAAGGTGAGAAGATCCAGAGAGTATACGTGTAACGTCTATTATGACCAAGGTAGAGTAAGATCTTTAGCCTTTGCTCCAACCGCATCCAGGGAGACCCATGTGAACCTTTCCATCCACATAGTGGAAAACTTGAATATTTATGGTCATTAAAGACACATCTAGAAGATGGTTCTACTAATGCAATGTTAGCACAGCTTCTCACATAGATCATTCGATCGCAGGCTCAGTTCCTGGATTAACCGATTAAAGTTTATCGATGCGACTTGACGGGGGCATGAGAGTGTGACTCACAGGATTTTGATGAATAATTTACCGCTAAATGGGATAGATGATTGAGCATCGTGAGTACCCCATACCATACCCAACTTGGGATTGGCGGAGAACCTAATCAAGCAATTTTGGATAATTGCTAGGCCACTGTTATTACGATTATAACTTCTAGTTAGTGTGTGGGAAATGCATTTTTTCTCCTGCAACACTAATTAGAGTTCGTCCCTTAGTAAATCATCAAATTATTTTTTCCCAAAACTGACTAGTAACTGGGTCGGAGCCCGGTGTCGCCCATCTACAAACATTTGGATGTTCCGTACAGGTGCCACTCGCACCACAATGTATGAAGATGGGACCCTCAACGTCGGCCTGGTATTATCTGGGCTATGAATCACATTTATCACTGGATATTTGGACCCACTGGCGACGTATATCCTGTAGAGTAGATAATTATCACTTTGATGAGATGATATTCCCGGCATTGGGGGGAAATATGACTGTCAATGTTGCGGATGCTTCTAAGTGGTCTTGGAAAACACCATCGTTGTCTTATTTAGATCCCTATACATAAGTTAGGTGACAATAAGGTTCAACGGATTACAAACCTACAATAGGTCGTAAATGAATTGCTAGATACATTCATAGACACTATTAAGTACCATAAATGTATGTACCTATAAGTAATACGCCTGCACAGTAGAATGTTCTGGGGAACAAGTACCGCAGCAGAACGTTCAAAGGGAATTAGTACCGCAAACGAATATGAGGCTCGCACTTAGTGCAAAACACCATTGGAAGAAAGTATTCTGAGCCGGGGTGCTGCAGAATAAGGGACACATATGACTAATGGTGTAGTCGGTTCATCGAGGATGGAACTACGCATTGACAAGGTATTCATATTCGCTGTTATGCTCATCATCTAGGATGAGGATTCAAAATCACTAATTGTAAACAACTGTGTCTTGTTATACATTAACAAAAGTAGGTGCCAGGAATCCAAGCGGAGCTCAGCTTATGCATAATGCGAAATGATACCATTGAGCCTATCAATTATAAATGGGAATGGTACAGAAACATGATTAACTCAGAAAAATAATTTGGTCAAGGCAAGACTAGTTGTCTAGGAAATCTTTAAGAGATCTGGCATCGAGTGTAGTGTGACCTATTACCTGGTTATGGACGTTATAATGTTTCAGTACTTATTAGTCTGTCAAGTTATCGGGGACAAGCTAGACATGCGTCTGATGTAAATACCATGTATCTATATGAGAAACTAGATACAGATATATACATCAAGCTACCTGGGATGGTATAAGCTTCTGGAAGCAACTAAGCTTGACGCACGAGGTGTGTACGTAACAAAATTGGAAAAATTATGGTTGACTTGAAGCAATCAGGGCCCATGAGACATAGTAAGTTGATTGAGTATTTGAAGGTTAGGGACTTTGCAAATATCCTTATCTGTCCATGCGTTCTTATTTAAAACACAGATATTAACTTCATTCATCATAACAGTATACTAAATGATTTGGATATCATTAGACCTCCAGGGGAGATCGCGAGAGCCGCCGAATACCTTGGGAAGGAATTCGAAATACAAGACCTTGGGAAATCAAGAGTGTCTCGATTTACAGATCGAACATCTTGATAGTGGCACTCGTACACCAAGCAATATCTATCGGAAGAGTTATTTAACACTTCGATATGGATGTAGCACACGATGCTAAGTTGTTTATTACGCGTCCAACACTTGGGTGTGGATAACGACATTTTCCACCATCTTAATGGGGGGAAAAACTCCTAGGGCCATGGTGCTAGCTAGGAGGTGCTTTGCGATAGTTAGCTAGGTATACTAAACCCAATGACTCACTCGCAGTGAACTGCTTGGCTTGCCATAGTTAGGTTCCTACCTAAAGGCACTGGATTGAGATCAAGTACATTATGAGATATCTCATCGGCAAGAAAGACTGGGGTCTGTTCTCCAGCTTGGCAAATGAGAAATTATAGGATACGCCGATGTAGGATATTTGTCAGATCCACATAAAGACCGACTACAATTGGGTTATGTATTCTTGAATGGAGATACTGCAATTTCATGGTGATCAGTAAAGCAGACGATGGTTGCTATATACTCGAACCATGCAAAGATTCTTACATTACATGAAGCCGACAAATAATGTTTTTGGCTGTGCTCTATGATCAACCACATCAACGGGAGTTGCGGCTTAAATTCTATCCAAGATAAACCGATGACACTTTATGAAGACAATACAACTTGTATCATTCAAGTCGATGGAAAATTTATTAAAGGTGACAAGATGAAGCATATTTCACCAAAGTTCTTCCACATACACGAGTTGCAAAAGATGAATGAGATCAACGTCGTTCAAGTCTATTCAGAAGATAACCTGACTGATCTATTTACGAAGGCTCTTGCATATCCTACGTTCAAGAGATTAGTTCATTGAATCGGCATGCGAAGTTTACAAGATTTATTATCTCAGGGAGATAGATCTCAGGGAGATAAATATCAGGGAGATCGACGTCAGGGGGAGTAGTCCCAGCCTGACGTGGATGCATACGTATTGTACCCTTTTTCCTGTTACCGCAGTCTTTATCCTGGGTGGTGTTACTGGCTGAACGTTTTGATGAGGCAATGTATACGCGTCCACAATCTATACAGGGCATATGATTGTACTCTTTCCCTGTGCAACTTTTTGGCCAAGGGGTTTTGCTAGGCAGAGGTTTTAATGAGGCAAGTCGTCCTTGTATGGAACACCCCAAGGGGGAGTGTTAGGAGTTGAGTCCAAGCCCAAGCTAGGAACCCAACAGGGTTGGGGTGTCCTATACAGACTCCTAGCAAACCCATAGGCCCAATAGGGTTGTGGGAAGTGTTTGAGTAGAATAGGGAATCCTTTCTAGGTTGTCTATATATATCACTGTACTATGTACAGAGAACACGGTTATGATAGTCAATAAATCTCTTTCTTTTTTGTTCACGCTTTAGTATTATTCTGTTTTGGATTGATCATATCCCTATAGTATAGAAATTAACCTCATCCAAATTCAAGCCCTTATCGATATGCCTTCTCCTCGAACAAATAAAGACATTCAGAAGGTTGCAGGCAAAATAGTAGCCCTTAGCCGATTGATTTCCAAATCCACTAACCGTTGCGCCTGGTTGTTTTTCCTTTTACGTGACCAAGGCATCCACAAATCCAAAAAAAAAAACCCCCAACATCGATTGGGCACCGAAATGCAAACAAGATTGCATCGAGCTTAAAGCTTACCTTGGCTAATCACCCGTCATGAGCACCCCAGTCGAAGGTGAAATACTTTCCCTCTATCTTGTAGTTATTGACAAATCTATTAGTTTAGTTTTTATTAGAATAGAAGTAGGCATCGAAAAACCTGTCTACTTCATTAGTAAAATTTTGATACCAACCAAAGCACAATATACCAAACTCGAGAGACTTCTCCTTACTCTTGTCTACACTTATCAAAAGTTTAAACCCTACTTTCAAGCACACCATATGCACGTAATCTCAAGCTACTCCCTTCGAAAAGTCCTGGCCAAGAAAGGTAAATCCAGATGGGTACAACAATGGTCCGTCTACCTTGGTGAGTAGGATATCACTTTCGAGAAGTAGATATCCTAAAATGGACAAGAAATTGCTAATATTCTGGCAGACTTCCCAGTCGAAGATGCAAAGTGGAAGAACATGAAGATGACTTGCCCGAAGACCAACAACTCGACCCTTGGAACCCCCATACGGGATGGCGGCTATTTACAGATGGATCCGTAGGACCGAATGGGTCTGGGCTTGGTATCATTCAAGTAACATCATAAAATGACCGTATTCAAAAGAACTTAAATTCAACTTCGAATGCAGTAATAATGAAACTGAATGCAAAGCTTTGATACATGGCCTTGACCTAGCTCTCGAGCTGGGAGTCCCCAAACTAGCTGTCTTCACCGACTCACAACTGATCCAGCGATAGTACTCCAGTAAAAACTACGTAAAAGGTCGCATGGGCGAATATGCAAGGCTCGTCTGCTAGCGTATGGATCAACTCCCATAAAGGTCTTCAAACACACAGTACCCTCGAGGTGAAAATAAATATGCAGACGCCCTTGCCTACATAGCAACAATGCTAGGACAGTCTCATCCTCGATAACTCAGTATCGAAGTACTCAAATGCCCAAGTATCGACCAGATGGAAATTAATACCATCAATACTGGGGGCGAGAATCTTGATCCCGACGATTGGCATACCCCATTGCTCACATATTTTAGCAGCTCCACACTACCCTAAGACCCGAAGGCCAGGCAATCACTATTGGAAAACTGCCGAAGGTATACCATCCTCAAAGACCACCTACACCAAAAATCCCCAAACAGAGTACACCTCAAGTGTATATCCTAACACGAAGTAGCCACCGTCATTACAGAGTTGCATGAAAGAAATTATGGCTCCCATACCGCCGGATAATCTATAGTGCTTCGCGTAATAATACAAGGCCTATTTTGACCTAATATGAAAAAGCAGGCCGAAGACATCATCGTGAAAAAGTAGGCCTATTTTGGCCTATTGTAACAAATGTCAACTCCATGCCCACGATATCAATAGCCTCTCACAAGACCTCTCCAATGCAGCCAAGTCGCCTGGCCATTTAAACGATCGGCCATCGATCTGGTTGTCCTTTTCCTAAAGCTTTGGGAAGTAGAGAACACATCATCGTTGCCACATATTACTTCACCAAATTTGTCGGAGCCATACCATTATGTCGAGCAAGGGAAGAAGAAGTCACCAAATTCCTATAAGAAAATATCATCACACCTTTCGACTGCCCACACATGATTTGATGTAACAACGGGCCACAGTTCGTCGGCAGCAAGGTTTGAACATTTCTCAAAAACTACAACAACATCCTCTCTCCATCTATGCCTTATTACCCGCAAGGAAATGGCCAAGTCGAGGTCATCAACAAAATTATAGTCGACAATCTCAAAAAATGCATTAACGAGAAGAAGGGACCCTGGGTTCAGGTGTTACAATATGTGCTCTGGGCTTTCCACACCGCACCATAAAAATATGGGTTGTACGCACTTTCTATTGGCCTGCGGCACCGAAGTAGTCTTACCAATTTGAGGTCCCATCACGCGATCCCGACCTCCCCAATGAAGACAACGAGTTCAAACTTGGGTGTACCATGTTATGCATCGATAAAACTTGCGACTGAGCCCTTGCAACCTTGGGCATTACAAAATCTCTCTCAAAAAGTCATATAATAAGAGGGTTTGGCCATGGAGCTTTGGCATAGGCGATTTGGTTCTTCGCTAAGTCACCCCCTCCACAAAGCCCGCAATGTCAGCAAGCTAGCCGAATCTTAGGATGAGCCATACGTTGTGTATAACAAAATAGACACAGGATTCTACTACCTTATGACTGAAGGCGAGCAACCCCTACCCGACCTATAAAATACGATGCAGCTAGTCTCATACAAAAGACGTCAGCCACCACCCCTAATAACCGTTGTAACCGACGTCAGATGAATTATTAAGTGATTATGCTATACCTTCTCCATTGTATCTCTGCCATCATACATATTAATAAACTTCTTGAGTCGGTCAAACAAAGTATCCAGTCAACCCTTCGACCCGACTGGTACTTGGGGGTGACCTCGAAGTTCCTCAAAGTGTTAATTCGGGTAAACCTGAGTGGCATGAATAGTCGAAAGATTAAACATTCAAGCGTGACCACGGGGCCGACTATGTATTGCTTCGTTCAGGATCAAACCCGCGACTACAAATACTTGGGGGCGACCTCGAAGCTCAATGAACTTCTTGAGTATGTCAAACCTAAGTATCCGTCAACCCTTCGACACTACTGATACTTGGGGGAAAGCATGAAGTTCCTTAAAGTTCTGATTCGGGCAAACCCAAGTGACATGAATAGTTGATAGACTAAACATTCGGGGATGACCTCGGGGACGACAATATATTGCTTCGCTCAAGATCAAACCCGCAACTATAAATACCCGGGGGTGACCTTGAAGCTCAATAAACTTCTTGAGTCAGTCAAACCTAAGTATTCAGTCAACCCTTCGACCCGACTGATACTTGTGGGTGACCTCGAAGTTCCTCAAAGTTTTGAATTTGGCAAGCCCGAGTGGCATGAATAGTCGATAGACTAAACATTCATGGGTAACCTCGGGGTTGACCACGTATTACTTTGTTCAGGATCAAACCCGCAGCTACAAATACCTGGGGGCAATCTCGAAGCTCAATGAATTTCTTGAGTCGGTCAAACCTAAGTATCCAGTCAACCCCTTAACCCGACTGATACTTGGGGGCGACCTCGAAGTTCCTCAAAGTTTTGATTCAGGCTAACTCGAGTGGCATGAATAGTCGATAGACTAAACATTCGGGGGTGACTGATAACGATCAAAATCCGGTGTTTAGTATGGGTAAAAATCAAGTATCGTTCACTTCCGAACGGGACTTGAAAATGGTTGTCTTGTGATTCAAAGATGTAAAGCACTTATGCTAATGAAGTCAAATATTGGGTTTTAGACAATAATTAAAAAACCTAAGGAAAGAATCCACCTCAATTATACCAAATAAATAAACTAACAATAGTTACCCATAGTAAAGATAATAGTTTATGATCTTAAATCAAGTTGGTTCATCTTTTATCATGATATTTCATTTTAAACTACATAAAATGCATGACTTTCAAGTATGAAAATACGAAATGTGAAAGCATACAAATGCTAACTACAAACTGTGAATCTCTTGAAGGTTGGGCATTTAGTGTGAATAAAATAGAACTTTTAGGATAACTATATTCTTAATCACAAAACTTGGTCTATATCTCATGGACATAGACTAATAATATAATATAACAATATAGAGATGAACTTTTACAATAAAAGCTTATTTGGGTTAACACATGTAAGTCTACATATTTAGCATATTTTTGGCTTCATCTCCCCCTAGAGGAGAGACTTATTTAGCCATAAAAAATAAAGTAAAATAACAAAGTAAAGAAGAATTCATGATAAACAAGGAAGAAAAATAAGAACTTTGCTAGATGATATAAGACCTACAAAATTCTTCAAATGCTCAAAACTTTGCTTTAAGTTCTCCAACAATGCAATCTTCTCTTACTTTATTACAATAATTTTCTCAAGCTCTCAAAATTGGATGATCTTATGAGCTCACCACCTCTCATTTTATAGATGTAAGAGAGGGTTCTTACATTTAATATGAGATTTATAACCTATGCCATAAATGTACATAAATTTGTAACCTCCAAGAGTTATCCTCCAAAATTGTAACCTCCCCATGTGAGACCCTTGTGTTTGACAACTTTACATCCTTCTCCAGCAGTTCATCCATTGAGCTATACATCCCGGTATTTGCACATATTTGGTAAATGAGCTCCATGTGACCTGAAATATAAAAATTGGTTTTATAAGACTTGTTTAATAATAAAATTAAGAATAATAAACATTAAGTCATAGGGGAATAATGGTCATTTTATGTGTCCATCAAATACCCCTAAACTTAAATTTTGCTAGTCCTCGAGCAAAGAAAAGAATAAAGGCATAACTCTTTCGTGGTTAAGACGATTGCATTTAGCGTATGCAACAAGCCGTTAAACCTATAAGTTACCCATATAGGGCGAGTTTTGTCTCGTGAGGGTTTGCAGTGACTATACTCACAAAAGTCAATAAGGGCATTATAGTAGTTTAAATACTCATTAGGTCATTTCAACTAACTTATTGATATCTGATAATGGTAAAAACATTAAGAAGGTAAACCCCATAAAATTTAATTCTTTCACATATATATAATCAGAGAACTTAGAAAATTATCCAAAACTAGAGATACTACCTAATACTTAAATGAGATTTCACATATTTTTCTAATATCCTCAAGTGTTGTAAAAATAGTTACTGCACGTACAACTTTATTTAGAGGCTTTTCAGTCAATATCCAGTCATTTCGTATTTCGTGAAACAAATCAAACGATTAGTTTGACAAGTGCCATAGTCAATTCGAATCCTGTTATTGATTTTTGAGGAATAACTATAAGCCTATTTATTTTGGTACTTGTTTCCTTAGTGAAGCCTCCATAATATGAGTCGTTGGTCGACAATCCCAGCCAATTTTAAGCATGTATTTGGTAGTACATCTAGCTTAAGATAATGCTCCAAAATTTTTTAAGCATGTATTTGATGAAAATTTTAACTTTACGGTTTTTACGACCAAAATATTTAGACAACATCAAATACTTATAAGCTTACAGAAACTTACTAAAGAGTCTCATAAATTACCATAATGACCAATCTTTTCTCTAAAAAGGTGAAAAATGTGAACGATTTTACCCCACCCCCAAACTAGAAAGAAGCATTGTCCCCAATATTTGAAAACATACCTTAAAAGAAGGGAAAAAAATTAGAACATAGTACCTGATATAACATGTGCTGCCTCCCAGATAGCGCTAAGTTTATTGTCTTCAGCCAGACAAAATGAGGAACCCCCAAACTCAGTGAATGTTGGGTAAAAAAGATATGAATGTCACTCCTCATAAACTGGGTCCAGAAGCTTCAAGTCTTCATTGGTGAAGCTAAAATGTTCATAATAAGGCTTAAGCCTTTGCCCGTTCACTTTTTATATTTTGCCAGTACTCGGTTCTTCAACCTCAACTGCCCCATGTGGATATACCGTTTTAGCAATAAGAGGCCCAGTCCATCGTGATCGTAGTTTGCCAGGAAATAAATGCAACCTAGAAGAGTACAACAAGACTTTTTGGTTTGGTTCAAATGATTTTCGTAAAATGTATTTGTCATGAACCGCTTTCATGCGCTCCTTGTAAGTCTTTGCTGAATGGTATGCATCATTCTGTAGTTCTTCTAACTCATTGAGTTGAAGCTTGCGATGCAAACTGGCCTTCTCAATGCCAAAGTTCAAGGCCTTTATTGCCCAATATGCTCGGTATTCTAATTCAACTGGAAGCTGACAAGCCTTTCCATAGACTAGCCGGTAAGGGGACATTCCAATAAGTGTCTTTCAAGTAGTACGATTAGCCCAAAGAGCATCGATTAGTCCAGTTGACCAATCTTTACGGTTTGGACTTATCGTTTTTTGAAGAATATTCTTGATTTCACGATTGGAAACCTCCACTTGCCCACTTGTCTACGGATGGTACGGTGTAGCAACCTTGTGTGTATCTCCAATTTTTTTCATTAAGTTCGCAAGCATTCGACTGTTAAAATGTGACCCCCCATCACTAATTATTGCCTTCGGTGTACCAAAACGAGAAAAAATATTCTCTTTAATAAATTCAATAACAACCGAACTATCATTGGTCATGGTAGGAATAGCTTCAACCCACTTAGTCACATAGTCAATGGCTAAAAGGATGCACATGAACCCAAAAGATGGGGTGGAGGTACCTATGAAGTCAATGCCCCAAACATCAAATGGTTCAGCGATCAAAATTGGGTTTAGTGGCATCATATTCCTACGGGACAAGGCTCCTATTCTTTAACATCTATCACAAGACTTGAAAAATTTGTGAGCATCACGAAATAAGGTAGGCCAATGAAATCCATACTGTAAAATTTTTTGTAGAGGTCTTTTTGGAGCTGAACTGATCACCAGAAGCTTGGGATTAATTTTTTTTTATGACTTTGGTATGCTCAGAATCTGGGACACATCTCCTAATGTTTTGATCTGAACAATATTTGAACAGGTACGGGTCATCCCAGAAGAAGTGTCGGGCCTCACTAAGAAATTTATTCTTATCTGGCTTGGTCTAAAAACTAGGAAGGTTCCCTGTGGCAAGATAATTCGCTATGTCTGCAAACCATGGTATAGAAGACATAAAGCGAATGGAAATAAGTTGCTCGTCAGGAAAGGATATATAAGCCTTTTTGTCTATCTATGTATTTTATGGCTTAATCTTGGTTTCTTTTAAACTCAATGTTCTGTTCCTTAAAATGTTAAACCGGGTCGTGACCTCCCGGGGTCCTAGTATGCGGTGCCACACACGGGTGATGAAATACCGCTTTTTGTTTACCCTTTATCTGAAGTTCAGAATTTAAAAGTGCACAAACATCAGGCACATGAATTAAAATTGACCGCTTCGTAGGAGGGTGCGGTAAAAGAAAGTACCTGCGGGGAGGTAATTTTAGGGGCTCTTTGTTTACCCTGGTGAAACCGTTGAGATGGCACACCCGGGCACTCTGGCTCAAGTAGGCGTTGAAGAGAGGTCCTCCCCGGATGTGGGTTCCAATATTGCCCCAGCAGAAAAAAGTACAATTTTATCATCGCTTTAATTACAAACTCTTCGGAAGCTACGCTGACGACCATCCTGCGTAAGATAAAGTCCTTAGAAATAGGGAAAAGCAAAATGTCCACTAAAGTACCATTTTTTCATGCTGAGATGCAAGATTGTGCTGCGTGTGATGATGTTGGACATTATACTTAAGATTGCCCTTTGATTCATGAAATTAGGGAGACTAGGAAGGATCAGGTCAATATGTTTCTTCAAAAACCTTCCTCTTTTTCTTATAACTGGTCACATCATCAAGGGAATTCTTCTGGGAGGAATAATTCGAATAACTATTCTGGCAGACCGTATTACCAAGGGAGTAATTCAAATCAAAATCAAGGTGGTGCGTCCTTTACTCCCAATTACCAACCATTTCAGCAAAATACTCCTTATGTTCCTCCTCAGAATAGGAAACCATCTTCAGATGATGACATCCAAGCCCTATTGAAATCTAGTAACCAATTGATACAACAATTTATACAAATGAATCAATAGTCTATGAGTCGAATAAAAGCATCAATTGCTCAATTGACATCTGGGTTAAGTACTAGAGACAAAGGTACATTTCCAAGTCAAACCCAACCCAATCAGAAGGATCAAATTGAAAGTTCACACCGCAATCAGGCGAATGCGGTGATTACACTTAGAAGTGGAAAGACGGTAGACAACAAAGTTAGGATACCTGAGGACAAATCGCGTGAAAGTCCTAATCCTACTACTGAGAAAGTTGTAGAAGGAGGCAAACCTATATGTGAAGAAACCCCTTTTGTTGAGGAAGAGACTGGGCAGGTCTCGCTAAGTGAGAAAATTATCGAAAATGATCTGCCTAGAATTCTTAGGGCACCTTTTCCCCAACAGTTTTTAGTCAATATGAAGTACATTCCCGATGAAGAGGTTAAGGAGATGTTTAAGAATCTTAAGATCACTATTCCTTACCTCGATGCATTTCGACAGATTTCTTCATATGCAAAACATTTCAAGGACCTCTACACGTTCAAGAAACGTATGAATGTTTCCAAGAAAGCTTTCAATATTCATGATAGTGAAAATGTTATTCAATTGGATGCTCAGGTTAGCTCTATAATCTTGAACGAAGCACCCATAAAATATAAAGATCCAGGAATGCCGACCATTTTTTGTCACATAGGGACAAATATCATCGGGAAAGCCTTACTTGATTTAGGTGCTAGTGTCAACTTGATCCCTTATTCGGTATATGAGCAGCTAGGTCTAGAAGGACTAAAACCGACACATAGAACCTTGTAACTAGTTGATCGATCCATTAGAATTCCTAGGGGAGTTGTGATGGATGTACTTGTCCAGGTTAACGAGTTTTTCTATCCTGCCGACTTTGAGGTCCTTGACACAAACACGGTAGAAGACCCAAATACTGAGATACCTGTGATCCTTGGCCGACCTTTTTTGGCCACTGCAAATGCATTGATCAATTACCGTAGCGGAGCTATGAAGTTGACTTATGGGAATAAGACCATCAATCTGAATATCTTCAATGCAACTCATACTCCATTTGAAAATAAACCCGATGAGTGTAACATGCTTGGTACTGTTGTAAACAGTACATTTGATAGTTCCAATCCTAGGGACCCGTTAGAAGCTTGTCTTGCACATTTTGGAGATAATTTAGATGTTGATGACCTTATCAATGAGGTCTATGCCCTAAACATCAAATGGCTCAACGATTAAGATTGGGTTTAGTGGCATCATATTCCTACGGGACAAGGCTCTCATTCTCTGATATCTATCACAAGCCTTGCAAAATTCGTGAGCATCACGAAATAAGGTAGGCCAATAAAATCCATACTGTAAAATTTTTGCAAAGGTCTTTTTGAAGCTGAAGTGACCACCAGAAGCTTGGGAATGACAAAATTCTATGACTTTGGTATGCTCAGAATCTGGGATACATGTATTAATGATTTGATCAGAATAATATTTAAACAGGTACGGGTCATCCTAGAAGAAGAATTGTTGAGGCCTCACTAAGAAATTTATTCTTATCTGGCTTGGTCAAAAAACTAGGAAGATACCCTGTGGCAAGATAATTCGCTACGTCTGCAAACCATGGAACATAAGACATAGAGCGAATGGACACGAGTTACTCGTCAGGAAAAGACTCACGAATAGGTAATGACCTATCTAAAGAATCATTGTCTATTTGAGAAAGGTGGTCAGCTACCACATTCTCGTCACCTTTTTTTATCCCGAATCTCAATATCAAACACCTGAAGTAATAATATCTATCAGATTAAGTGTTGTTTGGCGTCCTTCTTGGTAGGAAGGTGTTTGATAGCAACATGATCCGTATAGACTATTAATTTAGAACCTATGAAATAAGAACAAAATTTTTCTAGAGCAAAGACTATCGCTAGAAGTTCTTTCTCTGTGGTTGTGTAATTGAGTTGCGCATCATTAAGAGTTTTACTGGCATAATAGATGGCACGCGGAAGGTTATCAATGTGTTGTGCCAAAACATTACCAATGGCATAGTCAGATGCATCACACATCAACTCGAAAGGTTCGTCCCAATTTGGAGGTTGGATGATGGGTGATGATGTTAGACGTGTTCGGAGATTCTCAAAAGCTTTAAGATACGAATCATGGAATAAAAAGGTGGTGTCCTTGGCGAGGAGAGTGCTGAGGGGTCGAGCAATTTTTCTAAACTCTGGAACAAAACGTCGATAAAATCCTGCATGCTCCAAGAATGAATGAACATCCTTGACTATTCGTAGGGGTGGGAGACTAGATATGACATTGATCTTGGTTTTATCTACTTCGATTCCCTTTGCTGATATGACATGTCCTAATACTATGCCTTTTTTTTTACCATGAAGTGACATTTTTCCCAATTTAGAACAAAATTTTTCTATTGGCACCTAGAAAGAACTATAGATAAGTGGTGGAAACATTGGTCAAACAAATCTCCGAAGAGGGAGAAGTCATCCATGAAAATCTCAAGGAAACGCTCAGCCATGTCAGAGAAAATGTTCAACATACATCGCTGAAATGTTGCTGAAGCATTGCATAACCTAAATGGCATGCAGTGATAGGCAACGGTTCCAACAGGACAAGTAAACGTTATTTTCTCTTGGTCCTCTAGAGCGATGGGTATTTGATTGTAACCAGATTACCCATCAAGAAAATAATAGTATTCATGACCGGCGAGACATTCACGCATTTGATCCATGAATGGTAAGGGAAAATGATCTTTTCGAGTGATCGAATTGTGTTTTCAATAATCTATACACAGTCGCCACCCTGTGGTCATGCGCGTAGGAACAAGATCATTGTGATCATTCTTCACAACAGTGATTCCATACTTTTTGGGAACAACATAAATTGGGCTTATCCATGGGCTGTCAGAAATAAGATATATGATTCCAGCATCAAGTAGTTTCAAAAATTCTTTTCTCACAATCTCAGCCATAGTCGGGTTAAGCCTTCATTGTTCTTCTCTGGACTTCTTGGCATTATCTTCGAGTTTTATCTTGTGCATGCACACAGAAGGACTATTACCCTTAATATCTGAAATGTCCCATCCAAGTACTTTTGTGCTTCCCTTTAATGTACGCATTAATTTCTCTTCATTCTCAGGTTCTGGGTCGGATGCTATGATAGCAGGAAAAGTTTCATTAGGTCCTAGGAGCCATATTTGAGATTTTCAGGGAGAGGTTTAAGTTCTAACCTAGCGGGAACTTCCTCCGCTTCTGGAACATGATCTTTGACTTTCAACATTTTAACATTATCATTGCTATCCAAAATAGGAACAGAATCCAACAAGGCATTAACCTTATTGATGAGGTTATCAACATCTAAATTATCTCCAAAATGTGCAAGACAAGCTTCTAACGGGTCCCTAGGATTGGAACTATGAAATGTACTGCTTACAACAGTACCAAGCATGTTACACTAATCGGGTTCATTTTCAAACGGAGTATGAGTTGCATTGAAGATATTCAAATCAATGGTCTTATTCCCAGAAGTCAACTTCATAGCTCCGCTACGGCAATTGATCAATGCATTAGCAGTGGCCAAGAAAGGTCGGCCAAGGATCTTAGGTATCTCACTATTTGGGTCTTCTGCCAGGTTTGTGTCAAGGACCACAAAGTCGACAGGATAGAAAAAATCGTCAACCTGGACAAGTACATCCATCACAATTCCCCTACGAATTCTAATGGATCGATCAGCTAGTTACAAGGTTCTATGTGCCGGTTTTAGTCCTTCTAGACCTAGCTGCTCATATACGGAATAAGGGATCAAGTTGACACTGACACCTAAATAAAGTAAGGCTTTTCAGATGCGATTTGTGCCTATGTGGTAAGAAATTATCGGCATTCCCGGATCTTTGAATTTCATGGGTTCTTTGTTAAAGATTATAGAGCTAACCTGAGCATCTAATTGAATAACATTTTCACTGTCATGGACATTAAAACTTTTCTTGGAAATATTCATACGTTTCTTGAACGTGCAGAGGTCCTTGAGATGTTTTGCATAGGAAGGAATCTGCCGTAATGCATCGAGGAAAGGAATAGTGATCTTATGATTCTTGAATATCTCCTTAACCTCTTCATCGGGAATGTTCTTCTCTTTGACTAAAAACTGTTGGTGAAAAGGTGTTATAGGAATTCTAGGCAAATCATTTTTGATTATCTTCTCACTTAGCGAGACTTGACCAGTCTCTTCCTCTGCAGAAGGAGTTTCTTCACATATAGGTTTGCCTCCTTCAACAACTTTCTCTGTACTAGGATTATGACTTTCACGTGATTTATCCTCAGGCATCCTTACTTTGTTGTCTACAGTCTTTCCACTTCAAAGTGTAATCACCGCAATCGCCTGATTGTGGCGTAAACTCTTGGTTTGATCCTTCGGATTGGGCTTGGTTTGACTTGGAAACGTATCTTTGTCTCTAGTACTTAACCCAGATGCCAATTGTGCAATTGATGTTTCTATTCGACTCATGGATTGCTGATTCATTTGCATAAATTGTTTTATCAACTGGTTATTGGATTGCAATAGGGCTTGGATGCCATCATCTGAAGATGGTTTCCTATTCTGAGGAGGAACGTAAGGAGTATTTTGCTGAAAAAGTTGGTGATTGGGAGTAAAGGACGCACCACCTTGATTTTGATTTGAATTACTCCCTTTGTAATACGGTCTACAAGAATAGTTATTCGAATTATTCCTCCCTGAGGAATTTCCTTGATGATGTGACTTGTTATAAGGAAAAGCGGATGGCTTTTGATGAAACATATTAACCTGACCTTTCCTGGTTTCCCTAATTTCATGAATCAAAGGGCAATCTTGAGTATAATGTCCAACATCATCACACGCAGCACAAGCTTGCATCACAGCATGAAAAATTTGTTCTTTAGCGGACATTTTGTTTTTCCCTATTTCTAAGGACTCTATCTTACGCAGGATGGTCGTCAGCGTAGCTTCCGAATTGGAGTTAGATCCAACTCCAAAGGCATTACCCCCCTTTTCTTGAATATCTTTTAATCTCATGGTGCCCCAGGTTTGCAATTTTTTAGCCATCTCTTCTATGAAATCCAAACCCTCTACATCATTCTTATTAGTAAATTTCCCTAAACAAAACAATTCTACAGTTCTCTTAGTTTCAGCATCTAATCCATCATAAAGGTTTCTAGTTAGGACCTAAGAGTCGATACCGTGATGAGGGTACTGTAGGATCAGTCCCTTATATATCTCAAGATAATCCTTTAAGCTTTCTCCATGAAGTTGGGTAATCCTAAGAATGGCCTTAAGAAGAGTCTCAGTTTGCTCCCCGGCAACGGTGCCACTTTGGTAACGGTCAAAATCTGGTGTTTAGTATGGTAGAAATTGAGTGTCGTTCACTTCCGAATGGGACTAGAAAAAATTTTTATCTTGTATTTCAAAGAGGTAATATACTTATGCTAAAGAAGTCAAATATTGGGCTTTAGACAATAATTAAAAAACTTAGGGAAAGAATCCACCTCAATTATACCAAATATATAAACTAACAATAGTTACCCATAGTAAAGATAATAGTTTATGATCTCAAATCAAGTTGGTTCATCTTTTATCATGATGCTTCATTTTAAACTACATAAAATACATGACTTTCAAGTATGAAAATTCGAAATGTGAAAGCATACAAATGCTAACTACAAACCGTGAATCTCTTAAAGGTCGGGCATTTAGTGTAAATAAAATAGAACTTTTAGGATAACTATATTCTTAATCACAAAACTTGGTTTATATCTCATGGACATAGACCAATAATATAATATAACAATATAGAGATGAACTTTTACAATAAAAGCTTATTTGGGTTAACACATGCAAGTCTACATATTTAGCATATTTTTGGCTTCATCTCCCCCTAGAAGAGAGACTTAGCTAGCCATAAAGAATAAAGTAAAACAACGAAGTAAGAATTCATGATAAACAAGGAAGAAAAATAAGAACTTTATTAGATGATATAAGACTTACGAAATTCTTCAAATGCTCAAAACATTGCTTCAAGTTCACCAACAATACTCTATTCTCTTACTTTATTACAATAATTCTCTCAAGGGCAAAGGTTCCAAAAGGACAAGCAAACGTGGTTTTCTCTTGGTCCTCTAGAGCGATGGGTATTTGATTGTAACCAGAATACCCATCAAGAAAACAATAGTATTAATGACAGGCAAGACGTTCAAGCATTTGATCCATAAATGTTAAGAGAAAATGATCTTTTCGAGTGATCGAATTGAGTTTTCTATAATCTATACACACTCGCCACCCTGTAGTCATGCGAGTGGGGACAAGATCATTGTGATCATTTTCACAACAGTGATTTCAGACTTTTTAGGAACAACATGAATTGGGCTTACCCATGGGCTGTCAGAAATAGGATAAATGATCCCAGCATCAAGTAGTTTGAAAATATCTTTTCTCACAACCTCATCCATAGTCGGGTTAAGCCTTCGTTGTCCATCTCTAGACTTCTTGGCATTATCCTCGAGTTTTATCTTGTGCTTGCATACAGAAGGACAAATACCCTTAATATCTGAAATGTTCCATCCAAGAGCTTTTGTGTTTTCCTTAAATACGCGAATTAATTTCTTTTCATTCTCAGGTCAAGGTCGGATGTTACGATCGCAGAAAAAGTTTTATTAGGACCTAGGTAAACATATTTGAGATTTTTAGGAAGGGGTTTAAGTTCTAACCTAGCGGGCACTTCCTCCACATCTGGAACAGGATCTTTGACTTTCAGCATTTCAACATTATCATTTCTATCAAAAATAGGAACAAAATCCAACAAAGCATTAGCCTCATTGATGAGGTTATCAGCATCTAAATTATCTCTAAAATGTGCAAGACAAGCTTTTAACCGGTCCCTAGGATTGGAACTATGAAATGTACTGTTTGCAACAGTACCAAACATGTTACACTCATCGGCTTCATTTTCAAACGGAGTATGAGTTGCATTGAAGATTTTCAAACGGGTCCCAAAGAATGATTCTCTCGAAATTGGATGATCTTATGAGCTCACCACCTCTCCTTTTATAGATGAAGGACAGGGTTCTTGCATTTAATATTAAATTTATAACCTATACCATGAATGTACATAAATTTGTAACCTTCAAGAGTTATCCTCTAAAATTGTAACCTCCCCATGTGGGACCCTTGTGTTTGGCAACTATACATCCTTCTCCAGCAGTTCATCCTTTGGGCTATACATCTTGATATTTGTACATATTTGGTAAATGAGCTCCATGTGACCTGAAATATAAAATTTTTATTTATAAGTCATGTTTAATAATAAAATTAAGAATAATAAACATTAAGTCATAGGGGAATAGTTGTCATTTTATGTGTCCATCAACAAGTGTTAGGAGCAGTTGCTCGAGTTTTGTATATCGTGTTTCAGCCGGTGTGAAAGTTTTGTTGATGAAGTAGATAGGTTTCTCGATACCAACCTCGAGTCAGATAAGGACTAATCAAATAGAAGTATCGGTAATCGCAAGATACAAGGAAAACATTTCGCCTTCAATGGGGGTACTCATGATAGGTGGTTGACCAAGGAAAGTTTTGAGTTTGGGAAAGGCTTACTCGTAGCCGAGTGTCTAATTAACTTCAGGGTTTTTCTTTTTGGCTTTATGAATGCTTTTGTCGCGTAGGACGGAAAATAACCAAGCGCAGCGGTCAGAAGATTTTGAGATAAAGTGGTTCAGAGCCACATTCTTGCCAGCTACCTTTTGGAGATCTATCTTGGTTCGGAGAGAAGGCATATCAACAAGGGCTCGAATTTGGGTAGGGTCGATCTCGATGCCTCGTTTGCTAATGAGATGACCCAAGAACTTTCCTGAGGATACGCCCAATTGGCACTTGTCTGGGTTTAATTTTATGCTGTATGATCTAAGTATCGAAAGAACATCGGTCAAGTCTTGTATATGGGTATGTTTTTGGAGACTTTTACACAACATGTCATCGATATAAAATTCGATCGACTTGCGAAACAGAGGTTTGAACATAGTGGTAACAAGGCGATAGTAAGTGGCACCCAGGTCTTTAAGGCCGAAGGGTACCACATTAAAATAATAAAGCCCCTGGTCTGTGATAAACAATTTTTTAAGTTAATCTTCAGGAATGAGGGGTACCTGATTGTAACCCAAAGCCGGGTCCATCATAGATAGGCGTTTAGGGCCGGCTGTCGCGTCCAAAAGCACTGAAATGATCAGGAGAGGAAAACTGTCTTTCGGCGGGTATTTACTGAGATTGGTGCAGTCGACGCAGATTTGGATCTTGCCATTCTTCTTTTGGATAGCGATAATATTTGAGATCCAATTGGCGTACTTGACTTCTCTTATAAACCCAGTGGCTAGGATTTTTTTGACCTCGAGCTTCACTGCTTCTCGAATCCTCAGGGCCAAAGTAGGTTTCTTATGTTATACAAATGTAGATTTGGGGATGAGGTCAAGTCAATGGAAGACTAGGGTGGGGTCAACGTCGGGCATCTCATGAAATGACCAAGCGAAGACATCTTTATTTTCTCGAAGGAACATGGTTAGTTTGCAACTTTTGGCAGTATCCAAAAAACTGCCAATAAATGTACCTCGACCAGGGCCGCTAAGTTTGATGTAAACTGTAGGTTCGACAGGTATGGTAGAAGGGGCTAAGGTGGTGGGGAGAGGGAGGTACAATGACTCCTATGGCTTAGCAAGTTTTTGGGTAAGGTTAATCTCGAGGTGCTCGCATGAGCGAGCTAAGCGTTGGTTATCCTTTATGTTCTATGTACTGCATGGGTACTAAATTATAATGTCTTATGGTAGATAGAAGGTATGGCTTTCATGACATGAAGCCAATCACACCCTAGAATGCCAAGATATTTAGATTTCTTATCGATGACAAGAAAACTAGTTTGCAAGGTTACAGGGCCGGTGGTGACAGGGAGGCTAAGTCGGCCAACGGTGACCTCTGTGAAGCTATTAAAACCTTTGAGTTCGACGTTGGCGGGTGTAATAGGATATGATTTTTGCATAGCGTGAATGATTTGGAGGAAGAGTACGCCCCCTGTACTACCTGTATCGATGAGCATCGTATGGAGGATGAGGTGCTCGACTTTAATCAGAATAGCTAAGGGGTCTGAATGGGGAAAACGGACGTGAAAAGTATCGCAATCGATAAAGGATATACCTTCGGGTCGAGGGCGGTGGCTAGATTCGGGGACACCAAGATGGATCGAGCCAACCGGTATGACAGTGAGGGCACCCTCAGTACCAAGGTAGGCCAGAGGGATTTGGGGGTGGGCCCCAAGTTGTACGCAGGTTGAGGCGTGCGAAAGGGCGGGTACCCAAGAACGCATGGGAGCATCCTGGATTTGGACTTGGTGAAGTTCATGAACTGCATGGCACGGTTTGTCCAGGGCTTGATGTTATCTATCATTGTCATTTAAACGGCAGTGCCGTTCAGCCATAAGTTCCTGCCGGTGATCCTCATACTCAATACGTAGCTTGTTAGTGTGGCGCTCCTCGGCTTGAGCGAATTGTTGGCTAATGAGGTCAAGTTGGGTAGCAATACTGCTGGTAGAGTTATCAATAATGGCAGGGGCTGAACGAAGGGTGGTGGCTATAGAATATGGCTATAAGAGGAAAGAAAAAGGGATTGGAGAGGGAGGGTATAGCATAGACGCCGCCAAATATAGTTAGGCGATTTTATAGCGAGGAAACCTTGCTCCAACACCTTGAGAGTTATCTTCGTTATGGGCCTTAACGAGTATATAAGATAATAATAAGAAAGATTACTGCTCTAACATACTTGTGTGGCGTCCATGAATTGTTATTCTTCACAACCTCTAGCAAGGATTTGAATGGAAAATTGTATATATATTGATTTAGGCAATAGTTTAAATCGAGAGAAGGTTAGATGATACTCGTAGGTGATGTTGGAAGGGTTTTTGGTAGAGTTTTTCTAACCACTCTACCGTGCTTCTCCTTTCCTATTAATAGGAGATAGGAAAAGGTGAGTCACCATGTGAGGTCAGATTACATGGGACAGTTGTCCTGTACGTTAAGTCAGTTCTAACACTATAGCTATTTGGCGGCATGTTTTTACAATTCTGTCTGGTGAACTGGCTGTCAGGTATGTCTGCCTTTGACCAAGTAATAATATAGTCGAACCCTATCTGGAATTAGTGTTGACCGACTATCTTTGGCTTTGGCTTCGACTAACTTTGATGTAGCCTTTGAGTATTCGAGTGTTTGGTTAATCTCGGAAGGCCTCAGGTAGATCACATGCTTTTGGTTGTTTTATTGGTTCCCTGAGCTTTGAGTCTCTTTGTAGGCTTTGATGTAGCCTTCGAGTATTCGTCTAGTCTTAGGAGGCTGTGAGTAGACTACTACAGACATGATCTCAAGCCTGCAATCAACTGTTTCTACTCATACAATCGGACAGGTACACACATCAATACCTCGAGTAGATCCCAGAGTTGAAGTTCATATTGGTGCTATTGAATATAATTATAGGGACCTATCCCTCGATCTAACCTAATTTGAACTATTTCCAGCTTGAAATACCTCCATATCAGACTCACACATTCTATATGTGATACAAATAGTCATCATTGATACCTACGCCTCGAACTGATGAAGAACGTGGGTCGAGTACAACATAAAAGCATGAACAAGTCAAAGACACCTGTCTCTCACGAACTCAATAGTTACTCAGTCAAACACCACTTACCACGTTGTTCAGAGAATGAGCTACAACACGATAGATAGCTGTAGATAAGGCCTTTATAAAGAAAAAGTTCCAGAAGAGATAGAGAGTAGAAAAAGATAAGAGAAATCACCAAGAAAACTATTTTTCTACATTCTCAAAACATCAAACTTCTTATTTACAAGATCAAGTATTTCTATTTAGAAATCACTTGTAATAAGATATCAGCCTTAAGCAATAAAAGTCATTATTACTAAAACCGTTAATGGTTTTATCTATTCAAAGGTTTTCCATGCTAAATCACCTATGTCATTTCTTATCTTGTATTAGTTTTTTCACATAAACATTGGTGTAAGAGTAGATACCGAGCTATCTTGTGCTTGCGAAATTAGGCCATTACATTTGGCACCGTCTGTGGGAAAGAAGAGATTTCTACTATATCCTAAGGCATGCATTCACTCTACTACCAACTTCAATAATTGTCACTTCCTGACATCCAACAACCGGAATCCAGCTCGATCTTATAGTTGAGCCAGAACAACTTACATAACTACGAGAGACTCTCCATACCGAAACAAAGAAGCGCAATGAGCTCAAACGTCAGTTAACTCTTGACCAAGAGCTCTGTGGGAAGGAACTCGAAGCTGAGCGACAAGCTCATTTGACAGCTTCCAAATGACATGAAGACCCGATGACAACCATGCAGACTGTGTTACAAGCTCTACAAGGCACTCAACAGGTTCCTTCAACAAGGGATTGTCATCAATTGCCATAAACCTCTTGGGTTTCTACGAGGGGCAGATTGGGACCTCGTGGAGCCTCCAACAAATCTATTTACAGAAATATTTAGCACGAGCATCAACCTTCCATTCATTTGGGTGGTGAAGTTCATTGTGAAATAAACAGAGGTCACTGATTTTCTAATCGTCATGAGGAAGAACAGCGACCTAGACCTCGAATTACAGTACGTGATCGATAGAGTGAGGGTTCCGACACTCAAAATTCTCAACCTCCTCGTCAAGCCACTCAACTGGCACATCAATATGTCACACAAGAGTATATGGATTAGTGAATCAAGGAGTTGATCGAAGAACAAGTTCTGGGCACTACATACAACCTTACCAGGATACAAGGGAGTCCGATTGCCAAAGAACTTTTCGATATAGAAATACCGAAAGGTTTCCATACTCCAAAAATTCATAAATACAAGGCACCGATCCAAAGGAGCATATTCAGCAATACTGTGATTCATTAGGGTTGTATTCCACTCTCAACCACATTCTCTGCCATTTGTTTGCAATAAGTTTACAGGAAGAACCGCTCTGGTGATTCTAATCTATACCTAAAGATTCTATACTAACATTCGACAAGCTACAGAAACAATTCATTATGACGTATGCTCACAATAGAGACAAAGAGGAGAATTTATATTCTCTTATTAGTCCTAAACAGTCACACGGAGAGAATCTCAAGGATTTCACAAAGAAGATTTTGGAGTTCGCACATAAAGTTGACAATCTCGGTCATAAAATAGCTATTACTGCTTTCACCAACACGCTCCAGCTTGACTATAAGGCCAAAGAACACCTCTTCCTCAACAAACTTGCAACCTTGGATGATATGATCACCAAGGTCAATGGTTATGTCGACATGGTAAGGATGATGTCCGAAAGGTATAAATCTACTAAATATGTCGAAACCACCAATGGTCCACCTGCAGAGCGAAGCATTGATCCGAAGGAGGATCAGGGTGATCAATAACACTCCAAGGGAAATACTGGCTACCCTCAGAAAGGCTGTTTAATACCCAAACCAGTCCTCCCAAAGATGAATGTTCGAATCTCCACAATTTTTCCAATCCTCTCCAAGGATAAGCTGTACCGTCCATCTCAACCATTGGAACCAATCGAGAACCGCCCGTACTTTATGCATTAGAAGGTAAACAATCATTCTGCTGACAACTACTATACTTTACAGTGGTTACTGGAATTCATTTTCAAGGAGGGACGGATGTTCGAGTACATTATCGACCTAGAATCATATAAGGATAGCAACTATATAAAGTAGCTCGAAGTAGTCCATGTCAAAGATCAAGCTGAGGGGAAACATCATTACCATATGTACTACAACAACATGACCAAAATCCATCAGATAACCAACTTTTGCCGATTCAAGCGTAGGAGTCTATCAGAATGTTGCGATCTCACACCTCAAGATAAAGAAGCCAAGCTTCAACCTAAGTTGAGTAATCGCTGGATTGGGATCTCCTTTGAAGATTGTGACATTAGTCATGTAAAATTTCTACATCATGATTCATTAGTCATAGTGCTCAAGATGAAGAAGTTTTTCATGCATACAATGATGATCGAAACTGGAAGCGGTATTGAGATTCTCATTTAGAGTATAATAGACCAAATGGGATTGGCCGATCAAGTTATTCTAAGGGACACTGCTATTAGTGGATTCAATGGTTCTAAAGAAGAGCGAGTAGGCAAGATCATCTTACCTATTACCATAGGACCAGCCACCATCGACATCGTCTTCTACGTCATCAACGCCAAATCACATTATCTCAAGATTTTGGGTTGCTGTTGGATTCACAACATGGAAGCAATCACTTCTACCTATCATTAAACACTTTACTTCAAGCGCAATGATGGTATCTAAGAAATCAAGGGTAGTCAAAATCTTTCTCAGGCTTGTAAAAATACTGTTTCTGCAATTCTAGATGCTTCAGACAGATACGCTATATAACAATTACAAAAAGCTGGTTACCTTGATGATCAGCCTTCAACAGAAAAGCCTACATAATTCCTCAATATTGATAGACCTAGTAAAGGTACTTTTACCGATAACAAACTGGTTGAGCATGATGCGGATGCTCTCATTCAATATTTATGACTAAATCGAGATGTTTTTGCGTAGACTTTTGAAAAGATGCCTGGGGTCAATCCGGCCAAGTCATTTCACAAATTGGCCATTACCATCAACACAATGGAGGTCCAACATAAATAGTGACGACTATCACCTCACCATCGAGATGAAGTTAACATGAGGATTGAGAAATTATTCAAAGTGGGATTCATTCAAGAAGCCAAATATCCAGATTGGATATCCAATATCGTCGATGTCCTAAAGAAGAATAGAAAAGTCCAAGTTTGTATAGATTTTACAGATCTAAACAAACACACTCCGAAAGACAGTTTCCCTCTTCCCAACATCTATCAAATACTTGATTATACTGCAGGTTATGAACTTCTATCTATGATGGATGCTACTTCTGGATACAATAAGATTCTACTCTTGGAAGAAGATCAAGAAAAGACTACTTTTATCACTGAAAGGGGACTTTATTGCTACAAAGTCATACCCTTCGGATTCAAAAACGCAGGCGCGACTTATTAGCGGTTGATAACTATTATGTTCAAAACACATTTTGGGAATATCGTAGAAGTCTACATTGATGATCTCTTGCGCAAGGGCATACAGTTGGTCAACCATATTACAGATCTCAACACAATCTTTAACATTCTTCGATCTTACTGGATTCGGCTCAACTCTGATAAGTATCAATTTGGAGTACATTCAGGCCGATTTCTTGGCCATCTCATCAGCAAGAAAGGGATTGAGGCCGATCCAGATCAAATTTGAGCTCTCCTTAACATGCCATCTCCAAAGACGATGAAGGACGTACAAAAACTTGCCAGCAAGATTGAGGCTATCAACCAATTTGTTTAAATATCTTCAGATCGTTATCGTTGGCTGCTCCTACTACTCTGCAGTTGAACCAAGGGAGGAAAAGCTTAGCCAAATGTAGAGATCCAATGGACATCAGAATACGAGGTAATTTTTTAGGATATCAAAACTTATTTGGGGAAGTCTCCCATAATGAGTATCCCGGTAGATAATGTGGAACTGATCATCTACCTCGCGGTTACATATACTTCTATCAGCTTGGCTCCTATTCGAATTGAAGGAAAAATTAAGAGGCCAATTTACTTCATCAGTAAAACCCCCACTCCAGCAAAAACGAGGTACTCTAAAATCGAGAGAATCCTTCTAACTCATATTTAAACTTCATAGAAACTTAAGCACTACTTTCAAGCTCATTCAATCAAAGTCATGACAAACTACCCACTTCAGAAGGTTTTGTCCAAGAAAGAAAAATCATTAAGAATGTAACAATTGCCTATCAGTTTGGGAGAACATCATATCAAGTTCGAATAACATCATTCCTAAAAGGGTCAGGCCATTACAAATTTTCTCACAAATTCTCCAATGGAAGATCCTGAGTGGGAGGAGCACGATCCTGACCATGCAGAAGAAATTTTAGAAGATCCGCCCACCAAAACATTTGACGAGTGAGTTGAATAGATTACAAGGAAAGGGTAGAGCTTATTACAGATGGTTTAGCAGGACCCTCAGGGTCAGGAATTGGAATCGTATTAATTACCCCTTCCATTGACAGAATTGAAAAATCAATCCATTTAAATTTTAACGCCTCTAACAATCTCACCGAATATAAAGCTCTCATTCATGGACTGGACCATGCACTTGAGCCCGGTGTTCCAGAACTCTTAGTCTACACAGATTTACTACTTATTGTCCACCATTACTTTGAGTAATACAAGAAGAATGGCAAGATTATTGAATATGCAGCCCTCATTGCAGATAGGATGAACCAGTTCGTGAAAGCCACTCTCGAATATCTTCCTCAAGGTGAAAATTGACATGCCAATTTCTTGGCTTATCTAGCCGGGGTCTTGGGTACAAAAGCTAGATATCTCCAGATCGAAGTGATATCAACCCCCAATACTGGTCAAATTTCTGTATACATGATCAACACTAGGGGAGATAAAGAGGAGGACGACGATTGGCGAATGCCCTTCCTTGTTTACCTTGGCATCGACAATTAATGTAAATGACCCCTTCCAGCAGATCCAGAGGAGTACTGACAGCTGATCGTAAACTCAAAGTGCATCTCCGGCAAGAAAGTAGACGAGATGCTTTGCGATTTACATAAAGGGACTTGTGGCTCCCATGCCGCAGGTCGATCACTCACAAACAGAGCCATTACACTAGGAGTATTCTGGCTAGGCATGCGCAAATGGACAAATTATACGCTCCTCTGCACTCGAACTATATGCAAGAATGGTGTTTTGCCCATTCAAAAGATGGGCGTTCGATGTTGTTGGTGAATTTCCTAATTCTCCAAGTAACCGTCGATACCTACTCATATCTAAAGATTATTTTACAAAATGGGTTGAAGCAGTTCTACCCTATCGAACTAGAGAAGAAGAGGTCATCTATTTTATTTGGGAACACATCATTACTCAGTTTGGATGCCCCCACCTAATTTGTATCGATAATGGGCCACAATTCGTTAGATAAAAAGTTGTAGCTTTCCTCAGCAAACACAACATTATTCACTCACCATCCAATCCCTATAACCCTCAAGGTAATTACGAAATCAAAATAACCAACAAAGCCATCCTGGATGGACTCAAGAAAAGGCTTCACTCATAAAAAAAGTAAACTGGGTACGAGAGCTTCCTCCTCGTCTATGGCACCGAAGCTGTACTTTCATAATCGATGATCTTGTCCTCATAAAAATCCCTCAACACAGAAAAGAAGTACATGCCGGAAAACTAGCCAAAAATTGGGATGGTCCATTCCTAATCACTGGCCTCACTAACTTGGGTTCATATTATCTCATGACCGAAAAGGGAGTCCATATCTCAAATCCTTGGAACACTAGACGACTAAAATGGTACTATCGTTAAGTCCCTCACTACTCCATTTCTAATTCTCATTTTTTCCATTCAAAAAGTAAGATTTTTATCTCCATCCAATGTACATCCAATTCTATTCAATGAAAACTTCCAAGTTTTTCCCACACGACTCCTTACTTACGTAGACAATATATTGATTAAAGCAAAGATAATGCTAACTTTCAATCGACCTCTATTCCGGCTAAAGTAATGGTAAAACTAGCTTTGATCGACTTTATCATATTCTACGATTCAAGCAAAGGTAATACTAGTTTTGAATCAAAGAACTCTACTAGACATAAGATAAATCAAATGTAAAACTAGCTTTCATCTCTTAATATGGCTGCAATAATTATACTCTGCGATTAAAACAAAGGTAATGTTAGTTTTCAATCAAAAAACTCTACCAAACATAAGATAATGTAAAGGTAAAACTAGCTTTCATCTCTCAATATGGCTGCGATAATTATACTCTGCTATTAAAACCAAGGTAATACTAGTTTTTAATCAAAGAACTCTGCCAGACATAAGATAAAGCAAAGGTAAAACTAGCTTTCATCTCTCAATATGGCTGCAAAAATTATACGTTATGATTAAAACAAAGCTAATACTAGTTTTCCATCAAAGAACTCTACCAGATATAAGATAAAGCAAAGGTAAAACTAGCATTCATCTCTCAAAATGGCTACGAAAATTATACTCTGCGATTAAAACAAAGATAATACTAGTTTTCAATCAAAGAACTCTACCAGACATAAGATAAGGCAAAGGTAAAAATAGCTTTTATCTCTCAATATGCCTGCGACAATTATACTCTACAATTAAAATGAAGGTAATACTAGTATTCAATCAAAGAACTCTACCAGACATAAGATAAATCAAAGGTAAAACTAGCTTTCATCGCTCAATATGTCTGCGATAGATACTTTTTCAGGTTACATATGCAGCAACTATAATGGATTCGTTTTACTTTCTCCTATAATAGGAAGATGATTAACCATAAATTCTTAAGCTCAAGCAGCCACAGTGACCCTTCCCTGCTCTACCAAGTCAGTAGGTCAAGAACTAAACTTCATTTCCCTAGAGAATATATTGGTTTATCGATCTATATCAGCCTTACAAATATATCCTCTATCCAAAAAACAGTCGTGCAAGGTATCTCTCTCTAACTCAAGCCTTTTTACCTCCTATACAAAATAAGCGATCACTGCCATTAACACCTTTGAGCGCGATACCTCCGGCATAACCATCTTTCAAAAATTGTCTCTTGCCACTTGATGGTGCTTTTTTAACCTCTTAAAATGTGATTCTTGCCATTCCATTTGAGTATTTGTGCGAGACATAAATTCGATGCTCTTTTTTGTCTTTTAATCAGCCTTAACTAATTCATCACCCTCAATTCTGCCACCTGAGCGCAAAGTTCCAAGAGCTCCCTATTAAATTCTTCCCCTGCAGGAGATTATTTTAACAGTTCATCTTTTTAGTTTATCAAGATCTCCTTACCTCTGATAACCCGCTCTAACACTTGTTCCCTTGAAAGAGCAGTATCCAAGTTACTTTGGCACTCCCTTAACCGCTTATTTTCTTTTTGCACATGACCTTATGTTTGAGCCATATTTCCCTCCAGCTTTTTGATTTAAGCTGATAGGCTAACTAAATTCGCTTGAATAATGGAGACCCTGGCATCACCTTTATTCTTCCCCGAGCACTCTCCAGCCTCGGTATTTTTGGCACGCAAATTGGCCTGAGCCAAATCGGTCTTCAACTTTGCTACCCTCTCATTCAGCTCATCACATTTCCTTTGCACCAACTGGAACTCTATATCTTTAGCTAGTAAAATTGTAGTCAGCTGTACAACTGCAAGTTCAGAGTTAGATAAGTCATCTCGAGCTTTCTTCAGCTCGTTATCTTCTCAGTCATTTTATTCTTCAACCGCTCCATTTTGCCCCTGGTATTCCCTAAATCAGCTCAAGTCTATTCTTATTCATTCATTTTCTTGGTAATTTGGTCCTTAAGACTGGCAACAAAATGGCGTAACTCTTTCTCTGACGTTTCTAATACCTGTATACGGTATCGAGCCATGTCGGCCTCCTTACTCTTTACCATCAAGGAATTATTCTGACTTTTGAGGTGCCTTGTCTTTCATCTTCATGAGTTTTTTTTGCCCTTTACTAATTTTGGCATCCATATCTTCGATCTTCTGAGTAAGGTCATCAATAGTTTGAGTTGTCTCGACGAACTAGAAATGTACCTTTACATGTTGATCTTCTCTATCTTCGTTTGCCTCTCTCATTCTACCAAACTCCCCTGCAAACTCTTGGTTAGATTGGCGTGACTCTTGTTCGTTCAAATGGGCTAACTCCAATTCGACCTACATATCACTAATACATTATGTTAAGTTTGATTCAGAATAGTTACTCAATACATACATCTTATTTCTAACGAAATTTCTCATTTTTGGCATCTACTATTTGAAATTGCTTCTAAACTTTAGGCTGAAGTATGATCTCAATTTGATGAACAATAAGATATACTTTTAATTCCAAGGTACACATTCTCTACATTCTAAATTTTTCAAACACTTTGATATTGCCTATACACCTTTGAGTGCCATTGCCCCTAAATTGATATCATGTTTTTGGTCTGTCTCTACACTCTAATTTTTACTTTGTTGCTTTAAAGTAATGAAGCATACAAGTCAAATATTTCTTACTCTTTTCTTACCTGCAGCTCCACTTGTGAAGACAACTGGGATGATGAGGCATCTTTCTCCTTCGTAAGATCATTCTCTAATTCTTTATTTCTGAGGCGCATGTCCATAAGTTCCTACAACAATATTTACAAGAACATCTTAGCCTACAGAAAGTTATCCAACAAACAATGTTCCCTTAGATTTCAACATTCTAAACCCTTCATTATCACACAATTATAGAGTCAAAATTCTACTCTACCTTCTCGTTCCCTTCCTCTGGACGCTCATATACATCCCCTTGGTTGTCTTACACTGTTTGGGGAGAGACACCATCTAACCCGTCTATGACTTCAACCGCAACATCTTCCGCCTTATCATCGTCCTCCTCCTCAACATAGATATCTGCCATAATGTCATTCACCTCAATTTTAGAGTACCCAATTCTTAGAAGGTGGTGCCCAAGTCCATCACACTGGATTACCACCTCCCCTAAATTCTTTCCCGCTTCCGTTGTCTGCTTATTAATCTCCACCTCTTGGGAATCCTTCAAGGAGTCCAGTCGCTTCCCTTCCCTAGCCATTCCAACTTTCAAGCGAGCTACCTTCTTTTCAAGCTCTGTCATCCCCTTCTTAAGCTCGGCTTTCTCCTCCTCCACGCCGTGGTAGATCCCCTATATCAAACGAACAGCCTACAAAAAACACAACAAGCAACGGCTACATTATTAGTTTGAATCATCATACATAATTCAGTATATGCTTAAATTATCACAACTTACAATTTTACCTATTTCCTCCTCACCATTGCGAACTGCAAGCTTCGCCCTATCCTTCACCACTTGTAACTCGTCTTCTTCACCAAGTTGATCCTCTGAGGCCTTCACCCGAGTTAGTTGGGATAAAGGTTTAACCCTTCTCTTTTTTGCCCCTCCTTCGACCTCACCACTCCCTGCAGTTCTCGAGGTCGGGCCACACTTCAACATCCTCTTCATTGGAAATGCCCAGGCTAGCTTGCTCGACATGGTAGATTCAGACACATCTACAAAATTCACTCCAGAGGCCTTTGGCAAAACTACACGTCTCTCTCCATCAGCTCCCCTCTTCTTGTGGCCACCAACACCCGTCATTAGCCTCGTTGCCTGATACTTTTGAACTTTCTTAGACCTACTGTTAGCTCGCTTCTTTCGACTAATGTCGTGTTCTTTCAGGACAGCCATGAGCTTGGTCCCTTCCTGAGCAACAATGTCTAACAGGGACTTCTTCCTCTTCACCTTCGACGCAGGACCTGTCAAACAGCAATGCATTATCAACAATAGAGTAACATTCAATTTCAACATTTCAAAATTATACGTTATTATAATTACATTATTTCACAGTTCTACCCAGAAGTTTCGTGGGTTCTTCATCATCTCCTTGAAGGCAATCACCCTTCACCCATATCACATTGTTATTCCATATTTGACCTTCTGAATTCTGATCGAAGAAAAGAGGTCGAATCGAACTCACAAAAAAGTATGCCTCTCCACTTGCAGAATAGTTTTTCCCTCCATAAAACTAGAAGACATCTTCAGGAGATATCCTCATCGTATCAAAAATAATGGATATGCAAAAAGTTTTATTACAATTTATGGAGCTTCGTCATATTTACTGAGTGTACTAATGCTATAGAAAGTTTACCAAAATTTTAATTTAAAGTGTGGGTCTACATATTGATACCAAATCGCATAAGGATAATTTTAGTAAGTGAGAAGAAATTACTCTCGTCACCATAACAGCTGCTCCACCTTGACCTCTATCAATAATTAAGTGCCCTACACTGACTCCTTTTAATTTTGACAATTAGTCCCAATTTTGGAAAAGTAATAACTGGGGTGAGAATAAAAGGGGGTATTGATGCTCATTATGGAGATCATTTCGAGTTTAAGGGCCCTCTGAAGTTATATATAAACACATGATCATTCAAGACTAGTCGGTGCTTGCAATCCTTCTAGACATATAGTAGAGATGCTTTCAAGTACGTAATTATCTTCCTTTTGCTTAAGACAAGAACATTAGATAAATGTTAGACGTAACAAATGTCACAATCCAGATTTTAAATGATATATATGTAAACGATCGATAACTCTCCAGAAGTCATTCTACAACTATATTTGAATTAATATTCTAAGCTATAAGAGTATCACATCTAAACCTACTGGTTAAAAGCAGAAACTTTTCTTGCCAAAGAGAGTGTCCACGTGGCATTTTGAAATCTCCCAAAATTTCCCCACTTTTTGCTCCTCGACTCTTCATAAAACCAAAGTTTTTGGTTTTCTTCCTACATGACTAACCTAAATATTATCCTTAAAATTCTTCAATTGAACCTCATAAAACCAAACATCATTGGTTTCCTTCTCCTTAAATATTTCCAATTCTTATCAAATCCACATTATTTAATTATCACAACTCTCCTAAATTAGCCAATTTCTTTCAAACAGTTATCAAAATCCCCCTTTTCTAATCGTCACATCTCCGATATATCTAAAATAACTTAATGTTTTCAAACAATGTGTAATTGTGTCGTTATTGAGGAAATGTCACGTCTCTTTGGTTCAATTAGCATATATAAAATGACTGAGTTCTCTCAATAAAACTACAACTGTTTCTCGCATATTTATAGTGAAGTGAATAAGATTGCATCCTTACTTGCGTAGGTTCGTCCCTCTACAAGATTGGTAAGGAGCCAATTTTTTTTTGCTTATTTTCTTTTCTCTGCTATAGATTTTTTTCTTACCGTATCACTTAATTTGTTTTGTTGTGCATGATATGGTATTCAAGATGGTTTATTTCATCTTAACATGAAACATGTCAAGTCGGATAAGCAATACGGTTGGTTTTGGTTGAAGGATATTAGATCACATAGAAGCAAAAATTTCAACGGATAGGCCTTCGAGAATTACCGAAGCTATTGCTTTGATAACTTTCCGTGTTCGAAAGATAATTCAGATTTTTAGAGATGTTCATAGTATCCCTTATCCGATTACGGATTTTATCGCCACAATTCAATTTCTCCCAGTAAATCATATGTTTTCGTTAGGCTTCATAGGGTTATTCTCTGGGGATGGAAGGGAAAACTAATATGAGGTTCTGAAATCATTAGCATTCATTTTTTATGCAGTCATTATAGGACCTGAATTTTGGAATCGACATGGGTGGCCGATCATAAATTTTGCAAGGCAATGGGGATGAGCTACATTTCCATAAAAATCTAGGCAGTTAAATATTATTGTCCACACTGAGATAATCGTTACAATTCTAAAAACCTTAGAAGACATTGTAGGAGCGTGATTTCGTAGCGAGGAAGCCTAGCTCTTACACCTTAAGGGTTATCTTCGACTAGGGGTCTTAACAAGTATATAAGACAATAATAAGAAAGATTACTGCACTAACATACTTGTGTGGGGTCTATGAATTGGTATTCTCCACGACTTCTAGATAGGATTTGAATAAAAGATTTTATATATATATTGATTTGCGCAATAGTTTCAATCGAGATAGTTTGAATCGAGAAAAGGTTACAGGATACTCGAAGGTGATGCTGGGAGGTTTTAGGAAGATTTTTTCTAACCCCTCCACCGTGTTTCTCCTTTCTAATTTATAGGAATTAGGATAAGGTGAGTCACAATGTGAGATCAGATTACATGTATATCCTCTAAGGCAGCTGTCCTGTATGTGAAGTCAGTTTTAACAATGTAGTTGTCTGGCGGCTTATTTTCACTATTATGTCTGGTGAGCTGGCAATCAAGTATGTCTGCCTTCGGCCTTGTATTAATATAGTCAAAGCCTCTCTAGAATTGGTATTGACCGACTATCTTTTGCTTTGGCTTCAACTAACATCGATATAGCCTTCAAGTGTTCGGTTAATCTCGGAAGGCTTCGGGTAGATCACATGCATATGGCTATTTGATGAGCGCATAATTATGACCTTTCTAATACACCCAAACTTGAATTTTAGTCCTCCACTATATTTGTAGGTGCCTAACTTCATGTGGAGGGGACGTTGGCTCTTATACCGCGGGGTTTAGTCTTTAAATAAAGGGATTCAAGTATATAACTTAGAATACGAATAATCAATAGACATTATACTTGCGTGGAGGTCTAGAATGTGACTCTTTATGACCTCTGATGAGGATTTTTAAGAGTGTTTGTATTTTTGTGGAGTGGTTGAAAGTTCAAGTACCAGATTTTATAAGGTGATCATAGGTAAACGGTATGGGGGTTGGGGAGAGATTTTCTAACCTTTCCTTGGTTCCCTATCTCTCCTATTTATAGAATCATAGGAAGGGCTGAGTCACCAAGGTTAGGTTAGATTACAAGTGTACAATCTGGGTATCCTTCGGATATCGAGCAGGTATCCCAGAGTTGGTGTTGAAGCCGGAAATGCAGGGCCAGTCACCATACTCTATCACTGTAGCTGTCTGTCAGTTCTGTCAATGTGTGTTGTCACTGTTGGTTCTGTCACTGTAGCTGACTGGACTGATAACGACGCCATTCCTATCTGGTGAGCTGGCTATCTTGTCATGCTTCGACCATGTACAGATATGGTTGAAGCATTTCTGATGTTGGAGAGAAGTTCTTCTTCGAGGCTTGTTCAGAGTCGAGGCTTCATATTTGGAAAATCTTTGGGAGACTTGTTTGAGGATTGTATGGGCTTCGAGATATTCGAGTAGGCTTCAACGTAGCCTTCGAGCATTTGACTACTGGGGTAGAAGGCTGCGAGTAGGCTACTACATTTGCCCCCTATCAGGGAAGGGCTGGAAAATAGGTGTAGAGGCGTTTGCTGGGAAAATTGTTTGGCGCTGGAAGTTGGGCAGTTGACTGTTGGTTTCTGGGTAGGTAATAAAAGTTGGTAATAATGGAATGTTGGTGGTTAGGGAGAAGTAATTGAGTTTAGATGGGGCTATAAGTATAGGTTATGGGGTAGGAACACTGCATGCTCTTCTTATATTTTGCTCTTTGCTCCTTCGTCTACATTTCTTGAAAAACGTTATGGATACCACGCTGAACACTCGCTATCAGAAAAGGATGGGATTTGCCCAAGATCGTCGCATTGGGCGGAAGACTGCTGAATTACATTTGAAGTTCTTCGGTCAGCATGATCTGGACTGGGACATTCCTGACCTGGTGGAGGTAGGAGCTGGAGAACTCATCAACGGGGAGTCCTATGCTTACCTTTGGGGGAAACTGAAGTATCATTTCACGATTGCTAAGAAGCGCTATCTCATCCTGTCGGCTTTAGCCGAGTGTCTCGTTCTGGCAGAAAAGGAGATAAAGGAATAGGGTTCGGTGAGTGGAGCTGGCCCGTTTAGAAATAGGGCGGCTTCTTCTTAAGGTGGTGATGATGAGTTGTTTGTTTTTTATGGAACTGTATTTTGAAGGTTGTTGTTGTTTCTACGGTTTTGTATATTTCGGTTTGCAACTTTACTGTTTTTGTTGCTGTAATTTGGGGAATGGAATGGAAACAATATTTTACTAAAATTTTGTGTATTTGTATCTGGTAGTTATTGGATGAATAGACTTATAGGCATGGTGGCATATATATCTCATCGAATGTTGGCAAAAAACTGGCTTCAAAGTATAATGGTATGGTCTAAGGTAATTAACCCCGTATTAGCCAAAACTCTGTGGAAGAGGTGTAAGACGAAGTGTGAAAGGGGTCGGTATTCGATTACAAAGATTACTCAAAGCGAAAGGTGTTGTTAGAGGAACTTAAAAGAAAAAAGGTCGATGGTTCGATGCTGGGGATTTGTTCGAATCAAAGTTCTCGGGAATGTGGTTTGAATGCGGATACAAATGAAACGGTTATGTCTAGGAAGTTGGAAAAGGTAGACTGTTGAGTTTTCAAGGAGAAGAATTTAAAGACTGCAATGAATGTAACTTGGGATTAATGAATGCTTTAAATGTACCTTCATGTATAAAATGGGGGGCTGGGATGAGAATTGCACATAGTTATTTATTCTTCTTCTGAGCATGATGCCTTCTTCTTCATCACCAAATAGCGGCAGTTGTTCTACCACCATGCAGGCGGACCGTATTGCAGCAAAGGCTATTTGGGTGTAGGAAGAGACGCTGGAACTGCGGTGGAGGTTTCTTATCCATCATGACATCGACGCGGAGATGCCGGACCTGTTTTAAGCGGAACCCGGGAAACACATTGCTGGAATGTCCTTTGCATATTGGTGGGGGATTCTTTAGATGATGGGTCTATTTTTGGGCCATCGGTTGCCTTTGCTGGAGTCATTTATAGAGGTGATGGTAGAGCAGGAGGATTCTGCTGTAGAGGCTAGGAACGAGGCGGAGCGTCCTGATGATAAATAGGGATCTTTTGCTATTTTATTGGGTGGTTTAGATGGGTACAAAAGGGTATTTGTGTTTTCTGCTTGAATAGTATTGTATTAATTTGATAGAATGATATTGGGGCTTGATAATATAACTGTTAAATTATTTTTCAGTACTGTGTGCAAGTAGAATTTTGAACTATCGAAATATGATGTCTAATCTGTCGAAATAATAGTCTGATCTGTATATACGTAAAATGCTGAACTATCGAAGTAACAAATATTATCTGTCGATGAAGAAGTCTGATATGTGTAAAATTCTGAACTGTCAAAATTTTGTCAAAGTATGAGTCTGATCTGCCGAATGTGTTGTAGATCAAATGTTTGATATATTTGGAAATCGAATGGGGGGTTATCTGTGGATGAATGTTCGACACACGGTATAGTCGATTACTCGTGTGTAAAAAGTGGGTGTGTTGAAGGTTTTGTTGGACTTGACTGGACGGACTGGCAGCTCAGCCTGCTGGTCTGTCAGAATGGTACGTGCTCTTGGGGAAGTAGTCCAAGCAGGTAATCATGATATTTGCTCATATTACGGAAAAAGTGTGATTTGATGTTGGGACATGACTGGATGGCTTTGAGTGAGGATCAGAAGGTTTGAGAGGCTTTTGAGTTTACAGCTAATTGAGAGTGAGCGTGCGGTTCACACGTGAGGGGAATGAGAGGTAAATAGGTCAAAGCCTATTGCAGCCGAAAAGCCTGGGTAGTGGGGGCATCGTAATGATAGTGGGTTGGAAATCGAGGCAGTTTTGGTATTCCAAAGAGGTATATAAATATGAAGGAAATAACCACTGTACTGTTTCATAGAGAAAAACCAAAGAGTGAAAGGAGGAGAAACATACGCCATTGTTACGTGAAGCTTGATAGAGGTTGCTGAAGTTGATGTTGAGGATGGACTGACTTGTTGTTTTGAGAGTGTTTCAGTTAACACAGGTATGTCGATTTATCTTTATCAGCTTTATATTTGGTTTTGCCTTCTCTATTCGTAAGTAGGATCTTCTGGCTTCATAATTAGGAGGTGATTGTCAAGGTCAGGGGGAATTCATGAGTCTGAGTTCTAGCCCATTTTGGGATTTGGAGGGTATTGATGGAGGAACTGGGTTTGAGATTGATTTCTCGATTGTTTCTGTATCTGTCGAAGAGGGTAGAGGAGAAATGGGTTATTGGTACGTAATTGTCGAATGTATCGATCTAATTGCGTGTCTCTTCTTCTGTAGGATAAGATGCATACCCATCGGGCTTCGAGATTATGGCTAATAGAAGAGGACGTCGAAGAGAATGAGGCTAGTGTGTCTGATCGTGCTCCAATGGATGAGGGAAGCGAATTAGAAGAACTGGTCATAGCAAAAGATATCCCTATGGCAGTGATGGTTCCTGGAGGTTCGAGTAGTAAACGTTGTAAGACGGTTGTGACAGAGGATAGTGATGAGGAAGAGGTAGAGGGAGGAGAGAGAAAAGAGGGTAAAGCTGGACCTTCGGGTGGAGAAAGGGGAGAAAAGGACCAGAGTGATTATTGTGAGGATTCGACTAAGTCGGATAAGGCCGAGGGTTCTATCTCGGTTGGAGATAAAAAGAGAGTGGATCAATATGCTGCCAAACTGGAGTTGTCAATTATGGGGGTGATGTTAAGTGCTGCGGGAGCGGGGTGGACTTTCAAGTCGAACCCACGAGAGGGTATAATGGCATACATGGTTCAAATTCGACTTAGAATGCAGCTTCCCCTCCGAAGGATGGTGAAAGAGGTGTTGAATTTTTGGGAAGTTGCCCCGGTTTAGATGAATGGAAATTTTTATGAGATGATGAGGGTAATTGAGGGTATGAATGAAAAGTTGAGGAGTGAGAAGAGGGGTTTAAACAAACGGTACGATGTGGTGTCATTTTACTCGAAGAAGGTGAACCAGAAGGTGGGCACATACCATATTCAGTGTCACCCTGAGAAGCCCTAGTTGATTGATCTGTGTTCGATGGGTCGAGGGTGGAATAGAGACCTGCTTGTAGTACGGGGTAAATTTGAGAATGTCTAAGGGGAAGACGCATATAGGCTACATCATAAAGTCTATAACCCGATTAAGTCTACATTCAAAGGTTTTATTTTGATGTGTTCTCGAATAAGCTGTGATTATATTTATGTTTTTCTGTAGGTCCGACTAACCGGTCTTGGGAGAATCCGAAGGATTATATTGACGCTTTGATCGATTCCAACGAGGAGTGGGTTAATTATGTATTCAAGAGTCTTAGTATCAAAAGGAAGAAAAAGAAGAAAATAGATTCCCTGCTTCGAAGCGCACCCATTACGCCGAGGCCATCAAAGAAGATGAGAGGTGAAGGTGGTTCAAAAGTATTAGAAGAAATGAGGGAGGATGATTTGGCAAGGAAAATTTAGTATATTACGAAGGCGAAAAGGGTATTGAAGCAAGCAACGTCAGTGCCCGAAGTGATTAGTGATGCTTCAACACTGAGGCTAAGGCAGCTACCAATGCAAGCTGAGAAAGGGAAGGACAAGGTTATACCCGAGTATCCAAAGGTACAACAGACGAAGGATATTCAACACAAATGGCGTAGGGCGTTAGAGGAAGATGATGCGGAGGATGAGGGTGAAAAGATGATGGAGGCTGAAAAAGAAGAGTAGGCTCTTGCCAAGGCTGCGTCTTTGGCCAAACTCTGTGATGCTGACCCAGATGAGGCTTCGAAGAAAATAAAGAAGAGTATGTTTCAGGTAATTGTTTATTATTATTTGTGAGATTCTAAAATTTTCTTAAGTGCTTCATGCTTCGAGAAGTAGTGACGGTTGGAATTCTCTAGCAGACGGATGCTTGGGCACAGTCCTTCTCAAAAGCAGTGAATGTGGGAAGGAGAAGGTTGTGGGAGGCGCATGACAGTCTAGAACTTTCTCAGGGGAAATAACTGTCGTTGTTTTATGATAATATTAAGTTGAAGCTGGATCTGGAGGCTATCAATGATACTGTCGAGAACAGACTAGAGGGTCAATGTTTTAATCATGTGCAGATGTTGCAATCGAAGTTTGCTGCGAAGGATAAGGAAAATGCATAACTGAAGGCGTGTTATCAGGCGCAGTTTGATGGTGAATGTAGAGCTACTGTCAGGCTGAAGGAGTTCATAGAGGATATGGGGTTTGATCCTGATACTTTAGAGTGCCCTGTTATCAAAGATCCTGTTGCTGAGAACTCTTTGCAGGGCGAAGGAGAGAGAGGTAGAAGTTGTTGCTGGAGGTGACATGGAAACTTTTATTGGCAAAAGTAATGTTGCTGGAGCTTCGATGGACGTGATCGCTGATGGTGCAGGGTCAAGACCTTTGGCTGGAGGTTCAGTAGGCGTCGGTGCTGAAGAACCTCTTAAGGGTGAGGATACAGTCGCTTTGCAGTGATGCATTTTTGTTGTAGTGCGATGCCTATTTTTTCTGATTTCCTGTGGAGTTGTAATATTTGAACCATGTTTATTTTTCTGTGGGGTTGATCTAGGAACTTGATTTGTGCGAACTGATTTGAACTGCTGTGCTGAAACTGATTTCTGTGAACTTGACCTGAATTGAATTGTTGTGCGAGATTCTTGACGTTTGTTCTAAATATGATTTGAATTAAGTTTTATTAAAGCTGCTTATCTGATATAGATATTGTAGAGAACTAACTTCGTCTGGAAGTGAAGTAGGTTCTCACAATGAAGAATCAATCTTCAATCAAAGGATTCAAGCAACTGGCCTAAAGTAAGATCTAACTATAGAAAAATAATTGCGTAGAGGCCTGAATGTGACCTCTGATGAGAATTTTTAAGAAAGATTGTATTACTGAGAGTAAATAACTGGGTTCGAGTACAGAGTATCTGGGTGGTCGAAGGTAAAATGCAAGGGGTTGTTGATGATTTTTCTAACCCCCACTTGGTTTCCCCTCTCCCTTATTTATGGAGATACAGGGAGCTGAGTCACCAGGTGTGGGTCAGGATTACATGATTACTGTCAGGAAATCCCAGTAAGTTGTGGGTGCCAGTCATGTTGGTTCTATCGATGCAACATTTATTTGTGATGTCTCTGAATGGCGCGGTGGCTGGACCTGTCACTGTAACTGCACGGGCCAATCAATGCGCCGTTTAATCTGATGAGGGGGTTGTCTGTCTTATCTTGCTTCGATCGTGTGTTAGTAAGGTCAAAGGATTTTTATTGTAATATGTTAATCCATTCTCGAAGCTTTGTCTGATGTCAAAGCTTTATCTTCGGGGAATCTCCAGGGAGTCTATTTTAGAGATTGAGTGGGCTTTGATACATTCGAGTAGGCTGTGAAGTGGGCTTCGACTGTCTGTCAAAGGCTACGAGTAGGCTACTACATTCTCCCCCTCTCAGCAAAGGTCTCAAAGCCAGGTGGAGAGGTGTTCGCTGAGAAAACTATTTGGTCTTGGAATTTGAGCTGTTTGACTGTTGGTTTCCGGGTAGGTAATAAAAGAGGGTTCTTAAGAGATGTGGGTGGTAATAGGGTAATAAATGTATTGAAGGCTATAAGTAGGGGTTATTGTGGAGGTATACTATTTTCTCTTCTATTTGCAATAGTCTTATGCTCTTTCTCAATATTCTGAACATCTGAATGGATACCACGCGTTATCAAATGAGGATAGGCTTCGCTCACGACCGTTGAGTGGGGCGTAAGATGGCAGAACTGCATATGAAGTTTTTTAGGCGGCATTATCTAAACTGGGACATGTCGGACCTTGTGGAGGTAGGACCTGAGGAATTCATCAATGGTAAACCTTATGCCCATCTTTGGGAACAGTTGAGGCTTCATTTTACGACAGCTGAGAGGCGCTATCTCTTTCTGATGGCTCAGGCCGAAAGTCTCATTTGTGCAAAGGAGATCATCGAGGAGCGAAACGCGGCATGCGGAGCTGGTCCTTCCGGAAATGGGGCTTCAGGTTGACGCAGTGAATGCTTTGTAATTTTGTAGGTTTTTTTTTATTTTTTTAGTGATAGTAGAAATGTAATTTATTTGTTTGATCGGGTGCTTGGAATGGACAAAATATTTTTTGCATACTTGTATTACTGTGTCTAATAGATAATGTAAACGATTACTCTTATAGGCGCGAGGTATAATGATATGCTCGAAGGTAATGATGATCGAATGCTCGACGCTGGAGGTAAGCTCGACTAGGGGTCCTCGGGATTGTGGCTTGAATGTAGGTACCGATAAATCAGTTACATCTGGGAAGTTGGAATGTTTGCTTGCTGACTTTTCGAGGTTGGGAATTGAAGGTTGTCATTAATTCGGTTAGGGAAGAGGGAAAATTGTGGTGGGTTTGTAGGTATAAAAGGGTATGGGCTAGAGGGAATTCCTTTATCTGTCCTGCAACTTTCTCTTCATCTACTGCTTTGTTTGCCGATCAACATGGCTGAAAACGTACCGGTTCAAGGAGATCAAGTGGCGGTGAGGGCCAGGAGGGTCCAGGAGGCCTTGTTGGGTCTTCAACGGTGGCTCGGTATAGAGGAGGATATTGATGCTAAAATTCTAGACCTTTTTGAAGCGGAACCTGGGGCACCGCTCTATGACATACCCTTCGCGTACTGGTGGGGAATAGTGCAAATGATGGGGCCGTTTCCCAGCTATTGGTTATCTCTTCTCAAAGGCTTCACGGAGGATATAGTGGACCAAATGGATGAAGATACAGCGGCCATTATTGAAGAGAAGCAACCGGCCAACAAATAGGGTTCTCTTTTGTATGCTTTCTTGCTGTTGCTTTCCTGTTTTCTTCCTCCTTTTCTCTTCTTTATTTTTTGTATGAAGCCTGCAATGTTGTCTGAGTTGCTGAATGAAAATGGTTTTTGTTGATAATTTCCTTTGTCGAACTGTGGATAATAGTAATATAATATGAATTGTAATTTGAGGTATTGAAGTGGTAATACAGTTGTCGAAATGTACTGTTTGTGTCGTTTGAAGATAAAAATGAATTTGTCGAAGTGAAAGGTAAACTGTGTCGAAGCTGAAAACTTTATCTGTAAGCATGAGATTTTTGAATGGCCGAAGTTTATGACTGCATATGGTCGATGTTTCAAAAAATTTGAGTCAAAGGATGTGTTGGATGTCGAAGGTTGATATATTAGATAAGTTTATTTGAGACTATCTGCTGCAGATTATTTGAGACTATCTGCTGCAGATTATTTGAGACGTAAAATGGTCGAGTACTCGAGTTCGGGATTGTGTCGACGGTTATGCTGGATTTGACTAGCCATTCTAACAGCCCAGACAGCTGGTCTGTCAGACTGTTACGGGTGCCTAGGGCTGTGTACAAAAAGAAATGATGATTTTTTCTCGTATGACGAAAAAGCTTATGATGTGACTGTTTGGACTTGGTTGTTTAGCTTCGAGTGGGGGAAAAGAATGTTTAAGAAGCTTCAGCTTTTGCAGGCAGTTAAAAGTGAGGGTGTTGTTCACACGTGAAAAGTACGAGGGGTATATTGGTCAAAACACATTGTAGCCGAAAAGCCGGGTAGTGGGGTCGTGGTAATGATAGTGGTTTGAAAATTGAGGCATTTTTTAGTTTTTTGAAAGATATATAAAAGGGAGAATTGCAATTGTTGTACTGTTTTACTGTGAGAATCAGAGAGTGGAGAGAAGGGAACATACGCCTTTCCAAACTTGGGAGTTGATGTGCACTTGTTTGTTTGGTCATGCTGATTGGAGGATAGTATTGCTAACCACTGGTAAGTAATTTGATCTCTTCTGTTTGAACTTTTTCTTTCCCTTTTGAGAATGTAGGTAGGGCAGTCTGTGTTTAGTATTTAGAGGTTATTTTTTAGGGTAAAGAGGCTTGAGGTATCTGGGTTTCGACCCATTCTGGGGTTGGAGGTGTTTTGGAGGAGGTATAGGGTTTGAGATTGAAGTTTTCATAAATTGCTAGAGGGGGTAGATGGGATAGGGTGTGTGAACACGGAATTGTCGAGTTTATCTATCTAATTGCGTGCCTCTTCTTCTGTAGGCTAAAATGCATTACCGTCGAGCTTCGAGATGGAGACTGATAGATGAGGAGGTCGAAGAATTCAAAGCTAGTATTTCTGCTCGAGACCCAATGGATGAGGGTAGTGATGTAAAAGTGCTATATATTGTAACCGATGCTCCATTTTCTATGGTTCTACCGGCTGAGGAGGTTCCGGTTTTGAGATGTCGAAGGACGATAGTGATCGAAGATAGTGATGAAGAGGAAACAATATACGGGGGGGAGGGTAATGTAGGGCCTTCTAGTGGTAGAGAGGGAGATATGGTACAGAGTAAAGATTGTTGGGATTCGACTGAGTCGGATAGGGTCGAAGGTGCCGTTCCAGCTAAAGATAGGATTAAATTAGATCGGTTTGCCACTAAATTAGAACTCACAAAGGTGGGGGTGTATTTGTGTGTTGCGGGGGCGGGGTTGACCTTCAAGTCAGACCCTAGGGAAGGGATTTTGGCTTATAGAGGCCAAATTCGATTAGGACTAGAGCTTCCTCTCCGAAAACTGGTGAAAGAAGTGTTAAATTTCTGTGGGGTGGCTCCGGTGCAAATTAACGGTAATTTCTATGAGATGATGATGGTTGTAGATGGGATGAATATAAAACTGGCTAGTGAAGGTCGATGATTGATTAAGTGGTTTGACATTATCACCTTTTACTCGAGGAAGGCTAGTCAGAACCCAGGGACCTATCACATCCAATGTCACCCAGAGAAGCCATGGTTCTTTGATATGTGCTTGGCAGGCCGGGGGTGGAATAAAGATTTACTGATAGTAAGAGGTAACAATGAGAATGTAGACAAGGATGACCCGTATAAATTACATCATAGGGTATATAACGAAAGTAAGTTTACTGTCAAAGGGTTGTTGTTGATGTTTATCTGGAATAAGTGATAACTGTGTTCTTATTTTAATCTACAGGTCTGAAGAGTTCGTCTTGTGAAAATCCGATTAATTATATTTATACTCTGCTCGAAGCTAGTGAAGACTGGGTAAATTCTGTGCATGACAGTCCCAAAATCAAAAGGCAAAGGAGGAAGAAGGTGGATTCCTTGCTTCGAGACATACCCGCTACGCTGAAGCTACCAAAGAGAAAAAGAGATAAAGGTGTTTCGAAGGGTTCAAAAGATATGGGAGGGGAAGAGTTGCCAAGGATCTATCAATTTGTACCGAGATCGCTGAGGGGATCGAAGCAAGCTGCGCCAGTACCCGAAGTGGCAGGAGATGAGTCGAAGTCGAGGCCGAGGCCAGTAGATGCTCAAACTGAGAAGGGGAAAGGTCGGGTGGTCCCCAAAGCTTCAAAGGTGCAGCAATCGAAGGCTAGCCAACGTAAGTGGCGTAAGGTGCTGGGGGAGGATGATACACAGGGGGAAGATGAAGAGATGACGGAGGTTGAACGACAGGGGCAGGCTATGGAAAAGCTGGCCTTGCTGGTCGAGCTCTGGGAAGATGGTCCAGACGAGGCTTCGGAGGAAATAAAGAAGCACACGTTTCAGGTAACTATATGCGGCTTACTGTTGTGGTATTTTGAGATTTATTGAAAATTCTTCGAGTTTTGAGTTGTACTGATTTCTTGAAAATTTTAGCAGACGGATGCTTGGATGCAAACATGCAGCAAGGCAATGAATTCAGTAAAGGCAAAATTGAAACAATCAAGGGACAATCTAAATCTTTCTCGTAGAAAAGGGGCATCACTGGTGTCTGAAGTCAGGAAGTTTAAGCAAGATCTGGGGGTGCTTACCGAATCTTATGATGAGAGGCTCGAGCTACAGAGGTTAAGGCTGGAGCGAGAGTGGTCTGCGAAGCTTGTGGCGTGTGAGTGGGAGAAAGTGGAACAGAAGGTTAATTTTCAGCGGCAGTATGATGACGAATGCAATGTGAACGTTAAGTTGAAAAGCTTTATAGATGATAAGGGGTATGACCCCGAGACATTTGAACCTTATCTTGTGCCTCCAGAACTTGTTGAAGGGGATGATTTGAAGATGAAGGGTGGGGAGGCGAACATTGTTGAAGAAGTAGTTGGAAGTATTGGGGGTGGTACAGATACTTCTCTTGTTAGAGCGCCCATTGGTAAAACTGTTGATGGTTTGGTCGTCGAAGGTTCGAATGAAGTTGCTGGGGGATCTCTGGAGCAAGAAGGCGTAATCGCGCTGATATAAGTTATATGAGTTTGGGATTACATGTCTTCTTCTGTTGATTATAATGTTGAATTGTTAGTCGCTTAACTTGGTAGGTTTTTTGTGCTTTTGCTATCTGTTGAACTTCTGAAGTTGATGCTGATCATATTGGTGCGTATTTTCTGAACATACTGATTCTGAACTTCTGATTTGATATCTGAGTTGCTGATGGATTGTGTGATTGTGCTCTGATATTGAGTTGTTAGAATTTGAATGCACATTCAGTTCATTTTTCTTGTTTTGGACTCCTTATGATTGATCTTTGAATTATACTGTAACTGTTCCCCTGATGGATAATATGTTGAATGTGCTCTCCATTTGATTAAAGTGAATATAGTATTTTTGTATACGGTTACTGTTTGGAATTGTAGAAGGTGGATCTGTTTGAGTTGAAATTTAATCTGTATGGATGACTGTAATGTGATTGAAGCCTGAAGAGTATCAGAGATATATAGATCGAACTCTGAATGTTTTGCTGGACATCGAAGGCCAAAGCCATAGCGATGTTGAAATTTTGAAAAATTTCCAGGTCGCCTCCAAGTATCAGTCGGGCCGAGGGGACGTGATACCTAGAGGAAACCCAAAAATTTATTGGACTTCGAAGGCCTAAGCCATAGCGAAGCAATATCTGATCGCCTCCAACGCATTCCTGAGGGTCTGGTCCTTCGACCATCCTTGCCCATCGAGTCTGCTCGAATGAAACTTGAGCAATTCATGGTCGCCCCCAAGTACCAGTCGGGGTGAGGGTGGATATGATACCCGGGGTAATCCAAGAAAAGAACTGGACTTTAACAATTTTAGAGCCTGGACGAAGTAAATCTGATCGTCCCCAATGCATCCCCGAGGGTCCAGCCTTTTGACCATCCTTACCCCTCAATTTTTCTCGAAATTTGGGACTTAAGCAATTCAAGGTCACCCCCAAGTACCAGTCGGGGCGAGGGTGGACATGATACCCGGGGTAAACTAAGAAAAGGACTGGACTTTGAAGGCCTAAGCCACAACGAAGTAATATTTGATTACCCCCAATGCATCCCCAAGGGTTCGGCCTTTCGACCATTCTTGCCCCTCGAGTTTGCTCGAAGTTGGGAGCTTGAAAAATCCTGAGGTTATCCTCAAGTATCAGTCGGGTCAAAGGTTGACATGATACCTGAGTTAAATGGAGAAATTCAAAATGAAACAGGAGACGAAGTAAGGGTTGAAAAACTTGTTTATTCAATTTTCAAGAATACATCAGTTGTACATGGATGGAGATATGGCCTGTTATAGGAGACCAACAACATTGTATTCCAGGGGTTTGGTAGTGGCTCTTCGTCTTTCGTCATTAAGTAATAAGAACCCTTATCTGTCTCATCGTAGACGACATATGGTCCTTCTCAAGATTCGGCTAACTTGCCGGCATTTTGAAGTTTCAAAGATTGATTGACACGTCGAAGTACTAGATCTCCAATGTTGGAACTCCGTGGTCGAACACTTTTGTTGTAGGATTTCTGAAGTGATGTGTGGTACCGGCCAAGGTTGGCGATAACTCGATCTCTGGTTTCATTGATCCATAACATGTTGCATGCAAGTTTGAACCCATTATCTTCATCTGGGAGGTTAGGATCTCGACTAGGTACGTCAAATTAAGTGGGTAATACAGCTTCAGTTGTATATATTAGGAGGAAGGAGGTCCATCCGGTAGATTTCCTTGGGGTTGTGCGATAGGCTCAGAAGACGTGTTGTAACTCTTAAACCCATCGTTCTTTCTTTGTATCGACTATCTTCTTAAGGCCATCGACGATGGTTTTGTTAATTCCATTGACTCGGCCGTTGCCCTGGGGATAGTAAGGTGTAGAGGGTGAGAGGATGATGTTGTGTTTTTTGAGGATGTTTCTGACGTTGCTGCCAACGAATTGGAGACCATTGTCGCATCAAATTATGTGGGGATAGCCGGATCGAGTGATGACGTTTTTCCATAAAAATTTGACAACTTCCTCTTCTCTAGTTTGGCATAGAGGTACCGCTTCGGCCCATTTTGTGAAGTAATCGGTTGCGATGAGGATGCTTTCTCTACTACTCGAGGCTTTTAAGAAGGGACCAATGAGATCGATGGCCCATCGTTTTAATGGCCAGGAAACTTGACTGAAGTAGAGGTCTTGAGAGGGCTAATAGATACCATGAGCATAATGCTGGCATTTGCCACAGTGTTTTGCGTAGTCTGAAGCTTATTTTTTCATATCGGGCCAAAATAATCCTTGGGTAACAGCTCGAAGGGCCATAGAATGACTAGCTCGAAGGGCCATAGGTTTGAGAGGCTTCGGCTTGGGATATACATCGAAGGAAGGCGTCATTTGGGGATTTTTGATGTAATTGGTTTTTGTGGATAGTATATTTGTGGCAGTTTTCTAGCAGAGAGCGTTTAACTTTGGTATTATCTGGGAGAGTAGCATTGTTGAAGTAGTGAAGAAATGGTGTTCGCCAATTGTCTAGATCGTGACTCTCGCCCCCAGTATTGATGGTATTGATTTCCATCAATTCGATACTTGGGCTTTCGAGTACTTCGATAGGGAGTGTCCGAGATTCTGATTCTTTGAGCATAGCTAATATGTAGGCGAGGGCATCTGCATGTCAATTTTCTCCTCGAGGGTAATGTGTGATTATGGATTTTTCGGGGAACCGGTCCATGCGCTGTCGCACAAAAAGAGCGCAGTCAGCCATGCGATCGTTACCTTGGTTTTCTCCTGTATAATGTCTCTAAACAAGTTAGGAATCTGTAAAGAATGCAAGTTTGGGAATGCCAAGGTCGAGTGTGAGGTCGAGGCCATGGATTAAGGCTTCATACTCTGCTACGTTATTGGAACATTCGAAGGCAAGTTTGATAGCTTTCACTATGCGGTCATTAGTGGGTGTTACCAAGATAATACCAATTCTTGAGCCATTAGGTCCTGCTGATCCATCTATGAATAAACGCCAGCCAGTAAGAGGGTCCCAGGGATCTACTATTTCGAGTTGATCTCCAGATAAACCATCTTCGTGTTCTTCCCAGTCGACATCTTCGACCGGGAAGTCAGCTAGAAAGTTTGCTACTGCTTGGCCTTTCGGGGATATTTGCTTCTCGAAGGTAATGTCATGTTCGCCAAGGTATACAGACCACTGTTGCACTCGTCTAGATTTTTTGTGTTTGCTAAGTACCTCTTGATGGGAATAACTGGTAATAACACGGATGGGATGAGCCTGAAAATATGGTTTGAGCTTACAGGCTGAATAGACAAGTGTACGGAGTAAACGTTCAAGTTTTGAATATCGAATTTCTGCGGGGGTTAGGGTTTTACTGATGAATTATACGGGCTTTTCGATGTTGGAATCAAGTCGAATGAGCACTGAACTGAGAGAGGTTTCTGTGGCAGCAAGGTACAAAGATAGTGCTTCTCCTTCGATAGATATGCTGATGATCGGTGGACGGCCAAGATAAGTTTTGAGTTCAAGGAAGGCTTGTTCGCACTCGGGGTCCAGTCGATCTCGGGATTGTTTTTCATTTTTTCTTTGTGGATGCCTTGATCGCGTAAAAGGGAAAAGAGCCAGGCACATCGATCTGAGGATTTAGAAATGAAATGATTGAGGGCTATTATCCTAGCCGCCACTTTTTGGACGTCTTTCTTGGTTCGGGGCAAAGGCATGTCTATAAGGGCTCGAATGTGGGTGAGTTCAATCTCTATCCTGCGTTTAGTAATAAGGTGACCCAAATTTTTTTAGGATGACACGCTAAATTGGCACTTATCTGGGTTGAGTTTTATTTTATACGTGCAAAGTATCGAGAAGATTTCTGAGAGGTCTTAGATATGGCTGCTTTTCTTAAGGCTCTTGCGTAAGATATCGTCGATATAGACTTCGACAGATTTTCCAAGTAAAGGTTTGAACATGGTTGTGACAAGGCGTTGGTAGGTGGCACCGGCATTTTTAAGGCCGAAGGGCATAACGTTGAAACAGTAAATGCCTTGTTCAGTTATAAATGAAGTTTTAAGTTGATCTTCGGGGAGGAGGGGTACCTGATTGTAACCCGAAGTCGCGTCCATCATGGATTGGTGCTCGTGTCCAGCAGTGGCATCGAGGAGTGCTGAGATAGTTGGGAGGGGGAAACTGTCCTTCGGTGTGTGCTTGTTGCGGTCTGTGAAGTCGACGCAGATTCAGATCTTGCCATTCTTCTTAGGAACTGCTGCAATGTTTGATATCCAGTCTGCGTACTTTACTTCTTTGATAAAACCTACGGCTATAAGCTTATCTATTTCAATGTTCACGGCATCTCGATGTCGTGATGCCAGGGTACGCTTCTTTTGTTTTACTGCTGAGGAATGGGGGATGAGATTGAGGCGATGGCAGGCCAAGTTGGGGTCGACACCTAGCATTTCTTAAAATGTCCAGGCGAAGATGTCTTTGTATGCTCGAAGGAACTTGCAAAGTTTAAGGCGCTCTGACTCATTAAGGAAGATTCTGATAAATGTACCCCGACCGGGACCGTCGAGTTCGATATAAACAGTGGGTTTGATGGATGGGGTTGTATCTGTCAAAGTTGAGGGGATAAAAAGATACTGTGATTGCTATGGGCGGCTGAAAAATTATCAGGTTTGGTCGATCTCTGGGTGCTCGTATGAGCAGGTTAGGCGTTGAGAGCCTTTCAAATTCCAAGTACCCTCGTGATTGCTGAATTGAAGGGTCTGATGGTAGGTCGACGGTATAGCTCGTATGGCGTGAAGCCAATCTCGTCTGAGTATACCGAGGTATTCGAACTTCATGTCAATGATGATGAAGTTGGTTTGATGGGTAATGGGGCCGGTAGTGACGGGTAGGCTGATACAGCTAACAGTGGCTTCTGATAATCCATTGAAACCTTTTAGTTCGATGTTGGCATCGGTTATGAGGTCTGTTTTCTTCATGGTTTGGATTGTTTGGATAAATAGGGCATCAGCTGTGCTCCCAGTATCTACTAGCATTGTACGGAGGATGAGGCTCTCGATCTTAATCATGATGACTAACAAATCAGAATGGGAAAAATGAACGTGTGAAGTGTCACAGTCGATGAAAGAAATACCTTTGAGTCGTGAGTAACGGCCTGATTATGGCTGATGGGTAGGAAATTTATCCTGATAGGTGAGCTTATAACATTCTTCAATGTGCTTTCGTTTGCTCTTGGAATGTCCACTGTCTATGTTGTTGATTTCGATAAACTTAACTCAATAGATGTGCACCTCGGCTGGGTCAGTAGTGGGGGTGGATAGAGATCTGAGGTAGGACCCATCGAGGTAGGTTGGATGACCAACAATATGCTGATGCAAACGACCTGTTGTGAAGATAAGTTAGAGAGAGCGCTGAAGGGCAAAACATTTATTTGTATGGTGACAGTTGCACTTATGGTTGGCGCAGTAAGATTCGCCTGGTCTGACTTCGATGGGGAATGGATGTGCCAAATGGTGCCTGCCTGTATGTGTGGTAGAAGGGTGCTGAGGGGGGCAGTAAGTATAGGCAAAACAGGCCTTGATTGCTTCTTACGAGCTTTGGTGCTGTTATCAATGTTAGGGCATTTGAGGCTCTCGGTCTTCAGTGAGACAGGAGCGATCAGGGGTGTGTGAGAAAAATGGGGGTGTTGCCGTGGTTTATTGAAGTTTGTTTTTTGCAAAGGCTGGCTGTGTTTCCGGGACTCTTGAAGGTACTCGAGATCGATATAGCCATTGACCTTTGAGAGCATCTCTTTGAGTGTTTTTGGTTTGTGGAGGACTAGGTTCTCTTTTACTCAGCTATGGTCGGGCAGGGCATTCGTATATGCCAAAATAGCATTCGATCAGTCGAGATTTTCTATTTTCCAAGATTCGTCGAGGAATCTTCTGGTAAAGGCTCTGAGGGTCACACTGCCAAATTTTCTAAAATTGAAAAGGGCATCAACTTTGACTTCTCTATCTTTGTTGAAGGTTAACTGGGCGATGAAAAGATGTGAATATTGCTCGAAGTTATGAATCGAGCCATTTGGGGGATTGTGGTACCATCAAAGAGGGTTATCGATAAGGCTCGTTAGGAATAGGTGACATAATAGGTAGTCGGCTATAGAGTAGAGGCTCAGGGAGTTTTGGAATTCGAGGATGTGGGATTTGGGGTCTGTGTTACAGTATTTGCTGAGTTTAGGGGCACGGAAGTTGGTAGATATTTCGATAGCCAAAAGTTTGGGGCAGATCTGGTTATTGAGGCAGCTCAAGGATTTTGTGGCTGGGCTCGTGCTAACGCGAATGACGGGTTGTATTTTGTGGTCCAAGTCCCACTGTCTAACAAATGCAGGATGTAGGGGAAATTGACGGATTCGAAGGTTGTGAGGTCGAGTGTGTGATATAAAATCAGTGCTGCGTTCGCCGAGCCGTTCCCGAGCAGAACGGCGTCTGGGGTATCTGGAGAAGCGGAGGGTTGAGTTAGAAGAGTCTTCTGTGGGTTGAATCCCGAGGTGAATAGAGCCGGTTGGGGGAATAATACGGGGAAAATCATCAGCACCGATATAAACGGGGGGTTATCTCGATGTTTGATAAAAGCTCTAGGCGGGCGGGAGCAGGGACGCGCGATGGGTCTGGAACCTGGGACGGGGGAGCAGGTTCCAAGGGCTATAATCTCTGTAGCTCTCGGCCGGTATTGCGCAGTTCATCGATGCCCTGTTCAGTCTGTTCACATCATCCAAGCGGCGATTCCGCTCAGTTTCCAGTTCCAAGCGGTGGCTTTCACTCTCATGGTTTAGTTAGTTCTTGTGGCGCTCCTCTACCTGAGTGACTTGTTGGGATAACAAGGCTACTTGGGCAGTTACTCCGTCAATGGAGTGGCCTTCCTGGGTTAATTTAGAATGGCGTGTGGGTGCCATTGAGAGTAATCAGTTGAGGTGAAAAACAAAAAGGGGGGAGAATAAAGGAAGGGAGATTGGTGGTGTGGGAAGCACAGACGGAGCCAATTGTAGGGAACTAACTTCGTTTGGAGGTGAAGTAGGTTCTTACAATGCATAATCAATCGTCAATCAAGGGATACAAGCAACTGGCCTAAAGTAAGATCTAACTATAGACAAATACTTGCGTAGAGGCCCGAATGTGACTCTCTACGACCTCTGATGAGGATTTTTATGACAGATTGGATTACGGAAGAGTAAATAACTGGGTTCGAGATCAAAATGTCCGGGTGGTCAAAGGTAAAATATAAGGGGTTGGAAATGATTTTTCTAACCCCCACTTGGTTTCCCCTCTCCTCTATTTATAGAGATATAGGGAGCTGAATCACCAGGTGTGGGTCAGGATTACATGATTACTATCAGGAAATCCTGACGAATTATGGGCGCCGGTCATGTCGGTTCTATTACTACACCATTTATTGGTGATGTCTCTGAACGGCGCAGTGGTTGGACCTATCACTATAGCTGCACGGGCCAATCAATGCGCCGTCTAATCTGATGAGGTGGTTGTCAGTCTTATCTTGCTTCGATCGTGTGTTAGCAAGGTCAAAGGATTTCTGTTGTAGTATGTTAATCCATTCTCGAATCTTTCTCTGATGTCGAAGCTTCATCTTTGGGGGATCTCTGGGGAGTCTATTTTAGAGATTGAGTGGGCTTCGATACATTCGAGTAGGCTGTGAAGTGGGCTTCGACTGTCTATCGAAGGCTACGAGTTGACTACTACAAATATTACACTGAAACGTCTTGCATGTGGTGGGACTGTAGATATTTTTGTATACTTGCATATGCGTATACTGTAACTGTCAAATGATTGTAAAGTTATCGAATGCAGAGGGATTTGCTAGACTTTGAAGGCCTAAACCACAACGAAGTAAGACGTGGTCGCCCCCAACATATCCTCGAGGGTCCGGTCTCCCGACCATTCGTGCCCCCAGAGTTTGCTTGAATATTGGGAGTTTAAAAATTTTTGAGGTCACCCCCAAGTATCAGTCGGGCCGAGGTTGACATGATACTTAGAGGAAACCTAAAAATTTACTGGACTTCAATGGCCTGAGCCACAGCGAAACAATACCAGTTCACCGCCAGCGCATTCTCATGGGTCCGGTCTTTCGACCATTCGTGCCCCTCGAGTCTGCTCAAATGTTGGCAGCTTTAAAATTTCAAGGTCGCTCCTAAGTATCAGTCGGGTCGAGGGTTGACGTGATACTTAGAGGAAACTAGGAAATTGACTAGACCTCGATGGCTTAAACATGATCGAAACATATCTTGTCCCCACAATACATTCTCAAGGGTCCGGTCATTCAACCATCCTTGCCCCTCGAGTTTGCTCGAAATTGTAAGTTTGAAAATTTTCAAGGTCGCCCTCGAGTATCAATTGGGTCAAGGGTTGGCATGATACCCAGGCTTAGCCAAAAAATTTACTAGACCTCAATGGCTTTGAGGGCCTGATCGAAGCATATCTGTTCGCCCCAATGCATTCCCGAGGGTCCGGTCTTTCAACCATCCTTGCCCCTCGAGTTTGCTCGAAATTAGGATTTTGAAAATTTTCAAGGTTGCCTCCGAGTATCAGTCGGGTCGAGGGTTGACATGATACCCAGGTTTAACCAAGAAATTTAATAGAAATAGGGGATGAAGCTTAGGAAAAAAATATGTTTATTGATTATTCTGTGTTTACATCAGGTGTACTAGGTAGAGGCCTTGGCCTATTGTATTAAACCAACTGCATTTTGTTCCACAGGTTAGGTAGAGGCTCTTCGTCTTCTGTCATCAGATAGTATGAACCCTTATCAGTTTTATCATACATAACATAAGGTCATTCCCAGGATTCGGCTAGCTTGCTGGCATTTCGAGGCTTGGTGGATTGATTAACACGTCGAAGTACAAGATCTCCAATGTTGATACTTCATGGTCAAACTCTCTTGTTGTATGACTTCTGAAGTGATGTATGATAACGGCCGAGATTGGCGATCCATAACATGTTTCGTCCGAGTTCAAGCTCATTCTTTTCATTTGGGAGGTTGGAATCTCGTGTGGGAACTTTAAATTGAGTAGGGAACATTGCTTCAGTACCATAGGCCAGAAGGAAAGGGGTGTAACCTATAGATTTTCTTTGTGTTGTTCAATAGGCCTAGAGGACATGCTGTAACTCCTGAACCCATCGACCTTTCTTTTCATCGACTCTTTTCTTGAGGCCGTCGACTATGGTTTTGTAGATAGTATCGACATGACCATTGCCTTGGGGGTAGTAGGGTGTTGAGGGGGAGAGGATGTTGTGTTTCTTGAGGAAATTTCTAAATTTTCTCCCAATGAACTGCGGACCATTATCACATCAAATCCTATGAGGGTATCTAAAGCGTGTGATGATGTTTTCACATAGAAATTTGATAATTTCTTCTTCTCTTGTTCGGGATAATGGTACAGCTCTAACCCATTTGGTAAAATAATCTGTTAGAACAAGGACATTTTCTCTACTACCCGAGGCTTTAGGGAAGGGACCGATGAGATCGATAGCCCATCTTATTAAAGGCCAGGAAACTTGACTGAAAAGGAGGTCTTGTAAAGGGTCGTTGATGTCATGAGCGTAGCGCTGGCATTTATCACAGTGTTTGGCATACTCTATGGCTTGTTTTTTCATGTTCGGTCGGAATAAACCTTGAGATACGGCCCGAAGGGCCATAGATCGACCAGCAGTATGAGTACTGCAGGTACCTTGATGGAGTTCGGCTAGGATGGTAGAGGCTTCAGCTTGAGAAATGCATCGAAGGAGGATACCATTTGGGGACTTGCGATGTAGCCCGTATTTGTGGATGGTATATCTGCGACCGTTCTCTAATAATGACCATTTGGCTTTGGGATCATCTGGAAGGGTAGCATTGTTGAGATAATGGAGAAATGGTACTCGCCAGTTGTCTAGATCGAGACTCTCGCCCCCAGTATTGATGATATTGACTTCCATCTGGTCAATACTTAGGCATTTGAGTATTTCGATATGGAGGGTTCAGGATTCTGATTGGCCTAACATAGCTGTTATGTAGACAAGGGCATCTGCATGTCAGTTTTCTCCTCGAGGGTAATGAGTGAAAGCTGATTTTTCAGGAAAAAGGTCCATGCGCTGGTGAACAAAAAAGGTTATTCAGCCATGCGACCGTTAGCTTGATTTTCACCTGTATAATGTCTCTGAACAAGTTGAAAATCTATAAAAACTGCAAGTTTGGGAATGCCGAGGTCGAGTGTGAGGTCAAGGCCATGGATTAAAGCTTCATACTCAGCTTTGTTATTGGAACATTCAGAGTTTAATTTGACAGCATTTTTTATTCGATCATTGGTAGGAGTGACCAAGACTATGCCGATCCCTGAACCATTAGGTCCAGCGGATCCATCTGTGAATAAACGCCATGCAGTGTTAGGGTTCCATGAATCTGTTGTTTCGGCCATAATATTCCTTGAGAGACATCTCAAAGGGCTATAGAACGTCCAGCAGTGTGAGCACCGCAGGTACCATCGTGGAGTTCAGCTAAAATTATAGAGGCTTCGGCTTAAGATATGCGTCGAAGGAGGATGTCATTTGGGGATTTGCGGTATAATTCCTGTGTGTGGATAGTGTATCTGCGGCAATTCTCTAACAATGATCGTGTGGCTTTAGGATCATCTGGGAGGGTTGCATTGTCGAGGTAATGGAGGAATGGTGTTCGCCAGTCGTCTAGATCGAGACTTTTGCCACTAGTATTGATGGCATTGACTTCCATCTGGTTAATACTTGGGCATTTGAATACTTCGATATGGAGGGTCCAGGATTCAGATTGGCCTAGCATGGCTACTGTGTAGGCAAGGGCATCTGCATGTCAATTTTTTCCTCGAGGGTAATGAATGATAGTAGATTTTTTGTGAAAATCTACTATCATTCATCTGGTTGATACTTGGGCATTTGAATACTTCGATATGGAGGGTCCAGGATTCAGATTGGCCTAGCATGGCTACTGTGTAGGCAAGGGCATCTGCATGTCAATTTTCTCCTCGAGGGTAATGAATGATAGTAGATTTTTTGTGAAAATAGTCCATGAATTGTTGAACGAAAATAGCATAGTCAGCCATGCGACCATTAGCATGATTTTCACCTGTGTAATATTTTTGATCAAGATGGGAATCTGTGAAAACTACAAGTTTGGGAATGCCGAGGTTGAGAGCGAGGTCGAGGCCGTGGATCAAGGCTTTGTACTCATCTTCGTTATTGGAACATTCGAAGGAAAGTTTGACGGCCTTCTTGATTCGATCATTTGTGGGTGTGACTAAGACAATACCAATTCCTGAGCCATTAGGCCCAGCGGATCCATCCATGAATAAACGCAAGCCGGTGTTAGGGTTTCATGGATCTATTGCTTCGGGTTTGTCTTTTGTTAAGTCATCTTCATGTTCTTCCCAATCGACATCTTCGACCGGGAAGTCAGCAAGGAAGTCTACTACTGTTTAGCCTTTCTGGGATATCTGCTTCACGAATATAATATCATGTTCGCCAAGGTACAGAAACCACTGTTGTACTTGTCTGGATTTCTCTTTCTTACTAGGGGGTAACTTGTTATAACACGGATGGGGTGAGCTTGAAAATATGGTTTAAGTTTGTTGGGTGAATAGACAAGGATAAGGAGCAAACGCTCAAACTTTGAATACCAATTTTCTGCAGGTGTTAGAGTTTTGTTGATAAAATATACAGGATTCTCGACATTCAAACCGAGTCGAATAAGGACTAAACTGATAGTGGTGTCTGTTACAATGAGGTATAAGGAGAGTGCTTTACCTTCGATAGGGGTGCTGATAATGGGTGGCCGGCCAAGATAAGTTTTGAGTTCGAGGAAGGCCTGTTTTCATTCTGGTATCCACTTGATCTCAGTGTTATTTTTCTTTTTTGCATTGGGGGTGCCTTGGTCGCGTAAGAGAGAAATGAGCCAAGCACAATAGTCTGAGGATTTGGAAATGAAACGGTTGAGGGCTGTTATCTTACCAACTACTTTTTGGACATTATTTTTTGTTCGGGGCGAAGGCATGTCAATGAGGGCTTGAATATGTATGGAGTCAATCTCAATACCTCGTTTACTGATGAGATGGCCTAAAAATTTACCAGACAAAACACCAAATTGGCATTTATCTGGATTGAGTTTCATGTTGTATGTTCGAAGTATCGAAAATACTTCGCTTAGATCCTGAATGTGGGTCTATTTTTGGAAGCTCTTAGATAACATGTCGTTGATGTAAACTTTGACCGACTTGCAAAGCAAGGGTTAAATGGTTACGACAAGGCGTTGGTAAGTGGCTCCCACATTTTTAAGGCAGAAGGGCATGACGTTAAAACAGTAAAGGCCTTGTTCGGTGATAAAGAAATTCTTAAGTTGATCTTCGGGGAGGAGAGGTACCTGATTGTAACCCGAGGCCACGTCCATCGTTGGTAGGCGCTCATGTCCAGTAGTGGCATCGAGGAGTGCTGAGATGACCGGGAGGGGGAAACTGTCCTTTGGTATGTGCTTGTAAAGTTCTATGAAGTCGACGCAGATTCATATCTTGTTGTTCTTCTTTGGAACTACCACAATATTTGATATCTAGTCAACGCACTTCACTTCTCTGATAAAACCTGCAGCTATGAGCTTGTTTACTTTAAGGTTCACTGCCTCACGAAGTCGCGGTGTCAGGGTACGCTTCTTCTATTTTACTGTTGGGGAATAGGGAATGGGATCGAGGTGATGGCATGCCAAACTGGGGTGGTGAAACAAAAGGACTGATGAAAGTTCAAAGGTATGGCAAGCACTGTATAGAGCCAGTCGCAGCCAAGAATGCCAAGGTATTCTGAATTCTTATCGACAACAAGAAAACTGGTTTGAAGTGTGACTGGGCCAGTAGTAACTGGGAGGCTGATTCGACCAACAATAACTTTTGTGGCCCCAGTGAATCCCTTCAATTTGATATTGGCAGCGGTTATGAGGTCATTTTTCTTCATGGTTTCGACAATTTGGAGGAAAAGGATATCATCTGCACTTCCTGTATCGATCATCATGGTGTGGAAGTCATGGTGCTCGATCTTCATCATGATGACTAATAGATCGGAATGGAGGAAATGGACATCTAAAGTATCACAGTCGATGAAAGAAATGCCTTCGAGTAGAGGGAAAGGGCTTGGTTCTGGCAGGAGGGTGGGTAGGTTCTCATAATAGGTGAGTTTGTAACATTCTTCGACGCGTTTGCACTTGCCCATAGAATGACCGCTGTCGATGTTATTGACTTCGATGAAATAAATTCGGTTGATATGGACCTCGGCCGGGTCGGCAGCAAGGGTGGATTGAGACTTAAGGTATGACTCGTCAAGGTAGTTAGGAAGGTCGGCAATATACTGATGTAGAGGGAGCGCTGGAGGGCGAAGCATTTGTTGTTATGGTGACAGTTACATTTGTGATTGTCACAGTAAGGTTCGCCTGGTCTGACTTCGATAGGAAAAGGGATACGCCAGATGGGGTCTGCTAATATATGTGGTAAAAAGGTGCTGAGAGGGGCAGTAAGTGTGGGCAAGATAGGCTTCAGTCGCTTCTTCCGAGCTTCAGCATTGTTATCATTGTTAGGGCACTTGCAGCTATCAGTCTCCTGTGAGACAGGAGCGATTAGGGATGTTGGAGTAGAAGGTGGGTTTTGTCGAGGTTGATTGAAGTTGGTAGTTAAAGGTTGGCCCTATTTACCCGATTCGTGGAGGCGCTCGAGGTCGATATAGCCATTGACCTTTGAGAGCATCTCCTCGAGGGCTCAAGGTTTGTGGAGAACCAGGTATTCTTTAACACGGCTATGATCTGGATGGGCATTTGAGTACGCGAGCACAATATTTGTTGCGCAGTCAAGGTTCTCGAGTTTCTGTGATTCACCAAGAAACCATTAGGTGATGGCTTCGAGTGTCTCATTACTGGATTTTCTGAAATTGAACAGGGCATGGACTCTGACTTCTCTGTCTTTATAGATGGAAAACTGGGCAATGAAAATTTGTGATAGTTGCTCGAAGCTTTGGATTGAGCCATTTGGAAGATTGTGATACCATCTAAGGGGGCTGTCAGTAAGGCAGGTGGGAAAAAGGCAACATAACAGGTAGTCGACTGTGGAATAGAGGCTCATATCATTTTGGAATTCGAGAATGTGTGATTGAGGGTCTGTATTGTGGTATTTGTTGAGTTTGGGTGCACTAAAATTTAAGGGTATCTCGATAGCGAGAAGTTTGGGGCAAAGGGGGTTATTCAGTCGACTTCTGGAGTTGGGAGTTGGGCTCGCGCTGACGCGAATAACAGGTTGTATTTTGTAGTCGAAGTTTGGTTGTGCTGCATAGGCAAGATGAGGGGGAGATTGAGGGATTCAAGGATGGTAAGGTCGAGTGAGTGGAGCATGTTTGGCACTGCGCTCCCCGAGGCGTTCTCGAGCAGGGTGGCATTTGGGGTTTCTAGAGGATCGGACGGTAGAGTCAGAAGAATTTTTTGTGGGGTAAATGTTGAGATGGATGGAGCCAGTAGGAGGAATAGTGCGGGGAGCACCCTCAGCCTGGATACAGACTGGGGGGTTCTTCAAGAGTTTGCAGGGGCCCCAGACGGGCGCGGGCAGTCACGCGCAACAGATCCGGTGCTTCGGATGGTCGAGCAGCTTCCAGAGGCTGTATTATCTACAACTCCCAGACGGTATTTCGCAGCTCATCGATTACTCAGTTCTGTCTATCGACATCGTCCAGGCGGCAATTTTGTTCGGCTTCAAACTTTAGTTGGTGCTTTTCATGTTCCTGGTGGAGTTGTGCATGGTAGCGCTCCTCCGCTTGAGCAAATTATTGTGAAAGTAGGGCTATTTGGGTGGCTACTCCATTAGCGGAGTTGCTGGCGTGGCTTGAACTGGAATAGAGGGTGGGTGCCATTGAGGAGGTTCTGTGGAAGGTGAAAACATAGGGGAGGGAAAGAGAAAGTGAGACTGATAGGGTAGAAAGCGCAGATCGCGCCAAATGTAGGGGCATAACTTCTTAAGGAGGGGAAGTTGGCTCCTGCACCACGGGGTTAAATCTTCACGCAAAGGAATACATGTACGTTATCTAGAATTAAAGTAATAAATAGACAATATACTTACGTGGAGGCCTGGAATGCGACTCTCCACGGCCTTTGTTGGGGATTTTTAAGAGTGTTTATATTTCTCTCGATTAGTCGAATGTTCGAGTACTGGGTTTTACGGGGTGATCGAAGGTAAACTGCAAAGGGACAAGGGAGAATTTTCATAACATCTCCTTGGTTCCCCATCTCTCCTATTTATAGAACATAGGAAGGGATAAGTCACCAAGGTTAGGTCAGATTACAAGGGTACTATCCGGATATCCCGACGTGGGTATGGGGGCCGGAAATGTTAGAACTTTTACTATAGCAGTCGTTAGGTCTGTCTCTATACTTTCATAGAATAGCAATGGTTAGGCCTGTCACTCTAGCTACAAGGACTGACAACTGCACCATCCTGTCTAGTGAACTGGCTGTCTGTCCCATAATACTTCGACCATGTGCGAATATGGTCAAAGTGTTTCTACTGTGATATGAATTTTTTCCTTGTGGCTTCGTCTTTGGATGATCTTTGGGAGGCTTGTTTGTGTATTGACTAGACTTTGAGACGTTCGAGTAGGCTTCGAAGTAGCCTTCGAGTATCTATTAGGGGTAGAAGACTGCGAGTAGGCTACTACAGATAAGACCGGCTTCAGTTTCTTTCTGCGAGCTTCGGCATTGTTGTTGCTTTAAGGGTATTTGTAGCTCTCAGTCTCTTGTGAGACGGGAGCGATCAGGGGTGTTGGAGTAGAAGGTAGGTTTTGTCGACGTTTATTGAAGTTGGTTGCTAAAGTTTGCCCCTATATTCGGGATTCGCGGAGGCGCTCAAGGTCGATATAGCCATTGACCTTTGAGAGCATCTCCTCGAGGGTTTGAGGTTTATGAAGGTAGAGGTACTCTTTAACACGGGTGCGATCTGGTAAAGCATTTGAGTACGTGGGCACTAGATTCACACATTCAAGGTTCTCAACTTTCCGTGTTTCATCGAGAAACCTATTGGTGAAGGCTTCGAGGGTTTCATTGCTAGATTTTCAGAAATTGAATAGGGCGTCAACTCTGATTTCTTTATCTTTGTTGAAGGCAAACTGAGTGATGAAAAGTTGTGACAGTTGCTCGAAGCTCCAAATCGAGCCATTGGAGAGATTATGATACCATCAAAGAGGGCTATAGTGAGGCTGGTGGGAAGAAGGAGACACATCAGATGGTTGGTTGCAGAGTAGAGGCTCAGAGTATTTTGGAATTTGAGAATGTAAGATTGAGGGTCTGTGTTACGGTATTTACTGAGTTTGGGAGTACATAAATTGGGGGGTATCTCGATAGCGAGGAGTTTAGGGAAGATTGGGTTATTAAGTCGACTCTAATAATTGGGTGCTTGGCTCGTGCTGACGCAATTAACAGGCTTAATTTTGTGGTCAAAGTCTTGCTGTACAGCATAGGCAGGATGTGGGGGCAATTGAAGGATTCGAGGGTGGTGAGATCGAGTGTGCGGTATGTGTTTGGCGCTGCATTCTCCGAGATGTTCTCAAGTAGGGCAGCGTTTGGTGTGTCTAGAGGATCGAAGGGTAGAGTTAGAGGAATCTCCTATGGTGTGAATGCTGAGATTAATGGAGCCAATAGGAGGAATAGTGTGGGGAGCCCCCTCGACACCAATATTGACTAGGGGAACTTCAAGATTTCGTAGGGGCCCTAGACGGGCGCGGGTAGACACGTGCAACGGGTCTGGTGTTTGTGATGGTCGAGCAGCTTCCAAGGGCTGTAGTCACTGCAACTCTCGGACGGTGTTACGTAACTCGTCAATTGCCCAGTTCTGCCTGTCGGCATCATCTAGGCAGCGGATCCATTCAGCTTCAATCTCCAGTCAGTGTTTTTTACGCTCCTGGTGAAGTTGTGCATGGTGGCGTTCCTCAACTTGAGCGAATTGTTGAAAAAGTAAGGCTATTTGGGCTGCCACTCCGTCGATAGAGTTGTCGGCATGGGTAGAACTGGAACGGAGGGTGGGTTCCATTGAGAATAATTTGTTGAAGTTGAAAACAAAAAAGGGGGAGAAATAAGAAAGGGAGATTGGAAGGGTGGGAAGCACAGACGGCGACAAATGTAGGGGCCTAACTTCTTGCGGAGGGGAAGTCGGCTCTTACACCACGGGGTTTAGTCTTCAAATAAAGAGATTCAAGTATATAACCTAGAATGCGAATAATCAATAGACAATATAATTGCGTGGAGGCCTAGAATGTGACTCTCCACGACCTCTGATGAGGATTTTTAAAAGTGTTTTCATTTCTATTGAGTGGTCGAAGGTTCGAGTACTGGGTATTTCAAGTTGATCGAAGGTAAACTGTATGGGGCTGGGGAAAGATTTTCTAAGCTTTCCTTGGTTCCCCATCTCTCCTATTTATAGAATCATAGGAAGGGATGGGCACCAAGGTTAGGTTAGATTACAAGTCTACAATCCGGGTATCCTCCGGATATAGAGCGGGTATCCCGGAGTTGGTGTTGAAGCCGGAAATGCAAAGCCTATCGCCTTACTCTGTCACGGTGCATTGTCAAGGTAGTCACTTGTTGGTTCAGTCACTTTAGCTGACTGGACCGACTACAACGCCATTCCTATCTGGTGAGCTGGCTGTCTTGTCATGCTTCGACGATGTACGGATATGGTCGAAGCGTTTCTGATGTTGGAGGGAAGTTCTTCTTCAAGGCTTGTTCAGAGTCGAGGCTTTGTCTTCAGATAATCTTTGGGAGACTTGTTTCGGGATTGTAGGATTGTATGGGCTTCGAGATATTCGAGTAGGCTTCGAAGTAGCCTTCGAGTACTTGATTGGGGTAGAAGGCTGCGAGTTGGCTATTGCAATATTTAATTTTGGATTCTTATCTACGCTTCTTTGATTGTATCTATTGGAGTTAGATATTTGAATCCAAGCTTTTATAGTCAAGTAAATGTGTCTCCAGCAGTTCATAGTATAAAAAGTCAAAGACGCAATATATTTGGTCTCAAGATTGAAGAAATATTTACACAAATATTTTCGGAGAATAAGATCAAAGAATATATTTCATCCATGATCCTTGAAGATATTTTATATTGAAGATATATGCAAGAGTTTCCATGAAGAAAGATGTCTACCTCACTTAAGGGAATTATTTACAAAAAATCTTAGGTGATTGGTTGTAAAATTACAAGATATTATTTGTGAAAATATTTTTTATAATTTAATGTATAGTTTCTAAATTTGGGTTACTTCTCCTATAAAAGAAACCCTCTCCCATTGTAATTGGCCATCTCATATTGGAGCAAGTTTAGAAGAAATAAAGTCTTAGTTTTATTTAATTATCTTCTCTCTTATTTATTTTCTTTTGAAAATAATTAGTTGTTAATGCGATAAAGTCTGAGATGAGCGGCTAATTTCTTAGGTAAGGCTAGGATGAGGCCTCTTCTTGGATGAGCAATAGTTGGTATTAATTAGGTTCTAATTAGTTTTCTCTTAGTGTTTTATGATTGATAAGTTAATATATCATATCGAATGTTTGATTATAGCTTCAGTTTGGTGTACGATAACTTTGAATACAAACAAGTGCTACTAACCGTAGACTTGATTTGAAGATCTAAACAAGAGGAAACACTAGAGAACTCACTCAAGCCTAGTTATGGTTGAGTTGATAATTCTTTAAGACACTCTTCACCGTCACTTAAAAGCATAACCACTAAATGCTTGACCATAGATTTAGTAGTTTATTTTATAACATCGTATGTGTCTTAACACGAACATATAATGGGTGGAGATATTAGGATCTAGCTATATATTGATTAGTGCTTTGAAAGGTAGAGGCCAAGTCCGAACCTTAGCTCTGTCCCTCATTACGTCTTATAATTAGTTTTTATTTATTCTTCTTAGATTTATCTCTTAAAAAATAGTAATTCGGCCTAGAAAGTATTTGTTTTCCCAAACCTCCTTGTTGATTTGATCCCACTCATCCGTGCTACAATTCGGCAATCGTACTTTGAGCGGGTATTTTGCTAGAGGCCATAAAAACCTCTTAGCACTATTTTATTATTTCCCTAGGTTTGAGTCTATTAGTAGGCTTTGATGTAGCTTACGAGTATTCAACTAGTCTTAGGAGGCTGCGAGTAGGATACTACATTCGCCATCACTCAGCTAGTGCCTCAGAAATTATTGTAGATGGCACGTGCTGAGAAAAACTGTTAGGTGTAGGAAATTGGAGAGTTGACTGGTGTGAATGCGGGTAGTTCCAAGAATATTAATTATGATGACATTGATTAAGGAGGTAATTAATGCTCCTTAAATAGGGTATAAATAAAAGCTTCTTGGGGGGGATTCTGTTCAAGTACTATTCATCTTCTTCATTGCTTAGTACTTTAATGGAGCCAACCAGGAACACTCGCTATGAGCTGAGAATGGAGAAGAAGGAAGCTCGAGTGGAGGCCAAGGCTATTATACTAAGGCAGAAATTCTTGGGGGGCCAAGACATAGGGGCAACAATGCTAGACATAGGGGACCATGATCAAGAAGAAATAATTGGGAGGGTGGGGGGGTTGGGTTGGGTGGGGAGTCGTTTATTTACTGGCGGAGGCTAATATAATGGCACCTACCGAGCGTGACTGAGCATTGCTTTATCCTGAGGACGCTGGTGCAGTAGCTGGTTGGCGCCGAGGATGCAGCCAAGGCTTGTCTGTGGTACTAGAAGAACTTCCCTGCGTGTAGATAACGGGGGGTGGGGGTTATTTCGATATTGTGGCTGGGGTTTATAGATTGGCTAATTTGTATCATGTTTTGTTGTATTCTCGTTTTTTTTTTTAAATGAAACAATGAATTGGTGATCGATGTGTGCAATGTTGGTAGGTAATTTAGGTCGCGTGGTTACACTTTGATGTACTATATAAGGAAAAAAAATGAATGACAACACGAATAAAAAATCTAGACTTTGTTAGGAGGGAATATCATTCATCGAAGGTACGAATATGGTTGAACTTATAAGATGGCTTGGAGAACGAGGGTATGCGATACTTCGACTGCAAGGAGTGACAGCCGTAATGGCAGAGTTGTTGGAGGGGACATTGTTCATTGGGCAGTGTGCCGATGCAGGCCATAATTATGATTCCTCAGGTATGGGAATGAGGTGGAGGCCACGTGTGGGTTAGGTGAGGTTGATGTGTCAGTCTCGGGTAGGGTGTCAGAGGCCTGTTATCGAAGGAAGATGGTTGTCGAAAGGTATGATCATGTACAATCGTTAGGTTTTGAAGGGATCGAGGGTTCAAGAGAATTATGAAAATTCTTTGGCCAGGGAAACTGTGGCATACATACGTGTGTTTAAGTAGCGGCAGTCTGATAAAAGGACATAGTTGCAAAAAAATATGGGGGGAAGTTGGAAAGGTTGTGGTGGTAGTGGTAATGATGATGGTTGGGGAAACTGAGACAGTTTTGGGGGTTGTATTTACTGAGGGGAGAGAAAGTGAGACCGTCACTATTTCCAATCACATAGATAGAGAGAGAGACCGGTAATAGAAAAATAAAATCTTGGTGCTAAAGAGAGGAAGGAGAAGCCAATTTGTTGTTAGAAATAATCGTGGACATATCCAATTACATCATATAGGTAGGTTTCTTAATCCTGCATTGTATATAACTGCTCTTTTCTTTCGTGGTTCTTGGGTGGGGGAGGGGATGGCGGTTTGCTGTGACATCGGTAATGACGTAACTGGGGTTGGGTGCAAGAGACGAGATGGTAAAAGAGGATTCATGAGAAGATGGCAGAAGAGGATGACCCGGTTGAAGCTAGACGACTTGTGACCGAACAGGAGGAGGCTATTCGAGCGTCGGTAGAGTCAATGATAAACTTGTGTACCACAAACCCAGAAGAAGTCGGGCATCGTGCTGAGATAGTTTGGCGCCAGGTAAGTTTATTTTTGGCTATAAATTAAATTGATATATCGATAACTACTGAATAGTTGAGATATGTATGATCTATGCAGATACATGCCTTGATGATCTCATTTACCAGGGCGTAAAAAAGTTGACTGAGAAGCTGAAGGAGGCAAGAGACAGGAGTGAGCACGTGAAGTGGACCACTATTTCTCTACAAACTCGTATCGGAGAGCTAGAGCAAGAAAAGTTGCAAATTCATTCTAAAGTGGCAAGGGAAATCCTGGCGGTGGTTGAATGATGTGACGCGAAGATGGCAGTGCAGGAGGCAAAGGTTGCCAGTCTGGAGGAGCAACTTCAAGACAACCATGCGCGCTTCCAAGCAATGTTCGACCAAGAGTGTAAAGTAACTTCAACATTAAAGATGTTTGTGGATGGGATAGAATATGACCCTGCACCTTTCAAAATTTTCTTCCCAGAAGAGGAGCCCATCGTTGAGGATGTTGTAAGCATGGAGGGGATAGAAGGTAACCCTGTAGTCGAAGGTTCTGACGTCGAGAATACAGAGGTTGCGCCTATAGAAAGGAACCATGGTGGTGAAGAAGTGACGGTGCCTATGGAAAGTGTAGGCAACCCTGTGTGATTTTTTTATCTTGAGAGAATAAACTTGTCTTGCTCAAGAGTGTTTGCTTGGAAGAAACTATTTGATTTGTGATGTATGTTGAAACAATGCTTGATAAGTTGACATGTATTGGTATTTTGAGTGATCGAATGAGCTGGCATTGTGAAAGCTAAATTTATACTTGAGAATTGGAACCTTGAAATCATCGAGGTCACCCCCGAGTATTTTTATTCGCTGGTTTGATCCCGCAGGAAACATAATGTGGTCACCCCCAATGCATCCCCGAGTGTCCGGTCTGTCAGCCAAATATGCCACTCTGGAGTGCTCAAATTGGAACATTGAAGAACATCGAGGTAGCGCCCAAGTATCAGTCAGGTGGAAGGGTTTTCAAGATACCTAGGTTTGCCCAAATTAAGAAGTTCACAGGACTTCAAGGTCATCCCTGGATATTTCTATCGACAGGCTTGAGCATATACAAAGCATAATATGGTCGGCCCCAACGCATCCCCGAGTGTCAGGTCTGTCGACCATTCATGCCACTTGGGAGTGCTCGAATTAGAAACTTCAAAAACTTTGAGGGCACCCCCAAGTATCAGTCTGGTCGAAGGGCTAACTGGATACTTAGGTTTGCCCAAATCAAGAAGTTCACAAGAGATATAAGAAGATGCACAAGGGAGAAAAATATGCTTATTGATAATACTGTAGTTAAATCAATTGTAAGAGGGTGTGGTCGTGGTTTATTGTATAAGACTAACTGCATCGCATTCCATGGTTGGGTAGGGGTCCCTTGGCTTTGGTCATAAGATAAAATGATCCTTTGCCAATTTTTTCATACACGACATAAGGTCCTCCCCAAGATTCGTCTAACTTGCCGGCATTACGAGGTTTTGAGGAGGGGGTGATTCGAGTAAGTACCAAATCACCTATGTCGAAACATTGTGATCGAACCCTTATGTTGTAGGATTTCTAGAGAGAGATCTAGAAATGCCCGCTGTTAGCTTATGCTCGGTCTCGAGTTTTATCAATCCATAACATATTGCATCCAAGTTTGAACTCATTGTCTTCATCTGGAAGATCGGAGTCCCGTGTGAGCACCACGAACTGAGTTGGCAAAATAGCTTATGTACCATAAGCCAAAAGAAAAGGGGTACCGCCTGTCGCCATTAGTAGTGTGGTACGATAAGACCAGAGTATATGTTGTAATTTATGAACCCAACGCCCTTTCTTCTCGTCGACACGTTTTTTAAGACTATCCACTATATTTTTGTTGATTGCTTCGACCTGACCATTCCCTTGAGGGTAATAAAGTGTGGAAAGGGAGAGGATGATATTGTATTATTTAAGGAACGTTCGAATCTTATTTCCTATGAATTGTGGACCATTGTCACATCGAATCATATGTGGGCAGCCAAACTTGTAATAATATTATCCTACAAGAACTTGGCGACCTCTTCTTCTCATGTTCGACATAAAGGTATGTCCTCGACCCATTTAGTGAAATAGTCTGTAGTAGCTAAGATATGTTCTCTGCTGCCCGAAGCATTGGAAAAAGGGCCAACAAGATCAATAACCCATCTTTTAAATGGCCAAACGACTTAGTTATAGCAGATTTCTTGGGAAGGGTTTCGAATGTCGTGGGAGTGACGTTGGCATTTGTTACAGTACATCGCATACTCTTTGGCTTGTTTCTTCATATTCGGCCAGAATATACCTTGTGTGATTGCTCGGAGAGCCATGGATTGACCGACAGTGTAGGACCCGCAATGTCCTTCGTGGAGCTTGGTAAAGATGGTTGCTACTTTGCGTTGGGAAATACAATGGTGGTGTATGCCGTTTGGTGATTTGTAATGTAGACCGCCTTTGAGGATGGTGTACCGGCGACAGTTTTCCAGTAATGAGCGTTTAGCTTTTGGGTCCTCTGGTACAGTAGAACTGTTGAAGTATACAAGGAAAGGTGTACGCCAGTCTTTGGGATCAAGACTCTCGCCCCCAGTATTGATGGTATTGACTTCCATCTGGCCGATACTAGGGCGTTTGAGTACTTCAATATTGAGGGTTCAAGATTCATACTATCCTGATATGGCTGCGATGTATGCGAGGGCGTCGGCATGTCTGTTTTTACCTCTAGGGTAATGTGTTATCGATGATTTTTCAGGGAAATGATCCATGTGTTGGCAGATGAGTGTTGCATACTCAGCCAGGTGACCGTTTGCCTAGTTTTTTCCAGTATATAATCGTTGGACGAGCTGTGAATCAGTAAAGATGATTAGTTTGGGGACACCAAGTTCGAGGGCGAGATCGAGGCCATGTAACAAAGCTTAGTATTTGGTCTCATTTTTGGTACATCAAAGTTTAACTTGATGGCCTTTTCGATTCAGTCGTTTGAAGGAGTGACCAGGATGATACCTATCCCAAAGTAATTTTTTCCTGCAGATCCATATGAAAAGAGAAGCCATCCCATGAGGGTTCTAACGGTCATTCTGTTTGGGCTGATCTTCAGGTAAATCGTCTTCGTGCTATTACCAGTCGATGGCTTCGACCGGGAAGTCGGTAAGGAAATTAATGATTGCCTAGCCATTTTAAGAGTCCTATTTTTTGAAAGTAATATCGTGTTCACTGAGGTAGATAGACTATTGTTGCACCCGTCTGGAATTATCTTTCTTACTGAGGATTTTTCGAATATGGTAGCTGGTGATAACACATATGTGGTGTGCTTAAAAGTATGGTTTGAGCTTTCAAGAAGTGTAGACAAGTGTATGGAGCAGTCGTTCGAGTTTTGCATATCGTGTTTTGGCTGGTGTTAGAGTTTTGTTGATGAAGTAGACAAGTTTCTCGATACCAGCTTCGAGTTGGATAAGGACCGAGCTAATAGAATTGTCGGTGACCGCAAGATACAAGGAAAGCATTTCACCTTCGATGGGGGTACTCATGACAGGTAGTTGACCAAGGCAAGTTTTGAGTTTGAGAAAGGCTTTCTCGCAGTCGAGTGTCCAATTAACTTGGGGGTTTTTCATTTTGGCTTTATGAACGCCTTGGTCACGCTGGATGGAGAATATCCAAGCACAGCGGTAAGAGGATTTGGAGATAAAGCAATTTAGAGCAGTTATCTTGCCAACTACCTTTAGGACATCTTTCTTGGTTCGGGGAGAAGGCAAATCAGCGAGGGTTCAAATTTTGACAGGGTTAATCTCGATGCCTCATTTGCTAATGAGGTAACCCTAGAAATTTCATGAGGATACGCCGAATTGGTACTTGTCTAGGTTAAATTTTATGTTGTATGATCGAAGTATTGAAAAGACGTCGGTCAAGTCTTTTATATGGGTATGTTTTTGGAGACTTTTTCACAACATGTCATCGACATAAACTTTGATTGACTTGCCAATCAGAGGTTTAAACATAGTGGTAACAAGGCGCTGGTATGTTGTACCCACGTCTTTAAGGATGAAGGGCACAACATTAAAATAGTAAAGCCCTTAGTCTGTGACATACAAAGTTTTAAGTTAATCTTCAGGAATGAGAGGTACCTGGTTGTAACTTAAAGTTGCGCCCATCATAATGAGGCAATTATGGTAGGCTGTCGCGTACAGAAGCACTTAAATCATCGGGAGAGGAAAGTTGTCCTTCGGCATGTGTTTGTTGAGATTGGTAAAGTCGACGCAGATTAGGATCTTGCCATTCATCTTGGGGCAGCGATAGTATTTGAGATCTAATCGTCGAACTTGACTACTCTTACAAACCCAGCAGCTAGGTGCTTTTTGACCTCGAGGTTTTCTGCTTCAAGAATCCTTGGGGCCAAAGTAAGTTTCTTATGTTTTACAACTGTGGATTTGGGGATGAGGTCAAGTCAATGGCAGACCAGGGTGGGGTTAACGTCGGGCATCTCATGAAACTACCAAGCGAAGACATCTTTATTTGCTCGAAGGAACATGGTGAGCTAAGAGCTTGTTGCCTTTTATGTTCCACGTAATGCATGGGGTATTGAATTGCAATATTTGATGGTAGGTAGAAGGTATGGCTTTCATGCCATGGAGCCAATCACACCCTACAATGCCTAGATATTTAGATTTCTTATCGATGACAAGAAAGCTGGTTTGTAAGGAAATAGGGCATGTGGTGACAGGGAGGTTATATCAGCCAACAACGACCTCTGTGGAGCCATTAAAACCTTTGAGTTCGACCTTGGCGTGTGTAATAAGAATAATTTATTTCATGGCGTGGACAGTTTCGAGGATGAATACGTCCGCATCACTACCTGTATCGATGACCATCGCATGGGGGACGAGGTACTTGACTTTAATCATAATAACCACGGGGTCTAAATAGGGAAAACACATGTAAGAAGTGTCGTAATCGATGAAGGATATACCTTTGAGTTGAGGGTGGTGGCTAAATTCGGGGACACTAGGATGGACTGAGCCAACGGGTATGGTAGTAGTGGGGGCACCCTCGGCACCAAGGTGGGCCAGATGGACCTTGATTTGGGGGTGGGGCCCAAGTCGCGCGCAGGCTGAGATGCGCAAAAGGGCAGGTGCCCGAGAATGCATGGGAGCGCCTTGGGTTTGGACTTGCTGAAGTTCATGAACTGTATGGCACAGTTTGTCTAGGGCTCGATGTTATCTATCATTATCATTTAAGCGGCACTGTCGTTCAGCCTTGAGTTCCTGCCGGCGATCCTCACGCTTAATACGTAGCTTGTTAGTGTGGCGCTCCTCGGCTTGAACAAATTGTTGGCTAATGAGAGCAAGTTGGCCAGCGATGCCGCTGACGGTGTTGCCAACAATGACATAGGATCAACGAAGGGTAGGGGACCTTAAAATATGGCTCTAAGGGGAAAGACAAAGAGATTGAAGAGGGTAGGTATAACATAGACGATACTAAATGTAGGAGCATAATTTCATAGCGAGGAAACTTTGCTCTTACACCTTGAGTATTATCTTCGATAGAGGTCTTAACGAGTATATAAGACAATAATAAGATAGATTGCTGCACTAACATACTAGTGTGGAGTCCATGAATTGGTATTCTCCACGACCTCTAGCAAGGATTTGAATAGAAGATTGTATATATATTGATTTAGGCAATAGTTTGTATCGAGAAAAGGTTAGAGGATACTCGAAGGTGATGTTGGGAGGGTTTTAGGCAGAATTTTTCTAACCCCTCCACTGTGTTTCTCCTTTCTTATTTTTAGGAAAAAAGAAAAGGCAAGTTATCATGTGACATCAGATTACATGTATATCCTATGAGGAAGCTATCCTATACGGGTAGTCGGTCTAGATACTATAGTTGAATGGCGGCTTGTTTTCAGCTGTTTTTTCTGGTTAGCTGGTTGTTAGGTACGTCTACCATCGACCATGTACTAAATAGTCGAAGCCTCTCTGGAATTGGTGTTGACCGACTATTTTTGGCTTTGGCTTTGACTAACTTCAATGAAGCCTTCGATTATTCGAGTGTTCTGTTAATCTCAGAAGGCCTCAGGTAGATCATATGCTTATGGTTGTGTTATTGGTTCCCTGGGCTTCGAGTCTCTTAGTAGGCTTTGATGTAGCCTTCGAGTATTCGACTAGTCTTAGGAGGTTGCGAGTAGGTTACTACAGACATGATCTCAAGCCTGATCCCAGAGTTGAAGTTCATATTGGTTCTACTGAAGATAATTGTAGGGACCTATCCCTCGATTTAACCTAATTCGAACTATTTCCAGTTTGAACTACCTTCATATCAGACTCACGTATTTTACATGTGACACAAACAATTAGCATTGACACCTATGCCATGAACTGATGAAGAATGTGGGTTGAGCACAACAGAAAAGCATGAACAAGTCAAAGATACTTGTCTCTCACGAACTCAACAGTTACTCAGTCAAGTACCACTTACCACGTTGTTTGGAGAACGAGCTTCAGCACAATAGAGAATTGCGGAAAAGGTTTATATAATGAAAATGTTCCAAAACAAACAAAGAGCAGATACATTGCTGAGGAATAGGCGAAAGAAGGCAGATACATTGTTGAGGGACGTACCAACTGCAACTGGTTCGTCAAAGAGGAGAAAAGAAGCAAACCCCTCTACAGAAGTATGTGATATGGATTACAACAATCTGACCCACAAGTCAAACTTCGTTCCGAGGACCCGTCGAGGAGTTCCTATATCAACCCGGTCGGCTGTACCCGATGTAATTCCAGAAGCAGTGCAATAGACCCAAAAGGGCAAAGGCAAAGTCACGGACAAGGGCTCGGTCGCTCAATTGATAAAGACAACCAACTGAAAAAGGAGTCATGAGCAGATGGTAGAAGGGGATGACCCGGCGCAAGCTAGGCAACTCGTGGCCGAACAGGAGGAGGTTGTTCGAGCGTCACCAGAGTCAATGATAAACTTGTGTGCCACGAACCCAGAAGAAGCTGGGCATCATGATAAGATAGTTTGACGCCAGGTAAGTTTATTTGTGGCTATAAATTGAATTTATATCTAGATAACTACTAAATAGTGGAGGTATGAATGACCCATGCAGAAGCATGCCTAGATGATCTCATTTACCAGGTCACAAAAAATGTTGACTGAGAAGCTGAAGGTGGCAAGAGATAGGAGTGAGCTCACGGAGGGGACCATTCTGTCATTTTATGCTCCTATCAGAGAGCTAGAGTAAGAACAATTGCAAATTCGTTCTAAAGCGGTGAGGGAAATCCTAGCAGTAGTCCAACGATGTGACGCGAAGGTAGCAGTACTGGAGGCGAAGGTAGCCAGCCAGGAGGAGCAACTTCAAGGCAACCATGCACGTTTCCAAGAAATATTCGACCAAGAGTGTAAAGTAACTTTAACATTGAAGATGTTTGTGGATGGGCTAGGATATGATTCTGCAACTTTTAAAATCTGCTCCCTAGAGGAGGAGCCCGTCGTCAAGGATGTTGTAAGCATGAGGGGATAGAAGCTAAACCTACGGTCAAAGGTTCTGGCATCAAGAATACAGAGGCCGTGCCTATTGGAGAGAACCATGGGAGTGAAGAAGTGACGGCGCCTGTAGAGAACGCAGGCAACCCTATGTGATTTGTTTATCTTGAGATAATGAACTTGTCTTGCCCTGGAGTATTTGTTTGGAAGAAACTATTTGGTTTGAGTAGTATGTTGAAACAATGCTTGATAAGTTGATATGTATTGGTTTTTTGTGTGATCGAATAAGCTGGCTAGGCGAAAGTTAAATTTATAATTGAGAATTGGAACCTTGAAAACTTTGAGGTCGCCCCGGGGTATATTTAAACGCGGGTTTGATCTTGCACAAAACATGATGTTGTCACCCCCAATACATCCCCGGGTGTCTGGTCTATCGACCATTTATGCCACTCAAGAGTACTCGAATTGGAACCTTGAAAAACTTTGAGGTCGCCCCCAAGTATCAGTCTGGTCAAAGAACTGATTTTATACCTAGGTTTGCCCAAATAAAGATATTCAAAGGACTTCGAGGTCGCCCCAAGTTATTTCTATTCGCAGGTTTGAGCCTATACGAAGCATAATATGGTTGGTGCCAATGCATCCTTAAGTGTCAGGCTTGTCGACCATTCATGCAACTCGGGAGTGCTCGAATTGGAACCTTGAAAAACTTTGAGGTCGCCCCCAAGTATCAGTCAGGTCGAAGGGCTGATTGGATACTTAGGCTTGCCCAAATCAAGAAGTTCACAGAAGATATGAGAAGATGCACAAGGGAAAAAAATATGTTTATTGATTATACTACAGTTACATAAGTTGCAAGAGCGGGTGGCCGCGGTTTATTGTATGAGACTAACTGCATCGTATTCTAAGGATTGGGTTGGAGTTCCTCAGCTTTGGTCATAAGGTAATATAATCCTTTGTCAGGTTTTTCTTACGCGACATAAGGTTCTTCCCAAGATTCGACTAACTTGCCGGCATTGCGAGGTTTCGAGGAGGGTGTGACTCGTCGAAGTACCAAATTACCTATGTCAAAACTTTGCGATTGAACCCTTTTGTTACAGAATTTCTGGAGAGAGATCTAGTAATGCCCGAGGTTAGCTAAGGCTTGGTCTGGAGTTTTGTCAATCCATATCATATTGCATCCAAGTTCAAACAAATTGTCTTCATCGGGAAGATCGGGGTCGCGTGTGGGCACCTCGAACTGAGTTGGCAAAACATCTTCTGTACCATAAGCCAATAGAATTGGGGTACAGTCTGCCGCCTTTTGTGGTGTAGTGCTGTAAGCCTAGAGTATATGTTGTAATTTCTAAACCCAACGCCCTTTCTTCTTGTCGATACGCTTTATGAGACTATCGAATATAGTTTTATTGATTGCTTTGACCTTACCATTCCCTTGTTGGTAATTGGGTGTGGAAGGGGAGAGAATGATATTGTATTTTTTGGGGAACGTTCAAACCTTGTTTCCTACGAACTGTGGACCATTGTCGCATCGAATCATATGTAAGAGGCTAAAATGTATAATAATATTTTCCCACAAAAACTTGGTGTCCTCTTCGTCCCTTGTTCGACATAAAGGTATGGCCTCGAACCATTTTGTGAAAGAGTTTGTAGGGACTAAGATATGTTCTCTGCTGCCCGGAGCATTGGGAAAAAGGCCAACATGATCAATGACCCATCTCTTAAATGTCCAAGCGACTTGGCTGTAATAGAGTTATTGAGAGGGGTTTCGAATATCGTGGGTGTGATGTTAGCATTTATCACAGTACATTGCATACTCTTTGGCTTGTTTCTTCATATTTGGCCAGAATAGACCCTGTATGATTTCTTGGAGAACCATGGATTGACCGGCGATGTAGGACCCACAATGTCCTTTGTGGAGCTCAGTTAGGATGGTTGTTGCTTTATGTTGGGAGATACAATGAAGGTGTACGCCATTTAGTAATTTACAATGTAGACTGCCTTTGAGGATGGTGTACCGGCGGCATTCTTCCACTAACAAGCGTTTAACTTTTGGGTCCTCTGGTATAGTGGAACTGTTGAAGTATGTAAGGAAAGGTGTGCGCCAGTCTTTGGGATCGAGACTCTCGCCGCCAATATTGATGGAATTGACATCCATCTGGCCGATTTTAGAGCGTTCGAGTACTTTGATATTGAGGGTTCGGGATTCGGACTGGTCTAGCATGGCTACTATGTAAGCGAGGGCGTCAGCATGTCTATTTTTGCCTTTAGGGTAATGTGAAATCAATGAATTTTTATGGGCCTGTGGACTAGTGCTGTATACTCAGCCATGCGATCGTTCGCCTGGCTTTTATCGGTATACTATCATTGGATGAGCTGTGAATCAGTAAAGATGGTTAGTTTGGGGACAACTAGTCTGGGGATACCAAGTTCGAGGGCGAGATCAAGGCCATATAATAAAGCTTTGTATTCGACCTCATTGTTGGTACATCAAAGTTTAACTTGATGGCCTTTTCAATTCGGCCGTTTGAAGGAGTGACCAGGATGATACCAATCCCAGAACCATTTGGTCCTGCAGATCCATCTATAAAGAGACATCAGCCCGTGAGAGTTCCAAAGGTCATTCTATTTGGGCTAATCTTCTGGTAAATCATTTTCGTGTTCTTCCTAGTCGATGTCTTCGACCAGGAAGTCGGCAATAAAATTAGCGATGGCCTGACCCTTTTAAGAGACCTATTTTTTAAAAGTTATATCGTGTTCACCGAGGTAGACGGACAATTATTACACCTGTCTGGATTTATCTTTCTTACTGAGGATTTCTCGAAGAGGGTAGCTGGTGATAACACATATGAGGTGTATTTGGATACACAGTTTGATCTTCCGAGAAGTATACACAAGTGTTAGGAGCAGTCGTTCGAGTTTTGTATATCATGTTTCAGCCGGTATCAGATTTTTGCTGATGAAGTAGACCGGTTTATCGATACCAGCCTCGAGTCGGATAAGGACCGATGTAATAGAAGTATCGGTAATCGCAAGATACAAGGAAAACATTTCCCCTTCAATGGTGGTACTCATGACAGGTGGTTGACTAAGGAAAGTTTTGAGTTTGGGAAAGGTTTACTCATAGTTGAGTGTCCAATTGACATCGGGGTTTTTCTTTTTGGCTTTATGAATGCTTTGGTCACGCAGGATGGAGAATAACCAAGAGCAACGGTCAGAGGATTTTGAGATAAAGTGGTTTAGAGCCACTATCTTGCCAACTTCCTTTTGGACATCTATCTTGGTTCGCGGAGAGGGCATATCAACAGGGGCTTGAATTTGGGTAGGGTCGGTCTCTATGCCTCGTTTGCTAATGAGATGACCCAAGAACTTTCCTGAGGATACGCCGAATTGGTACTTGTCTGGGTTTAATTTTATGTTGTATGATCGAAGTATAGAAAAGACGTCGGCCAAGTCTTGTATATGGGTATGTTTCTGGAGACTTTTACACAATATGTCATCGATATAAACTTTGATTGGTTTTCCAAGTAGAAGTTTGAGCATAGTGGTAACAAGGCGCTGGTATGTGGTACCCACGTCTTTAAGGATGAAGGGCACCACATTAAAATAGTAAAGCCCATGGTCTGTGATAAACAATTTTTTAAGTTAATCTTCAAGAATGGGGGGTACCGGGTTGTAGCCTGAAGTTGCGTTCATCATAGATAGGCGTTTAGGGCTGGCTGCCGCGTCCAGAGGCACTGAAATGATCGGGAGAGGTAATCTGTTCTTCGGCGTGTATTTGCTGAGATTGGTGTAGTCGACGCAGATTTGGATCTTGCCATTCTTCTTCGGGATAGTGATAATATTTGAGATCCAATTGGCATACTTGACTTCTCTTATAAACCCAACGGCTAAGAGTTTTTCAACCTCGAGGTTCACTGCTTCTCGAATCCTCGGGGCCAAAGTAGGTTTCTAATCTTTTACAGTTATAGATTTAGGGATGAGGTCAAGTCAATGGAAGACTAGGGTGGGGTCAACGTCGGGCATCTCATGAAACGACCAAGCGAAGACATCTTTATTTTCTCGAAGGAATATGGTTAGTTTGTGGCTTTCGGTGGTATCCAAAAAGCTGTTAATGAATATATCTCGACCAGGGACGCTGAGTTTGGCATAAACTGTAGGTTTGACAGGTGCGGTAGAAGGGGCTGATGCAGTGGGGAGAGAGAGGTACAGTGACTGCTATGGCCTAGCAAGTTTCCGGGTAAGGTCAATCTCGAGGTGCTTGCACGAGCAAGCTAAGCGTTGGTTACCTTTTATGTTCTATGTACTGCATAGGTACTGAATGGTAATATCTGGTGGTAGGTAGAAGGTATGGATTTCATGGAATGAAGCCAATCCTGCCCTAGAATGCCATGATATTTGGATTTCTTATCGATGGCAAGAAAGCTGGTTTGCAAGGTAACAGGACCAGTTGTGATATGGTGGCTAAGTCGGGCAACGACAACCTCTGTGGAGCTGTTAAAACCTTTGAGTTCAACGTTGGCGGTTGTAATAAGATATGTTTTTTACATAGCGCAGATGGTTTAGAGGAAGAGTACGTCCGCTGTACTTCCTGTATCGATGAGCATCATATGGATGACGAGGTGCTCGACTTTAATCAGAATAACCATGGGGTCTGAATGGGGAAAACGGACGTGAGAAGTGTCACAATCGATGAAGGATATACCTTCGGGTCGAGGGCGGTGGCTAGATTCGGGGACACCAAGATGGATCGAGCCGACAGGTATGGCATTGGGGGCACCCTCGGTACCAAGGTGGGCCATAGGGACCTCAATTTGGTGGTGGGGCCCATGTCGTACCCAAGAACGCATGGGAGCATCCTGGGTTTGGACTTGCTGAAGTTTACGAACTGTATGGCACAGTTCCTCCATGGCTCTCGATATTTTTTATCATTGTCATTTAAACGACGCTGCCGTTCAACCTCAAGTTTCTGTCGGCGATCCTCACACTCAATACGTAACTTGTTAGTGTGGTGCTCCTCGGGTTGAGTAAATTGTTGGCTAATGAGGGCAATTTGGGAGGCGATACCACTGGCGTAGTTGTCAACAATGGCAGAGGTTAAACGATGGGTGGGGGCCATAGAATATGGCTATAAGGGGAAAGAAAAAGGGATTGGAGAGGGTGGGTATAGCATAGACGATGCCAAATGTTGTAGCGTGATTTTGAACCGAGGAAACCTTGCTTTTATACCTTGAGGATTATCTTTGATATGGGTCTTAATGAGTATATAAGACAATAAAAAAAAATATTACTGCCCTAACATACTTGCGTGGAGTCCATGAATTGGTATTCTTCACGACCTCTAGGAAGGATTTAAATAGAATATTGTATATATATTGATTTAGGCAATAGTTTAAATCGAGAGAAGGTTAGATGATACTCGTAGGTGAAGTAGGAAGGAGGTAGAGTTTTTCTAACCCCTCCACCGTGTTTCTCCTTTCCTATTTATAGGAGATAGGAAAAGGTGAGTCACCATGTAAGGTTAGATTACATGTATATCATATGGGGTAGTTGTCCTGTAGGTTAAGTCGGTTTTGTCACTATAACTATTTGGGGGCTTGTTTTCACTATTTTATCTGGTGAGCTGGTTGTCAGGTATGTCTGCCTTCGACCAAGTAATAATATGGTCGAAGCCTCTCTGGAATTGGTGTTGACCGACTATCTTTGGTTTTGGCCTCGACTAACTTCAAAGTAGCCTTCGAGTATTCGAGTGTTCGGTTAATCTCAGAAGGCCTTAAGTAGATCACATGCTTTTGGCTATTTTATTGGATCCTTGGGCTTCGAGTCTCTTTCCAGGCTTTGATGTAGCCTTTGAGTATTCAACTAGTCTTAGGAGGCTGTGAGTAGACTACTATAAACATGATCTCAAGCTTGTAATCAGCAGCTTCTACTCATGCAATCGGAAAGGTACACACATCAATACCTCAAGTGGATCCCAGAGTTGAAGCTCATATTGGTGTTATTAAAGATAATTGTAGGGACCTATCCCTTGATCTAACCTAATTGGAACTATATCCAGCTCGATCTACCTCCTTATCAGACTCACGCATTCTTCATGTGACATAAATAGTCATCATTGGCACCTACACTATGAACACATGAAGAACGTGGGTCGAGCACAGCAGAAAAGCATGAACAAGTTAAAGACACCTGTCTCTCACGAACTCAATAGTTACTCAGTCAAGCACCACTTACCACGTTGTTCAGAGAACGTGCTACAACATGATAGAGAACTGCAGATAAGGTTTATATAAAGAAAATGTTCCTGAAGAGATAGAGAGTAGAAAAAGATACGAGAAATCACCAAGAAAACTATTTTTCTAGATTCTTAAAACTTCAAACTTCTTATTTAAAAGATCAAGTATTTCTAGTTCGAGAGATCACTTGCAATAAGATATCAGCCTCAAGCAATAAAAGTCATTGTTACGAAAGCCCTCAACTCGAGGTTGCGGTCTTTTACCTATTCAGAGGTTTTCCACGCTAAATTACCTGTGTCATTTCTTATCTTGTATTAGTTTTGTTACATAAACATTGGTATAAGAGTTAATTTCGAGCTACCTCGAGCTTACAAAATTAGGCCATTTTATTTGGCGCCGTCTGTGGGAAAGAAGACATTTCCACAAAATCCTAAGGCATACATTTACTCTACTACTAACTTCAATAATGGTCACTTCCATACGACCAACAACTAGAATCCAGTTCGATCTTTTTGTTGAGCCGGAAAAACTTACAGAACTCCGAATGACTCCCCACGCTGAAATAGAAGAGCGCAATGAGCTAGAACATCAGTTAACTCTTGACCGAGAGCTCCATGAGAAGGAGCTCAAAGCCAAGCAACAAGCTTATTTGACAGCGTTCAATCACGAAGACTAGATGATAACCATCCAAACTGCGCTACAAGCTCTGCATGACACTCAACAGGCTCCTTCAACAAGGGATTACGATTAATTACCAAAAACCTCTCGATTTTCTGTGCGGGATAGATTGGGCTCGAGGAACCTCCAACAAAGCTATTTCTATAAATATTCATCATGAGTATCAACCTTCCATTCATTTGGGTGGTGAAGTTCATTCCGAAATCAGTAGAGGTCACAAATTTTCCAAACGTCATGAGGAAGAACAGCGACCTTAACCTCAAATTCCACCACGTGATCGTTTGAGTGAGGGAACCGGTACTTACAATCCTTAACCTCCTCGTCAAGCCATTCAACTGACATGTCAATTTGTCACATAAGAGCTAATGGATTAACGCATCAAGTAGTTGATCAAAGTACAAGTTTTGGGCACTATAGATGACCTTTCCAAGTTACAAGGGAGTCTGATTGCCAAAGAACTATATGATATGGAAATACCGAAAGGTTTCCATATTCCAAAAATTTGTAAATACAATGGCACTGATCAAAAGGAGTATATTCAACAATACCGTGATTCATTGGGGTTGTATTTCAATCTCAACCATATCCTCTGTCGTTTGTTCACAATAAGTCTACAGGAAGAACTGCTCTGGTGGCTTCACTCTTTACCTAAAGATTCCATACTAACAATTGATTAGCTGCAGAAACAATTCATCATGACGTATACTCACAACTGAGACAAAGGGGAGAATTTATATTCTCTTATTAGGCATAAGCAGTTATACGGAGAGAAGCTCGAGGTTTTCACAAAGAAGTTTTTTTAGAGTTCGCATGTAATCAGAAATTAGCTATTACAGCTTTTACCAATGCGCTCCAGCTCAACTACAAGGCCAAAGAACACATCTTCCTTAACAAACCTGCGACCTTGGAGGATATGATCACCAAGGTTGATGGTTATGTCGACCTAGAAATGATGATGTCTGAAAGGCATAAATCTACTAAATCCGTCCTAACAGCCAAAGGTTCACTTACAGAATGAAGCATTGATCCGAAGGAGGATCAGGGTGATCAAAAGTCCCCCAAGAAAAATACTAGCAACCCTCAGAAAGGCGGTTCAATACCCAAACCGGTCCTCTTAAAGATGAATGCTCGAATCTTCATAATTTTTTCAATCCTCACCTTGTATAAGCTATACCGTCCATCTCGACCATTGGAACCAATCGAGAACTGCCATACTGCATTCATCACAAGGTAAACCATCATTCAACTGACAACTTCTATGGTTTACAGAGGTTACTGGAATTCATTTTCAAGGAGGGACGGATGTTCGAATACATTATCGACCTGGAATCATTTAAGGATGACAATTATAAAAAGCAACTCGAAGTAGCTCAGGTCAAAGATAAAACTGAGGAAAAATATCTTTACCATATGTACCACTGCAACATGATCAAAATCCACGAGATTGCCAACTCTTGGTGAATGAAGCGCAAGAGACTGCCAAAATACTGCGATCTCATACCTCAAGATAAAGAAGTCAAGCTTCTACCCGAGTTAAGTAATTGCCGACGTAGGATCTCCTTTGATGATTGCGACATTAGTCATGTAAAATTTCTGCATCATAATTTATTAGTCATAATGCTTAAGATGAAATTTTTCATGCATACAATGATGATCAATACTTTAGGGGCCTAGCTTCTTTCGGAGGGGAAGTCAGCTCTTACACCACGGTGTTTTATCTTCAAACAAAGGAATTTAAGTATATAACCTAGAATACAGAAATTCAATAGACAATATACTTGCGTAGAGGTCCGAATGTGACACTCTCCGACCTCTGATGAGGATTTTTAAGAGAACTTATATTACTGATGAATAATTGAAGGTTTGAGTACTGGGTTTTACAGGGTATTCGAAGGTAAACTGCAAGGGCTTAAAGGGGAGATTTTGTAACCTCTCCTTGGTTCCCCATCCCCCTTATTAATAGAATCATAGGAAGGGCTGAATCACCATGGTTAGGTCACATTACAAGGGTACGATCTGGATATCCTGGAATGGGTATGGGCGCCAGAAATGATGTAACTGTCACTGTAATAGCTGTTGGGTCTGTCTCTGTACTTTGATACTGTAGTAGTGGTTGGGCCTGTCACTGTAGCTATACAGACCAACAACTGCGCTGTCTTATCTAGTGAGCTGGCTGTCTGTCCCGTCATACTTCAACCATGTGCGGATATGGTCGAAGTGCTTTTGTTGTGATGTGGAGTTCATCCTCGAGGCTTGTTCAGAGTCGAGGCTTTGTCTTTAGATAACCTTTAGGAGACTTACTTAAGGATTGTAGTGGGCTTCGATACATTTGAGTAGGCTTCGAAGTAGCCTTCGCGTGTATGACTAGGGTAGAAGGCTGCGAGTAGGCTTCGAGTGTGACTGGGGTAGAAGGCTGTGAGTAGGCTTCGAGTGTGACTGGGGTAGAAGGCTGCGAGTAGGCTTCAAGTGTGACTGGGGTAAAAGGCTACGAGTGGGCTAATATAAATACTAGAAGCGGTATTGAGATTCTCTTTCAGAGTACAATCGACCAAATGAGATTGGCCGATCAAGTTATTCCAAGCGACACCGATATCAATGGATTAAATGGTTTTAAAGAAGAGAAGTAGGCAAGATAATCCTACGTATTACCATAGGACCAGCCACCATCGATGTCGTCCTCTCCGTTATCAACGTCAAATCTCATTATCTTAGGATTATGGGCCGCTGCTGGATTAACAACATAGAAGGAATCACTTCTACCTATCATTAAGCACTCTACTTCAAGCACAATGATGGTATCTATGAAATCAAAGGTAGTCAAAATCTTTCTCGAGCTTGCAAAAATATTATTTTTTCCATTCCAAATACTTCAGACAGATACGTTGCATAGTAATTACAGAAAGTTTGTCACCTTGATGATCAGCCTTTAGCAGAAGAGCCTGCAGAATACGTCAATATTGATAGACCTAGTAAAGGTACTTTTAACGGTACCAAACTTGTCCAGTATGATAAGGATTCTCTCATTTAATTTTTATGACTGAATCGAGATGTTTTTGTGTGGACTATTGAAAAGATCCCTGGGGCCGATCCGGCCAAGGCATGTCACAAATCGGCTATTACCATCAATGCCACGGCGGTCAAACAGAAACAATGATGACTATCACCTCGCCTTCGAGGTGAAGTTAACATAGAAATTGAGAAATTGATCAAAGTGAGATTCGTTCGAGAAGCCAAATATCCAGATTGGATATTCAATATCGTCGTTGTCCTAAAGAAGAATGGAAAAGTCCAAGTTTGTACAGATTTTACAGATGTAAACAAACACACTCTAAAGGACAGTTTCCCTCTTCCAAAATCTATCAGATCCTTGATTCCATAGCAGGTCATGAACTCCTATCTATGATGGACGCTGCTTCTAGATACAATCATATTCCACTCTTGGAAGAAAATGAAGAAAATATCACTTTTATCACTGAAAGAGGACTTTATTACTATAAAGTCATGCTCTTCAGACTTAAAAACACAGGCGCGACTTATCAATGGTTGATAACTTCTATGTTCAATGCACATTTTGGGAAAGTCGTGGAAGTTTACATTGATGATCTTTTGCGCAAGGGCATACAATCGGTCAACCACATTACTAATCTCAGCACAATCTTTAACATTCTCCGATCTTACCGTATGCGCCTCAACCTTGATAAGTGTCAATTTCGTGTACATTCAGGCCGATTCCTCAGCCATATCATCAGCAAGAAAGGGATTGAGGCTGATCTAGGTCAAATTTGAGCTCTCCTCAACATGTCATCTCCAACGACGATGATAGACGTACAAAAACTTGCCGACAAGATTGTCGCTATCAATTGATTCATTTTAAAATCTTCAGATCACTGTCGCTGGCTTTTCCTACTACTCCGCGTTTGTACCAAGCGATGAAAATTTCAGCCAAATGCAGAGATCCAATGGACATCAAAGTAGGAGGCAGCTTTTCAGGATCTCAAAACCTATTTAGGGAAGTCTCCCAAAATGAGCACCCCAGTAGATAATGAGGAACTGATCATCTACCTCATGGTTACAGATAGTTATATCAGCTCGGTTCTTACTCGATTTGAAGGAAATACTGAAGGGCCAGTCTACATCATCAGTAAATCCCTCACTCCAGCGAAAACAAGGTACTTTAAAATCGATAGACTCCTTCTAACTCTTGTTTATACTTCATAGAAACTTAATCCCTACTTCCATGTTCATTCAATCAAAGTCATAACGAACTACCCACTTTAGGAGATTTTGTTCAAGAAAAAAAAATCAAGGAGAGTACAACAAAGGTTAATCAGTTTGGGAGAACATGATATCAAGTTCGAACAACGTCATTCCAAAAAGGGTCATGCCATTCCAAATTTTCTCACAGATTTTCCAGTGGAAGATCTCGAGTAGGAGGATCAGAATCCTGGCCTTGTAGAAGAAATTTTAGAAGATTTGCCCATCAAAGCATTTGACGAGTGAGTTGAATGGATTTCAAGGAAAGGGTAGAGACATCTTACAGGTGGTTCAGCAGGACCCGCAAGGTCTGGAATTAGAATCACATTGATTACCCCTTCCAATGAAAGAATTGAGAAATCAATCCGTTTGGATTTTAAAGCCTCTAACAATATCACCGAATATGAAGCTCTCATTCTTTGATTCGATCTTGCACTTGAGCTTGGCGTTCCAGAACTCTCACTCTACCCAGATTCACTACTTATCGTTCACCATTACTCTGAGAAATACAAGAAGAATGGTAAGATGATAAAATATATGCGGCCCTCATTGCAGATAGGATAAACCATTCGTGAAAGCAACTATCGATTATCTTCCTCGAGGTAAAAACTGACATGACGATTCCTTGGCTTATCTAGCCGGGGTCTTGGGTACAGAAGCTAGATATCTCCAGATCGAAGTGATATTAACCTCCGGTATTGATCGTATTTCTGCATACACGATCAACACTGAGGGCAATAAAGAGGAGAACGGCAATTGGCGAAAGCCCTTCCTTTTTACCATGGCATCAACAATGAATGCAAATGGCCCCTTTCAACAGATCCAAAGGACACCTTCCAGCATATCCAAAGGAACGCTGAAAACTGATCGACAACTCAAAGTGCTACACAAATCAAAATGGTTTATTATATCTCCGTTCGGTCATAGGGACTTAACTCAAGTACCTCTCCAGAAAGAAAGCAGAAGAGATACTCCACGAATTACATTATGGGACTTGTGGCTCCCATGCCAAAGGTCGATTAGTCACAAACAGAGCCATTACACAAGGATTATTCTGGCTAGGCATGCACAAGCAAGCAGAAGAGTATTTACGCAAATGTGATACATGTCAACGACATGGACAAATTATACGCGCCCCTGCGTTCTAACTATATGCAAGCAATGCATTTTGGCCATTCAAAAGATGGGCTCTCGATCTTGTTGGTGAATTTTCTAATTCTCCAAGTAACTGTCAATACCTACTCATATCTATAGATTATTTTGCAAAATGGGTAGAAACAGTTCCACTCTATCGAACTAGAGAAGAAGAGGTCATCTATTTTATCTAGTAACACATTATTACTCGGCTTGGATACCCCCACCTAATTCGTATCGATAATGGGCCAATATTTGTTAGAGAAAAAGTCGTAGCTTTCCTCAACAAACATAAAATCATACATTCACCTTCCAATCCCTACTACCCTCAAGGTAATTGCCAAACCGAAATAGCCAACAAAACCATCGTGGATGGACTTAAAAAAAGGCATCGCTCATAAAAAAAAGGAAAGTGGGTACGAAAGGTTCCTCATGTCTTATGGGCATACCGTACTACCCCATGTCAATCAACCGGTTATACCCCATTCCTCCTCACCTATGACACAGAAGTCATACTTTCCAAATCGACGATCTCACCCTCAAAGAAATCCAACAACACAATAAAGTGGTAAATGCCGAGAAACTAGCAAAAAATTGGGATGGTCCATTCTAAATCACTGGTCTCACTGGCCTGGGTTCATATTATCACATGATCGAAGAGGGAGTCCATATCACAAATCTTTGGAACACCAGGCGGCTAAAACGGTACAATCATTAAGACCCTCACTACTTAATTTCTAATTCTCGCTTTTTCTATTCCAAAAGTGAGATTTTCATCTCCATCTAATGCGCATCCTATTCTATTCAATGAATACTTCCAAGTTTTTCCCTCACGATTCTCTACTTACGAAGACAATATATAGATTGAAGCAAAGGTAATACTTGCTTTCAAATGACCTCTATTCCGGTTAAAGTAAAGGTAAAACTAGCTTTGATCGACTCTATCATACTCTACGATTAAAACCAAGGTAATACAAGTTTTTAATCAAAGAACTCTGCTAGACATAAGATAAAACAAAGGTAAAACTAGCTTTCATCTCTTAATATGGCTGCGACAATTATACTCTGTAATTAAATTAAAGGTAATACTAGTTTTTAATCAAAGAAATCAACCAGACATAAGATAAAGCAAAGGTAAAACTAGCTTTCATCTCTCAATATGGCTGCAACAATTATAGTTTGCTATTAAAACCAAGGAAATACTAGTTTTCAATCAAAGAACTCTATCAGACATAAGATAAAGCAAAGGTAAAACTAATTTTCATCTCTCAATATGGCTGCGACAATTATACGCTGCGATTAAAATAATGGTAATACTAGTTTTCAATCAAAGAACTCTACCAGACATAAGATAAAGCAAAGGTAAAACTAGCTTTTATTTCTCAATATGATTGCGATAATTTTAATTTGCGATTAAAACAAAGGTAATACTAGTTTTTATTCAAAGAAGTCTACCAGACATAAGATAAAGCAAAGGTAAAACTAGCTTTCACCTCTAAATATGGCTGCAATAATTATAATGTGTACTTATAACGAAGGTAATACTAGTATTTAATCAAAGAAATCTACCAAACATAAGATAAAGTAAAGGTAAAGCTAGCTTTCATCTCTTAATATATCTACGACATAAATTTTTTCAGATTACATATACAGTAACTATAATGGATTCTTTTCAGCTATTGGGAGGTCACCTACACTTTCCCCTATAACAGGAGGACGATCGACCATAAATTCTTAAGCTTGAGCAGCCGCAGTAGCCCTGCCCTGCTCTACCAAGTCAGCTAGTCGAGATCCAAACTTCGTTTCCATTGAGTACATACAGTTTCCTCGATCAATATCAGCTCAGCAAATGCATCATCTATATGACAAATAGTCGTGCAAGGTATCTCTCTCTAACTCAAGCTTTTTCACCTACTATGCAAAATTGGCAATCACAGCCATTAACACCCTTGAGCGCGATGCCTCCGGCACGCCCATCTTTGAAAAATTCTCTTTAGCCATTTGAAGGCGTTCTTTCAACCTCTTGTACCATGCTTCTTTCCATTCCATTTGACTATTTTCACGATACATAAATTTGATGTTCTTCTTCCCCTTCTTACAAGCTTTAGTTGATTCAACCTAATTCATCATCCTCAATTCTGCCATCTGAGCACGAAGTTCCTCAAGCTCTCTATCCAAATCTTCCCCAGCAGGAGATTTCTTTAACAGTTCATCTTTTTTCTTTATGAAGATCTTTGTACCTCTGATAACTAGCTCTAACTCTTGTTCCCTAGAAAGAGCAGCATCCAACTTACCTTGGCACTCCCATAACCGCTCATTTTGTTTTTGTAGATGGCCTTGATTTCGAGCTACATTTCCCTCCAGATCTCTGATGCGAGATGATTGGCTAAATGTATCCCCCTAAATAATAGAGAACCTGGCATCACCTTTATTCTTCCTCGAGCGCTATCCAGCTTCAGCATTTTGGACACGTGAATTGACCTAAGCAAAATCGGTCTTCAACTTTGCCACCCTCTCATTAAACATATCACATTTCACTTGCACCAACCGGAACACTTTATCTTTAGCAGGTAAAGCTGCAGTCAACTGCTAAACCATAATTTTGGAGTTAGATAAGTCATCTCGAGAAATCTTCAGCTCGTTATCTATCTCAGTCACTTTATTCTTCAACCGCTCCATTTCGCCCCTGGTATTCCTTAAATCAGCTCAAGTCTGCTCTTGTTCATTCATTTTGCGGGCTATTTGGTCCTTAAGACTGGCAACAAAAGGACATAACTCTTTCTCTGACATTTCTAATACCTGTATACGGTACCGAGCCATGTTGGCCTCCTTACTCTTTACCATCAAGGAATCATTCTGGCTTATGATCTACCATTTCTTTCATCTCCACGAGCTCTTTTTGACCTTTACTAATTATGACATCCATATCCTTGATCTTCTGAGTAAGGTCATCAACGGTTTGAGTTGCCTTGACCAACTAGAAATGTACATTTTCGTGTTGATCTTCCCTATCTTCGTTTGCATCTCTCATTCTAACAAACTCTGCCGCAAACTCTTGGTTACATTAGCGTGTCTCTTCTTCGCTCGAATGAGCTGACTCCAATTCGACCTACATATCATAGATGCAATATGTCAAGTTCAATTCATAACACTCACTCAATACATACATCTTATTTTTGATGAAATTTCTATTTTTTGATATCTACTGTGTGAAACTGTTTCTAAACTTAAGGCCGAAGTATGATCTCAATTTGATGAAGAATAACATATACTTCCAATTCCAAGGTACACATTCTCCGCGTTTTAAATTTTTCAAACACTTTGATATTGTCTCTACACCTTTGAGTGCCATTGCCCCTAAACTGTTATCAAATTTTTGGGCTGTCACTACACTCTAATTTTTAGTTTGTTGCTCTAAAGTAATGAAACGTACAAGTCAAATATTTCTTATTCTTTTTTAACCTGTAGCTCTGCTTGTGAAGACAACAGGGATGCTGAGACATCTTTTTCCTTAGCGAGCTCATCCCTAATTCTTTTATTCTAAGGCACATGTCCTTATGTTCTTACAACAAGGCTTTCGAGAACATCTTAGCCTACAAAAATTTATCCAACAAACAATGTTCCCTTAGATTATAACATTAAAAACCCTTCATATTCACGCAATTATAGAGTCAGCATTCTACTTTACCCTCTTGTTCCCTTCCTCTGGACGCTTATTGTCATCCTCTTGGTTGTCCTGCATCGTTTAGGTAGAGAAACCATCTAACCCGTCTACGGCTCTAACCGAAACATCTTCCGCCTCATCATCTTCCTCCTCCTCAACATAGGTGTCCGCCATTATGTCATTCACCTCATTTTTGGAGTACCAAATTTTTAAGCCTAAGTCTAACGCTGGATTGCCACCTTCCCCAAATTCTTTCCCGCTTCCGCTATCAGCTTGATGATCTCCATCTCCTGGGAAGCCTTCAAGGAGTCCAGCAGCTTCCCCTCCCTAGCCAATTCAGCTTTCAAACGAGCTACCTTCTTCTCGAGCTCTGCCTTCCCCTTCTCATGCATGACTTTCTCCTCCTCCACCCCTAGGTAGATCCCCTTCATCAAATGAACAACCTATAAAAAACACAACAAACATCAACCACATTGTTAGTTCAAATCATAATATAGAATTCAACATATGCTCAAATCATCATAACTTACCATTTTACCCATTTCCTCCTTACCATTGCGCACTACAAGCTTTGTCCTATCCTCCACCACTTTAAACTCATCTTCTTCACCAAGTTGATCCTCTGAGGCATTAACCCAGTCTATTGGGAAGAAGGATCAATTCTTCTCTTTTTTGTCCCTCCTTCGACCTCAGCACTCCATGTGGTTCCAAAGGTCGAGCCACGCTTCTGCATCCTCTTCTTTGGAAATGCCCGAGCCAACTTGCTCAATGTAGTAGATTCAGACACTTCTACATAATTCACTCCAGAGGCCTTTGACAAAACTACACGTCTCTCTACATTAGCTCCCCCCTTCTTATGGCCACCAACACCCATTATTAGCCTCATTGCTTTAGACATTTGAACTTTCTCTTATATACTATTAGCTCACTTCAATCTATTAATGTTGAGTTCTTTCAGGACAGCCTCGAGCTCGGTCCCTTCCTGAGCAATAATGTCTAACAGGGAATTCTTCTTCTTTACCTTCGACGTAGGACCTGTCAATCAGCAACCCATTATCAACAGCAGAACAACATGTGATTTCAACATTTCAATATTATACGCTATTATTCTTACTTTGTTTCACAGTTCTACACAGATGTCCCATGGGTTCTTCATCATGCCTCTGAAGGCAATCACCCTTCACACATATCACATTATCATTCCACATTTCACTTGCTGAATTTAGATCGAAGAAAAGAGGTCGAGTTGAACTCATGAAAAGTATGCCCCTCCACTTGAAGAATAGTTTTTTACTCCATAAAACTGTAAGACATATTCAGGAGATATCCACATCTCAACCTCATCCTCCTCCCACAACTTATCTAAAAATTCATAGACATTTATTACCTCCCACATGATCCCGTTCAACTGAGTAGGACATGCCCTCATGATATTTACAAATCACTTTCGCAAGATTTCTAAGGGACAGACTCAACCCATACTCCAAATTGGGAAAGGTAACACACAAAACCATCTTCCAGGTCACCCTTGACATCTCTATCATAATACACCAAGGAGATTGACTCGCTTAACCCCCTATCAAGTTTTTCCTTCTCTAAATTACCCAATAAAAACAAATATTCCTCCCAAGATCCTACAATACAACTTTTAAACTGCCTACCGACATGTTCAACAAAATTACCCCATCTTCCCCCTACAGAAGCTTTGGCTTTGAAAAACTCTCTAAACACATGAAAATTCGAAGGATAGTATACAAACTTTCCAGGGAAATTTTAAAATTAAAAAACTCATATTTCATCCTCCCTATCAGATATTACATTCTCAGACTTAGTCGATCGACTCGATGCCTCATTAACAGGTGAAGTCTCCATATCTACGACAACTCTACAGATGAGGTTTAATCCTACAGAAAAATCCTCACGCTCGACCTACATACCGGTCCAGGTATTCCATCATTATCTTTTGCATATACATCACCCATATACATATATCCTTCATATCTCATTTTTCAAATATAATAAGCAGATCTTTATAAATTGCTATAAACAGTAATTTTTAGGTATTTGCATACTACAAAAAAAAGATTTTTGAAAGAAACACATTCACAGTATCATAAAATCATCGACTGACCTTCTATGTCAGAATACGAATCTGACGCAACGTTAAATCCTTCCCTCGCAACGCTGCTATATAGCCACCTTCGTGACTCAGTCTCTGTAACTCTCTCTCACTTTGATTGCTGATAATTCTTGATTAAAGCCTCACAAAATTCTCTACTATTGTTTCTCTGTCCTCTCGCCCTGCTCTTCAAGTCTTTAGAAGTTGATAAACGTTTAAATGATGAAGATGAAGCATTATTTATATTTTCTCTCTCAAACTGCTGGAAGTCATTGGGCCTCGCACGAGCAGTCCTAGGTTTTAGAACTGAGCTATCCTTTTCATAATTAATGTCAGACGTCTTGCACCTTTTTAGTGAAGATACCTTCCCATCATTACCCCTTGCCCTATATTTTAATATATTTTCATATCTTTACTCCAAATCTTCCTCTGACCTCCCCCCACCCATGATGACACAACACTTACACTCAATCGAACTTTCCCTGCTATTTTACCAGAAACAAAATCAAAGTTGCCTACTTTTTCTATTTTTTGCTACTTCTCGTTATAGAAGTGCTGACGTCATTTCCAAAGCTCTCAACATTATAAAAGTATTCAAATTCATTCTTCACAACAGCCACAAACAACATTTGCAAAAATTGGGGACAAATTCAAACTTTATTTTTATTACATTTCTTTGACAGTTATTTGAACTCATACAATTCACTCCCTTACATATAATTACACCTGAAACATCCCTGATGACCTGGGGAGCTACACCTGATGAAATCACCTCCAACAATCCTCACATCTTCCAACTCGATCTGTTCTTCAGCAATTAGTTTGACAACCTCTTTTCAAGCTGAAAGCTCCATAATCAATTCTCAGAATAACTCCTTGTTGAACCGATGTCCCTACACAAGTTCCCCACCCATCCAATCTAAACCTTTAAACTGATACTAATTCACTGGCAGGTCAGCATCATAGTCTAACAATCAAAAATCCGTTCCCGCACTTTAGCTATCTTTATCGCCAACTGTCCCTCAGCGGCATAACAAATTCTTTCAAATCGAGCATACACCATTTCAATTTATCCACCTGCTTAAGGGTTCATTTTCCTCTATTTATGATTACTTCAAATTCCCCACAATCCTTAATTATAATATTCTCTTTCACAATAGAAAACCCTAGTATCTTGAGGAAAATTATTTGAATTTATCTATCCAAATCGATCTCAATGAATTCGACATATTCCATCTCGAACTTATGTTTTTCCAAATCCAATATTCCGGAATGACCTTCTTGAGCTGAAACTTCTAATTCTTGTATGTCTTAAAACTTCTGCAGTTATATCTCTCCCCCAATAATTCTAAGTCCTTCAGTTCGAAAATGAGTTCTTACACATCTTTTTGGTTACAAACATATTTTTACAGCTCGATTAGTATAATATATTTTATAGTTCCAATCTCATACATTACATTTCATCCTCTATTCATAAATCTTTGAATTATTCACAACTTGATTTCAAGAGTTATTCTATATTTCAACACAAAGTTTGAAAAATAAATTTTATTAAGTTTGAATGTAAATTATAGGTACTTTACAGATATCAAATCTTTCAGGTACTTTATAGATAACAAGTCTTTCAGGTACTCCGAAACAGTAAATCTTTCAGTTTACCTGATCTCAGTGATGCTTCACTCAAAGAATCCTCTGAAGCAAAGCAGGCATTAGAAGTTATTAGACCTCCTTCTCCCTTTACACTAGATTACTCTGACCAAAAACTAGGTTTGGAAGAAGTCTAGGCATGAAAATAGAAAGAGCCAGTGTTTGAACCAACTCTTCAAACATAAGGTCTTTTCAGAGCCAAGAAACGATGATGTACAGAAGCAGACTTCCATTCTCTATCTCTCTTCCTTACTATTACTATTGCCTCCTCTATAACTACCACCATCAGAGAGTTGGTGGAGATGAAGAGGGCCCCGTCCTTAGAATCTAATTCTACGTAAGATATCGACAAGATTGGTCCGTATTTACTCCAACCCCCGCATTTGTCTCCTCAATCTTGCCTTCCGTAAGGATACGGAGACACCTCCAATATTGCTCGTCGGTTAAGACAATGTGATGAAATATCCACATGTAGTAAAAATCTTATTCAGCTTCAGCCGCTTCTTCTTCCGACATACCCTGATATGTCGGTGGAACGGGAATGGGAGTGGGCATCTCCAAGGACTGATCACAAAAATATCTCAACTTCAACTTTTGTATCTCAACAGAAACTCTCTCTTCATAAACCATTATCTGGGTCTTTACCATTGTCAACCTAGACATCCAGAAAATTTTGTAACAAACAGTGTACTTGGCTACATTCCTTGGTACAGGTACTATTTATATAACCTTAATATTTCATGTGCAGGTACATTTCCTAAACCTCATAATTCAAAGAAGACGAAACTACCAAAACCCCAACCATCACATACATTAATATTCCCATCATCATTCAATGCAGAAATACCCCCCCCCCCCCCACACATAAAAATATACACATTTTCCATATAGTCAAATCCACATTAATATTTTCTTCATTTTCAACTTCCAAAGCCTACATATCCATATACCCGTAAATTCTTTCTCAACCCAAGCCACTAGCAAATTTGGTTGTGAGGGGGCGATTGTAGGGACCTATCCCTCGATCTAACCTAATTTAAACTATTTCCAATTTAAACAACCTCCATATCAGACTCACACATTCTATATGTGACACAAATAGCCAGTATTGACACCTACGCCACGAACTGATGAAGAACGTGGGTCGAGCACATCAAAAAACATGAACAAGTCAAATACATATGTCTCTTACAAACTCAACAGTTACTCAGTCAAGCAGGACTTACCACGTAATTTTGAGAACGGGCCTCAGCATGATAAAAAACTGCGAACATGGTCTATATAAAGAAAAAATTCCATAAGAGACAAAGACTAAAAAAAGATACAAGAAATAATCAAGAAAACTATATTTTTTAGATTCTCAAAGCATCAAACTTCTTATTTACAAGATCAAGTAATTCTAGTTCGAGATATCACTTATAATAAGATATCAGCCATAAGCAATAAAAGTTATTCTTACTAATACCCTCAACTCGAGGTCGTGGTTTTTTTTTACCTATTTAAAGATTTTCTACACTAAGTCACCTATGTTATTTCTTACCTTACATTAGTTTTTTCACATGAACATTGGTATAATAGCTAATTCCGAGCCATCTCGAGCTTACAAAATTAGCCATTACAATAATCATCATAATGTCGCTGAGAATCATGATAAGATAATCAAGATTTATGACGAAGTTCCACAACAACCGAAGGTTATTCTAGACGTCGAAGCTGTAATTAACAATTTAGTAAGAAATTTTTTATGAAGAACTCGGCCCAACGACAGATGAATCGTGTTTGATATGTTGGGATACATATATAGCCGACCATAGTGTTATAAAGAAAGTATGCGAGCATCTATTCCATAACTAGTGTTTAAGGCAATGGGTAGAATATAGAATTAATTGGCCAATGTATAGGGCCGAGTTGTTGTGAGCCTAATACTTATATGAAATCTCACATATGGAGAACTATGTCTTCTGACATGGAGAATGATTTATTAATTTTCTAAACATGATTTTTTTAAATTATTAATTTCCTTATAGCTTCAAATATAGTAATGTTTTTTGCCTATCCATGTAAATGTCAACAACTAAAGACTACTCAATCTATGTGACCTAGGCCATATCTAATAGAATGATTTAATTTTCAATGTGATTAACAACATATTTACTGATCTTATGAAGTAATTGTACATGCATATCTATCATACCAGGATAACTTTTTATGATAGATAAAGCAGATAGAAAAAGTCACAAAGGGAAAAATGTGCAAAATGTTACCTTCCTCATATCTAAGATGGTTTATCTCTTGGGTCTACCCATGAACATAGAAAGGAAAATGTACTACTATCATATTAATGGGCTTCAACCTTCAGCAAAGAGGATTCCAGCCATCTTGAAATGGAGAAATGTTTACATGGTATTACGTACTCAACATGTAGTACTCATGTTTGTCTCCACAATTGGCAATTTAATCTTAACCGTCGTAACTGGTGGAGTCTCCCTTCCATAAAGTACTTCCTTTTCAAACAACCAACCATCTCTTTATATAACTTATAATATAATTATCATCTACCATCCTTTTTCTTTCCTCTGTGATCTTTTAATATCAAAGTTTTCAAGCATTTAATTTGCTTATAGGTACTTTATGTTAGGTTTATATCTCTAAAACTCTATATGGTTTCTTTAGTCCCACATTGCTTGGAAGAGTAGTCTGTTTCCTTGATATAACCAAGGTCTTTTATTCTCTATGTTGGGCTAGGGCGGACCAAAATAATGGGTTTAAAACTTTGTTTGTCTCATATGCTTGGGCCTCAGATTTGGGCCTCAATAAAAGAATTGATTTTGTCAAAACCAATTCTATTCGACCTAGAGCAATTCAAACTGAGTCCATTCGATCTTGACTTGGATCATTTCTAACCAAGTCTTTTCAACCTGGAGTTCCAAGGAGACCAAATTCAAACAGAGTCTATTTTTAACCTGGAGTTTCCAGGAGACCAAATTCAAACCGGGCCTATTCAAATTGAACTTTATCATTTTTGAATTGCTCAAACGTAACTGTTTCGAATTTAAGTCTAAAACATTTCACTTCCGATTCAAACATTTTTTGATGACAAGTCCCACCATTAACTCTTGTTACCATTTTGAACTTGTTCTATATAAAGAAAAATTATGCCTCGGTTTTATCTATCCTTTGAATACACAGTTCTTCTCTTCTCTCTGATATTACTATGACCCTAGAATCCGAGTAAAATTATTGAAAGTACAAATCATTCGAAGATACTTCTTCCTTACAAGAGTAGTTCCCACTCTGCTATTTTATCATGGAGGTGACGCAGCAATCAACTGTTTGTAAAGGGCAGTGCAGCAAAGCATCTTAATGATAGAGACCTAGTCCACGACTCAGCATCTCCTGATCATGACTTCGGTACCCACATATCATCTTGCTACTATTGCTGGTTTATTTCTATTAATCTCTGCTTTCGATAATTGTTGCAGAGGTAACTTAGCATAATTTTTCCTAACAATTTTAAGACTCTAGCATCTGCTATGGACAGAGATAGTGATGTCCAAACTATTTTCACCGACAATAACATACTTTTAAAATTTGAAGGTAAGAACTTCTGTCGATGGAAACAAATTTTTTTTATTTATTTAACCACTAAGAAAGTAGTTGGGTCGTGTATCTCAACTAAGCCTAAATAAGTTGAACCCATATCCCCTAAATCTGTAAAGTCCCTAGAGAAATGAACTGCATATGATTTTCTTTGTATGAATGGACTTAGCGATGACCTATATGATTTCTACTATGTGATGGAATCCACTAAAGAAATTTGGGATGCTCTCCAGAAAAAGTATGATACGGAGGAGGCTGGGTTGAAAAGGTACGCGGTTAGCCGCTACTTGAATTTTAAGATGCATGACGATAAGTCAATCATAACCCAGTCTCACAAACTCGAAAAGATATCTCATAAGATTATTTTTGAGGGTATCAAATTAGATAAATAATTTCAGGTTGCTGTCCTCATAGATAAATTACCTCCGGCCTGGAAGGAGTTCAAAAATACCCTTCGATATAAATCAAAAGAGTTTTCTATGGAGAGCCTTATCGTGCGCCTCCGTATCGAGGAAGAAGCTAGAAAATAAGACATTAATGAAGAAGTTTTACTTGTGTCTAATCAATACAAGAACATGATCACCAATGCTTTCGGTAAAAAAGGGTATGAAAATTTAGTCCCGCAAACTAAACAAGAACCCTGGCTTGAACAACTCTATACCTACCTCGAAAATAAACAAACAGGAATCTATCCAGTTTATTTGTTATAACTGCAGTCGACCAGGACAAATGGCTCTCGACTGCTGTAAGAAGCCAAAACCTACAAAGGTCCATTTGACTGAGCATGTATCTAAAGAACCTCTGGTTGCTATGGTATCTGAGGCTAATATGGTCAGTGGCTCAGAAGGATGGTGGATGGACTTTGGTGCTGCCTGCCACGTCTGTTTTGATAGGGAGTTGTATAAAACATATGTTGAAGCTAAGGGCAAGAACATGTTGCTGGAGGTTACCCACACCACAGAGGTTGCTCGAACTGGAAACATCGAGCTGAAGTTTACCTCTGGGAGGACTCTCATTCTGAAGGATGTATTCCATACCCCTCAAATTAGGAAGAATCTTGTTTCTGCTTTTCTCCTGAATAAGGCTGGGTTTACACAGAATATTGGAGGTGGCGTTTATGCGATCACCAAGAATGGGGAATTTGTAGGAAAAAGCTATGCGTATGATTCTATGTTTAATCTTAATATTTATATGGATAATAAAGAATCTTTTTCTTACTTTGAGTGTACTTTTAATGTTTGGCACAGTAGGTTTTGTCATATTAACAAGTAGCACATTAAAAGTATGTGTAACCTGAGCTTGATTTTGAAATTCCCTTTGGATAGCTTTCAGAAATTTGAATATTGCTCTAAAGTAAAGATTACTAAAACCCTTTAAAATTTGTACAAAGAGAATTTGGAACCTTGGACCTTATATACTCAGACATTTGTAAATTATAAGGGATCTTAACAAGGAACAGGAAACATTATTTTATAACTTTTATTGATGACAATTATAATTACACTTATGTATATCTTATGGCTTACCAGAGCGAAGCTCTAAACATGTTTAAGAATTTCCTTGCTGAAATTGAGACTCAATTTTGAAAGAAAATAAAATGTTTTTGGAGTGACAGAGGAGCTAAATATGACTTAGGGGCGTTCCACGAGCTATATCAGTCCACAGGTATTATTCATGAGACCACAACTCCTTATTCACCTGAGATGAACGGTAAGGTTGAACGTAACAATTGTACTTATACATAACTAGTTGTTACTATTATGTTAGAGAACTGTTTGTTATGTGTTAAACAGAATTCCTAACTCAAAGACCTTGGCTACACCTTTGGAATTATGGAATGGCAGAAAACCGAATGTCTCATACTTTAAAGATTGGGGATGTTTAGCATATGTCAGGATACCTTGTCCTAAATGGTTGAAACTTGTTAGTCGTACTTTTAAATTTGTTTTTATTGGTTATGCAATTAATAGTAAAGCGTATAGATTTTTTGATTTGCAAAACAAAACTAATATTGAATCTTTTGATGTCGATATTTATAAAGACAACTTTCTTTTCATATCTTGAGATAATAGGGGTTCCTCATCTAGTTCTGTTGTACCTAGAATAGGAAAACCTTAAAATTTAGAAACTATAAAAATTATTACAAATGTTTGAAGGTGTGAAAGAGCTCGAGTGGAGAAGGATTTTGGTCCTAATGTTGAAGTATATACTCTAGTGGGAGATCCGTCTATCCTCAAAGATGCACTTACCTCACCTAATTCGATTGTTTGGTAGGATCCTATCAACAGTGAGATGGACTCTCTAAAGTCCAATGGAACTTAGGTTCTTTCTAATTTACCTCCTGGTTGTAAGGAAATTGGTTGTAAATGGATCCTTAAAAAGAAATTAAGATCTGATAGGTCAGTAGATAAATACAAAGCTAGGCTTGTAGCTAAAGGATTTAGACAGAGAGAGAACATTGATTTCTTTGATACTTATTCTTTTGTTACTAGAATTACTTTGATTAGAGTATTACTTGCTACTGCTGCTGTACATAATTTAGTAGTTCACCAAATGGATGTTAAAACTGCTCTTTTGAATGGTAACTTGGATGAAGAGATTTACATGGACCAACCTGAGGGATTTATCGTGCCTAATCAGGAACGTAAAGTTTACAAATTGGTAAAGTCATTATATGGTCTTAAGCAGGCACCAAAATAGTGGCAGGAGAAGTTTAACAACTTAGTCATATCACATTGTTTTAAAATTAATGAAAGTGACAAATGTATTTATTACAAGGCTGTAGATAATGTTTGTACTATTATATGCTTATATGTGGATGACTTGCTAATTATTGGATCTAGCATCTCTATTGTTAAGGATGTCAAGGTTCTACTAAGTTAAAATTTTGACATGAAGGATTTGGGGAAGCTAGTATAATTTTGAGAATTAAGATTACTAGGACTGAAAGTGGTATAACTTTAAATCAGTCTCATTACATTGAGAAGATCTTGAAAAGGTATCACTACTATGACTGTAAACCTGTGTGCACCCCTTACGACCCTAGTAAGAAGTTATTCAGGAATACTGGTGACAGTATTAGATAAACTGAGTATGTTAGTATCATTAGCAGCCTTCGGTATGCTACTGATTACACTAGGCCTGACATTGCTTACGCAGTGGGGTTGTTATGAAAATTTACTAGTTGTCCTGGTATGGAGCATTGGTATGCTGTAAAAAAAGGTCATGCGGTATCTGAAAAGAACCATGAACCTAGGAATACACTATGAGCGATTCCCCGCAGTCCTAGAGGGATTTACCGATGCTGATTGGAATACCCTATCTGAAGACTCCAAAGCTACCAGCGGTTATATCTTTAACATTGTTAGTGGGGCAATTTCTTGGAGGTCTAAGAAGCAAACTATTTTCGCCCAATCTACGATGAAGTCAGAACAGATAGCACTAGCCACTGCCAATAAGGAAGCAGATTGGTTGAGAAACCTTCTGTCAGATATTCTTTTATGGGATAAGCAGTTACCAGCAATACTTATTCATTACGATAGTATTGCAGCTATTGAAAAAGTAGATAATCATTATTATAACGAAAAAAAATGACAAATACGTTATAATCACAGTACCGTAAGAGAGAAACTCACTTCTGGGGCTGTCAAAGTGGATTTTGTTCGGTCAGAAGCAAACTTGATTGATCCTTTGACAAAAGGGTTATCTCAGGAGAAGATGTGGAACACCACGAAAGGGATGGGGTTAAATCCCATATAGATGGAACATCTGTGATGGTAACCTAACCTATAGACTGGAGATCCCAAGAAATAGGTGCAAAGGGAAAAAAAGTCATATGATAATTAAGAAGAATCATGCATTTTTTAAGAAGGAGTAGTTACTCCTAGTACATCCCTATAAGAGCATGATATCCTGTAGCGATTTAAGGTTGATTTATTCTAAATCTCTTAATGAGAGCTATACTCTATGTGGAGTGGGGTACTTAGCTATACGAGTACTTCTGATAGACTCACCTCGATGATTGTAAAAGTGAGGCCGCTTCCTATGGGAACTTGGGCAAGTTCTCTAGAGCTTTCATTAGAACCAAGATGCGAGCCTATGGCGTATAGCGCTAACATTTTTTGAACTTTGCACCATAAAAATTGTGTGTGGTGTGCCTTAGTTGTACCCTCCAGAATTAGAGTTCATGATGAATGTCACTCTAATCTCTAGAACTTTAAAAGTATATTTAATATGTAAAGGTTCAAGTCGAAAGACACCTCTACTTATGTACTACTTTAGATTTTTTACTCGGATATGTTTTCACGAAGGGCAGTACTGCGAAACGTCTTAAAGATAGAGACCTAGTCCACGACTCAGCATCTCCTGATCATCACTTCAGTACCCACAAATCATCTTGCTACTGTTGCTGGTTTATTTCTAATAATCTCTACCTTCGATAATTGCTGCAGAGGTAACTTAGCATAATTTTTCCTAATACTTTCTCTCTTTTCTAAACTTACATACCACAAGTAATCGCTTAAATGTAATGATTTATTATTCTCTTCCACTCTCAAACACAATTTGGGAAACCTCTTACTCCATTTAAAGAAACTATAAAATCAATTGTAATTACATATCTATTTTGAAGTTTTGAATTACTGATTTGGGGTTTTGAATATCATGAAAAGAAACCAATAAGTCAGTTTTAATAAAATTTTAATTTTCAAATTAGGCAAACATTGTTTTCAACTCTTTAACATTTTGCATTTGAATTTATTTTTGATTTCCCTCCCGCCTTTCAGTCAAATTAGATATTTATATTCATGCTTAACTATTTTTCTTGTTATGTAGTAATCGTTTGAGGATTAAGAATAAAGCATTTGGATATAACCCATCATAATCAAATACAAAATCTGGGTTGAGAAGTAAGTAATTGTTTTTATTTTCTACTTCAAATTATAGCAAGAACAAAATGCTTTGGTCATGGATAGATTTTATGAATACCAATTAGTATAATATTTATTGACTTGTTATTTTGTTATTGATTATGAATAATTGTTTGGGTAAAATTAACAGGAAATTATTGTAACATCATGTCATATAAAATGGAGTTAAGTCGTGTTCTACGTGCTCGAAATGCTCGGCAACTTAGAAAACTTTTAATAACTGAGCATAAGAATAAAAAATCTTCCCAATAAATCTCCTTCCACATTGTACGTGATAAAACCAATGTATTTATCATTACAAACTAATAATCTACGTTTTTTTAACAAACTGCCAACCATCATATATCTCACTTAATAATCAAATATTTTATTAGCTTTGAAAGTTGCAAAAGAAAGGTAATTAGAAGAGAGGGCCACTATCCTAGCACAATGTAGACGATTCAGGAAATTGAATAAAAGACTGGTTGTGGAGCAGCCATAAGAATCTGCAATGCATGGTATGTTTATATATTTATTTTACTAACAACACTAAAAATATTCAATAAAATATAACAACTTAATGATATTAATTTATTTGTAATATTATAGGAGTTTCTGAAAGAATATGGAATTTTGGACAACCCAATAATATTTGTCCATTTTGTGAGGCAATAGTTTGGTACAAGGAAATTAAGGAATAGAACATCAAAAACACCTAAGGAACCATAATTCTCATTATGTTGTATTGAAGGAAAGGTTCAGTTACCAGTTCGTAGGGACACACCTGAGTATTTAAAATATTTGTTGGATTATGAAGAGAGACCAATAAGTACTATGTTTCGAGATAATATTAGATTGTACAATTCAACCGTTGCATTGTCATCGATGGGAGGTACTATTGACAAGAAAATTAATGATGGTTGAGGACCTTACATTTTCTGAATAAACGGTCAAAATCATCATAAGATTGGATCCTTGCTACCAATAGATGGAAAACCTCAATTCACTCAGCTATAGATATATAATACTTAGAATGAGGTCTCCAACAGAATGAACTCAATTAAAGACTGAAGCAGTTTAAACCCAATAATAATCAATGGTCTTATACAAACATTGGATAAAAATAATGAGCTTACAAAAATATTCAGGTCAGCAAGGGAAAGGTTCAAGGAGAGTGGTATGATTAACATTCGTATTAGACTAGTCGCAAATAGAAATTGTGATGATAGACAGTACAACAAACCGACTACTTCTGAAGTTGCTGCACTAATTGTCGGAAATGGTTTTGAAGTAGCCAACAATAGAGATGTTATAATCGATGAAATAGGAGTTGGATTTAGACAAATTGATGAAAATCATCCCAGCTTTATGTCTATGTAGTATCCTATTTTATTCCCTTATGGGGAAGATATATCTATAGAACTTGAATATTATATAGGGATCTCCATGAAAGGGTTTCAAAGCAAAACAATATAAGCTTAAGAAAATACTATGCATTCAGGATCCAACTACCAGAAAACAAGGGCCAATCATTAATTAGAAGCAATCAACTATTTCAGCAGTATGTTGATGATGCCTATGCATGCCTTGAGGAGCAACGAATGTCTTATTTCGGGAAGAACCAGTAAAAAAGAAGATCTGAGCTTAATAAAGTATTAAGAGATTCAGTCGTTGCAGGAGATACGATATCAGTTTCTGTAGGCAAACGTGTGGTTCTTCCTTCATAATTTACTGGTGGGATGTTTTCTTAACATTTTCGTGCAATCCGAAGTGGCCCGAGATAATGAATTTTTTGGTATGCATTTTAGGACAAAAGGGTGAAGACAAACCAGATATTGTCACAAGAGTGTTTAAAATTAAATTAGACCATCAAATGAAAGATTTGCACTATGGCCAATATTTTGGAAAAGTTACTGCAGGTGTGTTTAAGTATTTGTTCTCAAGTTTTCTGTCATATATTTTATAAATATATTACTTAATAACATTAATTTTGAAACTTTTGTAGCTATATATACTATAGAGTTCCAGAAGCAGGGTCTACCACATGCCCATATTCTATCATTCTTACACCCTGATGATAAGCCAAAAAATTTATCTGATATAAACAAAATGATTTCAACAGAACTTCCTGACAAAGAAAGTGATCTACTAGCATATGAAAGCGTCGTCCAGTATAGGATTCACGGCCCATGTGGAGATTCAAATCCTAGATCACCCTGCATGCATAATAGAAAGCAGGACCGACCCAACTACCTTTAATTTAAGGCATCGTGTGAAAATATAAATGGGCCCTAAATATAATTTCTTTTTACAAGGACTTGAATCCTTGACCATTAGCCCACTAAGCCAAGTCAACATTCAATGTGCTCTAAACTAAATATTTATTTATTTTTTCTTTTGGCCTTGTGCAAAATGTTTTATTTGGGCCTTTTTTCCATTGGGCGTTTTGCGGTCGCACAATTCACACTCCCAAGGGGCATCCTTGATAGAAAATATACTAAACATTATCCAAAGAAGTTTTAGAAGGAAAAATGTATTGATGAACTGGGATTCCCTGCACATATTAATGTCTAGATTTGCAGTCTTCGCGCGCTGCACCTAACTGGTTGGATGTCCTTTCCTAGTTCTTTCTTGTTGTAGGAGCACGCTCCCACTAACCACGAGGTTCACGGGTGGTTGGACGACCTCCCCATCGATAAACGAGTACGTCGTAGGGGAAGCTCTCTTAATGACCCTGAAACCACGACAAATACAACCGATACCGACGAGCACTTTATATCAAGTCTAGGCTGAAAGATAAAGCCTAAGACCCCGGAGAGGTATCATGGAAATTCTATATGTCTCGTGAGCTGGAGCACTTCGAGGTCAGAGTCTCTGCCTATAAATAGGGAAAGAAGGTAACCTAAGAGAGGATTCTTTTTTTTAGAACCTCCTCCTCCATCTAGATAAACCTATCAGCTCTGGAGAAAGAGGGAGAAGAGAACCAGGGAGAGTCGAGTGATGTCGTCCTCTGGTAAGATGTGTCAAGCCTAAACTTATTCATCACTTATTGTCATCCCCGAAGAGATTCCTGAGACTAGAATTGGCACCATCTGCATTCACGCGATTAGACCTTTACAGAGCTATGTATAGATGGTGGTTTCATGCGAAACCAGACCTAGGAGAAAGCGACGACAGAGATGCTTGCCGCGCTCCTGCAATTACAAGAATAAATGCTTACAAAGGAAGATCAGATACGATAACTCTAGGCGGCTAACGATGAGATGAGAAAAAATCTTGTTACTAAGCACCAAGTGTCGGCTGCTTCCCCGACTATATCCAAAACCGTTGGAGATTCCATGCCACATAAAGAGGCGTTTAACGACTAAAACAAAGAAACTAATCCTTGTTTATCACCGCTAAACAGGCCTGTCTATGAGCCCCAAACCACCCCAGTTTACAACTCATACCCATTGCCTCGAGGGACAGCATTACCACCTTGGGTCTAACGACCTCTACTGCCAAGGCCACCTACGTAACAAATTGGTAAACCACGAACATCCCTACTGCGAAAAGCACACCAACTTAGCCACACCGGCCCATCACCACCTGGCCGGTATACTCTACAGTACCATGGTATGTGTCCCCCCATGCTCACAATGTACCCAGGGGCCTCGTATAATAATTATCACGGAACCCTCAAGGGCATCTACAATACAGTCCTAACGACCTAACCTATACACCTGGATACAGTCATAGGCAGTATTAGGAAGCGAACCCCAACTATAACTGAAACATCCATATTTGGAGTTTGTTTCATTCCGTGTCTAGTTTAGATGTCAGTACAATCTCGTGGTTACTTGTCGTCAGAGATTGCACCTTTAGCGACTACAGCTGGACTGACACTGAACAGGTAAGTGGGTTTCTAACTCTTTCTTCTAAAAAGTCAAGCCTCTATATTTTACAGAGTATGAAATAGTAATAAGAATGTCCATTTACAGAAAACAAAAATTGTATTCGAATAACCTTTAATGTTGTTTGAATATGTTGTAACAGATAGAATTGTATTCGAATAGAATTACTTCTGTTCGAATAAGTTTTAACAGTTGCATTTATATTCGAATAGACTGCTTGTTGTTCGAATAACTTTCAACAGTTACTTCTTTGCTCGAATAGAATAACTGTTGTTCGAATAACTTTAAACAATTACTTCTCTGCTCGAATAGAATAATTGTTGTCTGAATAACCTACATCAGATAAACATCTATTCGAATAGATTGATTTCAATTTGAACAGAGCCCGTGTTTTCTATTTTCCTATTTAAGACATACTTGCCTTTTTCAAATACTCACTTCTTGAAAACCTATTTTTTTGAGGGCTTACTTTTTATAGTGAAGAGAGATCAATCTTTGAGAGATTTAAGGGATAATCAAATCACTCAAATCTTGAATCAATCAATTGATCAAGAAACCTAATTCATGCATTAAAGAACTGGATTAAAGAACTTAAGTGATTCAAGATTAGGAGCTTCGACGTGAGATTAGAGCGAGGCGCTACGAGAACGCGGAATTGATTGCGAGGAGTTCAATTAGAAAAAGAGGTAACCACGGGAAATGCTTATCGAGTCTGTAAGTAATTGAATACTTGTACTTTCTTTTCAATATTGGATTGCTTTAGCTGTCGGGTGATTCGACACCGACCTGTGGGTTTTTCTCCTGAGAAAAGTTTCCCACAGGGTTAAATTTTTTTGCTTTGTCTTTAATTTTCATTGCTTGTTCGACATTAGATAATCATATCGACTTGATCTAGGTTAAGCTTTTACCATTAATTTAGAGGATTTAGGCTCTTTCGATTTAGACTTAAAACGATCGAAATTGGTTAGTCTCAGGCGACTAGTAATTTCAATTGGTATCAAAGTATTCACGTTTTGAGGTTTAACAAACCTAAGCTTAGATCTCGGATAGTTTGCTTGAGAATAATGAATTTCGAGAAGTTTGGAGGTTCTATAAATCGCCCTCCAGCCTTTGGTGACAAAGAATATCCATACTCGAAGTTTGCTTACTAATAATCCATTGGAGAAGATGTATAGATTTCTGTTGAGGATGGATAGACACCCCCTACTGTGATACAAGGTCAACCAGGGAGTGCTAAAGAGGTCCTTAAACCTAGGAACCAATGGTCAAAAGAAGAAAAGGATACTGTTGGTTATAATTCTAAAGGCCTTAATGCGATCTTTGCGGCTGTGAGTCAAAGTGAGTTTCGACATATCTCTAGATGTACCACTTCTAAAGAAGCTTGAGGCATCTTAATTCAAACTCATGAAGGCGATGATACAGTCAAAGAAAGTAAGCTTCAAATGCTTACTTGGCAATTTGAAAATATCAGAATGAGTGAAAATGAACCTTTTGACGAGTTCTATGCGAGACTAAGTAATATTATAAACACTAGTGCCGCATTAGGAGCAGCGTACTCCGATGTTTAAATAGTTTGCAAAGTTCTAAGATCATTTCCTTAGAGCTTTTGATCCAGACGTGATGATATAGAGGAAGCTCAGGATCTTAAGAAAATAAAACCAGATACATTAGCTGGTAAATTGCGAACGTTTGAACTTGAGATGAAAATGGAAACCCCGAGAAGAACAAGAGTATTGCTTTTAAGTCTTCATCTTACTCTTCTTCTTCTTCTAAGGGTACCATAAAAGTTGGCAATTCGTCTGATTCTGATAATGATGATGGGTCTAATATGGATTCACAAATTTCCTCGATAAGTCACCAGCTTAAAAACCTGGTGAAACAACGCCAATTTCAAGAACAAGGGCAATCGATGAATCATAAGTCGCGAACTCAAGGCCAACATAAAGTGAATAACCGGCAGACCAACCTTGACACTAATCTAAGTCAAATTGAATTTTATAAGTGTCATAAGCTTGGTCATTATGCCCATAGCTGTCTTAATAAGAAATTTGGAACAACTTATAAAGTTATGAATATCTGTGTTACTTGGGATGATAGTGATGATGAACATGATAACAATGAGAGTAATCCCCAAATAGTTAAAAATAGACCATATTGTGTCTATTATGTTATTTTAAATTATGATAATGATAACTATGACGTTTAAGGTCTTGAAAATTATGTTGAAGAACATAGTGACCAAGAATATAATAAGTTTGAAGACCTGAATCTAGAGGACTTGCATGCTCAGACACTCGTCAAGTGTATAAAACTCGATAAACTTAACAAAGTCTTGAAATACCAAGTTAATACACTTAAGTGCGAACTTCAAGACAAAACTGAGAATACAAGTCATGAGATAGAGGTTCTTGAGAATGAGAAACTTGGCCTTCATGGCAAAGTAGTTTCTTTAGAAAAAGAAGTTAATGATGCGAAGGATAAAATGAAATTAACTTTGGACGAACTTAGTTCGGCCAACCTTGATGTAGTTCTATCTGAGAAGAAACTTGAGAAGTTTTGTCATGGGGCCAAGAACATTGATAAAATGTTATGTACGGGAAAGACGGATAGTGATAAATGGGGTCTAGGATATGAGAATTATTTTCCTAAATCTAAGACTCCTCAAATCACAAAGTTTCTGAAAGCAACTGCGTCTACTTCGGTACCTGAACATAACATGATTTATACTACTCATAATCACACCAAATGGGTATCTTACTCTCAAATTTATTATTGTAGTATATGTGTTCGAAAGGGTCATATTGCATCTTATTGCAGATTTGTTGAACCTTATCAACCATATGTTCGCCTTTTCAATGGATATAGATATAAGTCATATGCAAATGTTTATAATGTGAAAAGTGAGAACTTGAGTAGTTAGGTTTCTCCAAAAACATCACCTCAAAAAGTGATTCGGGGAGTTTGGATGTAAAAGGATGACTTGTCGCCACAAATAAGGTAATTAATCAAAATTGAGAAGGGTTAAAGTATACTCTATTGATTAGGTGCGTTTCTTACCCTGTCTCAATTTATTTTTTGCTTTTTGTTTTTTTTTTTTTTTTTTTTTTTTTTTCGTTTTTATTTCTTTTGGGCATTAGGGTATCGTTTTGTTTTTATTTGCACTTTGTACTTTGCACTTTAAGAGCGTTTGTATGTAAAATATTCTTGCTAGACTTGGACTTTGCTTTTGTGTTATCTTCTTTCATGAGATAATTATATGGTAAAATAACATTTCATAATAGTCATTGATTTTCTTGTTTAAACTAAAAGCCCATCGTGACTAGAACCACGTGAGGATAATTGTAGAGACTTCGTACCTAATGCTATGTGAGGATCCAGCCTTTTTACAAGTTTCAAGTGTTATTGCGTAAATTCTTTCAAGATATAGCATTTTCTTTTTCGATCTCATTTTTATAATCAATTGTCGATGGTAACTCCAAGTTCAAGTTAGTCTAATAGAACTGTCCCTATACTTGATTCGAGACGAAAAAGATACTATGTGAGAATGAAGATATGATAATAGACATTTTATTGTTACACCTTTTGGCCTTCGTCTGTGCTTGCCCAAAATTTTATCCGCTTACAGCCTTTTGTGCCTTAAAATATGCCGTTTGTTTTTCTACCCAAATCCTTTACTAGTTTACCCGTTTGTTCTAAGACTTTTCAGTGAAAAAAAAAAGAAAAAAAAAAAGAAAAAAAATGAGGGAAGTGATTTTTGGGAGAAAGATGAATATGAGAATAGAGTTTGTATTCCCAATGTGTTTTTAGTGGTGGAGATGGATATAAGAAGAGGATTTTTCCAGTGATTTTATGGTATATCATAGTCTATTTGTACTCGTTGCATAAAAATAATAAAGGGATGTGAACCCAAAATGAAGAAGTATCAGTAATTGTTACTCACTAAAGAAATTAGTGAAAGAAGGTGAGCTCAAAATGAAGGAGGGGAAGAAGTGTTTTATTCCATGTGTACTTCATAAGATGGGGAGTTAGTGTAACTGTTAGTCTCAGAATGCCAGCAAAATACCCAATCCGTCACGTCCCTTCCCTTGCCTACATTATAACTTTTTTAAGACCTGTTTGATCTTAAGTTTAACATAGTCAGTTTAGTGGAGATGAGAGATAGGGATTCTATGTTAGTTAACTTAACACCATCTATTACAATTGATTTTCTGTCCGTGAGATTTTTCAATTTACAGTGCGCCGTTTATTTGATGAAATTTGATTTTTTCTATTTACATACTCATATTCATATTTCATACAGCGTTTGCTAGTCAATTCTCAGTGATTTTGAGTGACCACCATGAGAGGCCTAAGTTGAAACAATTTTCCAATATAGTATTCTAACTGCGGCTAAGTAATACGTTAAAAACTGGGTAACTCCTTGACTATGCACTCACACACACCAAGTAATTTATTTAGTGATTGTTATATAACACTTTGGCAATATCTTGGTCTTCATAGGATATTTTATATTCATTGTCTTTCTATCATGACTTGTGTTTAGGGGGTGTGTTGACTTCTTGTGCTTACTTATTACAGAGACACTCCCCATGTGCATTTTTTATTTTCTCTCATTTTACGGGGGTTACAATTATTTTGAGGGGGAGATGGATTTTATTTTCAGATATTTGTGTTTTTAGGATTTTTCCTAACTACACTTTGATCTACTGGTTTATTTATCCTCTTATAGGCTATTTACCCTTTGGTCATCGGTACCAAAGAGGGGGAAAGACGATCCTGACAGGTAAGTTAAGTTCTTTGTTCCTGACAGGTAAGTCAGGTAAGTTATGTTCTTTGTTCTGGATCCCTTATTTTAATTTGAACAGTTACGTGATATATCTTGTTTAGTGTGCAGGGATTCAAGAATATATGTTATAAGATGAAAGTGGAGCTTTGAGTATGGATGTTCAGTGATTGAGTCAGTCCATCGAGTTATATTTTTATTTCTTATAGTTAGTTCTGGTCTTGACACGAAATGAACAAAAGGGGGAGATTGAAACATCATTATTTGGAGTTTGTTTCATTCTGTGTCTAGTTTAGATGTCAGCAAAATCTCGTGGTTACTCGTCGTTAGAGATTGCACCTTGAGCGACTACAGCTGGACTGATACTGAACAGGTAAGTAGGTTTCTAACCCTTTGTTCTAAAAAGTCAAGCCTCTATATTTTGCAGAGTATGAAAAAGTAATAAGAATGTCTATTTACAGAAAATAGAAGTTGTATTCGAATAACCTTTAATGTTGTTCGAATATGTTGTAACAGATAGAATTGTATTCGAATATAAATACTTATGTTCGAATAACTTTCAATAGTTGCATTTATATTTGAATAGACTGCTTGTTGTTTGAATAACTTTCAGCAGTTACTTCTCTGTTCGAATAACTTTAAACAGTTACTTCTCTGTTCGAATTGAATAACTGTCGTCCAAATAACCTTCACCAGATAGACATCTGTTCGAATAGATTGACTTCTATTCGAACAGAGCCTGTGTTTTATGTTTTCCTATTTAAGACATACTTGCATTTTTTAAAAACTCATTTATTGAAAACCTATTTTTTTGAGGGCTTGCTTTTTAGAGTGAAGAGAGATCGATCTTTGAGAGATTTTAGAGATAATCAAATCACTCAAATCTTGAATCAATCAATTGATCAAAAAACCTAATTCATGCATTAAAGAACTGGATTGAAGAACTTGAGCGATTCAAGATTATGGGCTTCGATGCGATATTAGAGCGAGGCGTTGCGAGAACGCGGAATTGATTGCGAGGAGTTCAATTAGAAGAGAGGTAACCACTGGATGTGCTTATCGAGTCTGTAAGTAATTGAATACTTGTACTTTCTTTTTTAATATTTAATTGTTTTAGCTGTCGGGTGATTCGACAGTGGCCTGTGGGTTCTTCTCCTGAGAAAGGTTTCCTACAGGGTTAAAAATCTTTGCTCTGTCTTTAATTTCCATTGCTTGCTTAACATTAGATAATCATATCGACTTGAACTAGGTTAAGCTTTGACCTTTAATTCAGAGGATTTAGGATCTTTCGATTTAGACCTAAAACGATCGAAATTGGTTAGTCTATGGCGACTAGTAATTTCAACAATGGCTGATTTAATGAATAGTATCAAGGAACACCTCAGTTTGGACTCCCATATGAGCCATACAAAGACAACTACTATGATGAGTCGTCAATCTGAGGAGGGCGAGGTCCAAGAAGTGACGTAGGCAATAATGACCACCAACCCTTAACGGTCGCCTCCGTATAGGCCACCACCAAAAAAAGGGTTTTTTGCGACGCTGTTTAACTATTGCAAAAGCCATTTAGTGACGATTTTTAAGCATCAAAATGTTGTCGTTGATGGTGGGGTCAGGAAAAGTTTGGCATCGGACAAACCCATTGACAAATATCGTAGGATCTGTGACAATTATTTTGTATCGTTGTTTGCCTCTTATTTGTGACAGTAATTTTCCTGGGTAAATTTTTTTGCTGCGCCATCAATTGTGATGGTAACTAATGTCGCTATTTTTTTTGCATCACCATCTATTGTGATGGAAACTTTCGTCGATAAATTTTTTGGGACGCCATCTATTGTGACGGCAACTAACGCCACTAATTTTTTTTGTATCGCCATTTATTGTGATGGAAACATTCGTTGCTAAATTTTTTACATCGCCATTAATTGTGACAGTAACATTCGTCGCTAAATTTATTGCATCAGCTTCTATTGTGACGGTAACATTCGCTGCTAATTTTTTTACATCGCCATCTATTGTGACAATAACTTTGGTCACTGAATTATTTACGTTGCCAACTTTTGTGGCGATGAATTTTATCGTTAAATTTTTGTGTCACCATAGATGACGACATTAACTTTCGCCGCTTAATTTCTCGTAACACAAACTTTTTCGACGGTAGAATTTCATCACAGAAAAAATTCACAACACATGTATATGCTTAAAATAAATATCATAACAAAAATAATCTACAAATAAATGAGAAACATAACTTCCATTTTAAAAGTGAAATCAAAACCGCAATTGTACAAATATTCTACATAACAACATTTGTCTCATGGAACTCTAAAGAACTAATACTCGATTATTTTTCTCAATTGTCCATCTTCCAATACTCATAGTCATATGCTCGCACATTCTTCCCCAATAGACCTTGTTATATTTACCATGGACAAAGTTAAAAATAACCATCAAGGTAAAGAGAATTACTTGATGAAATGTCTTATAATTGTGTGCATCTCAAAATAATGTACTCCATATAAGAAGCAAGAAAGACATTCTGAAGCAGAACGTTGTAAAATCTCAGTTTATAATATAAAACAAAATATACACAACAGTTTAACCTAATAACTAAAATCATTGGAGATAAATCAAGCATTCATAATTCTGCATACCTTTCATGATTTTGGCATGAATTATAACACTCGCCCGCCTCAATTTCATTCTTATATTCCTTCTGCATTTTGCCACTATTATTTAACTTGAGAAATGTAAAGTAATATGCTATCAAGTGTACTGAGACAAGAATTCTGACAACCACTGATACAAGGGAAAAAACAGCTTGGAAATTTAAATAATGAGATGTTTAGGTTGTTCTAATATATGTAATGTTTTGAAATTTATCAGTGTTTAGAAAACCCGATGCTTTTAATGAAGTAAAAGTAAAACTCATAAGATTGGGAGGAGGGGGGAGTAATTTTACAATTTACAAGTTATGATTTCTACGGAAGTAAATAAAGATCCAACGAGTTGTACATTTTAAATATGCAGTATGCAAGCTATGGCAAACAAGTTAGCATCAAAGAAATAAAGAACGCACCTTAATAGATTCTGATGTCTTTCCCTTATATACTTCCTTATTGATTGAATTCTCTAAGATCTCCCTCGCCTACTCTTGTGGATCTTTATTCAAAGCATCATTGACACATTTTTATTTCTGGTTCCCATATTTTTGGGTGGCTTTTTATAGGTTCTAGCAATTGTGCCCACTCCAAAATATCGGTACTGAAGAGACTATCTATTTTACTGTCCACATCGCGTAAAAGACTTTGTACTCCATAGGATAAAGATCATTTTCTCTCTTTTGAGAACCACTAATTTGCTTTGTTGCCTCTGCAATTACCTGAGAAACATTAATTAATGCTTATTAAAAATACAAATATATTTTACTAAGCAAATCTATAGTGATTAATTAAGATGCTTCCTTTGGATTCTGTTATCAAGAAAAAAGGCATATGCTTCCCTTCATGGTGTTCATTGTGTGATAAGGAAGAAGAAGCTGAACATAATTTCTTTATTCAATGTATAGTGGCTTCTCTAATCTAGCAGTGGGCAAAAAATACTTTTGGGGTGAGTCCAATTGATCAAGAAAACAACCGGAAAACTATACTAGAAAGACCTGAATACTGCATCCCTTATGTGATTGATTTTTCGATAGTTTCAAATTGAGCAGCTGTTATTCAAGCTTACATACGTGACCAACATATTACCTTGGTTTATTCAGACACAATAGAACCAACTTCAGCCTATGATTAAGACAGGTAGATATGATACAATATGGAGAGAAACCAACTTGTCTTCTGATCAAATAGCAAGAGGATCCAACAACAATCCACCATACATAGAATGGCATGATGGCAAGCCTGAGTACCTGAAAGGGATAGAACATAATGTCACTAAATATTTAAGTTTAAGTAGTACAAATGACTATCTATTATTTGTATTTTGATTTTTTCTTTTCTATTTAGCTTCCACCCTGCATGTAGAGGGTTGTTTATCAAGTTATCTGCTCTTTTCTTTCAGCAATAAAATCTAAACTTTGTGCAAATAAAGAAGAAAAAAGATTAAGGACCTGAATACCCATCAAAGATCATTTGGAATTGAAGAAATTCTTTTGATAAGTTACTGGAAAAGGAACTTATATAAACACGGGTGTATAATAACAAGCTAAATAACAGAGAATATATGCTTTTGCTCATATGAGTGTATAAAGGTAGGTGGGGTGGGGGTAAATGATATATTTGTGTTATAAGTCTTTAATAACTTCCAAGCTATCCTAATTTAGCAAATGGAGCACGCTTAAATAGGAAACTAGTGTGACCATATAAGATTCTATTTATACTTCTATTTACTATGTAATTTTCTACTATAAGCTACAGATGATTACAAAAGACTTTGATAAAAGATTTCAAGTTATTTTTATCACAGAAATTAAAACCAATAAGAATCTTAAATGAGAAGACAAAGTAACCTAATATCTAAAAATCCAAGATAAATTTAAAAGATACCGAAGATGATGGGACCCTTAAAATCTGAAGGATGGTGAGTCCAATTGGATGGTAGAGATAAAGAGATGTGATTGCTGCTTTTGGTGGAGAAATAGTGGGGGATTGATGAATTCGAATCAGATTGAAGCCAAATCATTGATATCTCTATGTAGCCATGGGTAGTACCGTGTGACGTCCATCATCATTCCTACGACTACCCATAAGGTCAACATTATTGCCAGTGCGTAGTCATGGGTAGTACCGTGCGTAGTCAAAAAATAAGGAGAAACCAGCGATAAATATTAGTTTTTCCAAATATGTTTTCCTTGTTTTCATTTCTTACTCCTCTCGACATCCACATCAAGTTCCTAAGGGTATATTAACTCATTTTCGTAAAGAGCTTCATTGCTTTGTTGCCCAATATCTATATCAGTTATATCAGGGTTGTTTTGACGTAGGACAAATTTCATCCTCAATGTAAACCTTTACTGGGATATCTAATACCACACTCCAATCAGGATCTTTTGGATCCTTTGACTAAAAAACTTGCCTTGCATGCTCCGCTAGAATAAATGGCTCGTCTCCTATTTGGTTCGAGCTGATAAAATTCGATAATCTTACCAGCCTTAAATTCGCTTTGTTATCCAACTTATCACCTTGTGTTACCTTGACCCAGCCTTAAGTTTGTATCCTTCTCGGTACTCTAGTTGTATAATATTCTCTAATACACCATAGTATGTCACTGATTCATCCTTTATAAACATGTCCTTATTACTAGCCTGAATAGTGCTCATGCAATTTGTACTAACCCCACTGCTTTGATTTACTTTATTGGCCTCATAATCCTTTGTAACAAAGAGAAACCTATTAGCACAATATTTATTGTATCTTGTAGCCACTATCTTTGGACCTCATATAATGTCTCAAAAAATGATATCGTTTGATTCATTGAATTCTTTCTAAAAAGACAACACAAAAAACAATTAACGGTAATTTTATCTGACATAGATATGTCAACCAATAAAAATACGGGACAAAAATTGTCATACCTAATTTTTTAACCATGGTATGAACTCTTCTTCTTAGGCTAATTTGTAGTTACCTGACTTCTTCTTGTAACTGTCTAACGACATTTTATAAAATCCACATGTTTCCTAAAGGTAAAAGTAAATGCATTAAAATTATAAGTATTAAAACATATTATATCATCTTAGAACTTAGATAAGTTAAATATCTTACTTTTGCCAATCCTCATAATCTGGATGACTCTTCAATACCCATTGTCGAGCTTGTTCATATTTGACTTCCATAATAATGAAGCTTTGACTAGGACCAACTAGTCAACAATGGCTACCATACTCATTTTCATTAATATGTTAAAATATTGTTGATGAAAGTGGAGCTGATCCATCCAACCTCGCTTCCAATCCTTCGAAGAAGCAATCTATACCTCTTCCTTTGTATCCACCGCAGTATATCAATGTTTCCTCCTACATATATTTTTCCGCTATACAACCCTCAGGGTGCGCTTTATTGCTAATATACCCCTTAACTGTCTTCATGAACCTTGTACAGATAATAAAAGATTGGGGAATCTAATTAGTATATATAGGACTTCATGCATATAACTGCAATATTCAAACCACATACAAATCTTTAAAATGGATACATCCATCTATTGAAAACCGGGCCACATAGACGAGCCTCGTATGCTAAGTGAATTGGAAGATGCATCATCATAACAAAAATTGACAAGGGACTAATTTTTTTAAAATCACATAATGTGTTTGCAATACCTCTCTCCAAACTCATCAGCAAATCGATATCTATCACTTTGAGCACAATGCCTTAAAGAAGGTACATATGCATCTTATTATCGGGCGAATTTCTTTTCTGTCCTTCAATGCATGTTGAATCAGAATAGGAAGCAAATGTTGCATCAATATATAATAGTCGTGAGATTTCATGCTCTTTAAATCCATACCATCTTTAACAACGTTCTTCCAGTTACTACTAAACCCAAATGGAACCTATAAATCGGCAAAGTCTGGAGGAACAATTATATTTCCTCCTTTTGTAATCAGGAATGGCCTAGTTTCATGTAATCCTTCCCATTATTTTTACTCTGCCACATCCGCTTTTTAAGTTTCAGCAACTGTAAGTCTTTTCGGGCATGTACATCATCCATCATTTTGCCCTTCATGTTTAACATCAGCGGCATGAGGAGTTGACAAACATTGTTTTCAATGTGCATCACATCAAAATTATGACGCACCGGATGATATTTATAGTATTCAAGATCAAATAATATTGACCGCTTCAAAAAACAAGGAAATTGATCGTTATTTTCCTCTTCTACATTATCTTCATCTTCATCATCTGTATCCTTTTGCTTTTTCTTCTTCTGGTTTTTCCCCCATTGCATACTTATGTTGGTAACCATTTTTTCAACCTCAATCTCGGTTAAACGTTCTGGTTGTCCACGAAACTCTTCTTTCTTATTAAAGGTGCATGTACTTTTATACTTCCGTCGGTCATCTATTTGTGGTAACCATCGTCTACTGTACATATACACATCTTTTTTTCCATGATGAAGTCTTAAGGAATTAGTATTTGAACTACAACATGGACATGCAAATTTCCCCATGTTCCTCAACCTGAGATATTACCATATGCTAGAAAGTCGTGGATATCACGCCCTTAATTCCAATAGTTAAATCATACTGAAACAATGACATCCAGGGCGTACAGGTCGAGGAATCCAAAGATTCGCCCCCACGAATGACCATGCTAATAGGAAATACCTCAGTCATTCACTATAGCAATATCATCAGAGTAAAATGAAGAATAAAGCGGAAGAAAAAGATATATATAACAAACTGAAAATATAAATACAATATCTCGATAATGCATAGCGACAAAAGCTAAGATCTCGTACAAGAATACTATAACTAGGACAGATCTGCAGCAGTAAAACTGGCTCCAACTCAGCTAAAGCCCTCAGCGAAACCAACAACTACTCTACCTCTGAAATGGTGATAAAATGAGAGTGAACAAACCACGGCTCACTAATAACCCAACAAAGCCAAATAACCTATTAGTAAAACTGGTGCAGAGAAAGAGGAAGAGGTGAATGAGATAGGCGATGTTTAAAGCACAATAATATAAGTGAAGAATAAAGTAAGAAGAATTTCTAAGAGAAAAGGAATAGAGATATAATGATATGATGTGATGACGTGATGATATGATATGGTATGATATGGTTCTAGAATTGTCCTAATACCGGATGCTTTATGATGTGTAAAACCAATGAACTAGACACTATATATAAATATATTGGTTGATCAACCGCTAGCACAAGATTACCTTAAGAGATCTTAATTGGATACAAGGGGTATGATTTTTTTTCAAGCTCGACCACGCTAAGGATATATCACTTGATCGGAGTGTTCCAAGCTTTTCAACCCTCAGAGCCAACGTCTGAACTTTATTATAATTCCAAGGAATTTTAACCTCACAGAGGATAAGATAGGTACCAAAGGAAAACTGTCTCATACCATCCCACACTCCCGAATGGGTGCGAAGGCATGATATTACATGTCCCAAGATCACCTACTATTTTAACCTAATCTATCGAGGGTTAGCCGATGTAGAGCTGTTTTATGTTTTCGACCACATTAAGTTAAAAGAGTTTATAATCTGCAGATGCAAATAGATCCCAAGGATTAAAGCACAACAGCCGCCAACACGGCCAACGCACATAGGATAACCACCTGCCTAAGAGAATGGTAAACAATCCTAACATAGATGGACAATGACTACCAGTCACAACACCTAAAAAACATCAGTCTCTAAAAGACTGAAACACAGTATTCAAGGACAAGGCCACGAGAATACCACACGAATGCACAACTTCCTAAAAGACAAAAGATAAATACAACTCTACATGCCTAACAATAGAAAAAACTGAATTAACAACTACTAGAATAAGTTAAATATAATTACGCGGTAATGTTCAAGGACAAAGCCACGAGATCCAGCGTAATAACTTTTAACCAATTCTTGAAGTCCAAGGCAATCAAAATAACTAAGTTAAAGAATAGCTAATCCTATCAGAAATAGTGTTTAACAGCTTATACAGAAGAATTCAAATTAGACTGTAACAAAATCGCATAACACCTCTTTGCCAATGTGTATCACTCTAACTAACACTGATTAGACTAGTAGAGGAAATTAGCAAGGAAGGGACATTTGCCTGATATATGATAATGATAAACCCAGTGGGATAAAATTAGTACCCCAAAGACATAGCGTAAATCCAATAATCAACAGGACATCCCAACCTCAACACTACAGTCTAACAATCAAGCCAACACAACCAACCCAACACCTGCATTAATCACAACTCCACAAGTTCAACAAATACCCCAATCACAAAACCCTAAATCAACCCAACAATCATAAAGGTTTCAACCAAAACTGAAATCAAATCAACAATTAGGAAGAGGAATAGGGAAATTACTCACCAAAGGAAGTGGTAAAGATCAACCCAATAACAAATCACAAAGTAGAAGCATGGGAGGAGAGGATTTTAATTTGAGAGAAAGAGAGTTAAGATTTTAGGTGAAATGGGGGAATTAAAACCCAAATATCCAACACTCATCTCGATACAAGATCATCGGCCAAGAATCAATAAGAATTGACCCAACAGGTCGACAAAGCACACCTCTGTTCGAACATAATATATTTCTGTTCAAACAAAATAAAACAGGAAGAAACTTGTTCGAACAAAACAAGACAGGAAGAAACATGTTCGAACAAAAACAAGATTGTTCGGACAAAACAAGGCAGGAAGAAACATGTTCGAACAGAAACAAGTTTGTTCGAACAAAACAAGATAGGAAAAAACATGTTCGAACATAAACAAGTTTGTTCGAACAAAACTGGACAGTCCAAAACTCCAAAAAATAAGAAGATCCGCTCAAACAAAAGCTGGTAAAAACCCAAAAAAAATCCTTCCAAAGATCCCCCCGGATCACATACCACATAACAAACTAAAACAACATACACGCCTCTACCAATCCAACTAAGGGCTCCTAAAATTACAACTCAACCTCTTGTGCCCAACAACTACCGAAACCATAGAAATAAGGAACACAATACCTTATAATGGCAAAAATATGCGGATGCATAATGTATAGTAATATATGTATAATAATAAATAAATAAAAATCCGGGTCACTATAATCTACCCTCCTAAAAAGAAATTTTGCCACAAAATTTAACATACCTCAACCAGAGAACAAGTGCGGATAACGATCTCCCACATCTGCCTCTAACTCCCAAGAAGCCCCGCTAAGTCCGTGGTGACTCCACTGCACCTTCACGAAAGGAATAACCTTGCTGCGCAGAACCTTATCCTCACCGTCCAGAATACACACTGGATGCTCCACATACGAGGTATCTTCCTGAACCTTTAGGTTCCCAATCAATCACATGAGTAGGATCCTACTCATACTTCCTAAGCATAAAAATATGAAATACACTGTGATCTCTATCTAGCTATGGTGGCAATGCCAAACGGTAAGCCAACTCTCCAACTCTGGTAAGTATCTTAAAAGGTCTAATGAATCTGAGATCCAACTTCCCCTTCTTACTGAATCGCATCACGCCCTTCATCGGAGAAACCTTCAGCAAAATGTGATCACCAATCTCAAACTCTAACGGTCTCCTGCGAATGTCTGCATAACTCTTTTGTCGACTCTGTGCTGTACGTAACCAATCTCTAATAATAGAAGGCCTCTGTGGTCTCACGAACAAAATCTTACCCCAGTAAGCTATGCTCACCAGCCTCTGCCCAACTCAGTGGGGATCTAAACGATCTACTATACAAAGCCTCATAAGGTGCCATCACAATGCTCGACTGGAAGATGTTATTATATGCAAGCTCAGCCCACGGTAAATGCTCATTCCAACTGCCCTTGAAGTCCAACGCACAAGCCCGCAGCATATCCTCAAAAATTTGGTTAACTCTCTCTGTCTGACCATCAGTCTGGGGGTAAAACGCTGTGCTAAAATCAAATCTAGTGTCCATAACTCGCTAAAAACTATTCCAAAATCTGCCAGTAAACCTAGCATCACAATCTGGCACTATAGACACGGGTACTCCATGCAACTGTACTATCTCTTTCATATACAACCTGCTCAACTCCTCAAGGGTCAAAGTCTTGCGAACTGGAATAAAATGAGCTGACTTGGTCAATCGGTCAACAATTACCCAAATCGAATCATGATTTCTCTTCGTCCTCGGTAATCCTGAAATGAAATCCATAGTCACATGTTCCCACTTCCACTCTAGAATTTGTAAAGTTTTGAGCTGCCCCACTGGTTTTTGGTACTCGACTTTCACCTGTTGACATGTAAGACACTTGGAAATGAACTCAGCTATCTTTTGCTTCATATTGTCCTACCAATAATGCCTCTTCAAGTCCTGGTATATCTTTGTACTGCCTGGATGAATCGTATACCTAGAGCCGTGAGCCTCACTCATAATTTCACACTTCAATACCTCTGAATCTAGCATACATAATCTCCCCCTGTATCTGATTCTACCATCCGAACTAACTGTCCAATCAGGTTTGCTATCATCTGAAGCCCAAGACTGTAACTTTGCATCCTGCTGCCGAGCTTCCACAATCCGAGAAATCAAAGACGACTGAACTCTCAAATTATCAATAAAACCACCGGTACCCTGTAAAAACAAACTTAGCCCTGAATCTGCTATATCGCGAAGTAATAACCATTCACGAATCATAAGACGAGCAAGAAATTCCCTAGGCAAGCGGCTCAAAGCTTCAGCCACCATATTTGCCTTCCCTGGGTGATACTGCAAGTCAACATCATAATCTTTCAGGAACTCCATCCATCTGCGGTGCCTCATATTTAACTCCTTATGAGAGAAAAGGTATCTCAAACTCTTATGATCCGAAAAGAGCTCAATCCTCTCCCCGTAAAGATAATGTCACCAAATCTTTAAAGCAAACACCACAGCCGTACACTCAAGGTCATGAGTAAGATAGTTCCTCTCGTGCATCTTAAGTTATCAAGAAGCATAAGCAACAACCTTTCCTTCCTGCATCAATACACAACCAAGTCTGCTGAGTGACGCATCGCTGTAAACCATATATTTCTGCCTGCTGGAAGAAACGACAAGAACTAGAGCTGTAGTCAACCTCTTCTTCAACTCTGCGAATGCCAAATCATTCTTGTCATCCCAAATAAATCTAACATCCTTCTATGTCAAACGAGTCAACGGAGCTGCAATTCGAGAAAATCCCTCGATGAATCTACGATAATACCCAGTTAAATCTAGAAAACTACGTATCTTTGTAACATTAGTCGGCTGAGCCCAATCTGTAATGGCCTCAATGTTAGAAGGATCCACTGCAATGCCATCCTAGGATACAACGTTCCCTTAAAATTTCACTTCCTTCTGCCAATAATAGCACTTTTCAAATTTAGCAAACAACTTGTTCTCCCTCAAGGTCTGTAATGCATTCCTCAAGTGTCCCTCCTGCCCAGCCTCGGTCTTCGAATAAATGAGAATGTCATCCATAAACACAATAACGAACCGGTCTATATAAGGACGATTAACTCTGTTCATCAAATCCATAAAAGCTGCAGGAGCATTCGTCAATCCAAACGGCATAACCAGAAACTCGTAGTACCCATAACTTGTCTGGAATGCCGTCTTAGAAATATCCTCCTTCTTGATTCTCAGCTGATGGTAACCCAATCTGAGATCAATATTGGAAAAGAATTGCGCTCCCCGAAGCTGGTCAAACAAGTCCTCGATCCTAGGTTAGGGATATTTATTCTTGATCGTGACTTTGTTCAACTCGCGACAGTCAATGCAAAGACGCATAGACCCGTCCTTCTTCTTAGGAAACAACAATGGAGTGCCCCACGGTGATGTACTCGGCCAGATAAACTTCTGATCTTTCAATTCAGATATCTGATCATATAATTCCTTCAGCTCAACTGGTACCATACGATATGGAGCCTTTAAAATCGGAGTTGTAGTAGGTAAAAGATCTATACTAAAATTAGCCTTTCTCACCGGCGGCAAACCAGGTATCTTCTGGAAAACATTTGAAAAGTCACACACAACCGGAATAGAACTAACATCGACGCCAGAGGACTCTAACTCTAAGAATGCAAACAAGCCATCCCCTTACCGCACAGGTTTTGAGCTAGCAAACACGAACCGTTTCTCCCCAGGGATACTGAAAGTAGCCGACAGGTCAAAACAGTCTAAAGTAACTCGATGCGTCAATAACTAAATCACATAACACCTCTCTAACAATGTGTATCACTCTAACTAACACTGATTAAACTAGTAGAGAAAATTAGCCAGGAAGGGACACTCGCCTGATATATGATAATGACAAACCTGGCGGGATAACATCAGTGCCCAAAAAACATACCGTAAATCCAATTATCAGTAGGACAAGCCAACCTCAACACCACAGTCCAACAATCAAACCAACACAACAAGCCCAATACCTACAATAATCATAACTCCACAAGTTCAATAAATAACCCAATCACAAAACCCTAAATCAACCCAACAATCATAAAGGTTTCAACCAAAATTGAAATTAAATCACAATAAGGAAGAGGAATAGGGAAATAACTCACGGAAGGAAGTGGTGAAGATCAACCCAACAACAAATCAGAAAGGAGGAGCAAGGGAGGAAAGGATTTTAATTAGAGAAAGAGAGTTAAGATCAGAGGTGAAATAGGGGAATTATAACCTAAATAACAAACGCTCATCTCGAGGCAAGATCAGCGGCCAAGAATCAACAAGAAAAGACCCAACAGGTCATCAAAACATGCCTCTGTTCGTACATACTATATTTTTGTTCGAACAAAATAAAATAGGGAGAAACATATTCGAACAGAAACAAGTTTGTTCGAACAAAATAAGGCAGGAAGAAACATGTTCGAATATAAACAAGTTTGTTCGAACAAAACAAGACAGGAAGAAACATGTTCGAACAAAAACAAGTTTGGTCGAACAATTCTAGATAGGAAGAAACATGTTCAAACAGAAACAAGTTTGTTCGAACAAAATTTGACAGTCCAAAACTCTTGAAAACAAGAAGATCCGCTCAAACAAAAATTGGTAAAAACCCAAAATAATCCTTCCTAAGATCCCCCCGTATCATACACCACACAACAAACTAAAACAACATACACGCCTCTACCAATCTAACCACGGGCTCCTTAAATCACAATTCAACCTCCTCTGCCCAATAACCACCGAATCTACATAAATGAAGAACACAATACCTGATAATGGAAAAAATATGCGGATGCATAATGCATAGTAATATATGTATAATAATAATAATAATTAATAATAATAATAAAATAAAAAATAATAAAATCTGGGTCACTACAATGGATGGTTTATAATAAGACAGCCCGTATGTTGACGTGTCAATATTGTATGCGTCAAATGTGTTTGCTTCATTTTCCCATAACTCCTTCAGTTTGACAACCAGGGGTTGCATATAAATGTCAATATCCTTACCTAACTCTTTGGGACCTTTAATAAGAAGCGATAACATCGTAAATTTTGGCTTCATACATAAACTTGGTGAAAGATTATAAGGAACAACCATTACAGGCCAATAACTGTGTGCGCTACTAAATGAGCCAAATGGATTGAAACTGTCGGTTGATAATCCTAATTGAAGACTACAGGAATATGCTAAAAAATCGTTGCATTTCTCAACAAAATTCTTCCATATCGGAGGGTCCACTAGGTATCTCATTTTTCAGGGTGGCATGCGCCCAGTTAAATGCAAGGACATCTTTTTTGCCACCCATGGCACACTGCATAAAGAAGAAAATATTTTATTTTATGGATACATCAATTTTAATGATTTCCTCATATAAGATAGGGTTTAAATAAATACTAATGCAACCTCTGAAGCCTTGGCATTATTGGAAAATATTTTAACATCTTTGCAGGGATTTTTTTTCGTACCTGCAATTTTCTTCTCAAATTTGATGCCCATTCAGTAACCACCTTATACCTAGATAGACCACATGTTGGACAAGATTTCCTTGACGCGTGCTCTCTCAAGTAAAATACACAATCATTAGGACAAGCATGTATCCTTTCGTAATTAAGAGATATATTTTGTACGATCTTCTTTACATGGTAAGTATTACCTGGTGTCTTATTACACGAGGGTAATGCCCTTTGAAGCAGTTGAAGTGGCCTTGTAAAGCTATTTTTTGTCCATCCGCTCTCCACCTTTAATTTATAAAGCTCTAGAAAGATTGTAAGCACACTAAAATCAACATAGCCAGGATATAACTCAACATAACCTCACGCAAGTTTGAATCAAACTTCATTGATGCATCATCCTTAACACCTCCTACGAATTCAGGCACTACATTTGGCTCATGAATCATCTTGAATGACTCCGTCAATGTTCATATCAAGGTTGTGAATTGCAAAGTTATTAACCTCATGTAAGCTATCAACTGGCACCTCATTGCATCGAGGTGGAGAACTTGGTAATACAAGTAAATCCCCTTCATGTACTGCATCTTCTTCATGATAGTTCCAAGTTGTATATTGTTTGAGGAAACCAAATTTTGTAAGATGGAACTCCAATACATCATAAGGTATTGGAAGTCTCTGGTTTCCACAACTGTTACATGGACAAGAAATAGATGTTCGACTGGGAAGGTGTTCTTGCACAAAGTCTATGAAAGATTTAATACCACGCTGATACTGTTGATTGATGTAACCTTGGTCCGAATATGGAAGAGAAATCCAGTCCCTATCCATCATATGCCCTCCCTAATTAAATCCTAAAAAGGGAAAACATTATCGAAGGCTTGAGAAATGACAAAATAATCAATAAGTGCGTACATCAAAGCAAAACAAACACAATTTATTGTTGAATTATAAGAGTTTAGTAATTAGATAATTACGTACCTCTAACAATTGCTGAATGTCAGAGAAGTTCTGTATTAGGCTAGAGCAATTGCATTAGTTGCATTAGATAGAATAAGAATGAAATTGATTGAAATGTAATAATAGTTAAATAAAATCAAAGCCATTGTATCTCCTATATTTTTAAGAAAGGAATCGATCCTGCTTTTTAGAAGGAATGAACCATAAAACCGATAGTGAACCTTCGTCTTTAGACTAACCTGGAGGCTTTCCTTTGAAATAATACACACTGAACAAAAATTTCTTTGATCATGTAAATTCAGCATTCATTATCACCACATACCTTTTAAGATTTGTAGATTGGTAAATACATAAATAGTCAACGGCGCAGAAAAAATATATATGAAACATAAACATCTACGTAAAGAATAAACATAAACACAAAAATGAAAATAATAATTAATCAAATGGGGCAGCACGTATAAAGGTTAGGATACACCATATCTAGAAAGAATCAATGGCCATGACGCCATCTTCACCATGAATCAAAATTCCTTGTAAAGAATTATTAAAGACTCAAACAAAGATATTCCTTGCTTAATACCATTCCTAGCTTAATAACATTACTGTTCACCTACTGTTAATTTTGCTAAAAGGGTCCTGGAACTATTTTACATGTTTTGGCATTGTGAATGGGCTACTGGAAGTTCTCATCCATTTATACAACTATAGACTTACATACAGCTATGAAATTAATAGACATGCTTCTGTCCATTTCCTTATGGTTCCCTATAGGCATTGCTTCAGTTCATTTTCTTATGGTTCCCTATAGGCATTTTTTTAATCGATGAATACGAAATAGTAATATTATTGCAGTAGCTTACTCGCGGCCTTCCAAGACTAATTGAATACTAGAAGGCTACAACGAAGCTTACCAGAAACTAGAAGCCTAGGGAACCTACAAAACAACTAAAGACATATGATATACCCGAAGGCTTATGAGAGTAAAGTAACACTCGAAGGCTACATCGAAACTTAACGAAGAGTCGAAGCTTACCACAAGAGTAAAAGCGCAGTCATACATCATACATAACCCAATTCAAGTATTAAGGGGACTTCGACTGTATCGACGCATGGTCGAAGGTAGACAAACTTGATAGCCGATTCATTAGATAATATAGTAAAACTAGCTACCAAACAACTACAGTATAAAAGCCGACCTCACATATAGGATAGTTTCCCCAAAAAGGTGTACATGTAATATGACCTCACATTGTGACTCATTCTTTTCTATCTCTTATAAATAGAAGAGAAGAGACATTATCAAGGGGTAACAAATGGTCAAATTTGACTAGAGTCCTACCTACAGACTGAATATTTGCCTTTAGTCCCCAAGTTATTTAAATATGCAATTTTCGTCCCCAAATTGCCTTTAACCACAGGTCAACCTTCGTTGAACTCAAATTTTGACATGAACTGACTAAACTACCCTCACACAAGTTGTACGTGATTTTCTCTAACAGGTAAACAAGTTGCTTTAGGTCATCTCTTCCCCAAAACAATCTCCAATGGTCATCTCCTTCCCCAAATACCCCAACGGTCATCTCCTTCCCAAATTCCTTTAATTTTTCTAAGTTTTGTTGTTGGTCATCTCCTTCCCAAATACCTTTATTAAAGCTCTCTCTCTCTCTCTAATTTAATAGTTTTGGTGTTGATTTATCTCTATGTTTATGGGAAGTGGAAGTAGAGGTAGAGGTGGAGGTGGAGGTGGAGGTGGTGGTGGTGGTTGTAGTGATGATATGAAGGTAAAATCACATTATATCTCTCTGTCTCTATAATTAATTAGGTGTTTTATATAAATTTTGAGAAATCACCATTGAAACTTAAATGTAAGAAATGGGGATTAAAGACAAATTGCAAGATGATTTGTGTTCTATCTGTGATCAACCTTTTCATGGTATTGGATATCATAAATTTTGACTAAATACTAATTTATTGATGATTTATGATTTTTTTTTAGGATGATTTGTGCCCTATCTATGATCAAGATTTTCATGGTATTGGGGATTATTCATGGTTATATAGTATGTGTAAGAAGCCAAATTATAGTGAAATAATGTAATTCCTTATTTTTAATTCAATAAAGAACCCTGGTTGAAAGTACTTGAAATACCAATTCCTTACTTTTGGTACTTTATAATTGTGGCGTGAGGCCATTGGGCAATCTTGAAATTCACCAAGTATGAGTAGCTCCTCTTTCAAAGGTGGTTGATTTGGTTGTGAGAAAATTGGGCACTGGTGGAGAGAATGTCCTTGGAGGATTGTAGTTTGCTTTAAAGGTGGTTGTGGATTCATAAAATTGTGTAAATCTACTGCTCAGAGAAGCAAGGGTAATAAATTCTTCGTTTGTAAAATGTTCAATGCAAACACTTTATTTTTAATATTTATATTACTTTTATTGCTTCAGCTTATAGAAGCCGTTGGGTTAATGGGGTTGGTCTAAGTAGCTATCTATGATGATAAAGAGAGGTAGTGTGGTATTATTGGCGTAATGATTCAGGTACATTTGATCATGATGGTTATAAAGATACACTAATAGGTGTTGTGCTTAGAACTCCAATTAAGAAATTTGTTGGGGTTTGGAGTTGTTGATGTTTTTATATACGATGAAATATTCCAGTTGATCTTTACTAGAAGTTTTTAAGTTGTCTCGCTGCTTGTCTAAGGCCCTAGCGTAGGGTACAATGTTGTTTTTGTGAATTAAATTTGAAAAAAGTGGCAAATTGAAAATTTATAAGTTAGGGACTATTTCCCTCATTATCTAATTTTTGGGAGAAAACTTGGCAAAAAATAAACATAGATTTAATTGTAGGAATTTAAATATATGTCATTGGGTATCTTAAACGGCACTTGCAGTCTCTCATGTTGCTCTTTTGATCAAAATCGTACATTTGAAATACAACATTTCGGATGCTGTTTTGGATCTATCTTAAAAATTTTACTTTTTTTGTCAAGAAAATGAAAATTGCCTACTTCTTGTATGAAACTTCCCCAGGTTGAATAGCTCCTAACTTCCAATAGAATTACTAGTAATACATAGTATTTCTCAAGCGCATATTTATAAAATTATCCTCTGAAGAGGCTATCATTTAATGATAACTATGTCTTACAATTCACAATCTATTTTATTTTACCTACCAAAATGGGTTCTCTCAGTTAGCCTCAGAAAGTATCATTCATCAAGTGTATCTACAATGGAAGAAGGGAGTATTGTCCATTTTCAGTCTGAGGAGAACACAATTGAACAAATATTTCAAAAGGAGAAATCTGCTGCTGGTGTGTTTGTGCCAATTGAAAAAGCGTCTACCTACTCTTGCCACGTCTATAAAATTGGTCAAGGATATGGTGGGCATTGTAGCTACACTTGGAAAAGTAGGTGGTGAGAACCTTAGCAGGTTAGTCAAAAATAAGAGTTACAGAAACATAAAGTGTTTAATGGAGGTATTTTTCTTGACATGCTTCTCTTTCTGTTGCCAAGAATGACGTTCACCATACTGCCTTTGTATGATCATTTTATTGTTATATAAATCAGGTAAAAGTCATGCGTTTAAGGAAATTAGAAAGCAAACTAAGTTGTTTTTAACCTATGAACCAGTTCTTGAAACATAGCATAGACCTCTACCATCCCTGCAGATGAGCTGTCTCCAATTTTAAACTCGTGAACTACTTGATTCAATTCAAGAAGGCTAGAACGTGGTGTTGTTTGTATCCTCCCATCATCTTTACCTTTTCAACATCATCCCATCTACATGCCACTCCATATATAGTTGCTAATAGTGTGTACCGAGAGACATTCAGAGGTTCCAAGTCAATTAAGTGCAGTGTGATTCGCTCTCCCAAATCCAACTCTCCTCGAAACCTGCATGATCCAAGCAAGCAGCCCAGTAGCATGGATAAGTCAAGTAATCCATCTCCAGGGAAGTCTTTCAGCAGCTTCTCCGCCTCTTGAATGAGGCCTGAGCTAGCGTACAGGTTGGCCATGCACCAATAGTGTACAAACTGGGGCTTTACATCCCATGGGCCATTTGGTTAAAGTAATGTCTCCCCTTGGACAACAAGCCTGCTCGTGCAAAAGCACATAACAAACCGGCAAAGATAGCTTCATTCGGTAAAAAAATAATTCTAGTTTCGTCTGTTCCCAGCATGTCTTGAAAGAGAGTTATACCGTCTATTGGGGAGCTCGTGGATGCAATAACCCAAAATCATTGCATTCCATGAAACTAAATTCATTTCAGACATCCAATTGAACACTGTTCTTTCAACTTGTACCCTTTGACATTTAGCATACATATCTATAAGAGACGTTTCAAGAATCAAATTTGAGTCGAGGAAGTTCCTTATAAGTGATCCATGAAGAGATCTTCTTTCCATCAACCTAGAAGACCTTCCACAGGCAGTAATGAAACTGACCATAGGAGTATGGCTTCCTTTAAATCCGTTGTTAACCATTTCCCTGAATAGCTTCAACGCACATTCAGGATTATGCGTTATTTTCAAATACCCCGATATCATAATATTCCAAGAAACAACATTTCTAGACTGCATCTTATCGAATATCCAATGAGCAACACTTACTTCACCCAACTAGAGATACCCGTGGATAACAGTATTCCAAGTGATGAAATCTTTAACAGGCATTTCACTAAACATTGCCCAGGCAGAATGGATGTCACCGAAATTACAATACATATGAATCAAGGAGTTTTGTACTGGCAGGACGTCGTAAATGACCCCAAACTTGAGGGCTTGGGCGTGGCATTTACGACCCAAGTGTAGGTCAGTGGCAGAAGAGAGGAGAGGGGGGAAGGTAAAAGAGTTGGGTTGAAAGGTGCGAGGATGGGTTAGTAGCATGAAATAGTAAAAGAGATGTTGATGGCATTGGCCGTGACGAGAGAATGTTTGGACAATAGTATTAGCACAATAAGTGTAGTAATTTCATGTATCTAAAGATGGAGAGAGTGTAATGAAATTCCTGATATTGTAAAGAGTAATTGAAAAGGCGAGTGGGGTTGAAGAGCTTTGAGGTGATAGAATGAGCATGGATTTGATAAAGATGTTTCAAGCTTTTGCATTTTGAGTGTTTGAATGTTGAAAGATGTTTGGAGAAAAATATACCTGGCGCGGCCATTCATCTGGAAGGAAGTCATCCGGTGTCCATTAACATTACATCAAAGAGAGCACCTCCTAGAATACTAATAATGAGAATGAGATGATTGACCATTAACATTCATCTGGAAGGCCTAATTTATTTTATACTGTGATCTAGCTGAAGAGGCATTATCTAATATAGGGCAAGTAGATTCTTATACTAGTGTTAAGTGGACAATCATTGTATGCAAAGTTGCAATACCTAAGTGTACTGTAAATTGTATCAAGAATTGTCCAACAGTTAACCACAGTTTTTCTTTTCCTCACTTGTGGCTCCTTTTTGTTTTACAAAATGTAGTTTTGAGAATGATTTCTTCCTTGCAGGGAAATGGTTCATCTTGCAATTGATGGGATGTGGCAGGTGCTTATGCTCCAGCGTTCACCACCAAGAAATGATTTCTATCGCATTGCTGCTAAGAATGGTATACTCCTTAGACTCATTAATACCCTTCACAGCTTGAATGAACAACTCGACTTGCTACAACTACCGGGGGTGGATCCATTCCAGCCTGAATGAGGCACAAAAATGCTACTAATACCATGAATTGAATATCTATTGATAAGCCTTAAAATAAGACAGAATTAGTTCGTCAGCAAGAGCAAGTTAGACCTCTTCTCAGTTTGCTGGATAAGGAACCTCCTACCCGACATTTTTCTGGGCAGCTTGAGTATGTGCATCACCTCTCTGGACTAGAAAGACATGAGACTATATTGCCTCTCTTACATTCATCCGCTGAAAGAAAACCAAAAGGTGAACTTGATTTCTTGATGGCTGAATTTGTAGGTCAGTAGTTTGTACTGCCTACAAAATTTTGTTTGTAATCAACTTTCAGTTAAATGATTGATATTTTTTAGTTATCATTTTCTGCATTCAACATATATAATCTAATATCTATATGAATAACTCGAAGTAGCGCGTTCACCCTTTAGCTTTTTACTCCTAGTGGTTCTATGGTTTCTATCTCATCCTTTTTCTTTTTACTATTCTTAATATCCTAGATTTGGACATTTTTCTTACCTTGTATCTACCATAAGGTTTTAAGATGATTAACACCAAAAATAAGCTAGAAATCTAGAATTACGATTTCGATTTCGATAAAAGCAAGTATCATTTTATGAAGTGGGGAATGAATAGTATGATTTAGTGGCGATTTTCTTAAGGTCTTTCACTGGGTTTAGTTAATTTGGTGGCTATGGGTGAATCTGGGTATTTGAATTGAGTAATTTGCGTGGTACCCATTTGCCTCCAAATCACTAACTACAAACTCTGCTTGTTTTAGTTTTGATTTGTTGTGCAATATGATATTTGCTTGTTGTAATGGGCAGTTATGCTTGCGAGCAAGGATGAATATTATGATCTCAGTTTCTATAATCAATTAATTAGATACAAATTTGTCATGATATCGATGAGCATCAAGGATGACTATTTCGATGGTTACTATACCAAAGAAATGTCAATAGTCTTAAGTAATACTTATTTTGCACTTGATTTTAATATTAATAAGAATTGTCTAAGAATTCCATTTATTTTCTCCACTTATGTCACTTGACTAAGCATGCACAGGACAGACTACAGACTGGCAGCTTTGACTTTTGTTAGATTTATTTGTTTAAGCTCTGATTTGATTTTATAGATAAACCAACTTTCTTTGGGGATTTGGTGGGCGAGAGGTTTTCCAAATTGGGTATGCTTTCTTTTGTGATAATACTCACTACTCTCTTTCACTCGTGGTTTATTACACAATAAGTAAAGTAATTCCTCTATTATTTTGTCCTTCTTATGAAGTAAATCATCTTGATTATCTATGTATGCAAGTGGCATGGGTTACTCGACCTTGGATCCTTTTTTTTGTCAGTAAGCTTCCCTGGTAAGTAATCATGTTCTACTATTATCGTAATGCAATTTCTTAATTAACTGATACCTACAATAAGATCAAAAGTTAGAAATTGCATGACATTGTGGAGTATCTTAAGAAAAGCACTCTACGATTGCCTGATTCGATGACATCTGTCAATTTATTTTTTAAACCAACGGATAGCCTAAATTTCTTCATATATAGAGTTACTCTTAAGTTGGGTATCAAAATATTCATACTATGAAATTTTAATATAACTAGGGTACTTTCCATATGCTAGTACTCGTCATATTTTTACATTTCCTGGTTTCCCTAGATTAATAGTTGTATGTGCATTTATAGGTTCCAATGCTATATTGATCTTTGCTTATGACGTGCAAGAGACTGCTTGAATTAGAAGTAAGAATTTCAACATTTTGATTATATATGGAGTCCAAGTATTTGCCTTCAAATATTCAAGTATTAACTTGCTAAAATTTGTAATTGAATAAAAATGGTCATAAATAAGTGGTTTATAATAAAGTCCTTGCAGATTTATTAAAGGGCGGAAATAAAGGTTTATCCAGTAATTGCTGGGATAATACATTTTGCACATTCTTTCGAGAAGCAAACCAAGATATATTGGAACTCTGGATAGTCTATACACGGTGATGGTTAAGTTTACCAGTGATTTAGCTATGTAATCCAATTAATAAAGTGATTGAGTTCAAACGCATTATATTTAATGAAAGTAATATAATTTAACCAAATATTTTGCCTTTTTGTATAATATGGTGGTGGTCTTGTAGAGGGGAGGGCGGGGTAGGGGATGGGCAATATTTGATTTTTTATTATTTTATTATTTTTTTTATATTTTTTGAGGCATTGACGTCATTTTCAAAATGTCATTGTTGATATATGAAAACTCTACCACGTGACTTCAAATATGACGTTAAAAGATTTTAACTGCGTCATTTTTAAATGACGTTATTTAGTGACGTCAATAGAATTCACTAGCTGGTCGGCCACCGAAATTCGGTATCAATAACGTCATTTTTGAAACCCCTTATACGTCACTTGTTAAATGATGTTATTACCTACCTTTCCCCGTCACTTATTTAATGACGTTGTTAGTCCCTACCTTTCCACGTCATCGCCTTCGACGTCATTTGTAAAAATGATGTTAAATCACTTTTACATCATTTTTTTAATGACGTAGAAACCCATTTTTGTTGTAGTGAAGTAATATGAACCCTTGTGGGTTTTATCGTAAACGACATAAGGTCATTCCCAGGATTCGGCCAGCTTGCCGGTATTTCGAGGCTTTGAAGATTGTGTAACATGTCGAAGTAGAAGATCTCCAATGTTGAAACTTTGTGGTCGAACTCGCTTGTTATATGACTTTTGGAAGGATAGATGGTATCGGCCGAGGTTTGAAATGACTCGGTCTCTGATTTCGTCGATCCATAACATGTTGCATCCGAGTTTGAACCCATTATCCGTCTGGGAGGTTGAGATCTTGTGAGGGTACTTCAAATTGAGTAGGGAGTACTGCTTCAGTACTGTAGGGTAAAAGGAAAGGAGTGAAGCCCATTGCTTTTCTTGGTGTTATTTGATAGGCCTAGAGGACATGCTATAATTCCTGAACCCATCATCCTTTCTTTGCATTGACATGCTTCTTGTGACCGCCGACTATAGTTTTGCTGATTGCTTCGACCTGACCATTCCCTTTTGGGTAGTAAGGTATTGAGGGTAAGAGGATAATATTATATTTCTTGAGGAAATTTTTGACTTTGCTTTCTACAAACTGTGGGCCGTAGTCACATCAGATCATATAAGGGCATCCGAAGCGTGTAATGATATTTTCCAATTGAAATTTGATGACTTCTTCTTCTCTGGTTCGACACAAAGGTACGGCTTCGACCCATTTGGTTAAATAGTCTATGGCAACAAGGATGTTCTCTCGGCTACCAAATGCTTTGGGGAAGGGTCCTATGAGATCAATGGCCGACCGTTTGAATGGCCAAGAGACATGGCTGAAATGGAGGTCTTGCAAAGGGTTATGGATGTCGTGCGCGTGACGTTGGCATTTGTCACAGTGTTTAGCGTATTCTTCAGCTTGCTTTTTTATATTGGGTGAGAATAAACCTTGGGAGACAGCTTTTTATATTGGGAGAAAATAAAGCTTTTTTATATTGGTGCTCATACAGCTAGTCGATCTATGGCCCTTCGAGCCATGAAGGAACTAACTGTATGAGCATCGCATGTTCCTTCATGGAGTTCGGCTAGGATTGAAGAAGCTTTATTTTGATAAATACATCGAAGGAGGATGCCATTTGGGGATTTACGATGTAACTCGCATTTGAGGATGGTGTATCTGCGATAGTTTTCCAATAATGGCCTATTAGCTTTGGGATCATCTGGGAGGATAGTATTTTTGAAGTAATCGAGGAATGGTCTTCGCCAGTCGTCTAGATCGAGACTCTCGCCCCCAGTATTGATGGCATTGGTTTCCATCTGGTCAATACTTGGGCGTTCGTGTACTTCGATATGAAGAGTTTAAGATTCGGACTGGCCTAACATAGTAGCTATGTAGGTGAGGGCATCTGTGTGTCTGTTTTCACCTTAGGGATTGTGAGTGATAGAAGATTTTTTAAGGAAACGGTCGATACGCTTTCAAACAAGAGTAACATATTCTGCCATGCGACCGTTAACTTGATTTTCACCTGTGTATTGTCTCAGAATGAGTTGGGAATCTTTGAAAACTATTAGTTTAGGGATGCCATGGTTGAGTGCGAGAACGAGGCCATGGATCAAGGCTTCATACTCAGTCTCATTGTTGGAGCATTCAAAGTTTAATTTAACTGCCTTTTCAATTCGATCATTAGTGGGTGTGACCAGGATTATACCGACCGCAGAACCGTTAGGTCCAACAGATTCATCTGTGAAGAGACGCCAGCCTGTATTAGGGTTCCATGGATCTTTTGGCCCAGGATGGTCTTCTGGTAGATCGTCTTCGTGTTCCTCCCAGTCGACATCTTTGACCGGGAAGTCCACAAGGAAATTGGCGACTGCTTGTCCATTTTTCGATACATGCTTCTCAAATGTAATAACATGTTCTCCAAGATAAACGGACCACTATTGTACTCATCTGGATTTTTTCTTCTTGCTATAAACTTCTCGAAGGGGATAACTTGTTATAACACGGATATGGTGATCTTGAAAATATAGTTTGAGTTTATGGGAAATGTAGACGAGGGTGAGGAGAAAATGCTCAAGTTTTGTGTAACGATTTTCTTCAGGTATCAGGGCTTTGTGATAAAATATACAGGTTTCTCGATCTTTGATTCGAGTCGAATGAGGACTAAACTGATAGAGGTATCGGTTACTGCGAGGTATAATAAGAGTGTTTCGCCTTCGATAGGGGTGCTGATGATGGGTGGTCAACCAAGGTATGTTTTAAGTTTGAGGAAGGCCTGCTTATAGTCAGGTATCCAGTTGATCTTAGGGTTGATTTTCTTTTTATCCTTGTAGACGCCTTGGTCGCGTAACAGAGAAAAGAGCCGAGGACAGCGGTCTGAGGATTTGGAAATGAAATGGTTGAAGGACACTATTTTACCAGCAACTTTTTGGACATCTATTTTTGTTCGGGGGGAAGGCATATTGATGAGGGCTCGGATATCGGTAGGGTCGATCTCGATTCCTCGTTTGCTGATAAGATGACCTAAAAATTTTTTAGACGAAACACCAAACTAGCATTTGTCTGGGTTAAGTTTCATGTTGTATGTTCAAAATATCAAAAAGACTTTGGTTAGGTCCGGGACGTGGGTCTATTTTTGGAGGCTCTTGTATAACATATCGTCGATGTAAACTTCGACCGACTTGCCAAACAAGGGTTTAAAGATAGTTGTAACAAGGTGGCACCAACATTTTTAAGGACGAAGGGCATGATATTAAAATAGTAAAGGTTTTATTCAGTGATGAAAAAAGTTTTAAGTTGATCCTCGGGGAGGAGGGGTACCTGATTGTAGCCCAAAGATGTGTCCATCATTGGCAGGTGCTCGTGACCAGCAGTAGTATCAAGGAGTATTGAAATGATCAGGAGGGGGAAGCTGTCCTTCGGTGTGTGTTTGTTGAGGTCGGTAAAGTCGACGCAGATTCTTATCATGCCATTAATTTTTGAAGCTGCAACAATATTGGATATCCAGTCATCATATTTGACTTCCCTGATAAAACCTGCGGCTATAAGTTTGTCTACTTCATGGTTTACTGCTTCTCGAAGTCGTGGTGCCAAGGTACGCTTCTTCTGCTTTACTATTGTAGAATGGGGGATGAGGTTGAGGTAGTGGCATGCCAAATTGTGGTCGACATCAGGCTTCTCCTGAAATGTCCATACGAAGACATCTTTATTTGCTCGAAGGAAGTCTATAAGTTCAAGGCGTTCTACCTCGTCTAGAAAGGTTCCAATGAATGCACCTCGAACAGAACCGTCGAGTTCGATATAGACAGTGGGTTCAATGGGTGAGATGGCAGATGTCGAGGGTATGGGGATTGAGAGAGACAATGATTACTATGGGAGTCTGACGAGTTTCTGGGTCTGATCGATCTCTGGATGCTCAAATGAATGGGCGAGGCGTTGAGAGCCTTTTAAATTCTATGAACCATAGGGGAGTAGTGAAACGAGGGGTTTTATGATAGTTAAAGGGTATGGGGTGCATGGCATAGAGCTAGTCATTCCCGAGAATACTGAGGTTTGTGGACTTCTTGTCGATGATATGAAAGCTGGTTTGAAGTGTAACTGGGCCGGTGGTAACTGGAAGGCTAATTCGACCAACGACAACTTATGTGGCCCCATTAAAACCTTTTAGTTCGACATTGGCGGTAGTGATGAGGTCTATTTTTTTCATGGCTTGGACAGTCTGGTAGAAAAATACATCGGCTGTACTTCCTATATCGATAAGCATGGTGCGGAGGACGAGGTGTTCGACCTTAATCATGATGACTAAAGGGTCAGAATGGGGAAAGCGAACATGTATATCGTAGTCGATGAAAGTGGTGCCTTCGGGTCGAGGACAATGGCTTGATTCTGGTAGGAGGGCAGACATCTTCTCCTGGTAATCTAGTTTGTAGCATTCTTCGACACGCTTGCGTTTGCTCTTGGAACGGCCGCTGTCGATATTATTTATTTCGATGAAATAAAGTTGTTAAATGTGGACCTCGGCTGGGTCAGTCGAAGGGGCGGGTTGAGGTTTGAGGTATGACCCATCGAGGTTGCTGGGACGGTCGGCAGCATACTGATGTAGACGACCCACTTTGAGTATTATCTCGAGGGAGCACTGCAGGGCAAAACATTTGTTGATCTGGTGATAGTTACACTTTCGGTTGGCACAGTAAGGCTCACCTGGTATGACCTCAATGGGGAAAGGGATACGCTATATGGGGTGTGCCTGGATCTACGGTATAAGGGTACTGATGGGGGCAGTGAGTCTAGGTAGGATTGGCTTTGGTCGTTTTTTGCAACCTCCTGCGGTGTTATCAGAGTGGGGATGTTTGTTGTTCTCAGTCTCCTATGAGATGGGAATGATAAGGGGTGTAGGAGTAGAGGGTGGGCCTGTCGAGGTTTATTTGGGCTTGTGGTTGAAGGCTGCCCCTGTTTATTTGATTCGCGGAGGCGCTCAAGATCGATATAGCCATTAACTTTTGAGAGCATATTCTCGAGGGTTCGAGGTTTAAGGATGACTAGGTACTCTTTGGCATGGCTGCTATCTGGCAAAGTGTTCGAATACGTAAGTACGGTATTCGTGCAGTCAAGGTTTTCAACTTTGCGCGACTCATTGAGGAACCTTTTACTGAAGGCCTCAAGGATTTCACTGGGTGATTTTATGAAATTAAAGAGGGTATCGACTCAGACTTCCCGATCCTTGCTGAAGGAAAATTTGGCAATGAAAAGATGGTATAGTTGCTCGAAGCTTCGAATAGAGCCACTGGAGGTTATGGTACCATTGAAGAGGGCTATCTGCGAGGCATGTTGGAAAAAGGTGACACATCAGGTAGTCAGCTGTGGAGTAAAGTCTTAGAGAATTTTGGAATTCGAGGATGTGGGATTAGGGATCAGTGGTGCGATATTTGCTGAGTTTGGGAGTACAAAAATTTAGAGGTACCTCGATAGTGAGAAGCTTGGGACAAAGGGGGCTATTCAACCGACTCCATGAGTTTGATGTTGGGCTCGCGCTGACGCGGATAATATGGTAGATTTTGTAGTCGAAATATTGTAGTGCATAGTAGGCAGGATGAGGGGGAGATCAAGGGGTTCAAGGATGCTGAGGCCGTGTGTTCGGTATGTGTTCGGCGTTGCGCTCCCCATGACGCTCTCTGGTAGGGAGGCATTTAGGGTACCTGGAAGAGTGAAGGGTAGAGTCATAGGAATCCTCTGCGAGGTAGATGTTGAGATGGATGGAGCCAGTGGGGGGAATAGTAGGGGGAACACCCTTAGCGTCGATATGGACCGGTGGTACTTCTAGATTTGGTAAAGGCCCCAATAGAGCGTGGGCAGACACGTGCGATGGGGCTTGTGATCGAGATGGCAAGGGGGCGTCTAGAGGTTGCAGTCGTTGTAACTTACAGACTGTGTTGCGCAAATCGTCGATTGTACAGTTTTTCTGTCGGCATCATCCAAACGGCGATGTCATTCGCCTTCAAACTCTTACCGATGTTCTTCGCATTCCTGTTGCATTTATGTTCGGTGTCGCTCCTCAGCCTGAGCAAATTGCTGAGTAAGACGGGCTAGCTGAGCAGCCACTCTGTCGGCGGAGTTGCCGGTATGGGTAGAAGTAGAATTGAGGGTTGGTGCCATTGGGAGTAGTTTATAGGACTTGGAGAAAGGAAGAATGTGAGGCAAGGGAGATTGGTAAGGTGGGCAGGCACAGACGGCGCCAAATATAGGGGCCTAACTTCGCGAGGAGAGGAAGCTGGCTCTTTCACCATGGGGTTTATCTTCTATCAGGAGATTTAAGCATATAATCAATACTATTAGAAGCCTACTAATAATATACTTGTGTGGAGGTCTAGAATGGTTCGCTCCACGACCTCTGATGAGGATTTTTAAGAGATTTGATATTACTGTCGACTAGTCAAAGGTTTGAGTATGGGGTAATTTTACAGGGAGATTGAAGGTAAACTGTAAAGGTTCTGGGGAAAGATTTTGTAACCCCTCCTTGGTTCCCCTTCCCTCCTATTTATAGAACATAGGTAGGGTTGAGTCACCATGGGAGGTCACATTATAAGTGTACCCTCCGGGTATCAGGAGGGTATCCCAGAATTGGTATTGACGCCAAAAATGTCAGGTTTGGCACTGTGCTCTGACACTGTAGCTATTGTTGGTTCTTTCACTGTAGTTGTAAGTACCGTCAATGTCACAGTTTTTGTCTGGCGAGCTGGCTTTCTGACATGTCTTCCTTCGACCGTGCGAATATTGTTGAAGTGTTTCTGATGCTGATGTGGAGTTCGTGTACTGACGGATCTGTCTTTATCTTCGAGGTCTGTTACAAGTTGAGGCTTAGTCTTCATGTAGTCTTACAATGCTTGTTTATGGATTGAGAAATAATCGAGTAGGCTTCGAGGTAGTCTTCGAGTGTTCGGTTGGAGCTAGAAGGTTACTAGTGGTAAAGATCGAAGAGGAGAGAGCTGAGCTAAAGAGGAAGAAGGTCAAGCTTGAAAGGAGCGTGGCTTGATTGAAAACTGATCTACTCAAGGAGGGTAAATCGATGGAGGATCTGAAGGCTTCGCAAGTGGTAAAGATAAACAATCAACATGTGGAAACGAGAGTGAATTTAGAGGAGGAGGTAGCTGAGTGTGACGAACTCGGGCACCACCTTTTGTCAAAAGGATATTCTGACGATGAAGTAGATGCCATTAGGGAAGATACATATGTGGAGGAGGAGGAAGATGAAGAGATTGAAGATGTTTCTATTAGTGTTGTAGACGGCCTAGACGGTATTTCTCCTCAAACGGTGTGAGACAACCAAGGGGATGGCAAAGAGCATCCAGAAGGAAAAACTGAAAAGGTAGAGTAGTATGATGGTTTTGTGATTGTATGAATATTAGAGAATGTTTGCAAACAGATTGGATATTTTTGTTAGATATAATTCTATAGGCTAAGTTGCTTTTGAAAACCTTGTTATAGGAACTTAAGGACATACGCCTCAAAATAAGTAATTTAGAAGCTGAGCTTTCTAAGGAGAGAGACGCCCCAGCACTCCTGTTATCTTCGCAAGCGGAGCTGCAGGTTATAACAGAGTAAAAAATATTTGATTTGTATGCTTCATTAGTATAGAGCTACAATGCAATTAATAGAGGGTAAAGATGGACCTAAAACTTGTTATCAGCAAAGGGGCAATGGCACTGAAATGTCGCATAGGTAATATCAAAGTATTGACAAATTTAAAATATAGAGAATGTGTACCTTAGACTTGGAAGCATGTGCTATGGAGCATCCATCGGAGATTGTACTTCAATCTTAAGTTTAGAAGTAGTCTTACACGGTAGATGTCAAAAAATAGATATCTTGTTAAAAATGAGTCATATATGGTGATTGAATATTCTAAATCAAACTTGATATAATGTATATATAATGTACAGGTTGAATTGTAGTCATCCCGCTTGCGCGATGATGATGCACGCAAATGTAACCAAGAAGTTGCTGATAATTTTGATAGGATGAGAGAGGCGAATGAAGACAGAGAAGATCAACATATAAAAGTGTACTTCAAGTTTGTTGAGGTAACAAAAACTTCTATCGGCCTAGCTCAACAAATCGATGAGAAGGATGCCGAAATTGAAAAAGAACCAAAAGTGCTCGTAGAGTTAAAAGATCATGTAGCAAAACTCAAAAGCCAGAATGATGCTTTGACGATAAAGAGTAGGCAGGTTAACATGGCTCGTTATCATATACAGGTGATAGAAAGATCAGATAAAGGTTTAAATCGGTTGGTGGTCGATTTGAAGAATGATTTGATCAAGAAAACTAATAATCAGCAGCAAACTCGAGCTGATCTAGTGAATAGCAGGAGCTAGCTAGAGCGATTGAAGAAGAAATTGGTTGATAAAGATAACATGCTGAAGAGAGCTCGAGATGACCTATCTACGTCTGAAGTTGTAGCTGAACAATTGTCTATAGCTTTACCTGCCAAAGATTTTGAATTTTAGACGATGCAGCGTAAGTGTGATGAGTTGAACGAAAGAATGGCGGAATTGAAGACCAAATTGACGCAGGCGAATTTACATGCCAGACACACCGAGGCCAAAGAGCGCTCAAGGAAGAATAAAAATGATGCCAAGGTCTCCCTTGTGTAAGGAGGTGTAGTTAGCCTATTAGCTCGAATAAGAGAGTTAGAGGGGGATGTCGCTCAAATTTAAGGCCATGTGCGAAAAGTAGTTGAGCGGTTGAGGGAATGTGAAAGGAAGCTGGATGCTGCTCTTTCCAAGAAACAAGGGTTAGAGTAGGCAATCATTGGGAAGCATATTCTGATATAGCATAAAGACGAAATGTTACAGAAGATTCCAAATGTGGAAGAACTGAAAAGGGAGATTGAGGTACTTCGTGCTCAGGTGGCCGATTTGGAGGCGATTAATCGAGTTGAATCAGCAAAAGAAGGCAAAAAAATTGGAAGAGAACATTGCTTTCACAGATTGAGTAGATAGAAAATTAACATGGTTAAAAGAGCGGTATACGGGGTCGGAAGAATGCCTATAGAAGGCTAGAGCAAATTTTTCTAGGTTGGTTAAAACTGAGGCATCGCATTCAGAATTATTGAGGGCAATCATCGCCTATTTTATAGAAGAGGTAATAAGGATTGAGTCAGAAAGAGATACCTTGCTCAATAGTTAGTCAGACAGGGAATGTATTTGCAGAGCTTATGTAGATCGAGGAAATTGTATGCAGTCCATGGAGACGGATATAGGCCCTTGACCAACTGAATTGATAGAGTATGGCAGAATTGTTGTGACTGCTCAAGCTCGAGAATTTATAGCTGATCGACATCCTATTGCAGGGGGAGCTCACAAATTTATAGCTGATTGACCTCCTATTTCAGGGAAAAGCATAGCTGACATCCTAACATTAAAAGAGATCCATTACAGAGGCTTTATATGTAACCTAAAATAAAAATTAGTTATTGCAGACAAGGTGAGAGGTGAAAGCTAGTATTATATTTGCTTTATTTTATGTCTGTTAGAGTTTTTGATGTAAAACAAGTGTTACCTTGGTTTTAATCGCTGAGATTTACTAGAGTTAGCCAAGCCAAGTGTTATCATTGCTTAACTGGTATGATGTCGCAGCCATATTAAGGTAGATAAAAACTAGTTTTACCTGTTCTTTATCTTATGTCTGGTAGAGTCTTTGATGTAAAACAAGTATTACCTTAGTTTTTATCGTAGAGATTTAGTAGAGATAGCCAAACCAAGTGTTATCCACGATTTAACTAGTATGATGTCGTAGCCATATTGAGGTAGATGAAAGCTAGGTTTACCTTTGCTTTATCTTATGTATGGTAAAGTCTTTGATGTAAAACAAGTGTTACCTTAGTTTTAATCGTAGAGATTTAGTAAAGTCAGCCAAACCAAGTGTTATCCTTAATTTAACTGGTATGATGTCGTAGCTATATTGAGGTAGATGAAAGCTAGTTTTACCTTTGTTTTATCTTATGTCTGGTAGAGTCTTTGATCTAAAATAAGTGCTACCTTAGTTTTAATCGTAGAGATTTAGCAGAGTCAGCCAAACTAAGTGATATCCTTGATTTAACTAGTATAGAGGCTGATTGAAAACTAGTATTATATATGTTTCAATCTATATATTTTCTATAAAGTAGAGAGATATATGGGAGAAAAACTTATAAATTTTGTTGAATAGAAAAGGATGTACATTGGATGGAGATGAAAATTTTAATTTTGGATTGGAAAATGCGTGAATTTAAAATGGAGTAGTGAGGGAATTAGCGATAATACTGTTTCAGTCGCCTTGTGTTCCAAGGATTTGAAATGTGAAATCCCTCTTCTGACATGAGGTAATATGATCACAGGCCTAAGACACCTATGATAAGGAATTGACCTTCCAAATTGTCAAATAGTTTCCCAGCATGAGGCTCTTTGCGATGTTAAGGTATTTCTTTGAGAATGAGATCATTGATTTGGAAAGTACGGCTTCTGACTCGTTACTTGTACAAACTAGCCAACATATTGTGATATCGACCTAGGTTAGTGATGGCGCATTCCCTAGTTTTATCGATCCAATTGAGCTTACAAGCCAATTCAAACTTATTTTTCTCGTTAGTTAGCTCGTGATCTTTGACTGGATAAGGGTATTTGGAGGGAATGATGGCCTCGGTACCATAGGCAAGGAGGAATGGAGTGTAGCTTGTCGACTGGTGTGGAGTGGTATGATATGCCCATAAGACATGAGGAAGTTCATAAACCCAATTCCCTTTTTTCTGTGTGTATAGCCTTTTCGTGAGCCAATCCACGATGGTTTGTAGGTGATTTTAGTTTTGCCATTGCCTTAAGGGTAGAAGGGATTTGATGGTGAGTGGACGATATTGTGTTGATTGAAGAAAGCTATGACTTTTTCTCCAACGAATTAGGGCTTGTTATCTATATGAATTAGGTGCGGGCACCCAAACCGAGTGATGATGTGTTCCCAGGTAAAAGACATAACCTCTTCTTCTCTAGTTCGACAAAGTAGAACTGCTTCCACCCATTTTGTGAAATAATCGGCAGCTACGAGTAGGTGGTGGCATTTGCTTAAAAAATTAAGGAATTCGTCGACAAGATCGAGTGCCCATTTATTGAATTGCCAAAATACCTTGCTTGCATGGAGTTTGAGCGCAGGGGTGCAGATTATCTATCCATGTCGTTGACATGCATCGCATTTATGTAAATATTCTTCTGCATGGTTGCGTATGCCGAGCCAGAAGACTCCTTGTGTAATGGCTCTGTTTGCCTGTGATTGACCTACGGCATGAGGGCCACAAGTCCCTTCATGTAAATCGCAGAGCATCTCATCCACTTTCTGCTTGGGGAGGCACTTGAGGTAAGGCCCCGTGATTTAACGGTAGAATAAGGTATCATTTTGATTAGAGTAAAACTTTGAGTTGTCTATCAGCTGTCAACGCTTCTTCAGATCTGCTCAAAGTGGTCCTTCGCATTTTCTGTTGATTCTAAGATAAACTAAGAAAGACTTTCACCAATCGCCGTCTTCCCCTTTATTGCCCCCAGTGTTGATCGTACATTCAAAAATATGATTAATGTTAGGGGTTAAAATCACTTCGATCAGAAGATATCGAGCTTCTGTGCCTAAGACATTGACTAGATATGCCAAGGAATTGGCATGACTATTTTCTCCTCGCAGAAGATAATAGAGAGCTGCTCGCACAAATTTGAACATCCTATTTACAATGTGGGCTATGTATTCGATCATCTTTCCATTCTTCTTATATTGCTTAGAGTAATGGTGGACGATGAGTAGTGAATCTGTGTAAACTGAAAGTTCGGGGATCCCGAGCTCAAGAGCGAGGTCGAGTCCATGAATGGAAGCTTCGTACTCTGTGACATTGTTTGAGGCCTCAAAATCTAAGTGGATTAATTTTTCAATCTTGTCGTTAGAATGGGTTATCAATACGGTTCCAATTCCTAACACTGCGAGTCCTGCTGATACATCTGTCAGAAATTTCTACCCTTTCCTCAAAATCAATTCAACTCGCTCCTCAAATGCTTTGTTGGTTAGATTTTTTGTAACTTCCTATGCAAGGTCCGGATCGTGATCCTCCCACTTGGGATCTTCCATTGGAAAATCCTCGAGAAAATTGGCAATGGCCTGACCCTTTCGAAATGGCATTGTTCGAACTTGATATCATGTTCTCCTAAACTGACTGACCCATGTTGCACTCTCCTTGATATTTCCTTCTTGGACAGAACCTCCCGAAGTGGGTAGTTCGTCATGACTTTGACAGAATGCGCTTAAAAGTAGTGCTTGAGTTTGTGTGTTGTATAAACAAGAATGAGAAGAAGTTTCTTAATTTTAGAGTACCTTGTTTCCGCTTAAGTGAGGGTTTTGCTAATAGAGTAAACTAGTTTCTCAATTTTCCTTTTAAGTCAAATGAGAATCGGGCTGAGTAAATTATCTGTGACTGCAAGGTAGATAATCAGTTCCTTATTATCTTTGGGGTGCTCAAGATAGGTGACTTCCCCAAATAAATTTTGAGATCCAGAAAAGCTGTTTCACATTATGATGTCTATTAAACCTCTGTATTTGGCTAAGCTTTTCCTTGTTCGGTGTAACCGTGGAGTAATAGGAATAGCCAATAACAGCGGTTTAAAGCTTTCGCTGTAAAACGGTTGATAGTGGCGATCTTGCTGGCAAGTTTCTGAAAGACTTTCATCATTTTCAGAGATGGCATGTTGAGGAGGGTTCAAATCTGATCAGAATTGGCGTTAATCCCCTTCTTGCTAATGAGTAGGCCTAGAAATCGACCTGAATGTACTCCAAATTAACACTTATCAGGATTGAGACGCATCCTGTAAGATCGAAGAATGTTGAATATTATGATGAGAACTGAAATATGACTGATGGACTATACGCTTTTGAACAAGAAATCATCACTCTAGACTTCCATGATTTCTCAAAGATGTGCTCTAAACATAGTAGTCATCAACTGTTAATAAGCTGTATCTGCGTTCTTGAGTATGAAGGGCGTAACTTTATAGCAGTAAAGTCCTTTTTTAATTATAAAAGTGGTTTTTTCTTGATCTTCATCCAAGAGTGGAATCCAATTGTATCCAGAAGCTGCGTCCATCAAAGTTAGGAGTTCGTGACCTACTATGGAATCAAGGATCTAATAAATATTGAGAAGAGGGAAACTATCATTTGGAGTATGTTTGTTTAGATCGGTAAAATCTATACAAACTCAGACTTTTCCATTCTTCTTTGGTGCAACGACGATGTTGTATATCCAATCTAGATATTTGGCTTCTCGAATAAATCCCACTTTGATCAATTTCTTGATCTCCATGTTAACTTCATCTCGAAGTTTCGGTGATAGGCATCGCTATTTCTATTTGACCGCCATGGCATTGATGTTGATAGCCAATTTATGACATGCTTTGGCCAGATCGACCCCAGGCATCTCTTCGTAAGCTTACGCAAAAATATCTCTATTTAGTCGTAAAAACTGAATGAGAGCGTCTTTTTCATACAAAACCGGCTTAGTACCGATGAAAGTACTTCTACTAGGTCTATCAACGTTGATGTATACTGTAGGCTCCTCCGTTGAAGGCTGATCATCGGGGTGATCAGCTTTCTGTAATTGCTATGCAGCATACCTGCTAGAGGTATCTAGAATAGCAGAGACAGTATTTTTGCAAGCTCGAGAAAGCTTTTGACTACTCCTGATCTCATAGATACCATTATTGTGTTTCAAATGGAGTGCTTGATATTAGGTTAAAGCGATTGCCTACATGTTATGAATCCAGTAACGGCCTATAATCCCGAGGTAACAAGTTATGGCGTTGATTACATAGAAGATGACGTCGATTGTGGCTGGTCCTGCGGTAATATGTAAGATTATCTTCCCTACTCCCACTTTTTCAGAACCATTGAATCCAATGATATCGGTGCCGCTTTAAATTACTTGATCGGCTAATCCCATTTGGTTGATAATTAACAGAAAGAGAATCTCAATACCGCTGCCAATATCGATCATCATTGTGTGTATGACAAACTTCATCATCTTGAGCATTATGACTAATGTATCATGATGTGGAAACTTCACATGGCTAGTATCGTAATCTTCAAATGAGATCCCGAGCCGGCGATTGCTCGACTCAGGCACAAGTTTGGCTTCTTTGTCTTGAGGTGTGAGATCACGACATTTGGACAGTCTCTTGTACTTGAATTTGTTAGAGCTGGTGATCTGATTGATTTCAATCATGTTGTATGATTACAGGTATAGATGCTTCTCCTCAGCTTGATCTTCGACCTGGACAACTTCAAGCTACTTCTTATAGCTGCCATCCTTGTATGATTCCAGGTCGATAATATATTCAAACATCAGTCCCTTCTTGAAAATGAATTTAAGCAACCTTTGTAAGGCATAACAATTGTCAGTAGAATGATGGTTTTCCTTATGATGCATGTTGTACGGCCAATTCTCTATTGGTTCCAATGGTTGGGAGAGATGGTAGAACTTATCCTTTGAGAGGATTGGAAAAATTATTGCGATTTGAACATTCATCTTTGAGAGGACCGGTTTGACTTGTGAACCGCCTTTCCGAGGGTCGCCAGTATTTCCCTTGGAGCACTTTTGGTCACCCTGATCCACTTTTGATTCAGTATTTTGATCTGTAGATGAACCTTTCGTGAAAAGGGCAGATTTAGTAGATTTAAGATTTTTAGACATCATCCTTTCTAGGTCGACATTACTATTGACCTTGGTGATCATATCCTCCAAAGCTGCAGGTTTGGTGAGGAAGAAGTGTTCTTTGGCTTTGCAATCGAGCGGGAGCGCATTGGTAAAAGCAGTAACAACGGTTTTCTGATCAAGATTGTCTACTTTATGTGCGAGCTCCAAAAATTTCTTTGCAAAGGCCTCGAGCCTCTCTCCATGTGACTGTTTAGGACTAATAAGATAATTTAAATTTTTTTCTTTGTCTCTGTTGTGAGCATATGCCATGACGACTAGTTTTTACAGTTGGTCGAATATGTATATGGAATCTTTAGGTAGAGATTGGAACCATCGGAGCGGTTCCTCCGGCAGGCTTGTGGCGAACAAACGGGAGAGAATGTAGTTAAGATTGGAGTACAACCCCAATTAATCATGATATTGTTGAATGTGATCCTTCGGATTCGTACCCTTGTATTTGCAAATTTTCAGAGTATGGAAACCTTTTGATACTTCACATCGAATAGTTCTTTAGAAATTGGACTTCCTCGCAACTTGGTAAGGTCATTCGTAGTGCCCAGAACTTGTACTTCGATCAATTCCTTAATGCACTGGTACATATGCTCTTGTGCGACATAATGATGGGCCGGTTGAGTAGTTTAATGAGGAGGTTGCGGATTGTGAGTACTAGTACCCTCACTCAAGCAATCACATATTGGAACTCGAAGCTGAGGTTGGTGTTCTTCCTCTTGACGTATGGAACTCGGTGACCTCGGCTGATCTCAGATTGAACTTCACCGTCTAAATGATTGGAAGGTTGAGGTACATTCCAAATATTTCTGGAGATAGTTTTGATGGTGGGTACGTGAGATCCCAATCACTCCTGCACAAAAGCCCAGAAGGCTTTTGGCACCTGATCACGATCTCTTGTTGGAGGAGCCAGCTGGGTGTTCTACGGAGCTTGTAAGGCAGTCTGCATTGTTGTCATTTAATATTCATGTCATTTGAGCGCTGTCAAACGAGCTTGTTGTTCGACGTCAAACTGCTTCTCATGGAGCTCTCGATCGATAGTTAATTGACGTTCGAGGTCATTGCATTTCTTCGTCCTAGTGTTAGGATTTGCCCGTAGCTCTGCAAGTTGTTCCGGCTCAACTAAAAGATCGAGCTGGATTCTGGTTGCTGGTTGCCTGGATGTGACCATGAATGGAATTTGAAGTAAAGTGAATGAATACCTTTGGATATTGTGGAAATTATTTCTTTCCCACAGACGGCGCAAAAAATATAATGGCCTAATTTTGTAAGCTCGAAGTAGTTTGGAATTAGCTCTTACACCAATGTACCTGTGATAAAAATCTAATAAAAAAGAAGAAATGGCACAAGTGTTTAGCGTGGAAAACCTATGAATAGGCAAAAAAAACCACGATCTCGGGCTAAGGATTTTTGTAATAGTAAACTTTATTACTTGAGGCTGATATCTTATTACAGGTGATCTCTTGATTTAGAAATTCATGATCTTGTAAAAAAAAAGTTAGAAGTTTTGAGAATCCAGAAAATAATGTTTTCTCGGTGATTTATCGTGTAATTTTTTGGTCCTTGTCTCTTTTGGAACTTCTTCTTTTTATAGGCCTTCTCCGCAGTTCTTTATCGTGCTGAAGCACGTTCTCCGAACAATATGGTTAGTGGCGGTTGACTGAGTAACTATTGAGCTTGTAAAAGATATGTGGCTTTGACTTATTCAGGTTTTTCTGTTTGAGCTAGAACCACGTCGTTCATGAGTTCGTGGAGTAGGTGGAAATGTTGACTGGAGGAGTCATATAGAGAATGTGTCGATCTTTCATGGAGGTACTTTGAACTGGAGATAGCTTGATTTAGGTAAGATCGAGGGGTCGACCCCTACACTTGTTAAGTTACAAAATAGACAAATAAGAAACATTCATGAAAAAAATTACAAAAAACTAGAGTACATAAAGTACCTGTTAGCATCCATGAAAGAAACATTCAGTTAATAGAGTACCTATTAACATTTTCAGTCTAACAAATATTTTCAGTCTAACAAACAGCAAACATTTTCAGTCTACATAGCCAAAAAAATATATTTTTTAACATGTAGTTAAATGTTTTTAAATTAAGTCACACTGTCGCACTTTCTAATTCTTAGCAGGAGATTGATAGCCTATCTTGTAAGGGTTAGAGCTTGGGGCTTGAGCTTGCTGTGTTGATGCCCTAGATTACCTTGGGGCTTGAGTTTTCCATGTTGATGTCCTAGTTTGCCTTTAATTTTGAGTATCTTGAGACTGCCTTGGGGTTTAAATTACTTAACTCTGCCTTGGGGCTTGAGTAGCTTGAGACTGCCTTTGGGCTTGACTTGCTTGATTCTGCCTTGGGGCTGGACTAGTTGGAGACTGCCTTTAGGCTTGACTTACTGTAGGGGCCTAACTTCTTTCAAGGGGGAAGTTGGCTCTTACAACACTGAATCAATCTTCAATCAAAAAAATGCAAGTAACAAATCTAAAGCATGAACAATCTATAGATAGTTACTTGTGTAGAGGCCCGAATGTGAACTCAATGACCTCTGATGAGAATTTTTAAGAAGTATTTTATAACTGATGAGTAATCAAGGGTTCGAATACTGGGTTTTAAAGAGTGGTCGAAGGTAAAATGCAAGAGGGCTGTGGGGAATTTTTCTAACCTCTCCTTGGCTTCACATCTCTCATATTTATAGATTCATAGGAGGCTGAGTCATCAAGTATGGGTCAGATTATATGGGCTTTGTCAGGATATCCCGGCAGGGTATGGACGCCGGACATGTCTGTACTGTTACTGTAATAGTTGGGGGAGGTATCTCTGTACTTTTACACTGTGGCGCAATAGTTGGCCTGTCACTGTAGCTGCAAGGACCAATCATTGTGCCGTCTTGTCTGGTGAGCCGGCTGCTTGTCCCATCATATTTTGTCCATGTGCAGATATGGTCGAAGGGTTTCTACTGCGATGTGTTAGTCCATCCTCGTGGCTTGTTTGGAGCTGAAGTTTTGTCTTTTAGGGATCTCTGGAAGGCTAGTTTTATGGATTGAATAGATTTCGATACATTCGGGTAGGCTGTGAAGTAGACTTCCAGTGTCTGAGGGGGTCGAGGCCTGCACGTAGGTTACTACATTCGCCCCCTCTCAGCGGGGGGGGGGGGGGGGGGGGGGAAGCTAGGTGGAGAGGCGTTCACTGAAAAAATTGTATGGCCTTTGAATTTGAGCGGTTTGACAGTTAGATTTCGGGTATGATAGAAAAGTGGGTAATTTAGAGGTATTGGTGGTTATAGGGTAATAAATGAAGTGAGGCTATAAGTATGGGTTATTGTTTAGGGATACTCTGTGACCTTCTTCTTTTCATTCTTGTCCTTTTCTTCTGTAGATTTTGGAAATTTCCATGGATACCACGCCCAACACAAGATATCAAAAGGGGATGGGTTCCGGCCTGAATTGGGACATGCTCGAGCTGGTGGAGGTAGAGGCTGGGAGTTCATCAATGGGGAGCCATATGCCTATATCTAGGACTGACTGAAATACGATTTTACTACTGCGGAGAAGTACTATCTCTTTCTGTCGGCTTTGGCCGAATGTGTTGTTTGTGCAGAAGAGGAGATGGTGGAATAGGGCGCGGTGAGTGGAGCTAGACCTTCTGGAAGTAGGGCTACTGTTTGATGTGATGAATATTTGTATCTTTGTATTTTTTTTTTGGGATTTTTGTTTGGGGTGGCTGTAGCAATGTATTCTGTTTTGTCAGACGAATAACTAAATGGAAACAACATTTTCTGAAATCTTGTGTTTGTGTGTCTGATTTATAATGTGGACGAATACTCTCATAGGCGCGCTTAGCACATGCATGTCATCGAATTGTTAATAGTGGGTGAAAAATGGTATCGAAGTATAATGATATGATCGAAGGTCATGATATGATCGAACGTTCGATGTTAGAGGTTTGCAAGACTACAAGTCCTCTGGAATGAGGTTTGAATGCAGGCACAAATGAATCGGTTACGTCTAGGAAGTTTGAAAGGTTGGTTGTTAAGTTTTCGAGGTGGGGAAATTAAGATCATAATTAGTGCGGCTAGGGAAGAGGGAAAGTTGAAATTGGTTCTCAAGTACAAAAGGGACTATGTTGGAAAGGATTCCTTCATTGTTCTTCAATCATTCTCTCTTCATCTCTTCTCTTATTTGTTTGGATCAAGGTGGCTGCAAACATACCTGTTTAGGAGGACCAGGCGGCTGTGAGAATCAGGCAGATACGAGAGGCCTTATTGGGGCTTTAACGAAGATTCGGTATTAAAGAAGATATTAATGCTGAGATGTCGTATCTTTTTGAGGCGGAACTCGGGGCGCCCATCCTTGGCATGCCCTTCGCATACTGGTGGGGAATATTGCAAATGATGCGGCTGTTACCCGGCCATCGGTTATCTCTTCTTGAGCGCATTGCGGAGGATATAGTAGACCAGGAAGATGCGGATACTGCAGCCGTGGTTGAAGAGGAGCATCCCATTGATAATTAAGGCCCTCTGTCTATTTGGTGTTCTTCTTGTTGTTTTATTCTGTTATGTTTCATTTCTATTATTGTTTTGACGAGGCTTTTAATATGTTTTGTCTTTCTGAATGAAATGTGCATTTGGAAGTACTATTGTAGTAGTATTCTTGCTTTCCCTAGGTAATAACTTGATTTGTCGAAATGAAAGTAATAGTATAATCTAAATTCTTGAAGTGGTATCGTAAGCTGTCGAATAATATAACTGTCGAAGTATAGTGTTTAGATTGTTCGAAGACAAAAATTGAATTGCTGAAGCAAAAGTTATAGTTTGTCAAAGTCGGAGCATTTTCTGTCGAAGCTGAAAGGATTGATATGTTGGTGCAAAAGATTGGGTCTGTAAGCATTAAATGTTTAAGCTGTCGAAATGTATGATTGTAGCCTGTCAAAGGGTGAATGTGATATCTCGAAGGAAAATTGGTGATCTGCCGAGATAATAGAGGCATGAGGTTTTGAATTGACGAATGTGCTGGAGATTGAATGTCGATATATTAGAAAACTCAATTTGTGGCTATCTGTTGATGAGTCTTCATGACGTGGAGTTGTCGACAACTCGAATTCGAGGAGTGTGTCAAAGGTTATGTTCTATTTGACTGGCTATACTGATAGACCAGACAGCTGGTTGGTTAGGACGGTACGTACGCCTGGGCAGTGTGCCGAAAAGTAATCATGATTTTTGCTCGTTACAGGAAAAGTTGGGACTTGACTGTTTGGATTTGATTGTTTAACTTCGAGAAAGGGTGAAAGGGCTCGAGAAGCTTTAGTTCTTTGTAGGCAAGTTGAAGTGAGTGTGCTGTTCACACGTGGAGGATATGAGGGGTAAATTGGTCAAAACACATTGTAGCCGAAAAGCCCGGGTAGTGGGATCGTGGTAATGATAATGGTTAGAAAATCGAGGTTGTTTGGGCTTTTTGAAAGAGTATATAACTGTGAGAGGTGTAATCGCTGCACAGTTTAGGGAGAAAAATAAAAAAGAGTGAGGAGAAGAGAACGTACGCCATTAGAACTTGAGAGTAGTTGATGCAGTTGTTGCATTGATCTTGATGTTTCGAAGATAGTGCTTCTAACACAGGTGTGTCACTTGATCTCTGCCAATTTTTATTTTGTTTTCCCATCTAAGTCTGTGAGTAGGACATTCTGGGTTTAGGATTTGGAGGTCATCTTCGAAGATAAGGAGATTTGATAAATCTGGGTTTCGACCCATTCTGGGATTTTGGGTGTTTTGGAAGAGGCATAGGGTTTTAGATCAAGGTTTTGATAAATCGGCTTGAGGGGGTAGATTGGATATGGGTTATGGACACGGAATTATCAAATTTATCTATTTAATTGCGTGTATCTTCTTCCTTAGGCTAAAATGCATAGCCGTCTAGCTTCAAGTCGGAGGCTGATAGATGAAGAGATTGAATTATTCAAAGCTAGTATTTCTGGTTGATCCCCAATGGATGAGGGTAGTGACTTAGAAGTATTAGAGGTGATAAACAAAGCCCCTTTATCTATGGTTTTGCCGGCTGGGGAGGTTCCGATTACGAGATATCATAGGACGATTGTGACTGTGGATAGTGATGTGGAGGAGACAGTATGGGGGGAGAGGGGCGAGGGTGATGTAGGGCCTTCTAGTGGTAGAAAGGGAGAAGGGGTGCTGAGTGACAAAATTGGGGATTTGACTGATTTGGATAGGGTCGAAGGTGCTGTTAAGCATAAAGATAAAGTTAGAATGGATCAATTTGCTGCAAAGCTGCAGCTGTCGAAAGTGTGGGTATTTCAAAGTATTGCGGGGGCAGGGTTCACCTTCAAATCGGACCCTGGGGAAGAGATAATGTCTTATAGAGGCCAGATTCGATTAGGGATAGAACTTCCTCTTTGCAGAATGGTGAAAGAAGTACTAAATTTTTTAGAGGTGGCCCCGGTGCAAATGAACAGAAATTTTTATGAGAAGATGAAGGTTATAAAGGGGATGAATACAAAATTGAGTGGTGAGGGTCAGGGTTTGATTAAGTGGTTTGATATAACTACCTTCTACTCGAAGAAGGCGAGACAAAACCAAAGTACCTACCACAGCCAATATCACCCAGAGAAGCCCTGGTTCTTTGATCTGTGTTCGACGGGTCGGGGGTGGGATAAAGATTTATTGATAGTACGGGGTAACTACGAGAATGTTGAGGGGGAGGACCTTTATAAGTTGCATCAAAGGGTGTATAATCAGGGTAAGTTTGTTGTCGAAGGATTGTTGTTAATGTATGTCTTGAATAAGTGGTGATTATGTTTTGTTTGTTTTATAGGTCCGAAGAATATTTCTTGGAACAATCTGAGGAACTACATTGATGCTTTGCTCGAAGCCAGTGAGGATTGGGTAAATTCTATTTTTGGCAATCTTGGTATCCTGAGGCAGAGAAGGAAGAAGGCGGATTCCCTGCTTCGAAGTGTACCCGTGACGCCGAAGCCATCGAAGAGGAAGAGAGGCGAAGGTGGTACAAAAGATCTTAAAGAAATGGGAGGGGAAGAGTTGCCAAGAAATTATCAGTATGTTCCAAGAACGCGGAGGGGTCGAAGCAAGCAGCGCCAGTGCCCAAAGTGGCTGGCGATGCTTCGAGGTTGAGGCCGAGATAGGTTCCAACACAGACCAAGAAGTTGAAGGGTCGGGTTATTCCCGAAGCTCTGAAGGTGTAGCAATTGAAGGTTAGCCAGTGAAAAAGGCGTAGGGCGCTGGTGGAGGATGATACAATTAATGAGGATGAAGTGATTACGAAGGCTGAACGACAGGAGGAAGCAGTGGAAAAACAGGCTTCGAGGGTCAAGCTCTGCGAAGACGACCCAAACAAAGTTTCAAAGGAAATAAAGAGGATTATGTTTTGGGTAACTATCTATGAATTTCTTCTATGAGAGTCTAAGATTTCTTTTAAATTCTTCGAGTTTCGAGGGGTACTGACTGCATAAATATTCTAGCAGATGAAGGTTTGGGTGCAATCGTACAACAGGGCAATAAAGTTGGTAAAGGGGAAATTGTGATAAGCAGTGGAGAGTCTAGGTCTCTCTCGGGTAACTGAGGCGTCGTTGGTCTCTGATTTCAAGAAATTAATGCAAGATCTGGCGGCGATTACTGACTCGTTTGTTTAGAGAATCGAGCTTCAGCGGTTAAAGCAGGAGTGGGAGAGGTCGACAAAGCATACGGCAAAAAAGGGGGAGAAAGCTGAACAGAAGATGATTTTCCAGCTGCAGTATGATGGTAAATGTAAGGTGAATGTCAAGTTAAAAATGTTTATAGAAGATAAGGGGTATGACCCCGATACGTTGGAATCTTTCCCTATTTATCCAAAACCTATTGATGGAGATGATCTGCAGATGAAGGAAGAAGAAGAAGATATTGATAATGAGGTAGCTAGAGGTACTGGAGGTGGTGTGGAGGCTTCAGTTATTGGAGAGGCCAGTGGTGCAACTGTGGATGGTTTGGTTGTCGATGGTTCGGGGTTGAAGCCTTCGAATGAAGGTGCTGAGGGTGTTGGTACTGGGCGTCCTGTGGAGGAAGATGGTGTACTCACGCCGATATGAAGTATTTGGAGTTGGGGATTCTTGTTTTCCTTTTCGGTTAAGGAGTCGTAATATTTTGATCTATGTTTTTTATGTTGATCTTTGAACTCGGTATGTTATTGAGCTGTTGTTATCTGCTGAACTTCGGAAGTAGATTCTGAACTGCTTAAGAATTGATGCCTGACTTTCTGACTGACTTTGTTATCTTGTTCTGGCCTTCCATTACTATGGGTTGTTGAAATATTGATACGCATTTTGTTGACTTGGCTTGTATTAAACCTTTGATGACTTAACTTGAGTCATAATGCAACTGTTTCTCTGATGGATGACATTTTGAATCTTCTTTGTACTTAGTAGAATTGTAGATATTCTTGTATAATAGTATCTACATGTACTGTTCTATTGAGTGACTGTAGAGTGATCGAACCTTGAAGAGCTTCGAGGATATTTAGATTGATCACTGAATGATCTGCTGGACATCGAAGGCCGAGGCCACAGCAATGTTGGAAGTTTGAAAATTTTTAAGGTCGCCCCCGAGTATCAGTCGGGCAGAGGGGACGTGATACCCAGCGGAAACCCATAAATTCACTAGACTTTGAAGGACTAAGCCACAGCGGACCAAGACGTGTTCGCCTCCAATGCATTCTCGAGGGTCTGGTCTTTTGACCATTCGTGCCCCTCGAGTTTGCTCAAATATTGGAAACTTGAAAATTTTAAGGTCGCCCCCAAGTATCAGTCGAAGTGAGGTTGGGCATGATACACGGGGTCAACCGAGAAATCAAATGGACTTCGACGGTTTCAGAGCCTGATCGAAGCATATCTGTCCGCCCCCAATGTATCCCCGAGGGTTTGGTTTGTCGACCATCCTTGCCCCTCGAGTTTGCAAGAAATTGGAAGCTTGAAAATTTCAAGGTCGCCCCCAAGTATCAGTCGAGTCGAAGGGTTGACATGATACCTAAGTTAAACCAAGAAATTCAATAAAATTAGGAGACGAAGTTTGGGTGGAAAATACTGTTTATTGATTATTCTGGATTACATCAGTTGTATAAGGGTGAGGATATAGCTTATTATAGGAGACAAGCTGCATTATGTTCCAGGGATTTGGTAAAGGCTCTTCGTCTTCTGTCATTAGATAGTAAAAACCCTTGTCAGATTTATCGTACATGACATAAGGTCATTCCCAGGATTCGGCTAGCTTGCCGGCATTTTAAGATTTTGAGTATTGGTTGACACGTCGAAGTACTAGATCTCCGATGTTGAAACTCTGCGGTCAAACTCTATTGTTTTAGGATTTCTGAAGTGATGTGTGGCAGCGGACAAGGTTGGCGATAGCTCGGTCTCTGGTTTCGTCGATCCATAACATGTTACATGCGAGCTCAAACTCATTGTCTTTGTCTGGGAGGTTAGGATCTCGTGTAGGTACTTTGAATTGAGTAGGGAGCACAGGTTTGGTAACATATTTTAGGAGGAAGGGGGTGCAGCCTATAGATTTTCTTGGGGTTGATTGATAGGCCCAAAGGGCGTGTTATAACTCTTGAACCCATCATCCTTTTTTTGCATCAACTATTTTCTTGAGACCGTCGACAATGGTTTTGTTGATTGCTTCGACTTGACCGTTGTCTTGGGCATAATAAGATGTTGAGGGTGAGAGAATGATGTTGTATTTTTTGAGAAAGTTTCTAACTTTGTTGCAAACGAATTGGGGACCATTGTCGCATTGAATCATATGGGGGTAGCTGAAGCGTGTCATGATGTTTTCCCATAGAAATTTGTTAACTTCCAATTTTCGGGTTCGGCATAAAGGTACAACTTCGACCCATTTGGTAAAGTAATCATTTGCAACTAGAACATTTTCTCTGCTACCCGAGGATTTTGGGAAGGGACCGATGAGATCGATAGCCCATCTTCAGAATGGCTAGGAAATTTGACTAGAATGGAGGTCTTGAGAGGGCAATGGATGTTATGAGCATGAAGTTGGCATTTGTCACAGTGTTTTGCATAATCTTCGGCTTGTTTTTTCATATTTGGCCAAAGTAATCCTTGAGTGATAGCTCAAAGGGCCATAGAACGACCAGCAGTGTGAGCACCGCAGGTTCCTTTGTGAAGTTAGGCTTAAATTGTAGAGGCTTCAGCTTGGGATACGCATCGAAGGAGGACGCCATTTGGGGATTTGCAATATAATTCATTTTTGCGGATAGTGTATCTGCGATAATTTTCTAACAGCGACCGTTTGGCTTTGGGATCATCTGGGAGGGTGGCATTGTTAAAGTAATGGAGGAATGGTATTTGCCAATCGTCTATATCTAGACTCTCGCCCTCAGTATTGATGGAATTGACTTCCATTTGGTAGATACTTGGGCGTTCGAGTACTTCGAAATGGAGGGTCTGAGATTCTGATTGTACGAGCATAGCGGTTATGTAGGCGAGGGCATCGGCATGTCTGTTTTCTCCTCGAGTGTAATGAGTGATTGTGGATTTTTCCTGAAATTGGTCCATGCGCTGTCGCACAAAGAAATCATAGTCTGCCATAGGACCGTTAACTTGATTTTCTCCTGTGTAATACCTCTGAACAATTTGGAAATTTGTGAAAATAGCAAGTTTGGGAATGCCGAGATCGAGAGCGAGGCCGAGGCCATTGATTAAGGATTCGTACTCAGCTTCGTTATTGGAACATTCAAAGGTAAGTTTGAGGGCTTTCTCTATTCTATCATTAGAGGATGTTACAAAGACAATACCAATTCTTGAGCCATTAGGTCCTGCAGATCCATCTGTGAATAAACGCCTGTCAGTGTGAGGGTCCCAGGGATCTATAGTTTTGGGTTGGTCTTCAATTGAGTCATCTTTGTGTTCTTCCTAATTGACATCTTCGACAAGGAAGTCTGTTAGAAAATCTACTACTGCTTGGCCTTTCAAGGATATCTATTTCTCGAATGTAATGTTATGTTCGCCAAGGTATACAGACCACTGTTGCACGCGTCTGGATTTCTCTTTTTTGCTGAGAACTTCTCGAAGGGGATAACTTGTTATAATACGAATAGGGTGATCTTGAAAATATGGTTTGAGTTTGTGGGCTGAATAAACAAGTGTGAGGAGCAAACGCTCAAGTTACGAATACCGAGTTTCTACGGGGGTTAAAGTTTTGCTGATGAAATATACAGGTTTTTTGACGGTTGAATCGAGTCGAATAAACATTGAACTGATAGAAGATTCTGTAGTGGCGAAGTATGAAGAAAGTGTTTTGCCTTCGATAGGAGTACTGATTATGGGTGATCGGCCAAGATAAGGTTTGAATTCGAGGAAGGCCTATTCACATTCGGGTGTCCAGTTGGTCTCGGGGTTGTTTTTCTTTTTTTCTTTGTGGATGCCTTGGTTGTGTAATGCAGTAACCTACTCGTAGCCTTCGACAAACAGCCGAAGGCCACTTCATAGCCTACTCGAATGTATCGAAGCCCACTTAATCCCTATAATAGGTTTCTCAGAGATCCCCCAAAGAAGAACCTTCGACACCAGACAGAACTTTGAGAATGGATCAGTACATTCTATTAGACATCCCTCGACCATATCTAGATACGGTCGAAGTATGATAAGACAGACAGACAGCCTGCTCACCAGACAGAACTTTGAGAAAGGATTAATACCCTAACAGGAGACATCCTTCAACCACACTATCACATGGTCAAAGCAAGATAAGACAGGCAACTACCTCATCAGATAAGACAGTGTATAGATTGGCCTGTGGATCTACAGTGACAAGCCCAACCACCATGCCGTTCAGAGCCATCACCAATAAAAATAACAGTAACAGTACCGAAAAGTCTGGAGCTCGTCACTCGCCGGGTTTTTCTGACAAGGTAATCATGTAAACCGGACCACGCTTGATGACTAAGCTCCCTATGTTTCTATAAATGGAGGAGAGGGGAAACCAACCGGGGGTTACAAAAAATCTCCTCTGGCCTTTACATTTTTACCTTCAACCACCCCATAACTTCTATACACAAACCAGTAATTTACTCTTCAGTAATGCAATCTATCTTAAAAATCCTCATCAGAGGTCGTAGAGAGTCACATTTGGGCCTCTACACAAGTATTTGCCTTTGGTTATATCTTATCTTTGGTCAATTCCTTATTCCCTTTGATTGGGTTCTTGCATAACATGTCGTCGATGTAAACTTCGATCGACTTGCCAAGAAAGAGTCTAAACATGGTTGTAACCAGGCGTTGGTAAGTGGCTACCGTATTTTTAAGGCCAAAGGGCATAACATTAAAATATTAAAGGCCTTGTTTAGTGATAAAGGAAGTTTTAATTTGATCTTCGGGGAGGAGGGGTACCTGATTGTAACCCGAAGCCACGTCCATCATAGATAGTTGCTCATGTCAAGCAGTAGCGTCGAGGATTGTTGAGATGACCAGGAGGTGGAAGCTGTCATTTGGTGTGTGCTTGTAAAGATATGTGAAGTCGACGCAAAAAAAAAATTTGCCGTTCTTCTTGGGAACTGCCACAATGTTTGATATTCAATCAGTTTACTTCACTTCTCTGATAAAACCTGCGGCTATGAACTTGTCCACATCAAAGTTTACTCCATCACGAAGTCGTGGTGCCAGGTTACGCTTCTTTTGTTTGACTGCTGAGGAAGAGGGGATGAGGTCGAGGCCATGGCACGCCAGACTGGGGTCGACACCGGGCATCTCCCGGAATATCCATGCAAAGACATCTTTGTTTGTTCGATAGAAATCGGTAAGCTCGAGGCGTTCCGCCTCATCGAGATAACTTCCGATAAATGTACCTCGACCAGGAGACTCGAGGTCGATGTAAATAGTGGGTTCGATGGGTGAGGTGGTATCTGCCAAAGTTGAAGGGATAGAAGGAGACATAAATAATTACGGGCCACTGACGATTTTTAAGGTCAGATCGATCTCACGGCGCTCCCATGAGTAGACAAGGTGTTGAGAGCCTTTCAGATTCCATATACCTTCGTGAGTGCCGAAACGGAGGGTATGATGGTAGTTCCAAGGCATGACTCGCATGGCATAGAGCCAGTCGCGTCTGAGTATACCGAGGTATTCGAACTTCATGTCGATGAAAAAGAAGCTGGTTTGAAGGGTGATAGGGCCTGTGGTGACGGGTAGGCTGATGCGACCAACAATGACTTCGTTGGACCCATTGAAGCCTTTCAATTCTACATTAGCAGTGGTTATGAGGTCAGTTTTCTTCATGGTTTCAATAGTTAGGAGAAAAAAGACATCAGCTGCGCTCCCTATGTCTATGAACATTATATGGAGGATGAGGTTTTCAATCTTAATCATGATGACCAATGGATCAGAATGGGGGAAACGAACGTGTAAAGTGTCACAGTCGATGAAAGAAATGCCTTTGAGGTGAGAGCGATGGCTTGATTCTGGCAGGAGGGTAGGGAATTTCTCCAGATAGGTAAGTTTGTAACATTCTTCGATGCGCTTTCGTTTGCTTTTGAAACGTCCGCTATGTTGTTGACTTCGATGAATTTTATTCTGTAAATGTGCACCTTGGCTGGGTCAGCAATTGGGGTGGATAGAGGTTTGAGGTAAGACCCGTCAAGATAGCTTGGAAGGTCGGCAATATACTGGTGCAGACGTCCTGCTCTGAGGATGAGTTCGTGAGAGTGCTGGAGGGCGAAGCATTTGGTGGTAGGGTGACAGTTGAATTTGAGATTGGCTCATTAAGGTTCGCCTGGCCAGACTTCGATGGGAAAAGGGATTCTCCACATGGGGTCCGCCTGTATATGTGGTAGAAGGGTACTGAGGGGGGCACTGAGTATAGGCAAAACGGGCTTTGGTCGCTTCTTTCGTGCTTCGACACTGTTATCAAAGTTAGGGTATTTGCGGCTCTCAGTCTCTTGTGAGATGGGAGCGATAAGTGGAATTGGATTAGAATGTTGATTTTGCCGAGGTTTATTGAAGTTGGTGGTGTTCGAAGGCTGGCTTTGTTTGCGGGATTCTTGAAAGGGCTCGAGATCTACATAGCCATTAACCTTCGAGAGCATCACTTTGAGAGTTTAAGGTTTGGGGAAAGCTAGGTGTTCTTTTACATAACTGTGATCAAGCAGGGCATTCGAGTATGCGAGTATGGCATTCGCGCAGTCAAGGTTTTCTATTTTCCGCGACTCGCCAAGGAATCGTTTGGTGAAGGCTTTGAGTGTCTCATTGCTGGATTTTCTGAAATTGAACAGGGCGCCAACTCTGACTTCTCTATCCTTCTTAATGGAAAATTGGGCGATGAAAAGCCGTGATAGTTGCTTGAAGCTTCGTATCGAGCCGTTTGGGAGGTTGCGATACCATAGAAGGGGGTTGTCAGCAAGGCTGGTCGGAAAAAGTAGACATAACAGGTAGTCAGCCGTAGAGTAGAGGCTCAGGGCATTTTGGAATTTGAAAATGTGAGATTTAGGGTCTGTGTTACGGTATTTGCAGAGTTTGGGGGCACAAAAATTTGGGGGATATTTCGATAGCCAAAAGTTTGGGGCAAATTGGGTTATTGAGGCGGCTCCAAGAGTTGTTGGCTGGGTTGTAGTAGCCTACTCGTATGGCGTTAGTATTTTTGTATATGGTTGCTATTTAGGATTGTAGAAGTTTGACCTGTTGGAATATAAATTCAATCTGTTTGAAGTTGAAATTGAGTTGTTCGAAGTTGAAATTTGATCTGTTTGATGTAGAAACTCGATCTGTTTGAGGTAGAAATTTGAGCTATTTGAAGTTGAAATTCGAGCTGTTCGAATGACTGTAGTGTAATCGAGGCCTAAAGAGTATCGAAGATATGTAGATCAAATTCTGGATGTTTTGCTGGACATCGAAGGCCGAAGCCATAGCGATATTGAAATTTTGAAAAATTTCCAGGTTGCCTCTGAGTATCAGTCGGGCCGAGGGGACGTGATACTTTGAGGAAACCTAAAAATTTACTGGACTTCGAAGGCCTGAGCCACAGTGAAGCAATATCTGATCGCCTCCAACGCATTTCTTCATCTCCGTTTCCATTTTCACGGTTTAGCCCGGGTATCATGTCCACCCTCGCCCCGACTGGTACTTCTGGGCGACCTTGAATTGTTCAAGTTTCCAAGATTTGGGCAATCGAGGGGCAGGGATGGTTGAAAGACCGAACCCTCGAGAGAGTCAATGGAGGTCGTGGGGAGTAAACGCTCGAGTTTTGAATATAGAGTTTTTGCGGGGGTTAGGGTTTTGCTGATGAAATATACAGGTTTTTAGATGTTGGAATCAAGTCGAATGAGTACTAAACTGAGAGAAGTTTCTGTGGCAGCAAGGTATAAAGAGAGTGTTTCTCCTTCGATAGTTGTGCCGATGATTGGTGGGCGGCCAAGATAAGTTTTGAGTTCAAGAAAGGCTTGCTCGCACTTTGGGGTCCAGTCGATCTCCGGATTGTTTTTCATTTTTGCTTTGAGCCTTGATCGCGCAGGAAAGAAAAGAGCCAGGCACATTGATCTGAGGATTTAGAAATAAAACGACTTAGGGCGGCTATCCTGCCTGCAACATTTTGGACGTCCTTCTTGGTTCGGGGTGAAGGCATGTCTATGAAGGCTCGAATGTGGGTGGGATCAATCTCTATCACGCGTTTACTGGTAAGGTGACCCAATTTTTTTTCGGATGACACTCTAAATTGGCACTTATCTGGGTTAAGTATCATATTATACGTGCAAAATATTTCGAAGATTTCTAAGAGGTTTTGGATATGGGTATTTTTCAGAAGGCTCTTGCATAACATATCGTCGATGTAAATTTTGATAGATTTGCCAAGCAAGGGTTTGAACATGGATGCGACAAGGCGTTGATAGGTGGCACTGACATTTTTAAGGCCTAAGGGCATAACATTGAAACAGTAAAGGCCTTGTTAAGTTATAAATGAAGTTTTAAGTTGATCTTTAGGGAGGAGGGGTTCCTGATTGTAACCCGAGGCCGGGTCTATCATAGATAGGCGCTCGTGTCCAACAGTGGCGTCGAGGACTGCAGAGATAGTTCGGAGGGAGAAACTGTCCTTCAGAGTGTGCTTGTTAAGGTCTATGAAGTCGGCACAGATTTTGAGCTTACCATTCATCTTAGGCACTGCCGCGATGTTTGATATCCAGTCTGTGTACTTTACTTCTCTGATAAAACTAGTGGCTATAAGCTTGTCAACTTCAAGGTTCACAGCTTCTCAAAGTCGTGGTGCCAGTGTACGCTTTATTTGCTTTACTGTTGTGGAAAAGGGTATGAGATCGAGGTGGTGGCAGGCCAGGTTGGGGTTGACACCAGGCATTTCTTGAAATGTCCAGGCGGAGATGTCTTTGTTTGTTCGAAGAAACTCGGAAAGTTTGAGGCGTTCAAACTTGTTAAGGAGAGTTCCAATAAATGTACCCCGACCAGGCCCGTCGAGTTCGATATAAACAGTGGGTTCGATGGGTTGGGTGGTATCTGTTGAAGTCGAAGAGATAGAAAGATGTTGCGATTGCTATGAGCGACTGTAAGTTTTTGTGTTTGGTCGATCTCTGGGTGCTCGCATGAGCGGGTAAGGCGTTGAGATCTTTTCAAATTCCAAGGACCCTCGTGATTGCTAAATTGAAGGGTCTGATGATAGGTCGAAGGTAAAGCTCGCATGGCGTGAAGCCAATCTCGACTGAGTATGCCAAAGTATTCGGACTTCATGTCAATGACGATGAAGTTGGTTTGAAGGGTAATGGGACATGTAGTGACGGGTAGACTGATACGACCAACAGCAACTTCTGTTAATCCATTGAAACCTTTTAGTTCGATGTTGGCAACGGTTATGAGGTATGTTTTCTTCATGGTTAGATTGTTTGGAGAAAGAGGACATCAGCTACGCAACCTTGTATCTATGAGCATTGTATGAAGGAGAGGTTCTCGATCTTAATCATGATGACTAATGGATCGGAATGGGGGAAATGAACATTTGAGGTGTCACAGTCGATGAAAGAAATACCATCGAGTCGAGGGTGAGAGCTTGATTTTGGCAAAAGGGTAGGAAATTCCTCCTGATAGGTGAGCTTGTAACATTCTTCAATGCGATTTCGTTTGCTCTTGGAAAGTCTGCTGTCTGTACTATTGACTTCGATGAGCTTGACTCTATAGATGTGCACCTCGGCTGGGTCAGCAGTAGGGGTGGATAGGGATTTGAGGTAGGACTCATCGAGGTAGCTTGGAAGATAAGAAATATACTGGTGTAAATGTCCTGCTCTAAAGATAAGTTCGAGAGAGCGCTGAAGGGCGAAACATTTATCGGTATGGTGACAATTGTACTTATGGTTGGTGCAGTAAGATTCAGCTGGTCTAACTTTGGTGGGGAAAGGGATGTGCCAAATAGGGTCTATCTGTATGTTTGGTAGAAGGGTACTGAGGGGGACAGTGAGTGTAGGTAAAATAGGCCTTGGTCGCTTCTTGCGAGCTTCGGTGCTATTATCAATGATGGGGCATTTATGGCTCTCAATATTCTGTAAGATGGGAGTGATCAGGGGTGTAGAAGCAGAGTGGGTGTGTTGCCGAGGTTTATTGAAATTTGCAGTTTGTGAAGGCTGGCTCTGTTTGCGGAACTATTGAAGGCGCTCGAGATCGATATAGCCGTTGACCTTCGAGAGCATCTCTTCGAGTGTTTTTGGTTTGTGGAGGACTAGGTACTATTTTACTCGGCTGTGGTCGGGCAGGGCATTCGAATATTCCAAAATAACATTCGAGCAGTCGAGATTCTCTATTTTCTGGGATTCATCGAGGAATCTTCTGGTGAAGGCTTCGAGGGTCTCACTACCGGATTTTCTGAAATTGAAAAAGGCATCGACTCTTACCTCTCTGTCATTATTGAAGGTGAACTGAGCGATGAAATGTTGTGAAAGTTTCTCGAAGATACGAATTGAGCCATTTGGGAGATTGTGGTACCAACGAAGGGGATTATTGATAAGGCTCATTGGAAAAAGGTGACATAGTAGGTAGTCAGCCGTAGATTAGAGGCTCAGGGCATTTTGGAATTCGAGGATGTGGGATTTAGGGTCTGTGTTACGATATTTGCCGAGTTTAGGAGCACGAAAGTTAGAGGGAATTTCAATAGCCAAAAGTTTAGGGCAGATCGGGTTATTGAGGCAGCTCCAGGAGTCAGTAGCTGGACTCGCGGTAACGCGAATTGCTAGTTGCATTTTGTGGTTGAAGTCCTGTCGTGTAACGTATGTAGGATGAGGGGGAGATTGATGAAGTTGAAGGCTATTGGGTCAAGTATGTGGTTGTGTTCCCTGAGCCGTTCTCGAGCAGGACAACGTCTGGGGTTTCTGGAGGAGCGAAGGGTTCAGTCAGAAGAGTCTTATGTGGGATGAATCCCAAGGTGGATATAGCCGGTTGGGGAAATTGCATGGGGAATACCTTCATCCTTGTTATTAGCTGGGGGTAACTCGAGGTTTTGTGGAGGGCCTAGGCGGGTGCGGGCTGATGCGCGCGATGGGTCAGGTGCCTGGGAGGGTCGAGCGGGTTCTAAGGGATGTAATCTCTATAGCTCTCGAACTGTGTTACACAGGTCGTCTATCGCTCGGTTATGTCCGTTTTTGTCATCGAGACGGCGATTCCATTCTGTTTCCAACGCCAAACGGTGGTTTTCTCACTCCTGATTTAGTTGGTTCTGGTGGCGCTCCTTTGTCGGAGCGACTTGTTGAGATAATAAGGCTATTTGGACAGCGACTCCGTCGATGGAATTTCCTGCCTGAGCAGAAGTGGAACGGCGTGTGGGTACCATTGAGTGTAATCAGTTGAAGTGGAAAACAAATGGAGGTGAAATTGGAAGGGAGATTGGTAGGGTGGGAACCACAGACGGTGCCTATTATAGGGAGCTAACTCCGTTCAGAGGGAAAGTTAGTTCACACAACGTAGAGGCCTGAATGTATCTAAAGATAAATATTTGCCTAGAGGCCCGAATGTGACTCTCTACGACCTCTGATGAGGATTTTTAAGACAGATTGTATTACTGAAGAGTAAATAACAGGGTTCGAGTACAGGGTGGTCAAAGGTAAAATGCGAGAGGCTGGAGATGATTTTTCTAGCCCCTGCTTTGTTTCCCCTCTCCTCTATTTATAGAGTCATAGGGAGCTGAGTCACCAAGTATGGGTCAAGATTACATGATTACACCGTCCGAAAATCCCGGGGAGTTATGGGCGCCGGTCTTGTCGGTATTGTTGCTGCAGCATTTATTGGTGATGGCTCTGATCGGCGCGGGTGTTGGACCTGTCACTATAAATGCATTGGCTAATCAATGCGCTGTCTTATCTGATGAAGTAGTTACCTGTCTTGTCTTGCTTCGACCGTGTGTTAGTGAGGTCGAAGGGTTTCTGCTGTAGGATGTAAATCCGTTCTCGAACCTTTGTCTGGTAGGCAGGCTGTCTGTCTTGTCATACTTTGACCATATACAGATATGGTCGAAGGATGTCTACTACAATGTTCTGATCTGTCCCCGAAGCTTTGTCTGGTGTCGAAGGTTCGTCTCTGGGTGATCTCTGGGGTGCCTGTTGTAGGGATTGAGTGGGCTTGAATACATTTGAGTAGGCTATGAAGTCGGCTTCGGCCGTCTGTCAAAGGCTACGAGTTGGCTACTACAACCCAGCCACCAACTCTTGGAGCCGCCTCAATAACCCAATTTGCCCCAAACTTTTGGCTATCGAAATATCCCCCAAATTTTTGTGCCCCCAAACTCTGCAAATACCGTAACACAGACCCTAAATCTCACATTTTCAAATTCCAAAATGCCCTGAGCCTCTACTCTACGGCTGACTACCTGTTATGTCACCTTTTTCCGACCAGCCTTGCTGACAACCCCCTTCTATGGTATCGCAACCTCCCAAACGGCTCGATACGAAGCTTCAAGCAACTATCACGGCTTTTCATCGCCCAATTTTCCATTAAGAAGGATAGAGAAGTCAGAGTTGGCGCCCTGTTCAATTTCAGAAAATCCAGCAATGAGACACTCAAAGCCTTCACCAAACGATTCCTTGGCGAGTCGCTGAAAATAGAAAACCTTGACTGCGCGAATGCCATACTCGCATACTCGAATGCCCTGCCTGATCACAGTTATGTAAAAGAACACCTAGCTTTCCCCAAACCTTAAACTCTCAAAGTGATGCTCTCGAAGGTTAATGGCTATGTAGATCTCGAGCCCTTTCAAGAATCCCGCAAACAAAGCCAGCCTTCGAACACCACCAACTTCAATAAACCTCGGCAAAATCAACATTCTAATCCAATTCCACTTATCGCTCCCATCTCACAAGAGACTGAGAGCCGTAAATACCCTAACTTTGATAACAGTGTCGAAGCACGAAAGAAGCGACCAAAGCCCGTTTTGCCTATACTCAGTGCCCCCCTCAGTACCCTTCTACCACATATACAGGCGGACCCCATGTGGAGAATCCCTTTTCCCATCGAAGTCTGGCCAGGCGAACCTTAATGAGCCAATCTCAAATTCAACTGTCACCCTACCACCAAATGCTTCGCCCTCCAGCACTCTCACGAACTCATCCTCAGAGCAGGACGTCTGCACCAGTATATTGCCGACCTTCCAAGCTATCTTGACGGGTCTTACCTCAAACCTCTATCCACCCCAATTGCTGACCCAGCCAAGGTGCACATTTACAGAATAAAATTTATCGAAGTCAACAACATAGCGGACGTTTTAAAGGCAAACGAAATCGCATCGAAGAATGTTACAAACTTACCTATCTGGAGAAATTCCCTACCCTCCTGCCAGAATCAAGCCATCGCCTTCGCCTCGAAGGCATTTCTTTCATCGACTGTGATATTTCACACGTCCGTTTCCCCCATTCCAATCCATTAGTCATCATGATTATGATTGAAAACCTCGTCCTCCATATAATGTTCATAGACACAGGGACCGCAGCTCATGTCCTTTTTCTCCAAAATTTTGAAACCATGAAGAAAACCGACCACATAACTACTGCCAATGTGGAATTGAAAGGCTTCAATGGGGCCACCGAAGTCGCAGTTGGTCGCATCAGCCTACCCGTCACCGCAGGCCCCATTACCCTTCAAACTAGCTTCCTTTTCATCGACAAGAAGTCCGAATACCTCGGTATACTCGGACATGACTGGCTCTGTGCCATGCGAGTCATACATTCGAATTACCATCAAACCCTCTGTTTCAGCACTCACGAATGTACTTGGAATGTGAAAGGCTCTCAACGCCTTGCCCGTTCATATGGGCACTTGGAGATCGATCAGACCTGGAAACTCGTCAGCTGCCCATAACAATTTATGTCTCTTTCTATCCCTTCAATGTCAACAGATACCACCTCACCCATCGAACCCACTGTTTACATCAAACTCGACGCTCCTTGTCGAGGTACATTCATCGAAACTTATCTCGATGAGGCAGAACGCCTTGAGCTTAAAGATTTCCTTCGAACAAACAAATATCTCTTTGCATGGACATTCCAGGAGATGCCCGGTGTCGACCCCAGCCTGGCGTGCCATCTCCTCGACCTCATCCCCTCTTCCTCGGCAGTCAAACAAAAGAAGCGTAACCTGGCACCACGACTTTGTGAAGCAGTAAACCTTGAAGTGGACAGGATCATAGCCAAAGATTTTATCAGAGAAGTGAAGTACACTGATTGGATATCAAACATTGTGGCAGTTCCCAAGAAGAATGGCAAAAAAAAATTTGCGTCGACTTCACAGATCTTAACAAGCACATGCCAAATGACAGCTTCCACCTTCTGGTCATCTCAGCACTTCTCAACGCTACTACTGAACATGAACGACTATCCATGATGGACGTGGCTTTGGGTTACAATCATTTACCCCTCCTCCCCGAAGATCAACTTAAAACATCTTTTATCACTGAACAAGGCCTATACTGTTTCAATGTTATGCCCTTCGGCCTTAAAAATGCTGGAGCCACTTACCAACGCCAGGTCACAATAATGTTAAGACCCTTGCTTGGCAAGTCGGTCAATATTTTCATCGATGACATGTTATGCAAGAGCCTCCAAAAATGGACCCTTATCCACGACCTAACCAAAGTCTTTACGATACCTCGCACATATAACATGAAACTCAACCCAAACAAATGCCAATTTGGCATTTCATCAGGAAAATTCTTGGGCCACCTTATCAGTAAATGAGGTATCAAGATTGACCCCACCCATATTCGAGCCCTCATCGACATGCCTTCGCCCCGAACCAAAAAAGACATCCAAAAAGTGGCCGGTAAGATAGCAACCCTCAACCGTTTCATTTCTAAATCCTCAGACAGATGTGCTTGGCTCTTTTCCCTCTTACGTAACAAGGGCGTCTACAAAGCAAAGAAGAAAAGCAACCCCGAGATCAACTGGACACCTGAATTTGAATAGGCCTTCCTCGAACTCAAAATTTATCTTGACCAACCACCCATAATCAGCACCCCTATCGAAGGTTAAAACCCCTCTTTATACCTCGCTACAACACAAAATTCTAACAGTTCAGTGATTATTGGAATCGATTCAAAGGTCAAAAAACCTGCATATTTCATCAGCAAAACTCTAACATCAGCAGAAACTCAATTCAAAGTACCTACACGAGATCCTAACCTCTCAGACGAAGACAATGAGTTTGAGCTCGCTTGTAATATGTTATGGATCGGAAAAACCAGAGACCGAGCTATCGCCAACCATGGCCGATACCACACATCACTTCAAAAATCATATCACAAGAGAATTCGACCGCGGAGTTTCAACATCGGAGGTCTATTACTTCGACGTATCAACCAATCCTCAAAATCTCAAAATGCCGGCAAGCTAGCTGAAACCTAGGAAGGACCTTATGTCGTGTACGATAAGACTGACAAGGATTCTACTATCTAATGAAAAAAGACGAAGAGCCTTTACCAAATCCTTGGAACACAATGCAGCTGGTTTCCTATAACAAGCCATATCCTCACCCTTGTACAGCTGATATAATCCAGAATAGTCAATAAATAGTTTTTTACCACCCAAACTTCATCTCCTAATTTTATTGAAGTTCTTGGTTTAACTTAGGTATCATGTCAACCTTCGACCCGACTGATACTTGGGGGTAATCTTGAGATTTTTCAGGCTACCAATTTCGATCAAATTCGAGGGGAAATGATGGTTGAAAAACTGAACCCTCGAGAATGCATTGGCGGCGAACAGTTACGCCTCACTGTGGCTAAGGCCTTCGAAGTCCAGTCGATTTCTAGGTTTCTCCTAAGTATCACGTCAACCCTTCAACCCGACTGATACTTGGGGGCGACCTTGAGATTTTCAAGCTTCTATTTTCGAGCAAACTCGAAGGGCAAGGATGGTTCACTGAATGGACCCTCGAGGATGTAATGGGGGTGAACAGATATGCTTCAATCAGGCTCTGAAACTGTCAAAGTCCACTCGATTTCTTTGTTTACCTCGGGTATCATGTCCGCCCTCGCCCCGATTGATACTTGGGGGTGACCTTGAAATTTTCAAGTTTCCAACATTCATCCAAACTCGAGGGGAACAAATGGTCGAAAGACCGGACCCTCGGGAATGCATTGGCAGTTAACACATCTTGCTTCGCTGTAGCTTAGGCCTTCGAAGTCCAGTGAATTTCTGGGTTTCCTCTGGGAATCACGTCCCCTCGGCCCGACTGATACTCGAGGGCGACCTTGAAAATTTTTAAACTTCCAACATCGCTGTGGCTTCACCCTTCGATGTCCAGCAGATCATTCAGGGATCGATCTAAATATCCTTGAAGCTCTTAAAGGTTCGATCACTCTGCAGTCACTCGACATAAATAGTACATGCAGATACTATTATACAAGAATATCAACAATTCTACTAAGTGCAAAGAAGTTTCAAATCATCATCAATCAGAGAAACAGTTGCATTACAACTCAAGTTAAGTCATCAAAGGTTCAATACAAGCCAAGTCAAAAAAATACATAACATTATTTCAACAACCCAGTCTAATGCAAGGCTAGAACAAGATAACAAAGTCAGTCATAAAATCTGGCATCAATTAAAAAGCAGTTCTTAATCAACTTCAAAATTTTAACAGATAACAACAGCTCAAAGACATACCGAGTTCAAAGACCAACAAGAAAAACATAGTTTAAAATATTACAACTCCTTATCCGAGAAGGAAAACATGAAACCCCACCTCCAAATACCTCATATCGGTGCAGTTACACCTTCTTCTTTAACAGGTCCCCCAACTCCAACACCTCAGCACCTTCAGTCGAACGCTTCGACCCCGAACCATCAACAACCAAACCATCCACAGTTCCACCACTGGCCTCTCCAATAACAGAAGCCTCCACACCACCTCCAGTACCTCCTGCTGCCTCATCAACAACATCTGCATCTCCTTCCTTCATCATCAAATCATCTTCATCAGCAAGTTCTGTGGAAACAAGGAAAGGATCCAACGTATCGGGGTCATACCCCGTATCTTCTATAAACATTTTCAACTTGACAATCACAATCATACTGCCGCTGGAAAATCACCTTTTGTTCTGCTTTCTCCCTCTCTTTTCCCGCAAGCTTTGTCGACCACTCCCGCTACTACCTTGACCGCTGAAGCTCGATCTTCTCATCAAACGAGTCAGTGATCGCCGCCAGATCTCGCTTCAACTTCTTGACTTCAGAGACCAACGACGCCTTAGTCCCCTGAGAAAGATCTAAGCTCCCCACTGCTTGTGGCAATTTCCCCTTTACCGACATCATTGCATTATTGTGCGATTGCACCCAAACCTCCGTCTACTTGAATATTTAAGCAGTCAATACCCCTCGAAACTTGAAGAATTTAAAAGAAATCTCAGACTCTCAGAGAAGAAATTCATAGATAGTTACCTGAAACACACTCCTCTTTATTTCCTTCAAAGCTTCGCCTGGATCGTCTTCGCAGAGCTCGACCATCGAAGCGTGTTTTGCCACTACTTGCTCCAATCGTTTAGCCTCTATCACCTCTACCTCATCTACTTCATCATCATCCCTCAGCGCCCTACGCCTTTTGTATTGGCTAACCTTCTATTGCTGCACCTTCGGAGCTTCAGAAACAACCCGACCCTTCCCCTTCTCAGTTTGTGTGGGAACCTACCTCAGCCTCCACCTTGAAGCATCGCTAGCCACTTCGGGCACTGGCGCTGCTTGCTTCGACCCCTCCGCGTTCTTGGAACATACTGATAATTTCTTGGCAACTCTTCCCCTCCCATTTCTTTAAGATCTTTTGTACCACCTTCGCCTCTCTTCCTCTTCGATGGCTTCGGCGTCACGGGTACACTTCGAAGCAGGGAATCCGCCTTCTTCCTTATTTGCCTCTTATTACCAAGATTGCCAAAAATAGAATTTACCCAATCCTCACTGGCTTCGAACAAAGTATCAATGTAGTTCCTCGAATTGTTCCAAGAATAATACTTCGGACCTACAAATCAAACAAAACATAATCACCACTTATTCAAGGCATACATCAACAACGATCCTTCGACAACAAACTTACCCTGATTAAGCACTCTATTATGCAACTTATAAATTTCCTCCCCCTCAACATTCTCGCAGTTACCCCGTACTATCAATAAATATTTAATCCACCCTCGACCCGTCGAACACAGATCAGAGTATCAGGGCTTCTTTGGGTGACATTGGATGTGGTAGGTACCTAGGTTCTGGCTCACCTTCTTCGAGTAGAAGGTAATAATATCAACCCACTTAATCAAGCCTCGACCCTTACCTTTCAATTTTGCAATTATCCCCTCTATAACCCTCATCATCCCATAAAATTTTTTGTTCAATTGCACAGGGGCCACCTCCCAAAAATTTAGTACTACTTTTACCAGTATTCGAAAAGGAAGTTCCATCTTCAATCGAATCTGGCCTCTATAAGCCATTATCCCTTCCCCAGGGTCCGATTTGAAGGTTAACCCTGCCCCCACAACAATAAAAAATACCCCCACTTTCGACATCTCCAACATGGCAGTAAATCGATCCAATCTAACGCTATCTCTATAGTTAACATCACCTTCCACCCTATCCAACTCAGTCGAATCCCCACTTTCAACACTCTACAACCCTTCTCCCTTTCTGCCACCAGAAAGCCCTACATTACACTCGCCCCTCTCCCCCCACACGGTCTTCTCTTCCTCACTATTCTCAGTCACTATCGTCCTACGACGTCTCGCAATCGGAACCTCCCGAGCCGGTAGAACCAAAGACAAATGGGCTTTGGTTATCACATAAAATACTTCTAAGTCGCTACCCTCATCCGCAGAAGCTCGACCAAAAATACTAGCTTCAAATGCCTTGATCTCTTCGTCTATCAGCCTCCGTCTCGAAGCTTGACGGTTATGCATTTTAGCCTACAAAGGAAGAGGCACGCAATTAGATCGATAAATTTGACAATTCCATGGCCATAGCCCATATCCCATCTACCCCCTCCAGATGATTTATCAAAATCTTGATCTAAAACCCTATGCCTCCTCCAAAACACCCAAAATCTCAGAATGGGTCGAAACCCAGATTCATCAAATCTCCTTATCTTCAAAGATAACCACAAAACCCTAAACCCAAAATGTTTTACTCACAGTCTCAGAAGGGAAAAAAAAAGGAAAATTAGCAAAGATCAAGTGACATACTGGTGTTAGAAGCACTATCTTCGAAACATCAAGATCAACGTAACAACTGCAGCAACTACTCTCAAGCTCTAATGGCGTACGTTATCTTCACCTAATTCTCTTTGATTTTTCTCAGTAAATAGTACAGTGATTACTCCACTCACACTTATATACTCTTTCGAAAAACCAAAATCACCTCAATTTTCAAACCATGATCATTACCACGACCCCACTACCTCAGCTTTTTGGCTACAATATGGTTTGACATATTTACCCCTCATATCCCCCACGTGCAAACTAAACACTCACTTCAACTTGCCTACAAAAAACTAAAGCTTCTCGAACCCTTTCACTCTTACTCGAAGCTAAACAATCAAATCCAAACAGTTAAGTCATAACTTTTTTCGTAATACGAGCAAAAATCATGATTACTTTTTGGTATATTACCCCAGGTGCACGTACCATCCTGACAGACCAGCTGTCTAGACTGTCAGTATGGCCAGTCAAATAAATGATAACCTTCGGCACACTCATCGAATTCCAGTAGTAGACCACTTCACGTTTCGAAGACTCATCAACAGATAGCCTCAAATTCGGTTTTCTAATATATCGACATTCGATCTCCAGCACATTCATCAATTCAAAACCACATGCCTCTATTATCTCGGCAGATCACCAATTTTCCTTCAACAGATCACATTCACCCTTCGATAGGTTACAGTCATACATTTTGACAGTTCAAACATTTATGCTTACAGACCTAACCTTTTGCACCAACAAATCAATCTTTTCAGCTTTGATAGATAATACTCCGACTTCGACAAACAATAACTTTTTCTTCGACAATTCAGGTTTTGTCTTCGAACAATCCAAGCATTCTACTTCGACAGTTATATTATTTGACACCTCACGATACCACTTCAAGAATTTAGATAATACTATTGCTTTCAGCTCGAAAAATCAAGTTATTACCTACGAAAAGCAAGAATACTACTACAACAGTACTTCCAAACACAAATTTTATTCATAAAGACAAAACATATTACAAGCCTCATAAAAAAATACACAGGTAGCAGAACAAAAGAAAACAACAACAAGAACACCAAACAGTCAGAGGACCCTAATTATGAGCAGGATGCTCCTCTTCACCCATGGTTGCAGCATCCGCATCCTCCTGGTCAATTATATCCTCCGCAAAGCCCTCAAGAAAAGACAACCAATGGCCGGGAAACGGCCCCATCATCTATAATATTCCCCACCAGTATGCGAAGGGCATGCCAAGGATGGGTGTCCCGTATTCCGCCTTAAAAATATTTGGAATCTCAGCATTAATATCTTCTTCGATACCAAACCTCTGTTGAAGCCCCAATAAGGCCTCTCGTATCCGCCTGACTCTCACAGCCGCCTAGTCCTCCTAAACGGGTATGCTTGCAGCCATCTTGATCCGAACAAATAAGAGAAGAGATGAAGAGAGAATGATTGAAGAACAATGAAGGAATCCTCACCAACATAGTACCTTTTATACTTGAGAACCAATTTCAACTTTCCCTCATCCCTAGCCACATTAATTGTGATTTTCAAATCCCCACCTCAAAAATTCAACAGCCAACCTTTCCAACTTCCTAGATGCAACTGATTCGTCTATACCTGCATTCAGACCTCATTCCTGAGGACTTATAGTCGAGCAAACCTCTGGCATTGAACGCTCGATCATATTATAACCTTCGATCATATCATTATACTTCGATACCATTTTTCACCCACTATTAACAATTCGATGAAATGCATGTGTAAAGCGCGCCTATGAGAGTATTCGTCCACATTATCTATCAGACACAGTAACACAAGGCTTCAGAAAATGTTGTTTCCATTTCATTATCCGTCTGACAAAATCGAATACATCGCTACAACCACCCCAAACAAAAAGCCCCAAAAATACAAAGATACAAATAGTCATCACATCAAATAGTATCCCTACTTCCAGAAGGTCCAGTTCCACTCACTGCGCCCTGTTCCTCCATGTCCTATTATGCACAAATAAGACATTTGGCCAAAGCCGACAAAAAGAGATAGCGCTTTTCCGCAGTAGTAAAATTGTATTTTAGCCAGTCCCAGATAAAGGCATAAGGCTCCCCATTGTTGAACTCTCCAGCCTCTACCTCCACCAGTTCGGGCATGTCCCTATCCAGATCATGATACCCGAAGAACTTTATATGAAGTTCACCAGTTTTTTGCCCTACGCGACGGTCCCGGTGAACCCCATCCACTTTTGATATCGTGTGTTGAGCGTGGTATCCATACAAATTTCTAAAATCTACAGTGGAAAACAAGAAGAATGAAAAGAAGAAGGTTATACAGTATCCCTAAACAATAACTCATACTTATAGCCTCACTTCATTTATTACCCTATAACCACCTATACCTCTTAATTACCCTCTTTTATTACTTTTCCCGAAAACCAACAGTCAAACCGCTCAAATTCTAAGGACAAATAGTTTTCTTAGCGAATGCCTCTCTACCTGGCTACGACCCTCTCGCTGAGAGGGGGCAAATGTAGTAATCTACTCACAGCCTTCGACCCTCTCAGGCACTCAAAGTCTACTTCGCAGCCTACCCGAATGTATCGAAGCCTATTTAATCCTCAAAACAAGCCTTCCAGAGATCCCCTGAAGATGAAGCTTCGACTTCAAACAAGCCTCGAGGACGAACTAACACATCACAGTAAAAAATCTTCGACCGTATCTGTACATGGTCAAAATATGATAGGACAGGCAGCAAGCTCACCAGGAAAGATGGCGCAATGATTGGCCCTTGTAACTACAGTGACAGGCCCAACCACTGCGTCACAGTGTAAAAGTACAATGACACCTCCCCCAACTGTTACAGTGACAGTACATACATGTTCGGCGCCCATACCCTGCCGGGATATCCTGACAGTACCCATATAATCTGACACATACTTAGTGACTCAGCTTCCTATGATTCTATAAATATGAGAAAAGGGAAGCCAAGGAGGGATTAAAAAAATTCCCCCCAGCCCTGTTGTATTTTACCTTCGACCACCCTATAAAACCCAGTATTCGAGCCTTCGATTACTCATTAGTAATAAAATACATCTTAAAAATCATCATCAGAGGTCGTAGAGTATTACATTCGGGACTCTACGCAAGTAATAATCTATAGATTGTTCATGTTTTAGATTCTTTACTTGCATTCCTTTGATTGAAGATTGATTCAGTGTTGTAAGAGTCAACTTCCCCTCTAAAAGAAGTTAGGCCCCTACAACATCCATTGACAGTTAAATGTTTCAACCTCAGAACAAATGTATCTTACCCTCATATAGTCATTCTTTTTTTGTTAGAATTGGTGCTTATTCATAATGGCCCATTTCCTAAAAAAAGCTCTGCAAGAATCAACTGTGGGCTACTCCATGCAAATAACCATCTCTAACCCAGGATTATGCACAAATAATGTAGTATGATGCACTTCAGCTTCTTCTGTTATAAAAATGTTATCACATTCTTTGGCCAAATCTCTGAACTTATTATCACATCTATTTATATCAGCTTGGGTTGGACAATCATCACCATCAACTGATGAGTGATTTAAGTAATACCTTTCCTCTGCATCTAGACTATTTGGGTTAGTTTCTGCCCATCTATTCCAAGCATCAACTTCATCAACTTCTTCTTCATCATTTGAAGCCTCTCCCCCCAATCCAACATTAGCCTCAGTTTCTACATTAACTGGAGCCTCTCCCCTTAATCCAACTTCAGCCTCTATTTTTACATTAACTGGACCATCTTCCCCTAATCCAACTCCACCCTCAGTTTTAATATTAGGTTTCATCATCACTGAAGTCCATATGTGGCAAATCATCAAGTTTTTCCTCAGGTACTTCATTTGCCCTTAATTCCTTAACTTTTTCAGTGCCCTCTTCCTTACTTTGTAAACTATCGTCTTTTAACTTTGGCTTTGATACAAGGTTTTTTTTTGTTTGAGTCACAACTACCTTTTGTTTACCCTTAGCAATAGTCTCATGTTGAAGTGGATCAAACTGTGTACTTTCATGCCGCAGTGGATCAAACTATGCAGTCTCAACCTCAACCTCAACTTGAGAAGTAGAACATATTGGTGGTCCTTCATCTAGTTCCATCATAACTATATCTGGCTGTTAAATTAAAGGTAGGAACTCAACTTCAATAGGTACTGCATATACAGTGAAATGTACATCCCACATACTATCCACATCACTACAATGCCACATCTTATACAAACTTGTATCATCACAAACATTCACCATCTCACCTGCACACAGTGTCTTCACTACTATCCCAAAACTAGGTGATATAGCTTTCATTTATCCCAACAACATCAGACATTATATACTCTACAGACCTTGATTGTAAAATTGATCCCCATCTATATTTTCAAATATATGTATGTCCCCATCAATGTATAAACGATGTGAATACCCTGTCTCCCCAGGTTCACTATTTACCTCCCCAATGAATAATGACATTTTTTAGGTCATTCTTGTCATTGTAGCATACCCCCAAACACTATATAATTAAGACAAATGTAATGGTAACATACCCAAAACACCTAATTTAAAAGTACCACTTGTAAATGCCCCAATTTTTTTAATATACCCTAATTACAAAAAACCAAAGCACAAATTATATATTGCAAACCACTTTTAAAAAGCATCAATTTTGTAATCCAAACTCTAATTCTTAACACAAATCCTCTAATTTTCAAAATAGAAAAACCAAATCAACAGATATTAGAGAGAAATTTCAAAATTTTACTTATTAAGAAAGAAGAAAGTGAGAGGGAGAGAGAGAGACATATATTGTGATCAAAGGCTTGGCGAGATCATGTATTAGATTGCTGCACTCTTGTTTTCCAAATATTTACAGTTGCAGAAGATTCAAATTTTTCTAAATTTTCTCCCCACGAATAATTTTTTGTTTGATACAGTTTTAGGGAAAAGATGACCAGAAGACAACCGGTTCACCTGTTAGAGTATATCACGTACAACTTGCGTAAGGGTAATTTAGTTGGTTCATGTCAAAATTTGAGTTCAACGAAGGTTGACCTGTGGTCAGAGGAAATTTGGGGACCAAAACTACATATTTAAACAACTTGGGGACTAAAGTCAAATATTCAGTCTGTAGGTGGGACTGTAGTCAAATTTTCCCCAAGAAAAACTCAGCCCAAACCTCCCTAAAGATCAACAACTTTCGAGTATGCTCAAGTTCTATTCAATTCGATCTGTAACTTCATCGATAAATACATTATCCCATTCAAATCCTCGCTAGAGGTTATGGAGAATACCAATTCATTGACACTACGCAAGTATGTTAGCACAATATTATCTTATTTCTGTCTTATATATTTGTGAAAACCTCTAGTCAAATCTAAATCCCATGGCGTAAGAGTGTGAACTCCCCTCTACAACAGTACGCCCCTATATTTGGCGCTGCTTGTGGTATCCCCACCACCTCATTTTTTTTTCCCCGTATACCCATATCTAATGGCCCCTACCCCCCGTTCTACCTCCGCCATTGTCGGTACCTCTGTCGACGGCATCACCGCTCAATAAGCTCTCATCAGGCAACAGTTTGCTCAAGCAGAAGAGCGTCTTACCAACCAAATGTACCTGAAGCATGACGAACGCTGTCAAAAGCTTGAAGCTCAGCGATAGAGCTGTTTGGAGGACAACGACAAACAACATCGCGCCCTCAACGAGCTCCACTACACGGTGCGGGAAATCTAATAGGTGCAAACTCAAGATGCCCGTATGCGTTCCCGCGCATCTGCACTATCACGCGTATCCGTACGCCTACGCCTTGGCCCCTGCCCCTATATCGCAGTTCCTCCTGTCCACCTTGGTGATGAAGGTGCCCCCACTATCATGCCCCCGGGTTTGATACACCTCGGCGTCCCTATTTCCGAGTTTTCCTCTGAGTCTACCTTCTGAACTTCCTGACATCCCCCAAGGTATCCCGCCTGGGAATACCAAGGAGAATATAATGCCTTACACAATCCTAATCCGCGGCCTTACCACCTGCAACCCCAGCGTTCTCTCCCTCGAGCAGCCTATCTCACCCCACAAGTGACCGACAAAAAAATCAATGGCGCCATATGCACCACCGCCAGCCCCACACCGAACTTATGAAGTCGACTTAATAATCTAATATGCCTTAAGCTCCTTGCCATTGAGGTGCCTCCGAACTTCCATACCCCAAAAATCCAAAAATATTGTAGCACAGATCCTCAATCGCATGTCCTTGAGTTCTATAATGTGTTAAATCTACATTCATCAGCAGATTACATCCTTTGTCGAATGTTTTCCACCAGTCTAGCCGATAACCCCCTCAAGTAGTACCATATTCTTCCAAATGGGTCCATTCGAAGCTTCGAACAGCTCTATATTTTGTTCATCTCTCACTTCACCTTTAACAAAGATCACAAAATCCGAGTCGATGCCCTCTTCAACTTTCGAAAGACACCCACCAAAACGCTCGAGAACTTTACTAAGCATTTCCTTGATGAATCATGCAAAGTTGAGAACCACGATTGCGCGAAGGCCGTACTAGCCTACTTCAATGCCCTGCCTAACCACAGCCACGTTAAAAAGTATATCATCCACCAAAAGAGATGTTATCCTTAGTCAATGGGTACACCGATCTCGAACGTCTCCATGAAACTAATTGCCAGGGACAAACCTCCACCACAAAGCAAAATAGACCTCGACAACCAAATACAACCATGGTTACTCCCGTTTACAATGAGGCCGACAACCGCAAATGCGCCCACTTCAACGCTCAATCCTCTGAGCATCACAAAAAGTTTTCCATGCCAGTCCTACCCAAGCTTACCATTCCCCTTTGTACCATTTAATCAATCATACAGGCTAAGCACCACCGAAGTCAAAAAGGTTGAGCCATACTGTCAGAAAAGCAAATATAATTACCATCCCAGAAACAAGTATTAGGGGTTATAATGTTCGATTGAGATGATTCTCAAAGTCGGCCGCTTGCACCAGTATGTTGTCGACCTTCTCGGCTTACTTCGACGGTTCCTACCTCAAGCCCCAGCCTGCCCCAAATGTCGGACCTACTGAAGTACACATCTGAAGCAAACGGAGGCAGGTCGAAGAGTGTTGTAAGCTTACCTACCAGTAAAAACTTCTAGTCCTCCTACTCGAATCAAGCCATCACCCTCGACCTGAAGGTATATCCTTCATCGACTGTGACATCACCAATGTTCATTTCTCTCATTCAGACATTTTAGTCATCATGATTAAAGTCGAGCACCACGTTCTCCACATGATGATCATCGACATTGGCCGTATAGCCGATGTGTTTTTCCTTTAGACAGTCTGAGCTATGCACAAGACCGATCATATCACCCTCGCAAATGTCAAACTAGAAGGTTTTAGCGGCTCTATAGAACTGGCCATCGGCCGACTCAGCCTCCCCATTACCACTGGACCTATAACTCTTCAAACTAGATTATTTGTCATCGATAAGAAGTCAGAATACCTTGGCATTCAAGGCCGCGATTGGCTCCATGCTATGAAGGCCATACCTTCGACTTACCATCAAACATTGCGCTTTACTACCTCATATAGTACATGGGACATGAAAGGCTCCCAGAGGTTAGCTCAACCTTGCAGACACCCCAAAATCGAACTTACACAGAAACTAGTAAAGCCATAACAATCACTGTAACTCTCCCTCCCCAACCCTTCGACCTCGGCCACTGACACACCGCCCATCAAACCTACATAATACATCGAACTTGACGGCCCCGGTCGAGGTATATTTATTGGCAGTTTCTTTGCTGCCGATGAAAAACTTGAACTTACCAGTTTCCTTCGCTCTAACAAGGGTGTCCTCGCCTGGACATTCTATGAGATACCAGGGGTTGACTCCACCTTCGCCTACTATTGACTTGACCTTATCCCCAAATCAGCGGCTGTCAAACAAAGTAATGTACTTTAGCTCCGAGCATTCAAGATGCAGTGAACCTCGAGGTTATAAAGCTCTTAGCTTCTGGATTTATACGATAAGTCAAGTACGTCGATTGGATCTCGAACATCGTTGTGGTCCCTAAGAAAAATGGCAAGATCCGAATCTGTGTCGATTTTACTAATCTCAACTGGCACAAGCCGAAGGATAGTTTTCCACTCACAATCATTTCAGTGCTTCTCGATGCTATCGCTGGCCACGAATGCCTCTCCATGATAGATACGGTCTTGGGTTATAATCAAGTACCCCTTTTCCCTGACGATCAAGTTAAAACCTCTTTTATTACCGAGCAAGGGCTCTACTGTTTTAATGTAATGCCCATCGGGTTCAAAAACACGGATGCCACTTACCAGCGCCTTGTTACTACCATGTTCAAACCCTTACTTGGCAAGTCAATCAAAGTATACATTGATGGCATGCTCTGCAAAAGCCTCCACAAGCATACCCATATATAAGACCTGACTAAAGTTTTTTCCATCCTTCGATCATACCAAATGAAATTAAACCCATACAAATGCCAGTTCGGTGTCTCATCCGAAAAATTCCTTGGCCACCTCATTAGGAAAAGGGGTATCGAGATTGACCCTACCCAAATTCGAGCCTTCGCTGATATGCCTTCTCCCTGAACAAAGAAAAATGTCCAAAAGGTAACAGGTAAAATAGCAACCCTTAATCGTTTAATTTCAAAATCTTCTGATCGCTGCACTTGGTTATTCTTCCTTCTACACGAACAAGGCGTTCATAAAACTAAGCAGAAAAATTCTGACATTAATTGGACACATGAATGCAAACAAACCTTCCTCAAACTTAAGACTTACCTTAGCCAACCGCCAATCACGAGCACCCCGATGGAAGGCAAAATACTTTCTCTCTATCTAATAGTTACTGACGAATCCCTCAGCTCAACACTTATCTGTACAGATGCATGAATAAAAAAACTCGTCAACTTCATTAGCAAAATTCTAACACCAGTCGAAACATGCTATAGAAAACTTGAAAGACTTCTCCTTACCCTCGTCTACACTTCTCGAAAGCTCAAACCATACTTTCAAGCACACTATATACGTGTCATCGCCAGCTACCCCCTTTGCAAATTCCTCGCAAAGAGAGATAAATTCCGATGGGTAAAATAATGGTTTGTCTACATTGGTGAACATGATATCACTTTCGAGAAACAAGTATCCCAAAAAGGACAGGCTATAGCTAATTTCCTTATGAAATTCCCAGTCTAAGACATCGAATGGGAAGAACACCATGATGACTTACCCGAAGATCACCCCGAACATACCAATCCCTGGAGCCCGAACACAGGATTGCATCTCTTCACAAATTGGTCTGCCGGTCTACACGGTTCCGGGATAGACATCATTTTGGTCACACCGTCCAACAACTGAATCGAAAAAGCAATCAAACAAAACTTTAAATATACCAACAACGAGGCCGAGTATGGAGCTTTGATACATGGTGTTGATCTAGCCCTCAAACTTGGAGTCCCCAAACTAACAATTTTTTACTGCACCACATCTTCGTTCCAGAGAAAATCTACCAACGAAACAAGGTGAACAATCGTAGTGCTGAGTATACAACACCTCACGCCAACGTAGGATCGTTTCCCTGAGACATTACAATCACACATTACCCTCAAGGAGATAAAGCACGTTGACACCCTCGCCTATATTGATCCATGCTAGGTCAGTCCGAACCTTGAAAACTCTGTATCGAAGTACTCGAACACCCAAGTATCGACACATAGAAACTTAGTACCATCAATACTGGGGGAGAGAGTCCTGGTCCCGAAGACGGAGTACACATTTCCTTGCATACTCACCATGCCACCCTACCCGTGGAACCGAAAGCAAAACGATCCTTTTAGAAAATTGCGGCTGTACACCATTCTAAATGCCCACTTACACCGCAAGCCTAATAAGTATACCTCCAATATATATTCTCAACCAAAGCTGTAATTACTAAGCTCTATAAAGGAATTATGGGTCCCATACTATCGGCCGATCAATGGCTCTTCGAGCAAATCACAAGGATTGTTTTACACCAAACATGAAGAAACATGCCGTAAATTGCAAAGCACTGTGACAAATGCCAACGTCACGTCCATGACATTCGGAGTCCCTCATAAGACCTCCACTATAGCCAAGTTGCTTGGCACTTCAAGATATGGGCTATTGACCTGGTGGGCCCTTTCCCCAAGGATCAAGCAACAAACAATCTTAGTCGCCCTGATATTTCTAATGGGTCGAGCCGTACTATTATTCAAACTAGAGAAAGAACTAAAAAATTCCTCTGAGAAAATATATCACACTCCGTGCTACCCACATATGATTCGATGCGACCGACGCCGCAGTTCATGGCAGCAGTTTGAACATTCTAAAAAAATCAACATCATCTTCCCCATCTCTAACCGTATTACCAAGGGAATGGACAGGTCAAAGCAATCAACAAACTATAGTCGTGGTGCTTAAGAAATAAAGCCGCGAAAAGGGACCTGGTTAGCATGTACTCTAGGACTTACGTACCATACCAGAAAACGTAGTCTATACTTTTTCTCTTGCCTATGCATCGAAGCAGTCTTACCAACTCAGTTCGAGGTCCCATCACGTGGCCCCGATCTCCTAGATGAAGATAATGAGTTTAAACTCAGATGTAATATACTATAGATCGATAAAAACAGAGAATGATCCTTAGCAAACCTCGGCCATTACTAGATCTCTCTCTAGAAATCATATAATAAGAGGGTTCAGCCGCAAAGTTTTGATATAGGCGATTTGGCATTTTGTCAAGTCACCCCATCCTTAAAGCCAGATAAAGCCGGCAAGCTAGCCGAATCTTGGGAAGGGCCATATGTGGTGTGCGACAAAACGGACAAAGGATTGTATCTATCCCATATAACACAATGCAGCTAATCATATACAATAGGCCACATCCACCATCTCTTACCACTAATGTAACCACCATATAATCAATAAACACTTTTTTTTTCTATATCGTTCATCACCTTATATCTCAATAAACTTCTTGATTTTAGCAAACCTAAGTATCCAGCCAACCCTTTGACCCGACTGATACTTGGGGGCGACCTCAAAGTTTTTCAAAGATCTAATTCAGGCAAAACCCAGGTGGCATGAATAATCAAGAGATTGAACACTCAAGGGTGACATTGGGGCTGACCACGTCTTGCTTCATTCAAGATCCAACCCACAGATAGAAATACTCAGGGGCAACCTCAAAGCTTAATGAACTTCTGGATATGGGCAAACCTAAGTATCCAGTCAACCCTTCTACCTGACTGATACTTGGGGGCGACCTCAAAGTTTTTTAATGTTCCAATTTAGGAAAACCCGGGTGGCATGAATAGTCAAAAGACTGGACACTCACAGGCAACATTGGGGACGACCACATCTTGCTTCATTCAGGATCAAACCCGCGGATAGAAATACCCGGGGCGACCTCGAAGCTAAATGAACTTCTTAATTTGGGCAAACCCAATACCCGACTGATACTTCCGGGCGACCTCGAAGTTTTTCAAAGTTCAAATACGAGCAAGTCTGAGTGGCATGAATAGTCAAAAGACTGGACACTCGGGGGCGACATTGGGGTGGACCACGTCTTACTTCGTTTAAGCCTACGAATAGAAAAACTCGGGGGTGACCTCGAACCTCAATAAACTTCTTGATTTAGGCAAACATAAGTATCCAGTTAACCCTTCGGCCAATATGATACTTGGGGGTGAGTTCGAAGCTTGATCACTCCTCGATTCCGGTAACTCTCGAACCCCATGGATAACACTATCCAGGGGAAACTTGGGAAATTCAATCAGTATAATCATTCATTTAGACAAAGTACCAACATACATTAACCAGTTCAAATCAAATAATAAAGCATTGTTTACACAACCATCACCAAACCAACAAAAAGTTTCTTATAAGCACCGTACATAACAAACTAGATCAAATAAGTTTTTTCCCATATAAAACAAAATCAATCAGGATTACCTGGGTCCTCACAGATAAAGGAATTTTATCAGTATTAGAGTCTTCCCAACAGGCGCGGTTTTTATATTTTCCACACCAGCCACCCGATCGCAGGAATCGTCTCTGTTCCCTCCGCATCTGTTATACCATCAAAGGCAGGATTCTCCAATTCAAGGGGATAGTGTTCGAGGGTTTCGGGATCATAACCCAATCCAGTAATAAATTATTTCAATGTGGAGGTCACGTCCTACTCCTTGAAACCGTGCATGATTATCTCGCAGCTGCACCTCTAGCCCTGCCACCTTCGCCTCAAATACTGCCACCTTCGCATCACACCGCTCAACCACCGCTAGGCTGTCCCTCACTGCATCAGATTACACTTGCAACTTTTCCCGCTCTGCTTTTGCAATGCGGGTGTTCAGTGTCATAATGGTTCCCATCGCGAGCTCTTTTCCATCAACCGACTTATTCAACTTCTTTCTAGATGCCTTTTGAGCCTTCTTAAAATGAGATTATCCAAACATGCATCTGCATAGATCAAAAACACTTTGACCATTTAGTAAAAAATCCAAATCATGTTCAAATATTTCCTATTTACCAATAATACATACCTGATGCCATACCACCTTTGCCCGACAAACTGCTTCTTTTGGGTCAGTGGTGCACAAATGCATCATCGACTCTGCCATCACTTGAATAACATCCTTTTGTTTGGCTGTGAGCTGCCTGGCCTCGGCTGAGTTTGATCCTTCGTCCATCTGCTCATACGTTCTCTTTCGATGTGTCGTCTTCATTAACAAAACATTCCAGTCTTCACCAATAGATTTTTCATTACCCTTTTGGGTCTGCTAAACTACCTATAGAACTGCCTCTTGGGCACTCGAGCCTTACCCCGTTACTTCAGCCAATAAAATAGGAACTCCTCGAAGAGTCCTTGGCACAAAGATCAACTTCCTTGTCAAGCTGTTATAATCTATCTCGCTTACCACTTCGGGAGGGGAAACCTTTTATCTCCTCTTCAAAGGCCCAACTATGGTCAAAGTTTCTTTCAACAAAGAATTTGTCTTCTTCCGCCTCTTTCTCAAAATCTCTAGCTTCAAAAACACTTTGTTCACCCTTTCTTCACTCTCATTGATTAGGTTGTTGATGTAAAACTAAGTATTTTGTAGACCTCTACTAACAAGCTCTGCAACAAACAAATTAAAAGTTAATCTATATCCAAAGTAACACAATAGAAGATACTCGAGCATATGCGTACTTGCTTTGTACAGCCTATTGGTACGGGCAAGCTTTACCTCCCCATCTACATACTCATAATTACCCTTCACTACTACCAAGTTATCTTCCCACCCGTGCCTAGTTGAACTGAGGTTGAATAGCCAATGCTTCTTGGAGTGACAATGAATATCGTACATCCCCACCTTCTTATTCCCCTTCCTCGAATAGAACAACACCGCGTTGAACCACTCGATTAAAGACCTCATTTCGCGTACCAACTCTTTATTCATGCTTTCGATAAACCTCATCATTTTGTAAAAGTTACCATTCATCTGAATGGTGTCACGTCCCAATTATTTAGTACCTCCTTCACCAATATTCAAAGGGGTAGTTGGATCCTGAGTCAAATATGCCCCCTGAAAGTCATTATCCCCTCATCGGGCACTTTCATAAACAGATACTCTGACCATAATGGCACCTGAGTGATCCCCTTCCCCACTAGATCATGTTTGGACATGAATTGATCCAACCTACCCTTCTCCCGGGGTGAGACCTTCCCACATACGTGTCCTCGTCCCCAGTCTCTTCACTACTTCTTGCACTCTCTTCCACCTTCTCCTAATCCCCTTCATCCCCCACATTCTCAGAACGATCGACCCTAGCCTCCTCAACCTCTTTATCCTCTTCCTCCTATTCATCACTCTCCCTAACTACCCGAGTACTACATCGACTCCTCCGCACCAAACTAATATTAGGCGCAACTATCGCCAAAGGCACGTCAATTGAGATTTGCAACTCCTCGACGTTACTACTCCAGTCCCCTCGACCAGAGGTACTCGGTTCATTTATATCAGCATCGTCCTCATCTATCAGTCTCATCCTCGATGCTTCGCGGGTACGCATTATACCTTACAGATGAAGAGGGACAAAATTAGCCCGATATATTTAAGTAGTATGTTTCGAGTTTATATTATACTATCACCTGCCCCTCTATCAATCATCGGACATACCAAAGACTGACTATTCAACTACCATCAATTACCATCAACTTTATCTCCATACCTATTACCACCCATAAATTAACCTTCGAGGGATCTTTCTGTCTGATCCCTTAAACCTCACCACAACTACTCCATTAATGGCAATGCAGCAAGTCTAACTCGTGACCCCAACGCAAGATAAGAGAAGCACAACTAGAAATACAATACAAATGGTTAAAATACATACCTGTCCAGTGGAAATTTTGTACTAATGCAAAATTACAGCAACAATGGAGTCCAACATTCACAGCAATAATGGCATCAAATCTTCACAGCAACAATGGGTTCTCCTCCTTCCTCTCCTCAACAACAATGGTTGGTTCTTGTTTGTTTTTTTTGTTTCTCTGTTTGATTAAAGGTTTCCAGCCACTCCTTTCTCCACTTAAATATAGCCCACTAAACCACCTTGGTTTCCCAAAATGCAATCATAACCATTACCCATCCCACTTCTCTCCATATTTTCAGCTATACGTGTCTTTTTACATAAATACCCCTACTAAATATGCACGTGTATCAGATACACCTTCACATGTTATGGAATTTCCCTTTACCTCTCAAACCCTATACTCCCTTATACATACTATTTTTTCCAAATGCATACTGCCAACAATCTTTGACTACCTATAACCTTCGACGACAAACCCCTGAAAACTGTCATATCTTGCCACATGGACTTCACCTACGTAATGTGGCATACACATCATCCCCATGACTGACATGTCATGATTACTGTCCGCCCCGCACTGCTTAATGCATATTGTCCCATCTGACAACTTTGCCATTATGACTGTCAGATCCATACAGTCGAAACAAAGCCAGCCTCGGCTAATTCATTTATACATCTTCTTAGATTGCTCGAACAATCTCAATACGATCATCCTACTACATATCGCTCCAACTATCTTTCACCCTCGACCATCGCACAATTTCGTCTACTTTCTCAGCAATCTTCGACCACACACCTTTTTATTTGAGATCTTTCGAGTATTTCGATATCAACCATAAGCTTTGTTTTCCCTATAAATTACTATCTGCACCTATGTTACCTTCGATTAAGTTATCTACTTACGTGTACTTCCAAATAAACCTAAACACCTTGATAGTAGTACAAAGTAATATTTTTCCATTTCATTCAACAAAAAAGGAGAGAACAAATCAAACAACAATAACATTTACTATCCTCACCCACAGTCAAGAACCCTCCCTCACCCTACTTACATACGAGGCAGTTCTTCCAGTACCACGGATAACCCTTACCACCATCTTCGAACGCCACCAGCCGCTGCGCCAATGTACACAACGCATAGGAAAGCACCGTCACGCACTGCAGATGCTGCTATAATATCATCCACCAAAAGGTAAATGCCTAAGCTTCCTCCTGCTCCCTGCTGGTCAATTCCTCCCAGTGCACGTTCACCAAGTCTGACAATGGTGCCCCCATGTCCTTGCAGCCAAAGTATATTTGCTTCAACTCCAGATACTTTGCCTTTATACAGGCCTCCTGCTCCTCCATCCTCTCTTGGTAGTGAGTTTTCATGGTGTTTACTAAAGAAGTTGAATAAAAACTTGTTATGGAAGAAGATGAACAGTACTTACTATGATATCACCCTTTAACGCTTATTTATACTGTGTTTATGGAACCATTAATTCCCCATAATCAGCATAGTCCCCATTAATGCCCTTGGAACTCTACACATTCATACCAGTCGACCATTCAGCTTCCCACATATAATAATTTTTCTTAGCACGCGCCATCTACAATAATTTTTGAGGCCCCATCTAAGAGGGGGCGAATGTAGTAGCCTACTCATAGCTTTCCAAGACAAATCAAATACTAGAAGGCTATATCGAAGCCTACCAGAGACTCGAAGCCCAGGGAACCTACAAAATAGCCAAAGGCATATGATCTACCTGAAGCCTTCCGAGACTAACCTAACACTCGAAGGCCACATCAAAGCTTACCGAAGAGCAAAAGCTTGTCATAAGATTCAAAGCCAACGGCAGTCATGAGCATACAGAACACAATACAAGTATCAAGAGGACTTCGACCGTATCAAAGTATGGTCGAAGGCAGACAAACCTGATAGCCAGCTCACCAGACAATACAGTAAAACAAGCCGCCAGACAACTGCAGTGTCAGAACCAACCTCACGTACAGGATAGCTGCCCCAAAAGGTTGTACATATAATGCAACCTTACATGGTAACTTATCCTTTCCAATTTTCTATAAATTGGAGAGGAGAGACATCATGAAGGGGTCAGAAAAACTCAGCCCAAACCTCCTTCAAGATTAACAACCTTCAAGTTTACTGAAGCTATATTCAATTCGAACTGTAACTTCATCCATATATAAATTATCTCATTCAAATCCACGCCAGAGGTCGCGGAGAATACCAATTCATATACTCCACGCAAATATGTTAGCATAATATTCTCTTATTTATGCCTTATATATTTATTAAAACCTCTAGTCGAATCTAAGCCCCATGGTGTAATAGTGTGAACTTCCCTCTATGAGATCACGCCCCTACAGTTGGTGCAACCGAGGAATTTAAAATTCAACTGAGCTTGCCACAAATAGAAAGTATTGTCTAGCTTACTAGTTAATGATGGGTTTAACATTAACTGGTCATGATTAAGTATATAATATGGCACGACAAATTTGATGAACTGAAAACATATTGTATGCTTAAATTATACGTCATTTGATGAACTAAAAGCCTATTATATGATAATCGCTAATTATCCATACCAAATAACTAAAACTTCTCGCGACACAAACATTCTTAATTAAGTACACAAATATTAAGATAACTCCACGTCTCGTTGTAAACCATAAACTATTATTTTAAACCTTGGGGTGTTTTCATGCTTTTCCTGGGTCTTTGATAAAATATTTCAAGTTATTTTTATCACAAAAATTAAAACCAATTTGAAATTTAAATGAGAAGAAAAAGTAACCTAATTTCAAAAACTCTAAGATAAATTTGAAACATACTGAAGATGATGGGACCATTGAAATCTGAAGGATGGAGTCCAATTCGATGGTGGTGATAAAGAGATATGATTGCTATTTTATTTATTTTGTGTGTGTGTGGTGGGGGGGGGGGGGGGGATATGGGTGTAACACACCTGATAAAGCCAAATCCTTGGATTTTCAATTAAAGGATGCTATTTGTGATCCCTTGATTTTAAATCCCTTGAAAATTAAAATCAATTTGATGGAGCCCAAACACAAATGATTGAACTGAAATCCCCAAATTTTCAAAAAAGATTAGATATTTACTCTAATCTTCACTTCAACCTGAGTGAAAAGTTAAGCAAATGTAAATCCATGTGAAAGATGGGAGACATTAGAGAGAAAATAGGAGAGTAGGTTAGGAATTGTAGACATGTTAGGCATTTTGATTAAAAAGCAATGCCCAATTTATTAACTTATGAACAAACAATCGCAATCCCGTATTTTTTTTTTCTAAGAAAAACATATACTAGTAATCCGGTGATAGGAGAGGAAAGCGACCGCGAGATGAGTAATGACGGAGAGAGATGGAAAGCTTTGTTTGGGAGAGAAAGATGGGGAAGAGATGATGAAGAAGAATTAAGGAGATGGGTAAAGATTATGGGGAAGGAGAGAGAGAGAGAGAAAAGAAGAAGAAGAAGAAGAAGAAGAGAGGAAAAGAGAAGAAATTAGAGGGAGGAAAGCAAGATATATGTGAAGAAGAAGAAGGCATGTCAAGTTTTGTTACATCTTTAGTTTTTATTGTGCCTAGTGTAAACACTCCCTTCAGTTGTTTGATTAATTAAACATAGGTTGCAAGGTTCGCCAAAATCGGTAAATTATGGAATATGGAAGGACCCAAGGTGCTAAAATATGTGAGCCCAAATTTAAAATCGGTAAATTATCAAAAGTATTAATTTAGTACATTGCATGGAAATTTCTTAAATATCATTTTAGCATTACAGCAATACAATAGAGTGGAGTGCCTTCGACACTAACATAGCGATTGTCTATCACCAACATTAACATCACAACAACGCAAAAAATAGGCAAAATATTTTAGTAAGTTTCAAGAATATAAAACCACACCCTACACGAAGAAACTTGAAATATCAAATATCAACATCTATTTTTGCGTTCATCACTTCTAGCAATGAAGTTATATATCCATAACTAAGAAGGAAAATACTGCATATCAAGGAAAATTATATGGAAGCCTTAAGCATTTCACCATTACATGGAAAATAAATCCCTTACTACATATCAATGATGTAATGATCTCAACTTTAGTCAATGATTAGAACTCGAACTCCAACAAATGTAAGCGTATCAAGTGAAGAAAGTAAAATTGTATTTTTACTATTCACTACACCAAAAATAGAAATAAATGATAGCACTGGCAGTCATTTTTTATGAAATGCGATGGCAATTGTTATCGTTTGTGCAGTCGTTTTCGACCTTTTCGTATTTTTTAACGTCTAATTAGTTAGTCGTTTCCATTTGAAAAAAACAACATCAACTGCAGTCGCAAAAAAATGACTGAAACTGTAGTAGCTTTTTAATAAAATTTGGCTGGTGATTATGGCTTGCAACAAACCAGGTCCGTTGTTTATGAAAGTACACAAAACAACTAAACAAATACAGCCACTTAAGCCATCGTACTTTCCTTTTTAACGTTCATAAAACAAAATATAGAATTAAATAATAAATTGAAACGCAGAAAAGAACACAGACTAGAAAAGCAGCAATATATTTCTTTATATAATAATAAAATTTCAAACATTACATTCTCTTAATCACAACATTGTAAGTATTGGTTATGAAATAGAATTTCAAAATTTGTAGCCTTCTTATTCATGAAAAGCATATTCAACAAGGTCTTTTCCATCATCTCCAAAGCTTCAGTTGGGACACACTCCGTAGATACGAATACTATTACTCCACGTTTCATTAGTACAATCAGCAGTTGTTCAATTTCCAACAAACAAACACTCTTAATGTGAGGGGTAGGAGGTATCATGTCAGTTACACACTTTTCATTTTATAGCACCATTTTATATTTTACTACCTACAGATATAATGCACAAATAATTGTCTAGGGGAACAAACAACAGACATGAAATGTACATGGAATGTAGATGTAAATCTAAATTGTGAACTTTACATAAAGGACCATGGAAAGGCCAAAGCTACCCTGAGTTGTTGCGACCTTTTTTTGTGTGGATCATCAAGCCATTGCAGGTATAGATTCCTACAACTTGAAGCTTTTTCACATGTAGTTTACTGCATTACACCAACTTCAACACACCAACATTATACTTCAACCTACATTACTGCCACATCCACCATAACTCAATGCAATCATAATTAAAATAACAGAAATGGAAGATTACTTATTCTATCCACAAATACTTCAATGCTACCTGCTGCTGCTAGAATGGGCAAATAATCTCATAGATGGAATCCAGAATTCCCATAGAAATGTTAATAATAAACCCTTCTACCGACATTAAAACAGCCCATTAAATGCAAATGGATGGCAACACTAACGGATCATCCCATAATGCCAAAGATGGTTAGCTGGGAAGAGGGGCTGATTAGAGATGATAAACCAATAAAAAACAAATAAAGACAAAAAAGAAAAAGAAAAAAACCAGAAGAAACATAATCTTTAAACGATACTTGAGTGGTTTTACCAGTCCCAGTTTCTCCAACCAAGATCCAAGTCAGGTTCGCTTTCAAGATGTGCAAAAACTTCTCCTTTTACAACCAAATGAACCCAAATGTTTTCCACTTTTCCAAAATCTCATAGTACCTCTGCGAGTACGGACGCCCATTCCATCTGTCATGAGTCAAGCTTATGCTGCTATGAGCTCAAAATTCCCTGGATTCTCATCTCCTGGTACAGATTCTCCGGAGTCAAACCAAACTAAATGCCAAACTTCTGAATTTTCTGCGCCTTACAATTTTCACATGCTCATATGAGATGCTATCAATAGAAACTAACAAGCAACATGAACGCTTTAAAAAAATAACAAGAACATGAAGAATAGATTAGGGTAGAGCAACAATGTTCAATCCTTCCGTCATGCTGTGAAGAAAGAGTACAATTATCTAGAAACATAATTAGTACAACTAGCAACAGTAATCCATTTCAAATAGTTATCGCTAGAAATAATGATATTATACAAATTCTTGTGTTTGATTTCACAGTTGCACTACGGCCTAACACAAAGTAATGAAGGTGAACTATATGGTGCGGTCTTGGGCTTGAGAACCTGCAAAAAACACAAATCGTTCGATCCCATTGATTGTGGAAATTGACTCCTTGATGCTAACTAATTGATACAACAAGAAAGGCTTTATTTCACCAAAGTATAGTTGGGTATGGGATGAGATACTACAACTAAGGCAATAGATGTCTATTTTGCTAGCAAATTTTCAGGGAAGGAAATGGGACTGCAGACAGTCTAGTCTAGCCAAGCCAGGCATTGACCAAATCACTCAAATTTTTGGACCATGGTCAGCCTACACAGAAGCACAAGGGCAGCTCTAATAGATAAAATGTGTGTTGTTATATTCATGACATAAATGATTTGTGTATTCAAACTGGGGGCAAGGCTACCTTTCCACCCCTTTGCCAAAAGATTTAGATTATATTTAGAAAAGGGACCAAGAATCAAAAGGAAAGGCAGGCTACAAACTAGCCCCACAAGAAACAACAAAAAGAGCTTAAAAAGGAAGATTATAAGATTTATCTATACTTGATGATTTATACTAAACCCCAGACTAATAACTCATCTTGAAAACTATTTGTCCCATTATTATCAACATGCCTAAACAACCCTAAAACGTAAAGGCTTCTTCATCTCAAGAGACAACTTCAGGCACTCAGACAAGTCAACACAATTTCCTAAAAGGACCCATTTAAAGATTTGGAGCAAGTTAGCTAAGCAGTGTTGTCAACAACCCCATTGCTTTTCCAGAAAAATATTTCTATTGTCTAAAAAAGAGCCAACCTCAATTCAGACCCCGTAATGGTCACATCCTCCCCATGAATCGCTCCGTTGAGAACTCGTTTAAGTTCGACTAAAGATTCTCGCTGTGGGTTATTTCCTACATTTTCACCATTGTGGATAGAACTGTTGGGACAATGTTCTTTCCAACATGGACATCGTGAGGTTGTACCCATGAGAAGAGCAGACCTTGTGGGTGTACCCGGAGGGTTTCTTTTACAATCGATTTTAGGTATGGGATGTTAGGAACAGGGTCGGTGCTAGCATTTAGGTGGCCAAAAGCAAACTTCAAAAGTTGGCCCCATAAAGGAAAAATAAAGTACCAAAATTTCAATATTGTTATTGTGAAATTACAAAATGTTGGTAAATAGTAAAGATGTACATATTTGTAATATGAAGTCTTAAAATGATAATTCTTTTTGACAGCCTTTATGTAGGAGTCTAGAAATACATCCAGGAACATATCAAATATATGGGAAATGTTGAGAAATATAATGAGAATAATTTGGAAAAACATATATACAAAAAGAATAGCTATGAGATATTCTAGGGTTAAAATCATCCAGGAGAAAGAATATAGGAAAGCTAAAGATACTGATTGAACTTGACAGACTTGATTTGAGACTACAACTCAGGGAAATATGTTGAGTATATTTTAATCAGGAAAAATCAAAGAGTGTCTATACTTATCCAATATCGCTTATAATTGCTTGTTAAGAAATAGTTTCCATAATATTAGGCCTGCTATAACTCTTGTGAAACCCTTTTTAAATGTAAGCTTTAACCTAAAAGCAACAACTTTTGAGGATTTACCTTAACACCAGCCCTGGCTTGGTAGGTCAGAGAGACCAGAATTGGAAGATGATCATTATAATTAAAAAACCCAAGCAAGTCATACTCCTCACTCACCAACTCTTCATGCAAAACCTTATTGTCAAAATCACCAACCCCATTAATCCCATTGTTAAAATCATAACAACTCCCAAATACAGTCATCTTTATCACATTGTTCAAGGACCCAAAATGCAAAACCCTCTTTTTTTTTTATCTCACAAACACTCTCCATTAAAATTCTAATCTCATTTACCATTTTTCCCTCTATTTTGCTCCAAAAATGGTGCAACAACAACCGTTCTCCTTGGATTGAACAATTGGGTAAATGAGGTTCTTCTCAAATTCCTCCAGTACTCACTAACCGGAGCAAACCCCATTGCTCTATCAAACAATAGCTCATAAGCAGATTCCTTTACCGGCCAATCAACAAAAACCATGCTGTTTAACATTTTGTTAGCCGACACCGGGTGACTCGACATAACAAAATGAGTTAGCTCAACATAGAACGCCATTATATTTTCGCTATGAAAGCTTCGAGCGAACATAATTATCGTACCATCAAAATACAAGAAAGCAAAGCAACTTATTCTATAAATCTCACAAAACATTTATCATACCATCAAATTACAACAAAATACCAATTAGCAATAAGCATAGGATGTATCATATTATCAGAATACAAAAATAGATACTTGTTACAAAAGAACAATTCAACAAATTAGACAGATGAAAAAATCTCACCGCAATTTGAATTCCCAAATCAATTCCAACACCCGAATCTTCCAGCTATCCTGAGAAAATAAGTCCGTTGAAGAAATCATATGTCCTACTCAATACTAGTTGTTCTTCGAAGATCTTACCTAAATCAACAATTTAGTAAAAGACCTTAAAAAGAAAAAGAAAAAAAAAGACATAAAGAGAAGGCAGAGAGATCAAACCTGATACTGTGTGAAAATATATTGTAATAACCAATTTATAGAATGAGTGTTCCGAGAACAGTTGCAAACAAGTATTGAAACAACAAATCAATAGATACATCAGTCAACCAATAATTTGGTGTACTAGAATATCACCTGATATATTCGCTGGTCCTGGTTCAAATTCATCATCAAGTAGGGGAGGATCTATCGTTTTAGAGTAGGAGGGGTTGTAGTTATATCGGGGGTTTGGGGGTAGAGCCCCCGAAAAAAAAATTGTGGGTGTCAAACAAAATCGGAGAGAGAGATTGCAATTGCAATTATGATTCATTGATTTACAAGAGAGAGAAAAAGAGCGAGGTACCTCATATATGGAGAAAGGGTGAGAGTTAAAAAATTTCTTTTCTTCTATGTTATGTTATAGAGAGAAAGAAAGGGCAGGAACCAGGAAGGATAGGAAGGGCTGGGTCGGGCTGTGGGCTAGGCTTTTGGTTGTTATGTATAATGTTTTTGTTTTTTGTTTTTTGTTTTTTGTTTTTAATTGCTATATATAAGCCATTTTTTGGCAAAAATCAAGGGGGGCACTAGCCCCCCTTTCTAAGCCTATAAATCTGCCCTTGTCTTCAAGCCTTTTTGATCCTCGCTTGCCCATATCATCATGCCCACACATAAGAGTCTAGCAAAAGGTGGGAACAAATTGTTAGTGTTAAGCTCAACAATATAACCACAAAAAAGCTAAATGTTCAATGTATAGCAAATCTAAAAAACCCAATAGACAAACTGCATATTTTTAGGTAAAGTAAGAGTAGAGCAGACAAACATGAACTGTAAGGGAAGCACGAATTGATATTTAAGTCAGTGCCATAGTCAGATAAGCCGCGATCAAAGAACCTAAGCATACAAACGAGACTTGCTTAATCAATTTAAGTAAATGATACAAGAAAAACAATAATATCTTTTCAACAATGTCCATTATCATTCCTTTGACTTCAAAACCTGCGATGTCACCTTGACAATCTTATTGATCTCCATGGATGATCTACATAATATTGTATATGTTCTTCTAGCATTGATCTAAAGAATCAATATATCGCAATAACTCAACGCCAAAAGGAAGGAGTTAAAAACAAAGGATTGATAAAGAGTAGAAAAAATTGTACCAAAATTTTTGGTTCTTAGCTACATCAGTTGCAACTTTTCCTCCTCTGTACCACTTGGAATAATATATCATTCGGTCCAGAAAGGCAATGAGAATTCATCGCCGACCACAATTCAACTATGACTATTAGGCCACAATTAAAAATGACAATTTCATAAATGAGTGTTACAAGTAGATAAAACACATTTCATCGAAGCACCATATAATCGTAATCATGCAAGTATATACCAACAATATATATAACATACAATATCAATTCAATTACATATCCAACTTCACCGAAATTTGCATAATCATCAAACTTTGCATAATTTTCCATTAAGAAAATTAACTAATAACTACTAATCAAAGTATAAGTCCATAGTAAGAATGCATGCATCGTTGTCAGAAAGAAAATTAATATTCAATACCTAAATAGACATTTGACGATTAATCGTCAAATTGTAGTAACCACTTGGGCCAAACAACATAGCCTCCAACTTAGACCTTTCCAAGGGTGTCCACATACCCATTAGGCTTGTTCAATGGACAAGTAGGACTCAAAATTTGAGATAATAAAATTTTAAAAAACCCGTCTCCCAACGTAGCTCCATGGATAAGATTTAAAGGATCGACATAAACAACCTCACCATGAGCAACTCCAGTCGTAATTACACCATTCAAAGTACATTTTTTGCTGAGGTGAGGGTTGTGTGGCTGCAAATAAGGTTACACAAATTCACTTATTTTAACAATAACTAATATTGGGTACTGTACAGTTTTGTCCTTCTTAGTGTGTACTTTAATAAAGCAATCAGATCTCGGCACCAGGGCTTCAAACTTCAATTTCTTCTCTTGGGCATAAGCATGTAATAATTCATAAGTTAGATGCTTGAAAATTAGTAGATAAACTAACAAGTCAGGTCAAAGTAGATTGGAGCAAATAAATTGACAACTGAGGTCGAAGTAATTAAATAAAGCAACTAACCAAAGGAATTAGAAATTTAAACCAGCAACTTAGAAGAGATTATTCTAAAACTATTTTTTCAACTAACTCATTGACAAAACATACAAACATTTTGGTTTTTAATGGAAAAACAACCATCATATGTCCGAAATTTTAATTATTCTTTAGGCACTAAAGGAGGTGTTTCAGGCTAATCTCCGACCCATAAAATTATCATGCATGAAATACATGGCATCATTCAAGGTGTGAAGCTACTACTTAGGGCATTAGAAAAATCAGATTAAACACTAACTTTGTGAATGATGTATAACATTAAAGAACTTGTAACTCCCCAATTAGGCTGCAAGAAGTTTGTTAAAGGCCATACATTTGACATACACAAGTATACAAATGATTTATGTTTACTTTATCTTGAGCACAATCTTCATCAAAACTTTCACAAGAATAAAAAATACATTTGGAAGCCTAACACTAAAGGCCATCTAAGTGTTAAGTCTGCATATGAAGAATATAGATGGAAGCTCCCACAGGTTTGGTGGTACTCGCTTGTTTAAAAGTCTCTTATATATACTGCTTAAGCATTCAAATTTTACAATCAGACTTGTGCATAAAGCATCCCTACAGTACGTTGCAATTGTTGATGGGTTAGCTAAATCAATAAAGCTAGGCCGACAGAATGTGTGTATAGCATCAGACTCATAATTCTAGATCTACTGCAGCCTTATGGGGTCTATCTCTTAAGCTTAAATAAAAGTAGGACAAACCAGTACTTGGTTACCACTTGGAGAAGGCATTATTGCTCTCAACATAAATGGCATCAATTATGATAGAGGATGTTAGGGGTTAACAGTCCTACAGGTTGTAATTCTTTCAATTCTTTTATATAAACTTTGGTTCGTGGTCCTTTCCCTAAGCTCATGCTTGTGTAATAAAAATGAAACAAGCAATTTTCCCAATTGCCAACTAACTTTCAAAAATTAAAATAACAACTCACAATGCCATGTTGAATAACAGCCATGTTGTTTCTACCTACACACGGAGGTGCCACCAGATTCTTCTGATTGACACTATTCTGCTTACTTTTAGCCTAAAATAAAATATTTATTAACAACCAACTAGTTAGATGACCATTCTTATAAATTGTTCTATTATCTATATAGGACAAACCAGGAATATAACAAAATTGCAATAGTCTATAAACTTATGCCAATCGTCAATATTAAGAAATTCAAGGACGATACCAGCTTTTACCATTGTAGGATTTTTACCCTTCACATACTTCGTATACAAATCACTCTTAAAATTACTCCAAATTGCTACAATCTTATCTCTTATGTACTTATGAGAGGCATCCGACATATCAAAACCCCCCTAAAAAGATAACAAAAACAAACAATCTCAATAAAGTATATAATAAAGCATGAAAATTCATTCAATGCGAAGTATAGATAAATAAATTGGATCTTTACTACCAAATGTTTCATTATATTTTTTATGTTATCACGTGGCATAGCCTTAATGTCAGCGTAGACGATTGGGATGTGCGTACGAGTTGGAATGCCAAGAGTTATAATCAAATCATGATGATTTTGATTTCCCTTGTTTTGCTGGCCCAAATAATTTGTGCTTACAATTTTTTTCCCCATTGGGTAACATAGCTGGACCGCGAGAACGACCCCTTTTCCTACCCATAACTGGAGGAGAGAACTTCGAGTCTTCTAAATTAAGAATGATACTTTTCTTTCCTACAAAAATTATTTTAATTACATATAGTGATCATTAAAAACTTCTAATAACTTAAAATTAAATTACCTTCACCTCCAGTTGCCATCATATCACTCTCGTGCATGCCTCGATCTTCCATTAATCTATACAGAACCCGAGGGCAGAGATAGCAGAAAAATCAATAAAAAATACATTTTAAACTAACAAAATTAAACAAGAAAGATGAACTAAATCGTAAAACAAGTCTTGCAATTTGCAAGGTAAGAGTTCGAACTAAGGAAAAAAACTATTTTAGCACAGTCTACGACCATAAAAAAAAAGCCCTTCAAAGTTATGTATGTACCCATGTTCAACGATTTCGAATACTACATATACCTATATGCTATCTTATCGTAAACATCAAAGCAGACAAATGTAACAAATAAAACAAGCAGGAAAGTACTCAGATTGGTCTTAATAACATCATTTTCACCATTAATCATTCAGGGTGACATATAATCATTTAGAAAACCATATACATTACTCAATTGTTAATGTTAAGAAAGAAATTAAACTTTACAATTATGAAACTAGATTATCTCAATGACCATGGATTCAACAAGAAAGGAATCATTTTTTTTAACATTATCAATTACTTGTGGTCGTCTTCAGTACTCCAAGGAATCCTTCATTTTCCCTTTCTAGTCTCCCCGTCTTTGAACACCCAATTAAAATCAGATTGTGAAGCTAAATCTGAGAGATTGGAAACCTAAGAAAACATAAATAAAGAGAGAAGGAGAAGTTATAGGCTAAGAGATAAGGAGAGCTTGAAGGGTGAGAGAGAAGGAATTTCGTCACCAATTTTAAAGTATATAAAAAAAACCCGTGTGAAAAAATAAAGAGATTCGATGGATTTTTAACGCAAAACTAAGGCGGGAAGGGGATCGTGACTTCATTCTAGTTGATTAGAGAGAGGATTAGTAGGAGACATGATAAAGAAAGAGATCGTGAACAGGGACAGAGGGCTGTAAAAAAAATTGCGATTTGATCTTTTGAATTAACGACATGTAACAAAGACGACGGGCATCCGTCCAATAATCGAAGCCAACATACAATTTACGATGCATTCGGCCTGTCCTTATTTTATTATAAAGTATTAATTAAAAAAGAAAATAAATATATGAATTAGCGACACTGGTATTAAGTTTAATGACGTTCTAGTAACATCGCTAACTGGTGACAAAGTATTGTTATTACTAAATGGTAAGAAGTTCTATTGGTGAAAGTACTTTTTTTTTTGTGGGTGTTGATCAGAAATATACAAAACAATGATTGGCAAAGCGATTAATGAAGGAGGCTCTATGCAGGATACATAGCACCCCATTCACGGAGACCATTAGGAAATATGTACCTTGGCAGAGCTATTCTAGGCCAAAGATATAGGCCTTCACCGGGAGCCAAGACCCAGACAACCACATCTCAAAGTTCTAGTATAGCATTGACCTGCAATACCAGACAGACGAGCACTTGTGTTAACCATTCCCCTCAACCATGTCAGATAGGGCCCTTATCTGATTTCAATGTCTTGAACCTAACTCAATATCCACATTTGAACAGCTCTCTATGGCGTTCATGAAAACAATACCTATACAACCAGCAATCCAAGAAGCAACAAGTAAAACTATTTTTTCTAAAGAAGTAAGTCGGAGAAACCCTCGATTCCTTCTTGACAAGGTTGAAGAATGAGCCAACACTTATTAAAAGGAATATATGCCCAGACAACTTGCTTAGTATTCATGGGCACCTGCCTACCCAGTTCAAAGCTATGCGAAGCTTTACATATGAAATGACTAGAAACACTGGAAAATCTATATGAAAAGGTCCAAAAATACCAAAATATAAAAGTAGATAATTGCGCATCCGCCGCTTAAATAATTACTTTTCTCAGTAGTGCCACTGAAGAACCAGTACCCACCAAATAAGTACAGGGGTACGTAGTAGTCTATGAGATGATCCTGGGAAACATCAATGGGACACAATCATATAGTGCCATCTCCAACTCTATGAGGCAGTGTTACCGACTAAGCAAGAGTCAGAGAATAGCTCACGGGGTTATGACAATTTCGAAGACACACCACGGGCAAGCCCTCTACTTCATAGACAATGATATGGGGTTGGTACCCCATTCACGTGATGACGCCTTAGTAATTTTGATTATGATTGGAGGGGTCTTGATTAAACGAATGTTGGCCAACTCAGGAAGTGGAATAAACATCCTCTATTACGATGCTCTAAAAAATATGAACATGCAAGATTACATGACACCCCCCAAGACTGAAATATCAGGCTTCAACAGGTCTACTGAATGAATAGTAGGGGAACTCATCACTCAGGTTCAAGTCAGACCCATCGTAATATCAATAACCTTTGTCAACGTCAACAACCCCTCGGTCCACTATAACGACATCCTCTCAGATGGGAATGGATTTATGCAATGAGGGCAGTACCATCTTCCTACCACCAGGTAATGCATTTCCTAACATAATTTAGAACGTTCCAAATACAAGGCTACCAGGTCGCCACTCATATATGTTTCACCACCTCTTTAAAAAACTTTGTCGCCTTTGAGAATTTAAGAAAGAAGAGGAAAAGTTTAAAAATTGGGGAATAGCAGTGAACAGGGAACGAGCCCATGGCGATGGACTCATTCCCCATTTTTACCCACCCAAGAATATGCAAATTGATATAGAATATACCTCTGACCAAAGTGATGTAACTATAAACACGTATAGCAGAGAATGGACACCGCCTTTTATAGAGCCGATCAATAAGATTAACCACGATAGCCCTACGAGAACTACGTATATTGGCTCACTGTTGAAAAGAGAAGAACGCTCGAACCTTATAACCTTCCTCCAACGATACATGGATGTCTTCACCAGGTCATTCCATGAAATGTTGGGCATCGATCCTGGCATTGCCTATCACCACTTGTACATTATCACGAAGACAACACCCATTAATCAAAACCCAAGACGAGTATCCCCAAGACTTCGAGCAAAAATAAATGCCGAGATCCAAAAATTACTCAAAACAGGATTTATCAGACCCGTAAATTATTCAAGATGGGTAGCAGATGTGCTGCCTATCCCGAAGTAGAATAGCAAAACATGAGTTTAGATCGATTTAACCGACCTAAACAATAACTATCCAAAAGATAGTTTCCCTATGCCCCTCATAATAAGAGTAGTGGACTTCACCGCAAGCCATGAGAGAATGTCATTTATGGATAGTTACTCAGGGTATAACCAAATACTTCTAGCTATCGAGGACCAAGAATGCACTTCCTTCACCACAGAGTAGAGTTTAAATTGTTATATCGTAATGCCCTACGGCCTGAAGAATATAGAATCTACATACCAGCGACTGGTCACGAATATGTTTGAAGAATAGTTTGGTAAAATAGTGGAAGTCTACATCGATGAGATGCTCATTAAAAGAAAGTTACATAACGACCATCTAGCCAATCTCGAGATCTTGTTCACCAAACTGAGGCACTACAAAATGTGACTCAATCTTGAGAAGTGCAGCTTTGGCATTTCTTCGAGGAAGTTCCTGGTGAACTTAGTTATTCAATGAAAAATAGAGGATAACCCCGACAAGATCTGGGCCTTAACATGTATGCCATCACCTCGAGCACTAAAGTAGGTTCAGATTCTCGCTGGAAAAATTGCCGCACTCAGACGCTTCATTTATAAAGCCTCACGTAAATGTCAACAACTGTTTTAGTGTCTCTAGGATAATAAGAAATGCCGATAAATAGAGAAATGCGGGGCTGCTTTCCATAACATGTTACGATACTTGGCCATACCAAAGGAACAAGAGCTCCTCAACTTGTACTTGGGCAACATGGAAGAATTAATAAGCGTAGTCCTCATCCCAATAGACATCAAAACAAAAAAGCCAGTGTACTTCATCAGTAAGACCTTCTTGGGGGTAGAATTACTATATTCTACTATACTTCCAAGCCCACAAAATCAGGGTTATAACCACTCAGCCCTACGGGAGGTTTTAACAAAAAAAGATAAGGCTCATCGAATAACAAAATGGGTAATCACTCTAGCAGAGTTTGACATTCAATTTGGGCCATGAGCAGCCATTAAGGGACATGTCATGGTAGATCTCTTGGCTAACCTCCCCATTAACGATAAAAATTGGATCAACGAGAACGATAATGACTAAGTCGCTCCTTTCGAAAATAGTGATGCACCATATTCAAAGGGGTGGTGACTCTACACGGATGGATCAATTAGTATGGGCGGTTCTGGCCTAGGGACCATCCTAGTAACTCCTACCGATGATAAGATGGAAAAGGCTGTACAAGTCCACTTTCTACTAAGCAACAATGAAGCAGAATACTAAGCACTATTGTGTCAAGCCGATTCAGCGTTGGCAGCGTGTGTAAGAAATTTCCATCTTTACCGACTCGAAGTTAGTTATTACCTAGCATAACGGGATGTTCCAGGTAAGGGATAAATGGCCGAGTAAATAGGGATGTTAAAACAGCGAATGAGAAAATTTAAGAAGGCTAACCTCAAGTACATTCAGCAGGCGAGAACACGAATTCTGACGCCCTCGTTTATTAAGCTTGAATTATTGGCGACCGGCTAAAAGTCATCCAGGTCAAAGTGCTTGACCAACCAAGCGTACTAGAATATATAACAACAATAATACAATCCGACAGTAGAGCTGCTAAAAAAAGGCTGATTTGTGACGACCACTACTTGATTTCCTAGGAGAGCTCCACATCCTCCTAGCAGAGAGGTCAACCACCGAAAGTATCCAAAATAGAGCAAAGAAATATATAGTGATAAACAATGAGCTCTACCGAAGGAGTGTTTATGCCTTCCACCTCACATATATTGTCAGAAAATGTATGATGACTGTCATCGAAGAAATTCATAAGGGAGTGTGTAGGGCACATACTACGGGTAGATCTAAGGTCGAACGGGCAAGGAATTTATTGGCCACCGATGAGACAAGACTTCATAGAGTACGCCAAAAATTAGGACAAATGTTTGTTCCACAGACATCTTATCTACACCTCTACTGTAGACCTCAATACAGTCTCAAGGCCTTGACCATTTGCAAAATGGGGACTGGACATAGTTAAAGTACTCCCCATGTCAAGACGGAGACGTAAATGGTTGATGGTCACTACAGACTAATTCACCAAGTGGGTTGAGGCTATAACACTTACTCACATAAGAGAAGAAGAGGTAATCAACTTCTTATAGAAATACATCATCACAAGGTTCAGCGTTCCAACAGTATTTATGATTGACATCGAAACACAGTTTATAGGCAAAAAGGTCGCTGAGTTCATACAACTTTGCAACATCAAAATATTGTCATCAAGTCCAAGGTACCTCCAAGGGAATAGATAGGCCGAGACAACCAACAAAATGATAATTGACAGTATCAGTAAAAGGTTGGACGCTGCTAAAGGGCTATGCATGGACTGTCTTCTCATCAAAACCCTTGATTTAATTGATGAAACAAGATAGGAAAGTTCCTTCTGAATGCTCATGTACTATGAGACATTGGAAATTTCTTTTAATAAGCAAGTCTACCCACGAGAGTTCCAAGAGTGGGAGTACGTGATGAAGAAAGTCTTCCTCATAGCACAAAACCATAATTAGGGCAAACTCTAACCAAATTGGGAGGGCCCGTACCTCATCTTACGAGTCATGGGTGGATACTCCTACTACTTAATGAACAATGACGAGGAAGAGCTTAAGTCTCCCTGGAGCGCCATGAACCTCTGAAGATGGAATCACTGGCATACCCATTCTTGTACAAATTTAGTAATAAGAGTTTAAATACTAGTTTGATTGACCTAAACACTGTTGAGTACTGAAAGCATTTTTGAAATAAAATGCCCTCCCAAATATTGGAGTCATTTTTTGAAGTAAAAATGACTTCCCCATCTTCAAAAATGCCGTCCAAAATATTAAAGTCGTTTCTTGAAGTAAAACCGACTTTCCTATACTTGCAGCGTTTTTGAAGTAAAATGTCTTTCTAAATATTAGAGTCATTTTTTGAAGTAAAAACGACTTCCCCATACTAGAGTCAGTTTTGAAGTAAAACGCCTCCCAAATACTGGAGTCATTTTATAAAGTAAAAATAACTTCCCCATACTGGGGGCGCTCTTGAAGATAAATGCCCTCCCACATACTAGAGTCGTTTTTTGGAGTAAAAACGACCTCCACTTTACTACTGAAGGCATTATTGAATAGTTATAATATTATAGTGCCATGAAAATAATTGCAGCGATAGTACAGAGCGAGAGCCAAAAGTTATTTATTCAGCGAAGTCATATTCATCACTATTACAAGCCAATATAGGCAAGATACCCAGGACAGCCACATTTATTCGAAAGTGCTTTGTAGTCCTTGCCGCGGTAATACTAATCGTGCAGCCTTAGCTTCTCCGATGCCATTATTTCCAGCTTAAATCTACGGGAGATGGAGTCCAGCAATACGTTACGAAACAAAACATATAGGTTCCACCCCTCCTATGCCTCCTCCCGCTCGTATTTAGGAATGACCTCGAACACAGGGCGCTGTCAAAATTTAGGAACCTCGGTCAAACCCTCGGTCTCAAAGAGAGAATGTGGTCCACTTGTTAACAATCGGTGTGATCAACACCTCTATTTCTTCATTATAGGATTATGATTAGGTCATCATCGTCTTTCGCGGTATAGCAGAAGGTTGCAAGCAAGAAACTTGTACCATGGGAAATATAGGCCAGCCCCTTTTATAGAAATAGCATTTAATGGCCATAATGAATATGGTACCACAAAATAAGCACCATCAATTTAATTTTCAAACAGCAGGACTTGGCCAAGTCATCCCAGCTCCTTCCCTAGGTGCAACAGCACCAACCTTATATCCTTCAGTCGTAGTAATGAATGAGATCAAAAGTCCAACGAAGACTAGTAAAAGAGTTGGTGGGAACTTTACCCATCCACGTCTCAGTGAAGGGTTACAGGATCGACCACGTGAGATAGTCTAACGAGGACTAGTGAAAGAATTGGTGTGATCTTCACCAATCCACGTCTCAACGAGGGGTCATAGGATCGACCATGTGAGATAGTACAATGAGGATTGGTGAAAGAGTTGATGGAAACTTTACCCATCTATGCTTCATCAATAGTTTTTGAGTACACGTATAACCAAAGAATTCCATCTAACTATTACCAAAGAAGCATACCTAAGGTACTTCCTCAGGCCCAACACATATAGATTAGCAAGTGCGCCTAGAAATACGCCAAGAAATATCAATGGAAATTTTATTTCTAAAAAATAATAATTATAACAGACAAACAAAAAATACAGATAAAAATTATAAACAATAAGGGCATGGCTTCTCCCGCCCTCCATAGAAACACACCACCACTCTGGACTCTATCACATCTTCCAGCACTATGGTCCCCAGGATGATCGAACCACCAGGCAGGGTCTTCACTTGATCATGTAGTACCTGGAACTAAAAGTAACACTTCTATTAAGCCTTTTATTCTTCTTCTGGAACAGCCGCAGGGTCCACGTAAGTATGCTCCAGTGGCTTCCCAGCCAAATTACGACTATCAAAGTACATGAGGGTATAGAAGTTCACCCATGCGGTAACGTGAGTTTTAAAGCGAGTTCGTGATCGGGTCTACATTTTGAAAACAAACTTGAGGAAATGCCTAAACTTATAGCGCATAATAAGCTTAAAGGGAAGAAATGCTAACCTTTTATAATGCATAAGTGTATTAAGCCTAGCATTCATTGTGTTGATTACCAATACATATTAATGCGGATAGGGAAAGCCAACAACTCCAATTAATGTGCCTTCCATTTAACTTCCTTAGAATTGCCCAAAGTGCACTACTTAAATGTTTTTTGGAACTCTAAAAATAGCATCGATATCTGCAAAAGTAGGTCCTAACTATGGCCAGTGCACCTAGTCTAATGAGGACTAGATTGTAAAGATGACCACTATATATAGTCTAACGAGGACCATGCTTAAAGTTAGTGAGAACTACAAAAACCTACTAATTTTTATTCAAGACTAGGTTGTAAAGATGACCACTATACATAGTCTAACGAGGACTAGCTTAAAGTTTGTGAGAACTCAGAAAGCCTACCGATCTTTTTTCAAGACTACTACGTAAAGACGACCACTTTACACACTCCAATAAGGACTAGCTCAAAGTTTATGGGGACTCCAAAACCTACCGATTTTTTCAGACTAGGTCGTAGGAAATGACCATTATACATAGTCCAACGAGAACTAGCTCAAAGTTTTTGCGAACTTCAAAAACCTAAATATTTTTTGCAAATTAGGCCTAAAAGATGACCACTTTACATAGTTCAATGAGGACTAACTTAAAGTTTGTGCGAAATCCAAAAACCCACCGCTTTGTTAGACTAGATCGCAGCTGACAGCCACTATACATAATCCAACGAGGACTAGTTCAAAGTTTGTTTGAACTCCATAAACCCACCAATTTTTTTAGAATAGGTCGTAAGGACAACTACTATACATAGTCTAACGAGGACTAGCTCAAAGTTTATGGGAACTACAAAAAGCCTACCTATTTTTTCAGAATAGATTGTAATAACGACTGAGAGAGACATCCTAGTGAGAAGTAGGAAAACTAATAATCAAACTTAAATTTCAAAGTCTGGCCATAAGAACGCCAAAGAGATACTCAAAGAGGACGAACAAAATATAATTCACAGTGTCATAGAATAAACAAATAACAAAGATCACAAGTTCTAGAATTGTAAATAGTTTTCCCAAATGTTAAAATATAATATAGGCACTACGGGATCCAAGAAATCCTCATTAATATAATCGCTAGAGGGGCGTGCTCGGGTCAACTGTAGCAGCGTCCTTAGTGGCAACTTTGGCCTCTTCCTCGACCTTTGCATCCTTCCCTAATCCTATTGGAAGAGGACCCTTGCGACCGGAATAACCAAGGTATCGCAACTCGACAACATTTTGTGTTAGACGCCGAGTAAGTAACAGGGGGGAAACTATGGTGACTCACCAGTCGGTAGACAAACGGAATTATATTTTAATGGTCGCCAAGTTTTGGATGAGCTCTCCTACGCGGCTCTACAATGTCACCGAAACAATCCTCTCCTCCTCGAGCTGCTCACAAAGAACCTACTCGTTGACCTCTTTCTCTAGTCCCAGACTCCTAACGCGACCGTTGGCGGCCTCCAAGTCCCGCTCAAGGGTCACCTTGGCTTCCCTAAGCGTTTAAGCCTCTTCTGCCAATGCCCTTATTTGATATACCACATACTCTACAAGATCATGCAGTACCGCCTCTCTAATATTTTCCTTCTAATGGCCCTGCATATCTGTAAGATGTTATTTTAGGTCATTGTTACGATTAGGCAGGTTCTCGCCACGCTACAGAGTGGCATTCAGGATTAGCATGTACTGAAAATAAAAAATTGTACGAGCTTTAAGAGAACTCGAGGCACTCCCATAATAAAAATTTAAGTATAGGAAGCTATAAACAAAAACCTTAACCACACTGCAGCAACGACAGCAGCGCACCATACACGAGGGTTTTGAAGAGCATGTGTTAATCAAGCCATATCCTTATTCTTATAGGGCATACTCTTGACCTCCCCTTCTGACAATCCCCCTGCCAATAACTTCCTACTACCCATAGAACGGGTCATATCCTCTGTAAATGACTGAGACAATGGCTCTTTTTCCTTCCCACATAAACTTTATAGCTCCTCGTTAATAAGGCTTTGATGCACGGCCTTGTGGCATTTTGCATTTGGGGCATCCTTCTCAGTATGGATGCTGACGCACCTCAGCCTAGCACTTTAACGAGGTACAAGTGGAGTTGCCTGCGATGCATCGTCTGAGTCTCTCCCCTTTGAAGTCAGAAAACAAGGTTTCATCTCAACAGTTTCTATCGACTTATAGGTATATATGTTTTACACTGAAATGGTATTGCTCGCGGCATGCCCATGCGGTTCTATATACTTAGCATGCCACAAATAATTATCTGAGTTTAACGTCTTATTAAAGATATTTGTAATAACCTGGCAATCTTTTTTCTGAATGCATGCCTAACCAACGCAGACGAGAACCCTTATAAGTGACCTCTACAACCATAACACTTGTGAAGAATACATAATACATCAAACCACACATAAATGACGACAGGGCACGAATAAAGGAAAAGTTTGAACATGCACTTCATGTTGAAGATGTTGTGACGGAGATGACGATTAGGACCGTCATCAAAGTCAAATGCACTGGTCACTAGAATTAGATGACGATACCAAAAATTACTACCGGTGGGCAGTTTTTAATTTTAGTAGATCGCATGATTTCCGAGTTTATAATACTAGTGCGTCTACTCTGGTGTGAAATTACGCATAACTCTCTGACCCTTCGGGTCGCCCCCCCTTCTTACTAGGGGGTAGCAATTTTTACACCCCTCAAGGCGCACACTTGAACGAGCATGAGTCGTATGAGGTGACGGTACGGGCTCATCTGACCCACTTACTTCCTTACCTTCATTTAAAGCTTTCCCGAGAACCACATCCCATTGTAGGGGATTAAACCCCATCTTATATACCACCATAATGTCAGTACGACCCAGGATTTAATGAGGAGGTACTAATTGGTTAATCAAACGATAGCTAGTCCTAACCTTAAAAAAATTCTCGTTCATCTGGCCCAGCACTCGCCCAAACGATTTCAAACATATCTTCGTAAGGTCACCTAAAGGGAACCGTAGACCACCATTGGCGCCAGTGTTTGGCAGCCATGCCAAATCTAATCATTACACCCACTTGCCATTATACACTTATTTACAGCATCCAGGTACTCCTTACTTATCCCATCACTTTCATACTCCACTAACAAAGTTGGTGACCACCACTCACTCGGGTAAGGCCAAAGCGTTTTTAACCCCCTAGTACAGCTACTAATGATCGCCTCATGGGCCAACTCCCCTCGTACCCTCCTCTGAGGCATAAAATACATACCCGCCTCATCTTTTAAGTCATGAGGAATGGAGGTGCCTTCCTCGTGGTTGCGACGGCCTCCTCGATCTAAGGGTACTTCACATGGGGGTCTTACGGATGACCCTTTTGTCATCGATTCATTACCAGATGAATCCATCCCTCACAACCTACCGGCAAGGGTACACAGACTCGTGCAAGTCGAGCACTCGTTCCTGCACATGCCAAGTGTAACGATTAGACTCACATAAAAAAAAGAGAACAATCATTATATCTCAAACTAGGATAACCCAGGGACCCATTGTCCCAAAAGTAAATCTTGCCTCTGCACGGCCGCCTCCTAATTATGGGCTTAGTTAAATCAAAAGGGTATACAACCAAAATCTGGCTGGCATCACTACTGGTATGCCCACATCCTTATAGATTAGGGCTATCAAAGAACTAGATAACCTTACACACCAATCAAATTAGGTACAATCATAACAAGAATGGAAAATCACTATAACTTGAAAATCTACCAAAAAACAAAGTGCTCCAAGCATTTGGGCAAACAACACAACCAATGAGCGCAATCATGAAAAAAGAGCAACAATAGAATATAAAATTAGAGCCAACTTTAAAAATGGAAAATTAAAGATAAAGACGGACATAAAGGTTGTGCAAGAAACACATATCTCTATTTTTTAGGGAGAACACGAAAGGGCAATTTTTAAAATATGATAACTAGGCCCCACTACAATGAAGCGACACGTCGCCCCACAACTGTAGCAGTAAACACACGCCACGCACTTTCTAAAAGTATTGATTACTATATTTAATTTGCTTAAGGCATAGACAATAATGATGCGTACAACTTCCAACACAATAACTAAAAATAGTGGAATTCAAAAAATTACCACACATTAGTATTCTCATGCCTAAATAAGATGATAAGCATAATCTTTTTGTCTCAACTCTACCTCTTCACTACCTAGAACTAAGAAGGGCGATTGTAGGAGCATGCTCCTACTAACCACGAAGTTTACATGTCACCCCATCGATAAACGATCATGTCATAGGGAAAGCTCTATTACTGACCATGGAATCATGACTAAATCAATCGATACTAACGAACACTTCATATCAGGCCCACATGGAAAGATAAAGCCTAAGACCCCAAAGGGGTATCCTAGGAATTCTATACGTCACGTGAGCCCAAGCACTTCTAGGTCAGAGACTACCCCTATAAATGGGAGTGAAGGTGACCTAAAAGAGGAACTTTTTTCTAAAACCTCCTCCTCCATCTAGAAAAACCTAGTAGCTCTAAAGGAAAAGGGGGATGATACCCAAAGAGTGTCGAGTAGTACCCTCCTCTAGTGATACGTTTCAAGTCCAAAACTATTCATCACTTATTGTTATCCCCGAAGAGATTTGTGAGATTATACTTGTGTTAGCATTGGAAAACAACCAATCTATTCAATGCTGATTGTGGTTGCGTGTTTCACATATACCACCTAGGGTTGGGTCGACTAAAACTTGCTGATTTGAGCGAAGGTCCCCAGTTCGGCTAGGCTACAACTACCTTATGCACGTTGAGCCACTCTTATAGACAGACCCACTTCATCTCTAATGTTTTTCAACACCACTTTCGCTTTGTTTCTTTTTACCAATGGCCAATGCTAGGGTTAAAAAAACCACCATACAAACTCATTAGTACTATAAAAGAAAAATATTTGGTCTGATACTGAAGACCTATGCCAGCATTGCAAGGCCGCGAACTGATATATAACAAAATAGGATCAATATACACAAATCATCAATATACAAGATCAACAAAGGATAATAATAAAGATAATTTCAAATATATAGAGAAAAAAAAACACTTACAAAAATAGGGAAGACTACTCTTCAAGACTTGTAGACACCTTGGTTTAAAACAATCTTTGAGGGCATATTAACAAAAACAACATCAACTCAAATTGAGCATCGTCATGTCAATCCTAAGGATATGAAAATTCTTATAACATTCCAAGTATTATATTGCAAAGGCTTTACATATATCTGAATGGGGATTAGATTCTAGCAAATCAAGATCTCTTCAAAATGATTGCCTAGTAATATAATCATTGGGATTATATTTAAGCTTGACACTATACATTTCATTATCAGAATCTAATTAAAAAGCATACTTGGCTTTGCTGCATTAATTTGAAGATTATCAAAAGATTAGGTTTCCACACTTGGTTTTTTAATTGGTGGGGAAAGATGGGACCCGATTATGATATTTTACCAAAATCTCATCAATAACCATTCGAAATATGGAAAGAGTTTCATCCAAAGCTAAGGGGAAAAACTGTACAAAATCGACCTATCGGATGAAATACCTTATCATATTTCATTGAGTTTAAGATCACATGGATTTGGAAATGGGATCTAGAACTTTATTTCGATGATCTGAAATTACCCATTCTACAGAGAACCTTATTTTATATGTTCTGGGATGGGGTTGAAACTGAAAAAGTTATTAAATTAATTAATAAAGTAACCGATGAATATGCTTCATCTTCCAATGAAGTGAAATAATAAACAATAAGAACATTAGTTTATTCAACAAATGTTTTTCAATTATTTATGGATTCCAGTAAGGACCATTATCCAAACTTATCATCAGAAGATCAACTGGTCAATGTCATACACATTTTTTGCTTCCTGGCACTGGTCCACCATATAATAATAGGTTTGGGTTAAAACATTGCTTGGTTTGATTCCACTTCGCCTTTTCCTCAGCTTTGTGCTATCAACTGAGGCCTTTTGTATATTATTAACACTACTATAGACTTTTTATTTCTTGGGGGACCCCAACCTTTCTTTTGAAATGACGGAAGTGATCATACTTGTATATGTATTATATCCTTTTATCACACATTTACAGGCCTTTTTTATTAGGTCTAGCCATACCTATATGTAATCACCTAATTTCATAGCTCAAAATAACTCGAAATTAGATTTTACACAAAATGTACTTGTGACAAGAATTAGTGTAATACAAGAAATGACACAAGAGATTTAGCATTGAAAACCTTTGAATGGGTAAAAAAATATGACCTCGAGTTGAGAGTTTTGTAACTGTGACTTTAATTGCATGAGGCCGATATCTAATTGTAAGTGATCTCTAGAGCTAGAAATTCTTGATCTTGGAGTAAAAATTTCTATGGTGTTTAGAATCTAGAAATTCTTGTATTAGAATCAAGAAAATATGGTCCTTATCTATTTTGGAGCATTTTCTTTATATAGACCTTACATGCAGTTTATTAATCATGAAGAAGTACATTTTACGAATAATATGGCAGGTGGTAGTTGAATGTGTAATTGTTAGTTTGTGAGAGACATGTGTCTTTCACTTGTTTATATTTTGCTTTAGTGCTCGATTCACGTTCTTTATTAGCTTGTGGTCAAGGTGTTAATACTGATTGTACATGTCACGTATGCAATGCGTGAGTCTGATATTGAGGTAGTTCGAGTTTAGAATAGGTTAAGGGTTATAGGTCCCTACAATCGCCCCCTCGGAACTAAAGGCACAAATGGCTTTTGTTGAAAAAGAAATTTATTTGAAAATACTTGTTAGAGGTTAAAAATGAATGATGTGGAATTTGACTTATTGGGTACTTGGTATTTTTTATGGAATACTGTGTCTGTCATTAATTATGGTGGAAAGGAGTGATGTAGTTGACCTTTGATTGTCCCAGTAGGGTTATGCTTTAAATGATGACTGCATTGGAAATCCATCTTCACATTAAATACGGGGTTGGTATAAATAGTACCTGTACTGCAGTGTCTTTTATCTCTATGAAAGTCCCCAATTTATGTAAAATAATTATGGTAAATTAAGTCTTGAGAATGGTAAAAACTAGGCATCAGGTATATGAAGCGAGAGTTCATGTTGAGTTACTGAAGTTGTAGTTGTGATACTTTGGCAACTAATCTTTGGAGATGCACACGCCAATTTCGGTGACACTAACATATTGTAGGAAGATAAAGGGGAAAGTGGTTGAAGTTGATGATGATTACTACCACATGTGGCAGCTTCACTATATGATTCTATCAAGGGAGAAGTATTCGGTATGCTATCACATGTTAACGGAGGATAAGGTTGAGGTGATAGATGTGAAGGCCAACATATATAATTGGAAGTACTGCCAGTATCCTGCGAGGTATTGGGTACTATAATAGGAGAATTGCCCTCCTTTCTCAGCTCAGCGGAGGTGGTGGGGGTTACGGAGGAAGAAATGGTGGTGGTAGAGAAGGGAGATGGAGATTAGAATTTTTATTCCGCAAAATCATCCCTCTTCTTCTTGAAGGAGTATTTCATGCTGGAGGTTGGTTCAAGCTCTATTATAACTAGCTACCTCAGTTTCTTGCGGAAGTAAATTATGGTGGAGGTGGCCTCAAGCTCTGTGGCAACCATTGTGTAGTCTTTTCTTGCAGAAGAGTTTCGGTATAAGACAGTGATAAAAAATGAAATGTGATGTAACCTGTAGATCGATCTATAGATATTTCTAAAAACTTATTCGCTGTAAAGTATGTTGTAAGCAATATTCGAGCAAATGAAAATGATATTTGTGCAAAAATTGTGTTGATAGATCGAATTAGAAATTAGTAGTCCAATCGAACTAAAGGAAAAAAAATGTTGGATCATTAAAATGTAATGTTATAGAAAGAAAACTAAAATGAGTAGTATAAGTCAAGCTGGTATAATGTACCTCCTTATAATGTATCAGTTGACCTGATAAAGATATATGTGAAGATTTAAAATAGAGATATGTTGTACTTATATCAAACTGATTTGGTACCAAGAATTGAGCTATGAGGCGTATTTTTAAGTAAAATTGAATGTGCAGAAATTAAACATCAAGCTGGGGAGGTATTTTAGAAATGTATAACGTAGGGGAGAGATTGTGAAAGTTAGTTCGAAAAGAGGATGGACAAATTTTAATGAGGTCGATGTTGAAAGATAAGTTCAAATAACTTTCTATCATGATTTTATAAGGGTTTCTAGTTATGAAAAAGTGGAGTAAATAGAGATTATACTATATACAAAATGTGGGGGATTTGATATTATCTGCAATAGGTATATATATAATACGTAAGATGTGGCGCAGAAATGAGGACGAAAATTGAAATGGAGAGGACTCGTTCAAAAAGAGGGGCGCTTAGCAGTAAAGATTACAGAAGTATAGGAGAGGATCTTTAGGCTATTAGACTATGATACTAATTTTCCTTAATTTAATATTCAGTTTGACAGGATGGATGTGAAGGCAGGGGAGTACAAGATTGGGCGTTACTTTTACTCAGAGATATTCCATGAATTGGTGTTGGAGCCAGAAGCCCGAAAAGCTGCTTTAAGAAAAATTGTTGTATATGAAATAGCTGAGGAAGATAATAGGATGGCTAGGGGCAAACTGATTAGGTGTTGTGCTCTAGAGCATCTTGGATGTTTCATGTGTGATTAAGTATGAAGGAGTAAACAGAGTTAGATTGAATAACTGATTTTGAATGTAGGGTGAATACTTTTTTCGAATCTGTTCTTGTTTAGTTGTAAATGTTTTTGGAAACTTTTAAGAATGAAAATTTTAATTTTGAAATGATATAACATTGGAAATGACGTCAACAGTTTAATTAATAGTAGAAGGAGGTTGAGAAAAATCAGATCATTTGTGAATTTTGTCATTTGTGTAAGGGTAGAAAAAGTTTGATTGCGCGTAAGTATAGATTCATCATGATTGTGGGAAGGTCTGAGAGAGATTTTGGTAGGAGAGAAAAAAATATATTTAAATATAGGTTACGGGATAATGATAGAAAGGCGCTTTTACCCAAAAGGTAGGAAAAGTCTAATATTAATAGTGGAAGGGATGTCTCAGTTCCAAAATCGAGGGCAGCTTGTGTGCCCCCAATAACTACTAGCAATTAGAGAAAGAAAGTATAAATTACAGCTCTTTTTCTTCATTTAAACATTTGTCAAACTTAGAAAAGCAAAAGAATAGAGGGAGAGAAAAAAGATTTAGTTACAGAGATTTGCGAGAGAGATTAGATGATGGTAATCATCGTAGAAGGAAGGAGAAGGTTATGGAGACAGAGTCAAGACATTGTTGCATGGTGCCGTGGTTAAAGAGGGATTGGGTGCTACTCCTAACTCATACTCAGACATTGATGGTTAGTAATTGATTTATGATTTTCTGATTGTGAAGATTGAGATGGAGATTACAAAATTTGTGGATTTTCAAAATTTTAAATTTTTAGTATTTGTAGCAAACTTTTGAATTTTTTTTTTGATTTGTATGGAAAAAGATATATGTATGTCTATGATAGATGTGTATATGCCAAATTATAGAAAAAAAATTATAATTGAGAAAATTGACTAAATACCTAGACTTATATGAAGGTTGAGGGATGATGAGACTCTATTATAGAAAGAACCTATATTTGAAATGGAGCCTTCACCTGATATGCTGACTTCAACCTCTGGCCATATGGCAGAAGTAGTATCTGATGAGTCTAAATATGTAGAGGTCGTAGATGTAGATTTTGAGGTGGAGGATGAAGTAAAATTTGTACAATTTCTAGATTTCCTAAGTAAGGTGTTATACTATCCTCCAAAGTCTGATGTATTCATAAAATTTTGTAAAGTTAATGGTAGTTAAGGTGGATAATGGGGGAATGTTGTAGAACATGTCGGGAGTTCATTTTGGGGTTGTACTTTGCCAACGGGGGATGAACAATTCTTCTTGTTGCCAAACTTAGAATATGAGAAATCATAAAGGGGAGTAGAGGAGTAGATCTTTTTTAAGTACTTTGATGGGAATGTCCAAGGAGACCTGTATCAGGGATTTCTGTCTACCTATCTCAGTTTGAATATTGACTGATGTTACCTCTTAGTAATCTTGCTAAAGGTATTTTGAATACCATAGAGGCTTATCCTACCCAACTGAATGGGAATGTGTGGAAGGTGATAAACGTCTGCAATAATCTGAATAAGATTATGGCTGGAGAATGAGGTAGAGAGGAGAATAACTCCTGTATATGTCTTATAGTATTGTACCATGGAATATTATATAGTGACTAGAGATGCGTACTTCTCTTCGAGTTCATCGCGGCCTCTGTTCTTCGATATAAATTCAGCAGGTCGAGTTTGGAATGATAATATGATATGGGTAAAAAGTGATTTTCTTCAAAGAATTGACGAGGAACCCTAGACCTTATTGATAAAACCCTGAAGAAAAGTAAGTAATAGTGTGTGATATCGAACTGTTGAAATTGGAGTGACGACCTGTGTTTACTTAATAATTTGTGGTATTAGTGTATATGTCCTCAATCTCAAGTGCCGAGAAGAGAATCGCTGATAGATACTGTATCTTGGGAAGGTCTTAAGCCCGAGATTGTCCTGAAAGAGCTCGCTATTAGCATATACGAAATGGATAATAGCTAGTCGGAGAAAGTATAAAAGTCTCAAGCCAAGAGACAACTAAGTGAAACTGGAGCTGGAAAGAAAATAACAGTGGATAGGGAAGAGCGTCCGATATTACCAAAGACTGTTCCAATGTTACTGAAGGCTAGTTCTGTGGGTACTACTTTGAGCAAACTTGCTCAAAGGTACCCAAAAAGGAAGGTTGTGAAGGGTGGCTCAGCCTCAGGGACCACGGTGAGTGGTAGAGTCGAGATGAATGTGAAGAGGAGGAGGGTGGATTCACCTGCCACTGTGAGGGGGTAAAAGTTATGGAGAGTAGGCCTGTTCTGGAGGACTATCTACTGGCTGTGAGGAATAGGCTGAGGTTGGCAGCTCGAGTGGGTGCCGAGGAGCTGAATGCTTCCGTATAGTTTAGTTGGGCAGGGTAAGTTCATGTCTTTGTGATATTTGAACTTTATAGCTATTTTTGAGCTAAATATGTTTCTCTTTCTGTTGTAGGCTGCTCGTATGTTGAAGGGTATCTATCTTGGGATTGAGGAAGGAAGGGCCTAGTTCGATGGTGGGAGAGTTGAGCTCGAGAAGAGGGGGGGGGCTCAACTCAAGTCCAATTTGGCTTTGGAGAGGAAGCGCTTGGTTTTCGCAAAGGATACGCATCGGGTGATGATATACGAGCTCACGAATGTGGTGAAGAAGAATGCTGATTAAGTTACAGCTGCTGAGGATAGCCTTGGGTGCCACCTTCTCAAAGTGGGGTACTCTGCTACTACCCTTGAAGCCATCATAACAAGACGCTATGTTGAAGAGGCCAAAGAAGAAGATAAGCCTTAGGTTGGTGGCGGATCTCTCCCAGGTGTGTTAACAAGGTTAGATGTGGTATCTGCTAGAACTGGCCTAGAGAACTGTGAGGGAGATAATGAGAAGGCAGGGTAAAAATGTTTGGAGTTTGTTTGTGCTTTTGGTATGGGATGAAAACTGCAAGTATATAGTACATTGATTTGTAGGATAAATTTAGGATAGGCTAAGAGATGTCTGCAAACATTGATTTGTTGGAACTTAAGGATATGTGCCTCAAAATTGAGGAATTAGAGAAAGTGCTCGCGAAAGAGCAAAATGCCTCAGCAACTCTGTTGACTTCGCAAGCGGAGCTACATGTTAGAAAGAGTACGAAATATTTGACTTGTATGCTTCGTTATTTTAGAGCTACAAAGTAAAGTTAGAAGGCTGATATATATCATAATGAATGATAATAACCAAGTATGTTCAGACTATTTTGGAGTGCTAGAAAATTAAAACATAGAAAATATGTACATTGAAATAGGATGTAAATTTTATTGCCATTATTGTGAGATAACCTCTTATCTTGAGGGGAAAATTTAATCTCAGTTTGTTGGCATGTAAGAAACAAAAATCTCCCAGTAATCTGTAAAGTTATCTCTAATACGTATTCATTGTATCTGTGAAGTATTGTTGAATCAAGCTTGATGATGCAGGCCAAATAAGAGACTATTCGTTTGAGCAAACAACAGATGCTTTAATTCAATCATGAGTTTGGGGCTAAATTTGATAGAATGAACGATATGAAGATAGGGAGGATCAATATGTCAAAGTACAGATCCTGTTTGCCAAGGTGATGAAGATTGTTGACGATCTGACCCAGTAGATTTAAAGTAAATACGCCAAATAGGATGAATTACAAAGGAAGCTCAGAGGTGTGCAGACTGAATTAACGAAGCTCCGAAGTAGGATAGACTTTTTGATAGTGAAATGTAAAGAAGCAGATGCCACTCAATATCGTATTAGGTCGTTAGAGGTGACACAAAAAGAGTTGCGTGTCCATGTGACTAGTTTGAAGGGTTAAATGGCCAAGAAAGAAAGCAAACTTGTGAAGGCTCGAGATGATCTAGAAGCTTCAAAAAGTGTAGTCGAGCAATTGAGTGAGACCATGCCTGGTAAAGATATTGATCTTCGGATGGCCCCAAAATGGTGTGACGAACTGAATGAGAGGGCTGCAAAGTTGAAGGCGGATTTGGCCATGGTCGATTCGCGTGCCAAGAAGGTAGAGGCTTGAGAGTGGTCAAAGAAGAAAAAGAGTGATGCTAAGGTCTCGATTGTTAAGGGCAGCACGGTTAACCTATCAGTTCGAATTAAAGAGTTTGAGACTGATTTTGCTCGTGTTGAATCTCATGTAAGGAAGGGAAACGAACATTTAAGAGAGAGTGATGACAAGTTAGATGCTATTCTTTATAGAGAGAAAAAGTTAAAGGGGGTGATCAAGAGGAAATATGAGTTGCTGAACAAAGCTAGTGTTGAGGTAAGTAATGTAAACGAGCTGGCGTTGGTAGTACTTCGTAATAAAGTAGAAGAGCTGAGGACAATGAATAAATTAGAGATAGAGAAAGCTGCAGGGACAATAGCACAACAAACTGAGGTGATAACACGCTTAGGAAAGCGCGTTGAGCAGGATGGCACTCTGCATAAGGTATTGCGATAACGTCATTAGGACTAAGAAAGCATTTCGCCGAGTTAGTCATGCTTGATCGAGAAAAGATTTTTCCAAAAGAGGTACACTCGAGGAAGCCAATGGCTGTCATTATTTATTTTGTTAAAGTAGTAAAGAGGCTTGAGCTCGAAAGGGATACCTTGCATGACTGTGTGGCATTCTGAGGCTGTATCTGTTATGCTAATATAAATCAAGAAAATTGCTAGAACAATATGGAAATGGAGTTAGGTTCCCGACCATCAGAATTGGTAGAGCAAGGCAGGAATGTTGTAACTGCATGAAATCCAGAATTTATGGCTGCACGGCCGCTTGTATATTGGAAAACGCAGTTGATCTCCCATAAGCACATAAAAACCCTGCAGAAGTGACCTGTAGTTTTTGCTGTTATAGACATGTTGAAAGATGAAAGCTAGTTTTACCTTTGCTTTTTCTTTTGTTTGATAGATAGACATCATTGATTTAAAACTAGTATGACCTTCGTTCTAATCACTGATATACATATAGATCGGCGATTGAAAGCTAGTATGATCTTTGCTTTAATCTGTATAGATGTCGATTGAAAGCTAATATTACCTTTGCTTTAATCTGTATAGATGTGGTTTGAAAGCTAGTATTACCTTTATTTTAATCTGTATAGATATTTGATTAAAAGCTAGTATTACATTTGCTTTAATCAGTGTATAGATGGTTGATTGAAAGCTAGCATTACCTTTATTTTAATTTGTATAAATATTTGATTAAAAGCTAGTATTACCTTTGCTTTAATCAATGTATAGATGGTCGATTGAAAGCTAGTATTGCCTTTGCTTTAATCTATGAGATTTAGTAGATTCTACATGAGTAGAGAGTAATGTGGGAAAAAACTTTGAAGTTCTCATTGAGTAGAATAGAATGTACATTGCTGGAGATTAAAATCTCACTTTTGGAATGTAAAGAACGAGAATAGAGTAACATATAATAGAAAAACTAGGGATTTACCGATAATATCATTTTAATCGTCTAAAGTTCCAGAGATTGGGAATTCCGAATGACGGCCTCTGTGCCATAAGCCAAGAGGAAGGGGGAATAGCTAGTTGATTGTCCTGGTGTAGTATGGTATGCCCATAAGAAGTAAGGATGCTCTCGTATCCAATTTCTCTTCTTCTGTTATTAAAGCCTTTTCTTAAGTCCATCTACTATTGTTTTTTTGGTAATTTCGGCCTGTCCATTGCCTAGCAGGTAGTATGGATTAGATGTGGAATGATTGATGTTGTATTTCTTATGGAATTCCATAAAATTTTCTCCAACAAACTGCAGCCCATTATCGATCCGAATCAGGTAGGGGCATCCAAGCCGTGTGATAATGTATTCCAAGATTAAAGAGATGACCTATTCTTCTCTTGTTCAGCAAAGGGGAGATGTTTCTACCAATTTCGTGAAGTAATCTATTGCCATGAATAAGAAACGTCGGTTACCTGGCGTATTGGAAAATTCTCATATAAGATTAAGCGCTCACCGCTTGAATGGCAAAAATATATTGCTGGTATGTAGTTCAAGTTCGGGGGATCGATCATATGTCCATGTCATTAGCATGTGCTGCATTATCGGTAGTACATTTTTGCTTGCTTACGCATTCCTGGCCAGAATACTCCTTGTGTAATTGCTCTGTTTGCAAGTGACCGACCTGAGGCATGGGAGCCACAAGTTCCTTCATGAAATTCTTTGAGCATTCTAATGGCATTCTTCTTCAACAGCTACTTGAGATAAGGCCCTGTCACTGATCGACAATATAAGCAGCCATTCTGAACTGTATAACACTTCGAGTTTTCGATTAATTATTGGCATCTTTTGGATTTGTTGGAAGGGGCCTGTCACATTCACTCTTTGGGCCGAGGTTGGCGATAACGGGCTTCCGCCAATCATCATCTTCCTCTTCATCACCCCCAGTGTTGATCATGCATACATAATGTAGATCAATGCTGGGGGTGGATATTACTTTAATTTGTAGATATCAAGTACCCATGACCTCGGCCAAATAAGCCAAGGAATTGGCATGTCTATTCTCACCTTAAGGTAAATAGTTGAGAGATGCGTTTGCAAATCTGCTCATCCTATCGACAATGCAGGCTACATATTCAATCATCTGGCCATATTTTTAGTACTATTCTGAGTAATGGTAGACGATGAGTAAATAATCTATATAAACTGATAGCTCGGGAACGCCAAGCTCGAGTTATAAGTCAAGCCCATGAATTAAAGCTTCGTACCCTGTAGCATTGTTAGAAGCTTCAAAGTCCAAGTGAATTAATTTCTTAATTCTGTCGTTAGATGGGGCAATCAGTACGATTTGAATCCCAGACCCTTTGGGTCCTGTTAAACCATCTGTAAGAAGTCTTCACGCTTTCCTTGTAATCCATTCAACTTGTTCATCAAATGGCTTGAAGGGTAAATCTTTTATGATTTCTTCTGTAAGGTCAGGATCGTGTTCCTCCCAATTTGGATCTTCCACAAAAAAATCTACAAGAAAATCGACAACGGCCTAACCTTTTTCTGAATGGCATTGTTCGAACTTTGTATCATGTTCTCCCAAACTGACTGACCATTACTGCACTCTTTGTAAATTTTCTTTCTTAGAAAAAACTTCTTGGAGTGGGTACTTCATCATAACTTTGACTGAATAAGCATAAAAGTAGTGCTTATGTTTTTGTGTAGTATAAACAAGAGTTAGAAGGAGTTGCTCGATCTTAAAATACGTCACTTCAGTTGGAGTGAGGGTTTTGCTGATGAAATAGACTAGTTTCTCAACCTTTCCTTCAAATTGAATAAGGACCAAGCTGATAAAATTATCTGTAACTGCGAGGTAAATGTTATGTTCCTCATTATCTACCGGGGTGCTCATTATGGGAGACTTCCCCAGATAGGTTTTGAGTTCCTAAAAAGCTGCCTCACATTCTTCTGTCCACTGGATCTCTTTGTTGGGATGAAATTTTCCTTATTTGGTGTACCCTTATTGCAGCAAGAACAACCACCAGCATCGATCTAAAGACTTTTAGATGAATCGATTGATAGCAACAATCTTGTCTGTGAATTTTTGTGTGTCCTTCTTTTTATTAGAGAGGGCATGTTAAGGAGAGCTCGAATTTGATCAGGGTCAGCTTCGATCCCCTCCTTGCTGATGAGATGGCCGAGGAACTTGCCTAAATACACTCCGAATTGATATTTATTTGGATTGAGCCGCATTCTGTATGAACATAAAATATGGAAGATCGTGGTGAGATCTGTGATATGGTCTTTTGATTGTAAGCTTTTACACATGAGATCATTGATGTAGACTTCGACGATTTTTACCAAGTGTGCTTTGAACATCATTGTCATTAACCACTAATAAGTTGCTCCTACATTCTTCAGCCTGAAAGGTATGACTTTGTAATAGGTCTCTTTTAAGTGATAAAAGTGGACTTTTCTTGATCGGGTTCTAAAAAAGGTATCTGATTGTATCCAGATGTAGCATCCATCATAGATAAAAGCTTGTGACCTGCCGTAGAATTAAGAATTTGATGAATGAATGGAAGAGGGAAACTATTCTTCGGAGTGTCTTTGTTTAGATCAGTAAAATCTATACAAACTCAGACTTTCCCATTCTTCTTTGGAACTGCGACAATGTTTGAGATTCAATCTGGGTACTTGGCTTCTCTAATAAATCCTATTTTGATCAACTTATCGATCTTAATGTTGACCTCATCTCAAAGATAAGATGAGAGTCTTCTCAATTTCTGTTTAACTGCCGTGGTGTTGTTGTTGATACTCAATCTGTGACATGCTTTGATAGATCGACGCTAGGCATTTCTTCAAAAGTCTAATCGAAGATGTCTCGATTCATTCGCAAGAATTGAATGAGGGATTCCTTTTCATGCTGGACCAGCTTGGTACCAACATAAGTACCTCTACTAGGTTCATAATTGTTTATGTACCCTGTAGGCTCTTATGCTGAAGGTTGGTCAATGATGTGACCAGCTTTCTGTAATTATTATGCAATGTATCTGCCAGATGTATTGTGAATGGAAAATACAGTATTTCTGTAAGCTCAAGAGATCTTTTGATTACCTTTGATTTTGTAGATATCACCGTTGTGTTTGATGCGAAGTACTTGATGATACGTGGAAGCGATGGCTTCCATGTTGTGGATCCAACAACGGCCCATAATCTTGAGATAACAAAATTTAGTGTCGATGATGTAGAATAAGATGTCAATTATGGCTGGTTCAGCGGTGATAGGCAAGTTGATTTTGCATATTCGTTCTTCTTTTGAACAATTAAAGCCACTTATATCGATATTGCTTGGAATAACTTGATCTGCAAATCCCATATGTTTGACCGTTCTCTAAAAGAGAATTTTAATATCGTTACCAGTATTAATTATCATTTTATGCATGACAAAATTCATCATCGCTAGTATGATAACCTGTAGGGGCCTAACTTCGCGAGAGGGTAAGTTGACTCTTATACGATAAGTTTTATCTTCGACCAGAGGAATTCAAGCATACAATCAATAATAGTAAGACCTAATATACTGACAATACACTTGCGTGGAGGCCAAGAATGGGTCACTCCACGACCTCTGGTGAGGATTTTTAAGTATTATGTTATATATAGAGAGTAGTCAAAGAATCGAGAACTAGGTGATTACAGGGTATTCGAAGGTTATCTTGTAGAGTCTGTTGGGAGAGATTTTTTAACCTCTTCATAGTTGCCCCTCCCTCCAATTTATAAAACATAGAAAATGCTGAGTCACGATGGGAGGTTAAGTTACATGTCTATCCCTCGGGGACAACTGACTTGTACCCGTAGCCAGTTCTGACGCTTTAATCGTCAAGTCAGACATTGTAGTTATTGTTCCTGACACTGTAACTGTTGGTTCTGAAACTGCAGTTATTGGATCTGGCATCGCAGTTGTCGAGCGACGTACTACACTATTCTTTCTGGTGAGCTGGCCACCTGACATGTTTCCCTTCGACCATGTGCTACGATGGTTGAAGTATTTCTGGTTCAGCAGTTCCTTCGAGTGTTTGAATAGTCTCGAAAGGTTTTGTGGGCTTGATTATTGACTTATTAGGCTTCGAGTCATCAGGTAGCCTTCGAAGTGGCCTTCAAGCATTCGATTGGAGCTAGAAGGCTGCGAGTAGGCTACTACATTTGCCCCCTCTGAGCAGGGGACTCTGAAATTGGTGAAGAGGGCGCATGCTGAGAAAAATAGTTAGGCATTGGATGTTGAAGGTTGACTGCTGAATATGGCAGTTCCAAGGGAGGTAATTAATGTGGGTAATTGAGTTTGATTGGTGTTTACAGGGTTATAAATACCCTTAATAGTGGTATAAAATAGAGTTTAGCTTGATGTAAAGCACCACAATCTTCTTTTGGTTCTTCTTCTTCCACCTTGAGTAACGCGCAGCATGGAGACAATACCAAACTCCCAACATGAGAGGATGATGGCTGAGCGGGACCGTCGAATAGGATGAAAGATGGCGGAGCTGAAGATGAAGTTTTTTGGCAACAAAAGGCTAGACTAGGACATGCCAGACCTGGTCGAGCTAGAGCCTGAGGAGCTAATCAATGGGCAGTCGTATGCATACGGGTGGGGGGTCTTGCAATGAACGTTCCCAACGGCCGACAACCGGTACTACTTTCTATAGAGCTTGACCCCCCACCAGTAGTCAGAAGTGAAACAGTTGACTGTTGGTTTTTCGAGGGAGGTAATAAAAGAGTGTAATAACAAAATATTGGTGGTTAGGGAGTAATAAATGAGATGTGGCTATAAGTATGGGTTATGGGGGAAGGGATACTATGTATTCTTCTTCTGTGTCATTCACTTATCTTTCTTCTCAAATTTTGAAAAACTTTATGGATACCACGCCCAATACGCGCTATCAGAAAAGGATGAGATTTGCCCGAGATTGTCGCATAGGGTGGAAGACAGCTGAGTTACACTTGATGTTCTTCAGTCAGCATGATCCGGACAGAGACATTCCCGACCTGGTGGTTGTAGGAGTTGGGGAACTCATCAACGGTGAGTCTTATGCTTACCTTTGGGGGCAGTTGAAGTAGAACTTTACAACTGTGGAGAAACGCTACCTCTCTCTGTCTGCTTTGGCCGAGTACTTCATTTGTGCAGAAGAGGAGATGGAGAAACAAGGCTCGGCGAGTGGAACTGGCCCATCTGGAAATAGGGCGGCTTCTTCTTAAGGTGGTGGTGATAGGATTTTTTTTTGTGGGACTGTATTTTGAAGGTTTATGTTATTACTGTGGTCTTGTATATCTGGGTTTGTAAACTTGTTGTTTCTATTGTTGTAATTTTGCAGAATGAAATGGGAACAATGTTTTGCTGTAATTTGGAATATTTTTTTTTATCTGGTAGGCATTGTAGACGAATATACTTATAGGCAGGGTAAAAAATGCATCTCGTCGAACGTTAACAGGTAGCAATGATTATTGTTGGAAAAAATTAGCAGCGAAGTATAATGATATGGTCGAGGAGAATTGACTCTGTATTAGTCGAGACTCGGTGAAAAAAGTTTGAGACGAAGTGTAAAAAGGGTCGATGGATCGATGCTGGGGATTTGCTTAACTGCATGTCCTCGGGAATGTGGCTTGAATGCGGATACAGATGAATGAGTTATGTCTAGGAAGCCGAACATGTCAGACTGTTATGTTTTCATGGAGGGGACTTGAAGACTACAATGAATGTAACTTGGGATTAATGAATGTTTTAAATGCACCTTTATGTATAAAATAGGGTATTGGGAGGAGAATTCTTCATTTTTCTTCTTTCTTCTTTTGATTAGAATGTTTTCTTCTTCATCACCAAACAGCGGCAGTTCTTTTGCAAGGATGCAGGTGGACCAGATTGCGGCAAAGGCTATTCGGGTGTGGGAAAAGATGCTGGAACTACGGCGGAGGTTTCTTATCCGCTAGAGCATTGACGCGGAGATGTCGGACATTTTTGAAGCTGAACCCAGGGAACCCATTGCTAGAATGTCCTTTGCATATTAGTGGGGGATTCTTCAGATGATGGGTCCATTTCCGGACCTTCGGTTGTCTATGCTGGAGTCATTTGCAATTTGCAGAGGAGATGGTGGAGCAAGAGGACTCTGCTGCTGAGGCTAGGAACGAGGAGGAGCATCCTGATGATTAATAGGGACCTCTTGCTATTTTATTGGGTAGTTCTGATGGGTATATGAGGGTTTTGCAATTTCTGCTTGAATTGTACTATGTTGATTTGTATGAATTGAAATTGGAGTTTAGTAATACGACTGTCGAATTATATTTTAGTACTGTGTGTAAGTTGGACTGTGAATACTCGAGGTAGAATTTTGAATTGTTGAAGCAAGATGTTTGAACTGTCAAAGTAATATTCCGATCTGTGTAGACGTAAATTTCTGAATTGTCGAAGTAAAAAGAATGCAATCTGTCGAAGTAGAAGTTTGGTTTGTCGAAAGAAAATTATGATTTATGTATAAGTGGAATTAATCTGTAAAATTGTAATCTATCGAAGTAAAAGGCTTATTTGTCAAAGTAATATTTGGATATGTGTAGAACTGGGATTCTGAGCTGTCAAAGTAAAAGATTGCAATCTGTCAAAGTAGAAGTCTGATTTGCCAAAGGTGCCATGGATTGAATGTTCGATATATGGTGTAGTCGATTACTCGTGGATGAGACGTATGTGTGTCGAAGGTTTTGCTGGATTTGACTGGACGACTGACTGCTCAGACAGCTGGCCTATTAGAATGGTACGTGCTCCTAGGGCCGTGTGCCATGCAGTTAACCATGATTTTGTTCATTTTACGAAAAAAAGGGTGATTAGATGTTAGGACTTGATTGGGCAACTTCGAGTAAGGGTTAAAAGGTACGAGAGGCTTTTAGTTTACAGCTAGTTAAGAGTGAGTGTACGATTTGCACGTGAGGGAAATGAGGGGTAAATAAGTCTAAATACATTACAGCCGAAAAGCCAGGGTAGTGGAGGCGTGGTAATGATAGTGGTTTGGAAATCAAGGTTGTTTTGGTATTACGAGAAGGTATATAAATGTGAAGTAAATAACAAAAATATTGTTCATAGAGAAAGAGTAGAGTGTGAGAGGAAGAGGACATATGCCATTGTTACGTGAATCTGCTGTTGATACGGGTTGCTGAAATCGTTGCGAAGTACGGACTGAATTGCTGTTTTGGTTTTCTTCTATTAACAAAGGTATGTCAATTAACTTTTACTTATTTTAACCTGGTTCTGCCTTCCATATCTGTCAGTAGGATCTTCTAGATTTGTAATTGGAAGGTTATAGTCGAGGTTAGGGGGGATTCCTGAGTCTGAGTTCTAGCTCATTTTAGGATTATGAAGGTTTTGACGGAGGGACTGGGTTTACAGGCTGAATAGACAAGGGTGTGGAGCAAATGCCCAAGTTTTGAATATCGAGTTTCTGCGGGTATTAGAGTTTTGTTAATAAAATATACAGGCTTCTCGACGTTTGAATCAAGTCGAATAAGCACTGAACTGATAGAGCTGTCTGCAACAGCGAGGTATAAAGAGAGTGTCTCACCTTCGATAGGGGTGTTGATAATGGGGGGTTGACCAACATAAGTTTTGAGTTCGTGGAAGGCCTACTCACAGACGGGTATCCAGGTAATCTAAGGGCTGTTTTATTTTTTCTTTGTGGACGCCTTGGTCGCGAAAGAGGGAAAATGGCGATGAAGCATTTGGCAATGAAACGGTTAAGGGCTGCTATCTTACCAGTCACCTTTTGGACACCTTTTTTGGTAAATGGCGAAGGCATGTCGATGAGGGCTAGAATATGTGTGGGGTCGATCTTGATACCTCATTTACTAATAAGATGGCCTAAAAATTGGCCAAACGAAACACCAAATTAGCATTTGTCAGGGTCGAGTTTCATGTTCTATGTTCGAAGTATTGAAAAAACTTTTGTGAGGTCCTGGATATGGGTCTATTTTTGGAGGCACTTGCATAACATGTCGTCGATGTGAACCTCGACCAACTTGCCAAGCAAGAGTTTGATCATGGTGGTGGCAAGGCATTGGTAAGTGGCATCTACATTTTTAAGGCCGAAAGGCATAACGTTAAAACAGTGAAGGCCTTGCTCAGTAATAAAAGAAATTTTAAGTTGGTCTTCGGGGAGAAGGTGTACCTGATTTTAACCTGAAGCAGCGTCCATTATAGACAGCCGCTCATGTCCAGTAGTAGCATCGTGGAGGACTGAGATGACCGGGAAGGGGAAACTGTCATTTTATGTATGCTAATTGAGGTCTGTGAAGTCGACACAGATTCTGATCTTGCCGTTCTATTTGAGAACTGCAAGAATATTTAATATCCAATCAGCATACTTCACTTCTCTGATGAAACCCACGGCTACAAGGTTGTCTACTTCAAGGTTTACTACTTCTCAAAAGCGTGGTGCCAAGGTACGCTTTTTATGTTTAACTGCTGTAGAATGGGGAATGAGATAAAGGCGGTGGCATGCCAAACTGGGGTTGACACCGGGTATCTCCTGGAACGTCCATGCAAAGACGTCTTTATTTGCTCGAAGGAAGTCTGAGACCTCGAGGGGTTCTGCCTCATGAAGAAAAGTTCTAATGAATGTACCTCGACCAGGACTGTTGAGTTTGAAATATATAGTGGGTTCGATGGGTGAGGTGGTATCTGTCGAAGGTAATGGGGTAGAGAGAAATAGTGATTGCTATGGGTGGCTGACGAGCCTCTGGGTCTGATTGAACTCCGGGTGCTTGCATGAACGGGCGAGGCATTGAGAACTTTTTAAATTCCAAATACCCAAGGGGGTGGTAGAACAAAGGGTTTGATGATATGTCGAAGGTATGGCACGCATGGCATAGAGCCAGTCGCGTCCGAGGATGCCGAGGTATTCTAACTTCTTATCGATGACAAGAAAACTTGTTTGAAGTGTGACTGGGCCAGTACTAACTAAGAGGCTGATTCGATCAATAACAACTTCTATCGCCCCATTGAATCCTTTCAATTCGACATTGGCAGCGGTTATGAGGTCGGCTTTCTTCCTAGTTTTCACAGTTTGGAAATAAAGGGCATCAGCTGCACTTTCTGTGTCTATGAGCATTGTGTGGAGAGCGAGGTTTTCAATTTTAATCATGATGACTAATGGATCTGAATGGGGAAAGCATACATGGGATATGTCACAGTCGATAAAAGAGATGTCTTCAGGTTGAGGAGAGAAGCTTGATCCTGGAAGGAGAGCGGGCAGCTTCTCCTGGTAGGTAAGTTTGGAACATTCTACGACACGTTCTATTTTCTCTTAGAACGGCCACTGTCTATATTGTTGACTTTGATAAAGTGTATTCGGTAGATATGCACCTCGCCCGGGCTGGCAGCAGGGGTAGGTTGAGGTTTGAGGTATGACCTGTCAAGGTAACTGGGAAGGTTGACAACATACTGATGTAGACGACCTACCTTGAGGATGATCTCGAGAAATTGCTGTAAAGCAAAACATTTGTTGGTGTGGTGTTAGTTATAGTTGTGATTAGCACAGTAGGGCTTGCCTAGTTTAACTTCAATAGGGAATGGGATACGCCAGATGGGGTCTGCCCATATATGCATTAGAAGGGTGTTGAGAGGGGCAGTAAGCGTGGGTAGGACCGGCTTCAATCTCTTTCTGTGGGTTTCGGTATTGTTATCGTTGTGAGGGTGTTTGCGGCTCTTAGTCTCCTGTGAGGCAGGAGCGATCAGAGTTATAGGTGCAGAAGTTGGGCCTTCTCGAGGTTTATTAAAATTGGTAGTTGAGGTTACCCCTGTTTACGAGATTCGTGGAGGTGCTCAAGGTCGATATAACCATTGACTTTTGAGAGAATCTTCTTGAGGTTTCGAAGTTTGTGGAGGACCAGGTACTCTTTCACATTGCTATGATCTGGTAAGTCATTTGAGTACGCGAGCGCAGCATTCGGGTAGTCAAGGTTCTCGACTTTCCATGATTCATCGAGAAACCTCTTGGTGAAGGCTTCGAGTATTTCACTGCTCGATTTTCTAAAATTTAACAGGGCATCGACTCTGAGTTCTCTGTCTTTATTGAAGACAAACTGGGCAATAAAAAGCTATGATAGTTCCTTGAAGCTCTGGATCAAGCCCTTAGGGAGATTGGGATACCATCGAAGGGGGCTGTCAGTAAGGCTGGTGGTTAAAAGGCGACATAGTAGGTAGCCGACTGTGGAATAGAGGCTCAAAGTATTTTTGAATTTGAGAATGTGTGATTGAGGGTCTGTGTTGTAGTATTTGCTGAGATTGGGAGCACCAAAATTGTATAGTATCTCGATAGCGAGAAGTTTGGGGCAAAGGGGGTTATTAAGTCAACTCCATGAGTTGGGAGTTGGGCTCGCGCTGACGTGAATAGCAGGTTGGATTTTGTAATTGAGGTTCTATTGTGCAGCATAGGCAGGGTGAGGTGGAGATCGAGGGATTCGAGGATGGTAAGGTCGAGTTAGTGGTATGTGTTTTGCGCTGCACTCCCCGAGATGTTTTTGACTAGGGCAACATTTGGGGTGTCTAGAGGATCAGAGGGTGGAGTCAGAGGAATCTTCTATGGGGTGAATACCGAGATGGATAGAGCCAGTAGGGGGAATACTGTGGGGAGCACCCTCGACACCGATATAGACTGGGGGTACCTCGAGGTTGGGCAAACTGTTGAGAAAGTAAGGCTCTTTGGGCCACCACTCCGTCAACAGAGTTGCCTGCATGGGTAGAACTAGAACGGAGAGTGGGTGCCATTAAGAATAATCTGTTGTAGTTAGGAATAAAGGGAGGTTATTAAGAAAGGTAGATAGGTAGGGTGGGAAGCACAGACGGCGCCAAATGTAGTGGCCTAACTCCGTTCGAAAGGGAAGTTGGCTTTTACACCACGGGGGTTTAATCTTCAATCGAAGGGGTCCAAGTATATAACCTAAAATGGGAGTAACTAATAGACAATACTTGCGTGGAGGCCTAGAATGTGACTCTCCACGACCTTTAATGAGGATTTTTAAAAGAGTTTATATTTCTGTCGAGTATTCGAAGGTTCGAGTACTAAGTTTTTACAAGGTGGTCGAAGGTCAATAAAGTGGGGTCTGGGTGAAGATTTTTTAACCCCTCTATGGTTCCCATCTTTCCTATTTATAGAATATAGGATGAGCTGAGTCTCCAAGGTTAGGTCAGATTTCAAGTGTACAATCCGGGTAACCTCCAGATATCGAGCAGATATCCCGGTGTTGCGTTTGATGTCAAAAATTTAGGGTCTGCCACCATTCTCTGTCACTGTAGCTGCAAGGGCCAACAACTCTGCCGTCCTGTCAAGTGAGCTGGTTGTCTGCCTTGTTACACTTTGACTATGTACAGATATGGTCGAAGTGTTTTTGATGCTGAATGGGCATTCTTCTTCGAGGCATCGTCTTCGGGTGATCCTTGGGAGACTTGTTTAAGGACTGGATGGCTACGAGATATTTGAGTAGGCTTCAAAGTAGCCTTCGAGTATTTGACAGGGGTAGAAGGCTATGAGTAGGCTACTACAAGTACTAAAATAATCTGGAGGGGAAAGCTGTACTTCGGCGTGTATTTGTTAAGGTCTGTGATGTCGACACAGATTTTGATCTTGTCATTCTTCTCGGGACCACAACAATATTGGATATTCAGTCAGCATACTTAACTACTCTGATGAATTTCACGGTTAGGAGTTTGTTGACTTCAAGGTTTATTGATTCTCGAAGTTGTGGGGCCAGCGTACTCTTCTTCCGCTTCACTGCTGTAGAATTGGGGATGAGATCGAGTTGATGACGTGCTCAGGCGGGGTCAACACTGGGTATCTCATGGAATGTCCAGGTGAAGGCGTCTTTATTTGCTTGAAGGAAGTCGGTAAGTTCGAAGCCTTCGACATTATCTAGAAAAGTACCAATGAATGTTCCTCCACCAGGATCGTCGAATTCGATATTGACAATTGGTTTAATGGGTATGGCAGTTGGAATTGAAGGTACGGGTGTAGAGAGAGAGATGGATTGTTTGGTTGTTTGACATGTTTTTGGGTATGATCGATCCCTGGATGTTCGCATGAACGGGCGAGGCGTTGGGAGCTTTTTAAGTTCCACGTACCACAGGGGGTAGTGAAATGAAAGGTCTGGTGGTAAGTTGAAAGTATGGCTCTTATGGCATAGAGCCAGTCACGACCAAGGATGCTGAGATATTCGAATTTCTTGTCAATGACAAGGAAGCTGATTTAGAGTGTGACTGGCAATGTAGTGACAGGAAGTCTAATACAACCGACAATGACTTCAGTAGTGCCGTTAAAGCCCTTGAGTTCTACATTTGCCGGGGTGATGAGGTCTATTTTCTGCATGGCTTGAACAGTCTTAAGGAACTGTGCATTTGCTGCACTTCCTGTATCGATGAGCATTGTATGGAGGATGAGGTTGTCGACGTTAATCATAATGATTAAAGAGTCAGAATGGGGGAAACGAACATGCGATGTGTCACAGTCGATATATGAGATACCCTCTGGTCGAGGGTATTGGCTCGACTCGGCAGAAGGGCGGGTAGCTTCTCCTGGTAGGTAAGTTTGCAGCATTCTTCGACACGCTTACGCTTTCTTTTAGAATGGCCGCTGCCGATATTATTGACCTTAATGAGATAAAGTTGGTAAATGTGTACCTCGGCTGTGCTGGCAGCTGGGGCAGGTTGGAGCTTAAGGTATGACCCATCGAGGTAGTTGGGGAGGTCAGCGACATATTGATGTTGACGACTCGCCTTAAGAATTATTTGAAAGAGCGCTGCAGAACAAAGTATTTGTTGGTATGATGGTAGTGGCACTTATTGTTCTGGAAGTAGGGTTCGCCTTGTTTGACCTCGATGGGGTAAGTGGTACGCCATAAGGGGTCGGCCTGAATTTGTGGTAGAGGGGTGTTTATAGGAGCAGTAAGCTTGGGAGGATCGGCTTCGGTTGTTTTTTACAGGCTTCGGTAGTAGTGTTGTCGGTGTGGGGGCGTTTATGGCTCTCAGTCTCCTGTAAGACTAAAGCTATCATGGGTGTAAAAGGTTGTCCCTGTCGAGGTTTGTTATGGTTATTGGACGAAGCTTTCCCCAGTCGATTTAACTCGCGGAGGCGCTCAAGGTCGATATACCTATTAACTTTGGATAACATCTCCTTGAGGGTTTGCGGTTTATGGAGTACGATGTACTCTTTGACGCAGCCTTTATCCGGCAGAGCAAAAGAATAGGCGAGCATAACATTTGTACTGTTGAGGTTTTTGATCTTGCGCGACTCGTCGTGGAACCGCTTGGTGAAGGCTTTAAGGGTTTCATTGGGGGTTTACAAAAGTTGATAAGGGCATCGACCTGAATCTTTCGGTCTTTGTTGAAGGCGAATTGAGCAATAAACAGACTAGAGAATTGCTCGAAGCTTTGGATCAAGCCATTAGGGAGGTTATGATACCATCTGAGTGGGATGTCTGTGAGGCTGGTGGGAAATAATCGACACAACAGGTGGTTGACCGAGCAGTATAGGCTTTAGGCATTTTAAAATTTGAGGATATGAGATTGAGGGTCGGTATTGCGGTATTTGTTAATTTTTGGGGTAGAGGGAGTTGTTTAGCCGACACCAAGAGTTCAGTACGGGGCACGTACGAATGCCGATGGCAGTGTAGAGTTTTTGGTCGAGTTCCTGCTATGTAAGGTTGGCAGGATGAGACAGGGATTTTTGTGCTCAAAGGGGATGAGGCCGAATGTTCGGTGTGTGCTCAGCACTGCGCTCCCCAAGAAGTTCTCGAGCAGGGCTATATTTGGGGGATCTGGTAGTGCGAAGGGTAAAATTGGACGAATCCTCTATGGGGTATATACCAAGGTGAATTGGACCAGTAGGTAAAATGGTAGGGGGAGCACCCTCGACACCAAGATGGATCGGTGGTACTTCAAGATGAGGTTAGGACCTGAGCCGAGCGTGGGTAGAAACACGCGACGGGGTGGGTGGTCGAGACGGCGGAGAGGCGTCTTGAGGCTGAAGTCATTGCAACTCACAAACTGAATTGCACAGATCGTCAAGGGTATGATATTTTATGTCCGCATTGTCCAAACGGCATTGTCGGTCGGCTTCAAGCTCTTTTCAGTGTTCTTCGCGCTCTTGGTGTAAATGGGTTTGATGTCGCTCCTCATCTTGAGCAAATTGCTGGTTAAAAAGGGTGAGCTGAGCGGCCACTCAGTCGGTGGGGTCACCGGTAAGGGTTGAAGTAGAGTGAAGGGTAGGGGCCATTGGGGGTTGCTGGTAGGACTAGAAAAGAAAAAAGAAAACAGGGGGAGACTGGTAGGGTAGGATAGCATGGACGATGCCAAATGTAGGGGCCTTACTTTATGAGAGGGGAAGTTGACTCATACATTATGAGTTTTATCTTTGATAGGGAAACTCAAGCATACAATCGATAATAGTAAGACCAAATATACTGACAATACATTTACGTGGAGGCCTTGAATGGGTCACTCCACGACCTCTGGTGAAGATTTTTAAGAATTATGATATTTATGGAGAGTAGTCGAAGAATTGAGAACTGGGTGATTACAGGGTATTAGAAGGTTATCTTGTAGGGTTTTTTGGGAGATATTTTCTGGCCTCTCCATAGTTCCTCCTCCCTCCTATTTGTAGAATATAGGAAGGGCAGAGCCACCATGGGAGGTTAAGTTACATGTGTATCCTCTGGGGACAACTGACTTGTACCCGGAGTCGATTCTGACACTGTAATTGTCGAGTCTGACACTGTAGCTATTGATTCTAACACAGTAGCTATTGGTTCTAACACTATAGTTATTGGATCTGGTACCACAGTTGTCGAGCGGCGTACTCCAATGTTCTATCTGGTGAGCTGGCCACCTGGCATGTTTCCCTTCGGCCATGTACGACCATGGCAGAAGTATTTCTAGCTCGACGGTTCCTTTGAGTGTTTGAGTAGTCTCGGAAGGTTTTGTGGGCTTTATTTGACTTATTAGGCTTTTAGTCATCAGGTAGGTTTTGAAGTGGCCCTCAAGCGTTCGATTGGAGCTAGAAGGTTGCGTCTAGGCTACTACAAAACTAGTACATTATGATGTGGAAACTTGACGTGACTGATATCGCAATCCTCGAATAAAATCCCAAGTCAGCAATTGCTCATTTTAGAAAGAAGTTTAGCTTTTTTATCCTGAGATATGTGTTCGCAGCATTCTGATAATCTTCATCACTTGAATCTAGAAGAGTTATGAATCTAATGGATCTCGATCATGTTATTGTGGTACATATGGTATAAGTGCTTCTCATCAGCATGATCTACGACGTAGACTACTTCGACCTGCATCTTGGAACTACCATTCTTGAATGATTCTAAGTCGATAATATACTTGTGCATTCTCCGGTCTTTGAAAATATACTCCAGAAACCTCTGGAAAGCATAGCAGTTGTCAGTTTCTTTATGATTTACCTTGTGATGCATGTAGCATGGTTTGTCTTCAATCGGTTCCAATGGTTGATATATACGGTTGAACTTTTCTTTCGTTAGAATGGTAAAAATTGAGTAGATTTGGACATTCATTTGGGGGAGGACCGACATGGATAATAAATTGCATTTCTAAGGTTTGCCTCTATTTGCCTTAGAATGCGTTTGATCATCCTGGTCCTCCTTTGGCTCACTGCTGCATTTTGTGTTTTGACCTTTAGTGGATAGGATAGATTTAGTACATTTATGCCTTTCATTCATCATCCTTTCCAGGTTGACATAGCCATTGACCTTAGCGATCATATCTTCCAAGGTCGCGGGTTTGTTTAAGAAGAAATGTTCCTTTGCTTAGCAATCGCGTTATAATGCACTGGTAAAAGTAGTAATAGCTATTTTCTGATCGAGATTATCAACTTTTCGTGCGAGCTCCATAAACTTCTTTACAAAGACCTCGAGCATCTCTCCTTGTGATAATTTGAGACTAATAAGATAATATAAATTCTGTAGTTGGTCGAATGTGAGGATGGAATCTTCAGGTAGAGAATAGAATCACTGTAGCGGTTCTCCCTGTAGACTTGTTATTAATAGACAACATAGAATATAGTTGAGATTTGAGTTCAATACCAATGAATAAGGAAATAGGAAATTGCTGAATGTGTTCCTTCAGATGGGTTCCTTTGTTCTTATGTATCTATTTGGAGTATGGAAACCTGTCGGTACTTCCATATCAAATAATTTTTTGCAATCAGACTACCTTGCAACTTGGTGAAATCGTCATTACTACTTAGAGCTTGAGCTTCAATCAACTTCATGATATGCCGATCTATGTGTTCTTGTGTAACATACTGATGTATTATATGAGTGACTTGGCGAGCTGGTCGGGGATTATGAGTACCGGTGCCCTCGTTCAAGCACTCACGTACTAGAATCCGGGGTTGAGGTTGCCGCACATCCTCATGATGCTTGGAAGGCCAGAGACCTCTGTTGATATCGGACTGAGCTTCTCTCCCCAAATTAATTGATACTTGAGGTTCATGCTGAAGATTTTTGGAAATGGCATTGCTAGTTGCTCCTTGAGGTCCTAATCTTTCTCATGCATGCTGTCAGATGAGCTTGACGCTCGCTTTTGAGCTCTTTGTCACGGGGGACACGATCAAAAGTTAACTAACGCTCGAGCTCATTATACTTCTCTGTCTCGGCGTAGAGATTCACCTGTAGTTCAGCGAGCTATTCTTGTTTAACTAAAAGATCAAGCTGGACACTTGTTGTTGGTCGCCTGGAAGTGACCATGATTAAAAATAGATAGTGGAGTAAATGTATGCCTTAGGATATCGCTGAAATATCTTCTTTCCCACATATGGTGCCAAATATAATGGCCTAATTTGGTAGCTCAAAATAACTCAAAATTAGATCTTACACCAAATGTACCTGTGACAAGAATAAATATAATACAAGAAATGACACAGGCGATTTAGCGTAGAAATCCTTTAAATAGGTTAAAAGGAACGACCTCAAGTTGAGGTTTTAGTAACTATAACTTTTATTGCTTGAGGCTGATATCTTATTACAAGTGATCTCTTAAGCTAGAAATGTGTGATCTTGAAATAAGAATTTATGTGGTGTTTAGAATCTAGATATTCCTGTATTATAATCTATAAAATCACGTCCTTATCTTCTCTGGAACTTTTTCTTTTTGTAGACCTTGCCTGCAATTCGTTATCGTATAGAAGCACGTTCTCCAGATAATGAGATAAGTGGTAGTTAAATATGTAATTGTTAGTTCGTGTGAGACAAGTATCTTTAACTTGTTTATACTTTTTTGCAGTGCTAAATCCACGTTCTTTATCAGTTTGTGGTCTAGGTGTTAATGCTGATTGTACATGTCACATGTGTAATGGGTAAGTCTGATATTGAGACAGTTCGAGTTTGGATTAGGTCGAGGGATAGGTCCCTACACTATAGGTACAATGATGATCTCGACGACTAGGTAGAAATCGACTAATACATTTTCACAACTGTGACTTCCTATCCATTGACTATAGGCCTTTTACTGGTAGCAGGCCCACCTGCTAGCTCTGATCCTGTGTGGCATTTCATAAGACATCAACACTATCTATTCAATAATGAGTTGGTGTTCAGTACGCGCAATTTCGCCTGCTTCATGAATGGATCACCTAGCTTCAGGGTACATATAAAGATATTATCAATCTCCCTACTGCCTAAGTAGCGATGCCTATGAATGCGCTATCAAGCTGTCGAATTGCCTAGATTTTCCTCTGCGATACATAAAACCTACTTTTAAATAATATATGTCAGAGAATGGGACTCAAACCGCAGAGATAACCGCGTGACCTCTGTGCTCCGCCTACAAAAATTGATGATTGAGCCAAAAGCACATAAGGGGCAACATTGAGGAATCTATCCTAATCCTATTTTGGCGGTCCCTGCACAACTATTTTCACGCATTGAATAGTAAGTCTCTCCCAGTTGCTTCCTAATTTGGATTGTCAAGTCCAGTAAGTTCCTAATTCTAGCAACACCTCTTTGTGAAGTTGCCTAGATTGGTTTTATTGGGCGCAATGATCTTGGTAATGATTTGGGCAATGTTTAATTCTAAGGAGCCTCGAGAATAGTCGACTAGATGCTATCTCCCTAACATAGCCAGTAGTTATAGAAATTTAAGTCTAAGACTTTGTCATATTCATTTATAACTAAGTCAGGGTCTACCGTAGGTACGGGAACGAGAGGTTCAACATACAATCTCGTTCAAGAACATAGTAAGCCATTGAATAGTAAGTCTATGTTCTTGAACGGGAACGAGGGGCAAAATATGCTTAAAAGCACAGGAATAAAAAAAAAGAGATGAGCTATTTTTTTAGAGTTTTTGAGAGCTTTTATTTATAACGTCTCTCTTATTTTTACTATAACGTGCAAGAGTAAAATCTCAATCGTGTGTACGTGGGGAGTCTTTCCTTCAAAATAGGTCCCTACTAGCCGTTGAGGAAGAACGTGTAATAACAAAGAAAAGTTAGGCCCATGACCAAAGGGGACTGGAAAAATTTTCAATAAAAGGAATAGGGTAAGCCTTTCCCAAGCCTGAAGGCTCCAGGGCCTCTAAAGCTAAAAGAGCCAATTGCCCAAACATGAGCCTGAGCACGAGCTCGATCCTGAGGTTGAGCCTGCCCGACTGCCCGAGGGAGGTTCAAGTGTATTATGGGTATAAAATCCTTCCTACATACCCACGTACATGTACACTCTCTCTTAGCCACATGTACATACATGTCATACAAATCATAGGCTATATGAATATACATTCCCAACTTTCTATCAGACCTCAACAAGCACATACCGAAGGACAGTTTCCCATTGCCGATCATTCCAGCACTCCTCGATGCCACTGCTAGACATGAGCGCCTGTCGATGATGGATGTAGCCTCAGGCTACAATCAGGTAACCCTTCTCCCCGATTATCAACTTAAAACTTCATTCATCACTGAACAAGGCCTTTACTATTTAAATTGTATGCCCTTCGCCCTTAGAAATACGGGAGCCACTTACCAATGCTTTGTCACAACCATGTTCAAAACTTTGCTTGGTAAGTCGGTTAAAGTTTACATCGACGACATGTTATGCAAAAGCTTTAAAAAAAAGATCCCCATTGAGGATGAAGCTCAACCCAGACATATGCCAATTTAGCACTTTTTCTGGTAAAATTTTAGGCCACCTTACCAGCAAATAAGGTATCGTGATTGACCCTACCCATATACGAGCCCTCATCGACATGCCCCCACCCCAACCCAAAAAGGATGCCCAAAAAGTGGCTGGTAAGATAACAGCCCTCAACCGATTCATTTACAAATCCTCAGACAGATGTGCTTGGATCTTTTCCCTCTTACGTGACCAAAGCATCCACAAAGCAAAAAAGAAAAATAACCCTGAGATCAACTGGACACCCGAATGCGAACAGGCCTTCCTCGAACTCAAAACTTACCTTGGTCGACCACCCATTATCAGCACCCCTATCGATGGTGAGACACTCTCTCTATACCTCGCAGTCACAGATACCTCTATCAGTTCAGTGCTTATTCGAATCGATTCTGACGTCGACAAACCTTTATATTTTATCTGCAAAACTCTAACACCCGCAGAAACTCGATATTCGAAACTTGAGTCTTTTTTCCTCACCGCATCCGTGTTATATCAAGTTACCCCCTTCAAGAAGTACTCAGCAAAAAAGAGAAATCCAGATGAATACAATAGTAGTCTGTGTATCTTGGAGAACATGACATTACATTCGAGAAGCAGATTTCCCAGAAAGGCCAAACAGTAGTTAATTTCCTTGCCGACTTCCCGGTCGAAGATGTCGATTGGGAGGATCATGAAGATGACTTAACCGATGACCAACCCGAAGCAACAGATCCATGGAACACCAACACTGGCTAATGTCAATTCACTGATTGATCTACTGGGCCTAACGGTTCAGGGATTGGTATAGTCCTAGTCACACCTACCAATGATCGAATAGAGAAGGCAGTCAAGCTCAACTTCAAATGCCCCAACAATGAAGCCAATTATGAAGCTCTGATTCATGGCCTCGACCTTTCCCTTGAACTCGGCGTCCCCAAATTTGTAGTTTTTTCAGATTCCCAAATTGTCCAGAGACATTATACAGGTTAAAATCAAGCTAACGGTCGCATGGCTTAATATGTTGCTCTCGTTTAACAATGTATGAACCGTTTTCTCGAAAAATCTACTATCACTCATTACCCTCGAGGAGAAAACTGACATGCAGATGCCCTCGCCTAAATAACAGCTATGTTAGGCCAATCAGAATCCCAAACCCTCCATATCAAAGTACTCGAACGCCCAAGTATCGACTAGATGGAAATCAGTGCCATCAATACTGGGGGCGAGAGTCTCGATCAAGATGACTGGCAGACACCATTCCTCTACTATTTCAGCAATGCAACCCTCCCAGATGATCCCAAAGCCAAACGATTACTGCTAGAAAGCTGTCGCAGATGCACTATCCACAAACATGAGTTACATCTCAAGTCCCCAAATGGTGTTCTCCTTCGATGCATCACTCAAACTGAAGCCTCTTTAATTCTAGCCGAACTTCATTAAGGAACTTGCGGTGCTCATACTGCTAGACGTTCTATGGCCCTTCGAGCTGTTTCATAAGGTTTATTTTGGCCAAACATGAAAATACAAGCCGAATAGTATACCAAACATTGTGAAAAATGCCAACGTCATGCCCATAACATCCACAGCCTTTCACAAGACCTCCATTTTAGTCAAGTCTCCTGGCCATTCAAAAGATGAGCTATCAATCTCATTGGACCTTTTCCTAAGGCCTCAGACAGCCGAGAGAATATCCTTGTTGCAACAAACTATTTTACCAAATGGGTTGAAGCTGTACCTTTGTGTCAAACCAGAGAAGATGAAGTCATCTAGTTTCTATGGGAAAACATCATCACACATTTTGGGTGCCATCATATGATTCGATGCGACAATGGTCCCCAGTTCGTCGGTAACAAAGTATGAAATTTCCTCAAAAATCATAACATCATCCTCTCACTCTCAGCACCTTATTACCATAAAGGAAATGGTCAAGTCCAAGCAATCAATAAAACCATTATCGACAGTCTCAAGAAAAGAGCCGATGTAAAGAAAGGTTGATGGGTTCAGGAGTTATAACATGTCCTCTGGGCCTATTGAACAACTCCAAGAAAATCCACAGGCTGCACTCCTTTCCTTCTAGCATACGGTACCGAAGCTGTGATCCTACTCAATTCGAAGTACCCACATGAGATCCCGACCTCCCCGACGAAGACAATGAGTTTGAGATCAGATGTAACATGCTATAGATCGACGAAACCAGAGACCGAGCCATCGCCAACCTTGGCCGTTACCATTTGTCCCTCCAGAAGTCATATAATAAGAGAGTTCGTCCATGAAGTTTCAACATTGGAGATCTAGTACTTCGACAGGCCAATCCTGGGAAGGACCTTATGTCAAGGGTTCATACTATCTAATGACAAAAGACAAAGAGCCCCTACCCAATCGGTGGAACACAATACAGCTGGTTTTATACAACAAGCCACAACCTCTGCCTTATGCAGCTGGCGTAAATACGGAATAATCAATAAGTAGTTTTTCCACCCCTACTTCGGCTCCTATTTTCACTGAATTTCTAGGTTTAACTTAAGTATCCTGTCAACCTTTCGACCCGACTGATACTTGGGGGCAACCTTGAGATTTTTCAAGCTTCCAATTTTGAGCAAACTCAAGGGGCAAGGATGAACGACAGACCGGACCCTCGAGAATGCATTGGGGGCGGATAGTTATGCTTCGTTGTGGCTTCGGCCTTTGAAGTCCAATCGATTTCTTGGTTCCCTCTAAGTATCATGTCAACCCTTCGATCCGACGGATACTTGGAGGCGACCTTGAAATTTTTAAGCTTCTAATTTTGAGCAAACTCGAGGGGCAACAATGGTCGACTAACCAGACCCTCGAGGATGCATTGGGAGCGAATAGATATGCGTTGATCAGGTTTAAAACCGTTGGGAGTCCAGTCAATTTCTTGGTTCACCCAGGGTATCTTGTTTACCCTCGCCCCGACTGGTAATTGGGGGCGACCTTGAAATTTTCAAGCTTCCAACATTCGAGTAAACTCGAGGGGCACGAATGGTCGAAAGACCAGACCCTCGAGAATAAATTGACGGCGAACACGTCTTGCTTCTGTGTAACTTAGGCCTTCGAAGTCCAGTAAATTTCTGGGTTTCCTCTAGGTATTACGTCAACCTCGGTCCAACTGATACTCGGGGGCGACCTTGAAAATATTCAAACCCCCAACATTCGAGCAGACTCGAGGGGCACGAATGATCGACCGATCGGACCCTCGGGAATGCGTTGGGGGTGAAGACGTCTTATATCGCTGTGGATTCGGCCTTCGATGTCCAACGGATCCTTTGATTTCAAACTAAGTATTACAGCCATCTCGAAGTTCTCATAGGTTCGATCACTCAACAATCATTCGACAGATTCAGTACATGCAGACACCATTATACAAGAATATCTACAATTCTGCCACATGCAAGAAGTTTTAAAGCATCATCTATTAGAGATGTCGCTTTAACACAACTTAAGCCAGGCCATGCATTAAGAATACAAAATCAGCCACAATATATCCACAATCCAGCACAAAGCAAAGTTAGAACAATTTAAATTCATTTCAGACTCAAAATTAGTAGTTCAACACAATTCAAGTCAGCACAGCTAAACAAAATTAGCACAATACAATAGCTCACAAGCAACAACAAGTTCCAAGATCAACCTCACAAAAATATGGCTCAAATATTACAATAGCAAATCAGAAATAACAAGCATGGCACTCCAGTGTAAATACCTCAGACCAGCGTGGCTGCATCTTCTCCCTCAACAGGCCCTGCAGCGCCAATACCTTTAGCACCCATAGTCGAAGGCCTTGACCCTATATCATCTGTAGTAATGTTAGTTGTAGTCCCAGAAGCAATGCCTTCGACCACAAGAGTTTCCATGCCCCTTCCAACACCTTCAGCAGTAACTTCCACCTCTCCTTCGTTTGTCTACAAGGAGTCATCAGCAATACGATCTTCGGTAACAGGGAGCCATTCTAAAGTGTCAAGGTCAAAACCCATATCCTCTATGAACTCCTTCGGCCTGACAATCACTTTACATTCACCATCAAACTGTGCTTGATAATGCACTTTCTGTTCTGCTTTCTCTTTGTCCTTCGTAACAATTATCGACTTCAACACCTGCTCATGATTAAAACATTGACCCTCCATCCTCTTCTCGTCTGTATCATTGATAACCTCCATCTCCTGCTTCATCTTCTTATTTTCAGACAACAACGACGCCTCTTTCCCCCGAGCAAGTTCCAGATTGTCAAGCGCCTCCAGCAGCCTTCTTTTTCCCACTTTCACCACCTTGGTGAATGACTGCGCCCAAGAATCTGTCTTCTAGGGTATTCGAACCGTCAGTATTTCTCGAAGCATGGAGCAGTTAAGACAATTTCAGAAGTTCAGAAACAATAATTGACAGTTACCTGAAACATACTATTCTTCATTCTCTTCGAAGCTTCATCTGGGTCAGCATCACAGAGTTCAGCCATAGACGCAGCCTTGGCTAGAGCCTAGTCTTGTTGCTCAGCCTTGATCATCTCTTCATCCTCATCCGCTGTATCATCTTCCCCCAGCGCCCTACGCCCTTTGCGCTAAATAACCTTCATCTATTGTACCTTCGGTGCCTCGGGAATGACCCTGCCTTTGCCTTTCTCAGCCTGTGTTTGCACCTACCTCGGCCTCAGTCTTGAAGTATCGTTAGCTACTTCGGGCACTGGCATTGCATGCTTCGAGCCCCTTTTCGATTTCGTAACATATTGAACGTTTCTTGCCAAATCATCCTCCCCCATTTCTTCAGATACTTTCGAACCACCTTCGACCTTCATCTTCTTTGGTGACTTCGGCATAATGGGAACGTTTCGATGCAGAGAATCTGTCTTCCACTTTCTCTTCCTTTTGATACCTAGACTCGTGAATACATAATTAACCTACTACTTGTCAGAATCAAGAACAATGCCAATGTAATAACTCAGATTCTCCCAAGTCCAGTTAGTTGGACCTACAAAAAATAGAAATATAATCACAGCCTATTCGAACAATATATCAAAATAAAACCTTCGACAACATACTTACTCGGGTTATAGACTCTATGATGCAACCTAAAAGAGCCCTCCCCTTTGACATTCTCAAAATTTCCCTGTACCACAATGAAATCCTTATTCCAGCCTCAACCCGTCAAACACAGATCAAACAACCAGGGCTTCTCTAGGTGACACTGGATATGGTACGTCCCTACATTATAATTTTATTTCCATAAATAAAATGATACAACGTCATACCATTCAATCAAATCCCTCCTCTTACTTATCAATTTTACATTCATACCTTCTATTAACCTCATCATCTCGTAAAAATTTTCATTCATTTGAACCGGAGCAAGCTCCCAAAAATAAAATGCCTCCTTAACCAGGCTTCGGAGAGGAAGTTGCATTCCCAGTTAAATCTGGCCTCTATATGCCATTATCCCTTCCCGCAGGTTTGACTTGAATGTCTACCCCGCTCCTGCTACATGTAACGTTACCCCCACCTTTGACAACTCCAAATTGGCAGCAAATCGATCCAATCTCTTTTTATCTATAGCTAAAACAGAACCCTCAACCCTATCTGGCTCAGTCAAATCCTCACTCTGATCACTCTGCCCCCCTTCTCCCTTTTTACCACCAGAAGGCCCAGCATTACCTCACCTCTCTCCCCCCCAATCTATCTCCTCTTCTTCACTATCCTCAAACACTGCCATCTTACAACGCCTAGTAATCGGAACCCTACCCGCCGGAACTACCACGACTAAAGGGGCATCAGTTACAACATCCAATACCTCTAAGTCGCTGCTCTCATCCAATGAAGCATGACCAGAAATACAAGCCTCGAGTTTTTCGATTTCTTCGTTTATCAGTCTCTATCTCGAAGCTCGACGGGTATGCATATTACCCTATGGAAGAAGATGCATGCGGCCATACCCTCAAAAGCTCGATCGGTACATTCGGCAATTACGTGTTAATAACCCATTTCTCATCTACCCTCTCCAATAGATACAACCATAGTCAAAAACTAAACCCCAAACCCAGTTTCTCCGGCCATACCCTCAAAACCCCCAAATGGGCTACAATCTAAACTCACCAATTCTCCCTGTCCTCGACAATAACCTCCTAACTGCCAACCCAAAGGATTCTACTTACAGAATGTAGCAGCAAGAGCTAAAGAAAAACAAGGCAAACAACAGCAAACAGAGATCAATTGACATACCTGTGTTAGAAGAAGTACACTCGAAGCAGCAATTCAGCCTGAACTCAGCAACAACTTCAGTAACCTCTCACAAGCCTCACTTGGCAATGGCGTACCAATTTTCTTCCTTTCAATCTCTTGTTTGCTTTGCTGTAAACAGTACATTTTGTTACTTCCCTTTCATATATATACCTACTTGGAAAACTAAAACCGTCTCGATTTCAAAACCGCTATCATTGCCACGCCCCCACCACCCCAGCTTTTCGACTGCGACATGTTTAGACAAAATTACCCCTTATTCCCCGCACGTGCAAACCGCATGCTCACCCTAATTTAACATTTAACTCAAAGCTTCTCGAAGGCGCCCAGTAAAATCCCAACATCAAATCCCAACTTTTTTGTAAAATGAGGATAAAATTTATGATTACCTGCATGACACACTGCCCCAGCAGCACATTCCATTCTGACAGACTAGCTGTCTAAGCTGTCAGTCATCTAGTCAAATCCAACAAAACCTTCAACACACCCATGTCTTATTCGCAAGTCATCGACCGCACCATATGTCGAACATTCGATTCACGGCACCGTCGACAAACCAAACTTCTACTTCGACAGAATACAACCTTTGATACTTTGGCAATTCATAAATTTATGTCTACACAAGTCACATCTTTTACTTCGACAGATCACATCTCTTACTTTAACAGTTCCGAATTTTACTTATTGACAGATTAGAATATTATTTCCAGATATCCTACTTCGACAAGTTCAAACAAATTATTTCGAAAGAGTAAAATCATACTTCGAATATTCAAAATCCTACTCATACAAGGTACTGAAAAAGAGCTTGACAGTTACATTACGAACTCCAAATTTCATTCCAGACAACCCAAAACAGTACAATTATGAAATCCAATACAAGTACCCTACACACCACCATATCTAAACATTTACCAAAACTATTCTAGAGGTCCCTATTTTTCATTAGGACGCGCCTCTTCGCTATTAGCCTCAGCAGTGGACTCCTCCTTGCGCCTAGCTTCAGCAGCAGACTCCTTTAGCTTCAACATCTCCTTTGTGAAGGATTCTAGCATAGGCAACCGATGGCCCAGAAGCAGACCCATCATTTGCAGAATCCCCCGCCAATATACATAAGGCATTCCAGTAATGGGTTGCCCAGGTTTAGCTTTAAACAGGTCCGGTATCGCTGCGTCAATGTTCTGACCAATAAGAAACCTCCACCACAGTTCCATCATCTTTTCCCGCACCCGCATAGCCTTTGTCGCAATCCGATCTGCCTGTATGGTTATAGAATAACTGCCGCTGTTTAAAACTGAAGAAGAAGCCATTCTTATCAGAGCAAGAAACCAGAAGGGTGAAGAAAGTTGAAGAATTCTCCTTGCAATACTCCATTTTACACATATAGGTCCATTTAAAGTACTCGTTCATCCCATGTTACATTCATTGCGGTCTTCAAGTCCTCTCCTTGAAAATTCAACAGTCTAACCTTTTTAAGTTCCTAGACATAACCGATTCATATGTATCTGCATTCAAACCACATTCCCAAGGACTTGCAATCGAACAAATCTCCAACATCAAACCATCGACCATTTTCACACGTCAACTCCAAACTCTTGCACAGAGTCTCAACTAATAAAGAATCAATTAACTTCGACCATAACATTATACCTCGAAGTTAGTTTTTTTGCCAACATTCAATGAGATATATTTGCTAGCGTGCCTATAAGGCTATTCGTCTTCATTAACTACATGAAAAAATACACAAAATTGCAGTAAAACATTATTTCCATTCCATTCTGCAAATTACAATAAAAGAAATTGAAAATTTGAAAACCCAAATGTACAAAACCATAAAAACTTTCAAAACCCATCATCACCACCTGAAGAAGCAGCCCTATTTCTAGACGGTCCAGTTCCAATCGCCGAGCTTTGTTTCTCCATCTTCTCTTCTGTACACACGAGGCACTCGGCCAAAGCCAACAGAAAGAGGTAACATTTCTTCGCAGTCACAAAATTGTACTTCAGCTGCCCCAAAAGGTAAGCATAAGACTCACCGTTGATCAGTTCCCCAGCTCCTACCTTCACCAGGTTAGGCATGTCCCAATCCAAATTATACTGACCAAAGAACTTCAAGTGGAACTCAACAGTCTTCCACCCTACGCGACGATCTTGGGCGAATCCCATCTTTTCTGATAACGCGTATTGGGCGTCGTATCCATAAAGGCTTTTAAAAATTTACAGAAGAAAGAAAAGAGAGTGAAACAGACGAAGAACATACAGTATCCCTACCCCCATAACCCATACTTATAGCCTCATTTCATTTATTACCCTATAACCACCAACATCTCTTTATTACTCTCTTTTATTACCCCCCTTGAAAAACCAATAGTCAACTATTTCACTTCTGACTACAAAATGTTTTCTCAGCAAATGCCTTTACACCTGTTTTCGAGACATTCACTGAGAGGGGGCGAATGTAGTAGCCTACTCACAGCCTTCTACCCCAGTTAAACACTCGAAGGTTACCTCGAATCCTACTCGATTACATCGAAGCCCACTCAATCCATAAATAAGCTTTGCAAGTTCATCTGAAGACGAAGCCTCAACTATGAACAAGCCTCGAGGAGGAACTCCATATCGCAGCAGAAATACTTCGACCATATCCATGCATGGTCGAAGTATGACGGGACAGACAACCAGCTCACTAGATAAGATGGCACAGTTGTTGGTCCTTGCAGCCACAGTGACAGGCCCAACCACTGCTACAGTATTGAAGTACAGAGTCAGACCCATTAAATGTTACAGTGACAGTTCTAACATTTTTGGCACCCATACCCACTTTGGGATATCCAGATAGTACCCTTGTAATGCGACCTAACCTTGGTGACTTAGCCCTTCCTATGATCTATAAATAGTAGAGATGGGGAACCAAGAAAGGGTTACAAAATCTTCCCTTTGAGCCATTACAGTTTACCTTCGATCACCGTGTAAAAACCCAGTACTTAAACCTTTGACTACTCGATAGAAATATAAATACTCTTAAAAATCTTCATTAGAGGTCGTGGAGAGTCACATTCTAGGCCTCCACGCAAGTGTATTGTCTATTGATTTTATGCATTCTAGGCTATATACTTGAATCCCTCAGTTTGAAAATTAAACCCCGTGGTGTAAGAGTCGACTTCCCCTCCGTAAGAAGTTTGTCCCCTATATAAAATATAATTTATAATAATATCACAAGTAAGAATGTTTAGGCTATTTGGGTGAGAAAGGTTATTCGGGCTGCTTGGGTGCGAAATGGTGAATTATCACTACATATATGGTAATTAATCAAAACTAAGACGGGTTATCAGTATGGTCCAATGATTAGGTACATTTCTTACCCTATCTCGTTTAGATTATTTTTTATTTTTAGGACAGTAGGGTATTACTTTGGTTTTTACTGCACTTTGCATTTTAGTAGCTTTTGAATATTGAATATTCTTGCTAAATTAGGATAGTGTTTTTGTGTTATAGTAATTCATGGAATAATTATTTGGTAAGATCGTAATTTACAATAGTTAGTGACCTCCTTGTTTAAACTAAAAACTCATCATGATTAGAACCACGTGAGGATAATTGTGAGGACTTCGTGCCTAATGCTATGTGAAGATCTAGCCTTTTTGCACACTTCAAATATTATTTCATAAAAAAATTTCCGATTTAGCATTTTTTTTATTGACCTCATTTTGTATAATCTATTGTCGATGGTGACATCAAATTCAAGTGATTCTAATAGAATATTTCCTATACTTGATTCGAGATGAAAAAGAAACTATGTGCGACCGAAGATATGATAATAGGCATTTTTATTATTACACCATTTTTGGCCTTCGTCTGTACTCAGCCAAAATTTTATCCATTTGCAGCCCTTTGTCTTAAAATATGTCATTCATTTTATTTCCTTTTCCTTTTAACCCATTTGTTTTGAGATTTTTCAGTAAAAGTTAAAATAAAGGAGGAGTGAAACCATGTGATTTTAGTGGTGAAGATGAGTATAAGAAGAGAGTATTCCTAATGATTTGATAGTACATCTAGAAGATTAAAAAAAGGGGAGAGATAGAAAATGCAACAATTTATTCCATTTGTACTCAATAAAGGGAAAGAAGGGGAGAGTAAGTATAAATGTTAGTCTCTGAATGCCAACAAAATGCTTGCTCCATCATGTGCTTACCCTTACTTACTTTATAACCTCTCAAAGATTTGTTTGATCCTGAGTTTAACACAGTTAGCTTAGTAGAGATGTGAGGTAGGGAGTCTATATTAGTTAACTTGACACCATTAATGATAATAGATTCCCTGTCCATGAAATCTTGTAATTTACAGTGAGCAGTTTATTTGATGAAATATAAAATTTTCTTTTTACATACTCATATTCATATTTCCACAGGGTGTTTACTAGTCTATTCTCAGTAATTTATAGTGACCACCCAAGTGAGGCCTCAGTCAAAGAAAATTTCCAATATATTATTCTAACTATGATAGAGTAATACATTGCAAACTGGGTATCTATCTGACTATGCAAACACACACACACATACACACATCAAGTAATTCATTTAGTAATTATTTTATAACACATGAGCGATGTCTTGGTCTTTAAATGATATTTTAGATTCATTTTCTTTCTATCATGCCCTTGTGTTAGTTGAAGTATTGTCTTCTTTTGATTACTTAATTCAGAGATACTACCCGTGTGTGCTTTTCCCATTATTTTTATTTTTTTACGTTAAAAAAAAGAAGAAAAAAAAAGGAAACATTTTTCATTACTTTTTCTCGTGTTTGTGTTTTAACTCGGGTTACCGTTATTTTGAGGGGGAAATACATCTTATTTTGGGGGGAACTAACTAGTATTTTTTCGGTGTGATATTGTTTTGGTTATTTTCTATCCTTTTATACTTTTGCTTATCTACGACAAAAATGTAGAGAGATGATTACGACAGCTAAACAGGGTAAGCTTTTTGGTAATAGTTTGTTTTCTCAATAAAGTTTTGGTTTCCCTTGGTTTCCTTATTTTTTGAACGGTTACGTGATATATCTTGTTTAGTGTGTAAGGATTCCAGAGAAAATGATATAGGATGAAAGAGTAGCCTTGAGAATGCATGTTTAGTAATTGAGCCAGTCCATTGAGTTGTAGATTTTTCTCATTCTTATAGTCACAGTTTTGTCACAAAATAAATCAAAGGGAGAGATTGAAGCATCCATATTTGGTATTGGTTTCATTTCGTGTGTAGAATAGGTGTCAGTACTATCTCGTAGTTATTTATTTTTATATAGTGCACATGGGACAGAGACAACTGGACTGACATTAAACTAGTACGTTGGGTTTTTACCGTGTCGCTCAAACATTTTTGATGAAATTTTTTTTTTATATTAAAAATATCTTTTATTCGAACAGATTTTATTTTCATGTTAGAATAGACCTGGTAGAACCATCTCTACTCAAATAGACTTTTGTTATGATCGAATAATCTTGGTCATATTCGAATAGATCCTTGTTTTATTCGAACTGAACAGCCATAACCCACTCGGTCCGAATAGACTCTTACTATATTCGAACAGAGCCCAGAAAAATTCAGTTTCCTTATAAAAGCCTATTTTTTGATTTTGAACTTCACCCTTTTCAAAATCAATTTTAGGATTTGGGATTTTTTGAGAGAAAAGTGAATTAATCGTCAAGTTGAATCGATCTTTAATTGCATAAACCTAATTCCAAAACTTAGATTTTGAGTATTTGAAGGATTCAAGCTTTGAAGCTTTGGTACATGATCTGAAGCGAGATATTGCGATAATGACTGGCATTGCGATAATGAGGAATCTATTGCAAGGAGTTCAAGTAGATGGGAGGTAACCACGGGATGTGTTTATCGAGTCTATAAGTGATAAAATTCTTATCATTTTGTTTTAATAGTAGATTTTCAGCTATCGGTGATTCGACAGTGACCTGTGGGTTTTTTTCCTGAGAATGATTTCCCACATGGTTAAATAAAATTATAGACCTGGTTTGGCCCTAGCTTCCTCATAATAGTTTGTTCTTTAGCTTCTATTTCACCCACCTAGCTTGCCGGGTTTAACATCTCTCATATTTCTTTAAAGTCCGCTTCTGTTTGGCTAAGTGTTTCCCCTGTTCTGCCCTTGTTTCTATTATGTTTTGATCTTCTGGATAGTTCACCGTGTGTAGGATGGTATCAGCCTTGCATTTTGCATCTGTACTATGATTTGAGATATCCTCCTCAAGACTGTTTTCTTCCAGCTGTTCGAAAGTGTCTCCTACTAATGCATCAAATTTGTTACTCTTGGTAATCTTCACATCTTTTTGTGGTGTACTATTATTTGTATTCCTCTTTGCTAGTGACCTTACTTCCTCATTTATGATTCTCTCTACTTAATCGATTTGCCTTATTGGTTTTAGCATCCCTGGGAAGTAAATGATTAGTGATATGCTGCTGGGGAAAGGAGTAGGGGTTTCCTGAAAATACGTGTATTTGCTGGGTAGTTGCGGTTGTGCTAGGATTTTTTCCTTGTTGTTTTCCTTGTTTGTCTTCTTGCCTACCTGCCTTGGAATTGGGATTGTCTTGTTGGTTTTACTATTCTGATACCCTTCTCCGGAGTTCCTCTTTGTATTCTTGCCTGGTTCCATGTTGTTCTGTCTGCTGTCCCTTTCACTATCTTGCATTCCGCAATAATATACTCAAAATTGTTGCAATGTTTATAGTATTTAGGGACTCTGTAAAGAAGTATCACATGTTTTACCATGCGCCCTTCAATGTCTAGGAGAATGTGATCAGGGATCAGTTTAGACATGTCAAGTCTACTAGTACATTTGCGTGATAATCATAGTCTTGGTTTCTTGTCAATTGGTCCAGCTGGATAATCGTTCCCAACATTTTACACAAGGAAAGGAGAATTTTGGGGCTCCACATCTCGATAGGGAGACTTGGAAATTTGCATCATATGAGCACATTGGAGTTGTTGTATCTGTCCACTGAGAAAAATAGACTCCACGGCAATATTATCATCGGCATTCTATCGACCATCCAAGGTCCTTGACTCCATATCAAAATCTTGTCCTCACCATTTTCTAGTTTGATGATAAAGAAGCCTTTACCGATTGGTATTAGCTTACAATATCCTTTTATTTTCTAGTATGCGAGCAAATTCTTGAACTGGTGTGAAGTTAATCTTCTAGGGGTCTAGCCTGCCTTTCAAGTAAAGGTATTGTGATATACCTAATTTTTGTTCGACCGTCAGGATGGTGATTACTGGTGTGTCTCTTCTCTAGTTCACCGGTAACAGCTCCCCCGTCTCCGCCGATTGGTTCCTCTTGTCTCTTAGTTTGTCTGCGAATGCCAGAGGTAATGTTGTTTGCGGATCTTCCTTCTGAGCCAATTTTGTTCCAATTGTATCCCCATTGTGTACTCTTTTTATTCCTATGTTTTCCTCCCCTTTCGAGTTCGGATTTGATGTATATTTTTTAAGGAATCTCCGCAGACATACTACTCTTGATTCTGTGTTGGTTCTCCCATCCATTGCTGCCGGTGGTACAAATTGTGTAGGGATTTTACTATGGTTTGATGTTCCCTTAATTTGATTTGGATTGATGCCTTCGATCATCATTAGAGTAGCCCCTATTGCGTGCCCTAATTCTAAAATTGGTTCATGGATCATTGGTATTTTGTCTTAGGAATTCGGCGTATAAATCTTCAATCCTTGCTCGATATTCCATCTCAGAGATTTGATCCCATTGTTTAAGATCAATTGAAGCAGATTCAAAGTTTGCTTGTCCATATTGCACGATTTGAATTGTAATTTACTATTCATGATCATTATTCACAATGAATAGTAATCAATCTCCAATCATTCAGGAGAGCTTTCCCCGTTAATCACTCTTAATAATTAAACCCTACTTAACAAAACTCAATCCTTAGATCATTAGTTACTTAACTTAGAGATTCAAATATTACCTGAGAAGATCTTTTCTGTATTCATCTAAAAATTTGGTGATATCAAAAATTAAATCTTAGACTTTCATGATTAGTGATTTACACTTTACCAATTGAGCTAACTTTTCAAGATATACTGTTGTTTGAACTCGAAGAGGGTTACGATGATTTATGCCTATTCTCTTCACTCAAAATCAATGAGAATATAGTACCAAATTCGATTGGTTCCTTCCCTGATGAATTGATCACAACTGTATTAAACCCTTCCTAGCTCTCAGATATCTACCCCAAAAGGGCCCACACACTTACCTCCTCGGTAAAAGTAATTTTTACAGATTCAAGTTGAGCATGAATAGTATTGAACTCACTAATATGAGCTTGCACACTACCATTATCTTTCATCTTTAAAGTAAATAAACGATAAAAAAGATGCACCTTATTTGCCTCAGACAGTTTTGAGTATATAGAGGATAAAGTCTCTATCAAATCCTTCGTTGTCCTAACTTTGGAGATCATATGTAGAATTTGAGATGATAACACCAACTTAACAGTTCTAAGTGCCTTGCGATCCAATTGCACCCACATTGTAGCATCATAATCTGCCAGCTTCATCTCAATTCCACATAATGGTAAATCAAGATTCTTCAAATAAAGATAATCTTCAATCTGCATCTTTTATACTCTAAAATTTGAGCCATTGAACTTCATGATCTTCAATTACTTTTCGTCGACCAACGTTTTTCATCACACAAGCCCTATAACAATTGCTCTGATACCTGTTATTGAGAATTGAGGTAGTTAGTCTCTCTTCTACGAAAAGAATGAATTACGGAAATTGCCGAACAAGTAATAAACCAAATGAAGAACAAAACAAAGACAAAAGATTTACCCGGAGGAGGGAAGTGGAAAACCATTACAGATAAAAAATAATTGGCCGTGAACAATCCACAATGATCATATAGGTTACAAGCTACCTCTCCAAGCTTCCTCGAAGCTTTAAAAAAGTTTCTCAAACCCTAGTTTTCTCTAGAATTGAACTCCCAAATATACAATAAGAAATATCCTAAGTATTTGTTATATAGTTGGGAGGTTATTACATAAATTAGAAATCAAAGTACATATTACGCGGCATGTGATAATACCGTATCAGATCAGGTTGGGAAATATAGGGGTTTATCGTTCACTTTTTGATGGTAACCCAAAATCACTTTTGTGGTGTCAATTTAATAATAAAATTTGAGTAAAATAACTAGTTTGAAATGAAAAAAAAAAGAACTAGAGTTTGGCGACTTCACCACCACAAATACATCACAAACTAATAATGTAGTAATTATTCTCCTTTACCACTAAAATCATCTCAACCTTATATTGGATCAACCCATTTTTTATTGGTAAAATCATTTTAAATATATTACATAGATTAAACATATGCCAAAAATACATTTGATTAAAGATCTACTAAACATGAAATGTTAATTACCACAATGCTTAAAATAATGTAATATTAGAATTTTATTTTAAGAATATTGTTCCAAACTATGTAAGTGTATCTATGCAAAACTCAATCTATATCTCTCCTAAGAGAGATTATAGGTTGATAATGCATTAAATCCACTCACATAGAGATGGATTATGCTCGTTAGGCTCATGTTATGGAAAAAAAATACTATGTTACATATCAAACATGTATTGGTGATTTCATCCCCCACTCTAGTATGGGGATTTAGCCTACCATGATTATTATAACGCAAACAATTAGTAGAGATGAATAAAAACACGTGGAGAGAAAGATGAAAATTATTTATTAATTGCAAAAGGACTTGCAAAAATATGATCTAGGAATTACAACCAAGCTCCAAGCTTCTTCAATAATTCTCTCTCTCAAGCTATACTCTTTAACTCACACAATTGGATGCTCAATTACAAGGAGAAATGGTTCCTTTTATAGAGGAAGGAACCAAATCTATAGAATATGCAAAAGATATTTTTCTCAAATCAATTACTTTGAAAATATTGAAAATATTTTATCTCAGTATATCCTTGTTGTCAAATATATTCTCAGTATTATCTTGGTGTCTCTTCATGAATATTCTTTAAATATTTTTCTTCTATTCTTGGGATGTCCAAATATTCTCAATATTCTTCTGTAATCTTCAAAATATATCTAAGAAAATCAAATCGAAAGATTATATATTAAATATAATTTGAATTTTCTTAGATATTTAGATGAGAGAAGTATCTTTGACTTTTGTCTTCTACTGGAGATACTCTGAGTATAGCTTAAATATGTGGTCTTCTCCAATAGTTGCAACTTGGCTTCCAAATTCAGCTTTTTGTACACACATATCAAACATAACCTAAAACAATAATAGGGCACTAATTAGTTTTATTTAGCAATAAAATGAGGTATAGAGTCCTTAATTAAGTATGGTAAAATGGGCATTTTTACATGCCCATCAAACACTGCCAAACTTAAAGTTTGCTAGTTCTCGAGCAAAGAAAATGAATAAAAATGTAACATTTTCGTGGTTAAGACGATTGTATTTAGCATATGCAATAAGCCGTTAAACCTATAGGTTACCCATATAGGATGAGTTTTGTCTCGTGAGGGTTTGCAGTGACTATACCCACAAAAGTCAATAAGGGCATTCTTATAGTTTAGATACTTATTTGGTCATTTCAGCAAACTTTTCATTATCTGATAATAGTAAAAACATTAAGAAGGTGAACCCCTTAAAATTTAATTCTTTCACATATATATAATTAAAGAACTTAGAAAACTATATGAAACTAGAGATACTACACAATAATTAAATGAGATTTCATATATTTTTCTAATATCCTCTAGTGTTGTGAAAATAGTTATTGCACGCAACTTTATTTAGAGGCTCTTGAGTTAATATGCAGTCATTTTATATTTTGTGAAACAAATCCAGCAATCTGTTTAACAAGTGTCATTGTCAAATTGAATCCTTTTATTAATTTTGGGGAATAACTATGTACTTTTTTATTTTGGTACTTTTTTTCTTAGTGAAGCCCATGTAATATGAGTCTTTGGTCTTTGGTTGACAATCCCAGCCAGTTGGTTTAGGTTGCCAGGGTTTGGTGCCCCTTCATGACCTAGGCTTTGGATTCTTACTGGTTGACTTTGTTCCTTGCTTCTTTCACATAGTTTATGGCTATACTCGAGATTGGTGATAATTCTTCCTCTTTCAGTTCTAATCATGCGAGTATGCCTTACCTCGTAAAAGTTTTTAGAGTTATTTTGGCTTATAGAAATCCTAATTATATTACTTCAGGATCGAACTTATTTTTTGGCTATTGTTTCCCTTGTAGTGGATCATTCCTACCTCAAATACTAGATTCCTTTTGATTGGTCAAAATTCTAGCTAAAGTAATAAGTGCAACACTACCGTGAAGTGCATTTGTTTCGAGAAATATCATTTAACGTGAAATATCTTCAAATTTAAGGGTGGTGCATCTAACTTAAGATAGTATTCCAAAAGTTCTAAGCATGTATTTAATGAAAATTTAGATTTTATAACTTTTACGATCAAAATATTTAGACCATAACCAAATACTTCTAAGCTTACAGAAACTTACAAAAAAGTCTCGTAAATTACCATAATGACCTTCTTTCTCTAAAAATAGTGAAAAATGTGATCGATTTTCTTCCACCCCCAAACTAGAAAGAAGTATTGTCCCCATTATTTGAAAACATATCTTAAAAAAAAGGAAAAAGAAAATTGGAACATAGTACCTGATATAACATGGGTTGCCTCCTAGATAGAGCTAAGTTTATTGTCTTCAGTCCGACAAAACACAGCACACCCAAACTGAGTGAAAGTTGGGTGAAAAGGTTATGGATGTCACTCCTCATAGACTGGGTTAGGAAGCTTCAAGTCTTCATTGGTAAAGTAAATACGAATAATGGATGAAAGCACAAGTACTAGCAATAAAAATAAAATACAATAAAAGACGGTTCTTAATTACCATTCGAAATCGGCAACAGCGCCATTTGATAATATCGTATCAAATCGGGTTGTGAAATATAGGGGTTTGTTATTCACTTTCCGATGGTAACTCGAAATTGTTTTTGCTGTGTCAATTTAACAAGAAGGTTTTAGTAAAATAACTAGTTTGAAATGAATAAAAAGGAACTATAGTTTGGGGATTACACCACCACAAATACATAACAAACAAATAATGTAATAATTATTCTCCATTACAACTAAAATCATCTCAACTTTATGTTAGATCAACCTATTTTTTATTGGTAAAATAATTTTAAATATATTACATAGATTAAACATTTGCCAAAATACATTTCATTAAAGATTTACAAAACATGAAAAGTTAATTACCACAATGCTTAAAATAATGTAATATTATAATTTAATTTTATAAATATCGTCCTAAACTATGTAAGTGTATATATGCAAAACTTGATCAATATCTCTCCTAAGAGAGATCATAAGGTGATAATGCATTATATCCGCTCACATAGAGATGGATTATGCTCGTTAGGCTCATGTTATGGAGAAAATACTGTGTTACGTATCAAACATGTATTAATGGTTTCATCCACACTCTTGTATGGGGATTTAGCCTACCATGATTATTATAATACAAATAATTAGAAGAGATGAATAAAAGTAAATTGAGAGAAAGATGAAAATAATTTATTAATTGCAAAAGGAATTACAAAAGGATGATCTAGGAATTATAACCAAGCTCCAAGATTCTTCAATAATTCCCTCTCTCAAGCTATGCTCTTCAACTCTCAAAATTGGATGCTTAATTACAAGGAGAGATAGTTCCTTTTATAGAGGAAGGAACCAAATCTTGAGAATATGCAAAAGATATTTTCCTCAAATCAATTACCTAGAAAATATTAAGAATATTTTATCTCTTTATATCCTTGTTGTCAAATATATTCTCAATATTATCTTGGTGTCTCTTCATGAATATTCTTCAAATATTTTTCTTCTATGCTAGGGATGACCAAATATTCTCAATATTCTTCTGTAATCTTCAAAATATATCTAAGAAAATTAAATCAAAAGATAATATATTAAATATGTAATCTTGATTTTCTTAGATATTTAGATGAGAAAAGTATCTTTGACTTTTATCTTCTACTGGAGATGCTCTGAGCTATTGCTTAAATATGTGGTCTTCTCCAATAGTTGTAGCCTAGCTCCCAAATTTAGCTTTTTGTACACACTTATCAAACATAACCTGAAGCAATAATAGTTCACTAATTAGTTTTATTTAGTAATAAAATGAGGACTATAGTCCTTAAATAGGTAGGGAAAAATGGGCATTTTTACATTTCCATCAGCAGGCCAACATCTTCATTCCAACCTTTTAAAACTATATTTACGTAGTCTATTCGAACAAAGAATAAAGTTTATTCAAATAAACCAAGTTATGAGACATCTACTTTAATAGACTTTTAGTCTATTCAAATAGATAACTTTCTATTCGAATAGAGAAAAGTGCTCTGCCTCTACTATCCGAGTAGAGCAAAGTCTATTCGAATTGAACACTGAAAATCATAATTTTCCTTCCGTCTTCGATCCTCGCTCATCTCGCGAATTCTAATGAACATCCATGGACATAATTTGAGTTCATTCCTCAACAAATCAATCTTTAAAGCAAGTACCTTATGAGCTTCTCCTATGGCATCCCCTTATCTAGTTTGCTTATCTTCAACCAACAAAAGGGAACCTCGCATAAATCTAAAATATGAATCTGTTTGTATGAATACTTAACCAGATAGGTAAATATTAGAGGCTTCAACATGATAATGATGATAATTGGTGAAGTTTAAAGTGTAGAGAATCTCCAAAGTAGATACTTCCAGTTTAGATTCTTGGAACGATTGGTTGGGAGCTCTAGATTTTATTGGTGGAGGGGAATAAAGGTGTTTTGGTAGCTTAATAATTTGATGTTGATGGAAGATAGTGGGTCTTAGATGATTTGTAATGATCTCTTTCTGCAATAATATAATCAATGCTTTATAATTTTAATAAAAAATAAACTAATCAAAAATCTTATGCAGTTGAAGCATTGGTGCAAAAATTAATAACAATTAATAACCTAGTTACTGATACTAATTGTTGAGATTTACTGTAATTACTATAATCAATTTAGTGAATATGAAGAAAATCATACTAACCATTTTTCTTGCTTTAACAAATCCTCCTAAGCTTGAATGGATCCCTTGGATTAGCTGCAGACTTTAATGGGATAGTTTTTTGAATTATAGCCTCCAAGAGGGATTTTCTGTAATGACCCGTATTTAATTATTCCTAATATTCACTCTTAATCTTATTCTTAATCTCATTGGCATATTAGATTCTATTCCGTCACGTTAAGTTCCGCATTCATTTTCCGCATGTACCCTTTCATCCATTCTACTCATCCTTTATGCATCCATTTATTCCTTTCGGTGGTTTAGTATTAGATTCCTTTAGTAGTTTTGGGCGGTTTAGAGATGTTTTGGAGTTAGAGATGGTTTTGTGGCCTTGGGAGACTGTAGAAAGTTTGGTAGTGGTATTTATGTGTTGTGTGTGTAATTTGGGGTGGTTCCGGCGAACCGTTGGAGTGGACGGTGGATTTTCGGGGTCGCCCGAGGAAAATATTCCTTTTTGGGGGCTTAGGTGATTTGGCCGCCGAGGGGTGGTAGAGGTGGTGTGTTTACCATGAGGAACCTTGGTTAGGTTCGTAGAAGTGTTTGTGTGGAGGTGGAGGTGGTCCGTGGTGTATCCCAGCAATTCCTTAACTTTTCTGGTAAGTCAAGTTTTTGAACAGACCAGTTCTGTTCGAACAAGAATTTGTCTGTTCGAACAAGATCTTCTAGGGACAGTTTTCTTTCATCCCTGTAACATTCTGTTCGAACGAGCCTTGTCCTGTTCGAACAGGATCTTCCCTGTTTGAACAGAGGCGCAATTTCAGCTGCGTCTGGGTTTATATACTTCATTTCTTCATTCCTCTCTTCACTCCTTCACTCTCTCCCCTGCCTAACCTTTTCCTCTCTCCTCCTCACTCCTAATCCAACCATCCTCTTCGCTCGCGGATTCTTCCTCAGCATCGCCGCAATCTCTTCTCTTATCTTCGGTAAGTAATTCCCTTATTCCATTCTGTCTTTTCCTAAAAAATTTGGTTGTTTGTTGTTCTTGGTGTGTGTTAGATTACCAGGCGTTCCATTTGCTTTTCCACAGATCGTAATTGGGTTTCCGGGTTGGTTTTTCGCAGGACTCGGGATTTCCTTCAGGCGAGTTTTCCCTTCATTTCTAAATTCCTCTACTAGATAATAAATGTTAATTAGAGTAGTACTCTGAGCATTGAAGTGTTGTGATCAGTTAGGGATTATTTTCATATTACTTCTCCGTAATTGTTAACTCTTTAGTTGCTATAGTTGCATTGCCCTTTGGTTTTGCTAGAAGTTGTTAGCGTAGTTTGACTAGTAGTTGCATTCTTGCTGTTGGGTTCAGTCTTCTAGAGACTAAGGTTGTTTAGTTGTGATGACGGTTAGGTTGTTGTTTCATCGTTTTAGATGGTACAACCGAGTCATTGGGCATTTTGTTTAGGATTATTGCCGCGCTCTTCTGTAGGTGGTTATCCTATACTTGTTTACTGGGTTCACGGCTGTTACATTGAGATCCTCGGGATCTTTTGCATCTTTTCAAATCATGCAAACTCTTTTAACTTATCGAGATCGGATACATAACAAAGCACTACATCGCTTGACCTCCAATAGGATCGCAAGAGGCCTACATCGGGTTAAAATGGTAGGTGGGTTCAGGATGGATACTATCATACCTTATAAACCCATCCGGGAGTGTGGGAAGGTATGAGAAAGTATTTACAAACCGGTACAGGGATTATCCTTGAGGTTGAAACTCCTCGAAATGAAATACAGTTCGGACGTTGGCTCCGTGGGTTGAAAAGCCCGGAACACTTTAATCAAATGAGTATCCACTAGCTTGGTCGAGCTTGACAAAAATCGTACCCATTGTATCCCTTTAACAGATCTCTTTAAGTCAAACATGCTAGCGGTTGATCAACCATTAATTATTATAATAGGATTGCATCACGTTTTCAACATCAACTCATTTAGCATTTAGAACATAGCACATATCACATCATTGGCATATCATTGCATCTTTCCATCATTGTCACATTCCCTCCTTTTCTTATATTCCTTATTCTTACTCTGGTTACTCTTATATTTCCTTTCTGTTCTTACTACTCAGTTACTTGGATCATGAATCTATTAGTTACTATTATTCCACTTTAACTTACTCTATCTGTTTCACTTCACTCCCTTTATCTGTATCTGTTTACTAGTATGTTATTTAGACTTGCTGGGTATTCAGTGAGCCGTGGTTTTGCTCACTCTCGTATTGTTTCCCCCCTTTCAAAGGTTGAGTAGTTTGAGTTGCTGAGAGCCTCAGCAGTGTTTTAAGCAGTTAACACTGCCGACCAGTTTTAGTTTAGACTTTTGTTGTTATCTCAGCGTATGTTGTTGTACCTTATTTTGGACATTGTATATATTTATGTCAGATATGCATATATGTTTTTCACTTCCGCTATGTTGTTAATTTATTTCTTTACTCTGATTATTATTGCTATATGTGAATAGCCGAGCCAGAATTTGTCTATGGCTTGGCTATTTGTGGGGTAGAATCTTTGGATTCCCCGACCTGCACTACTTAGAATCTAGTAATTGGCCAAGCTATCGATTACCAGATTTTGGGGAGTTACAGACTTGGCATCAGAGCGTAAGATTAATCCTTATCTCTGTAATTGCTGATCACATGACGAGTTACTATTTAGACAGAGTTAGGATTGATTCTTTTTGGATTTTCATATTTATCGATTTTCTTTCCTATTCTTATCCTTCCCTATCCGTTCTGAGTTGTATTTCCTTATTCGTAACAGATGGCTAGAGGTGACAGAGTCAGAGGTCGTGCTCGAACCCGTGGGGGTATCTGAGGAGGTGTTCGTCAGGGTTTGCACAGTGGCTGATGAGCCAGTGGTCAGTCAAGAGAGTTAGGGGTCCATTCCGATTCTGCCAATTGAGCTGATAGTTTCTGAGGCTGGGGTTAGCGTGGGTGCAAGACCAAGGGTTCAGCTTCAGCAGGGTACCCTACCTAGTTCATTGCTTCTAGGGCATCAAGGAGTTTTACCAGTTCCAGCAGCTTCAGGTGTTTCAGCCGAGATGAGACAGTTTATGGAGAGTTTTGCCGCTTAGAGTCCAATTGGTTTTCAGCCGTGACCGCAGCAGATTCAATAGTTTTTGCAGTGACAGTTCCAGGGTCCTCAGGGCAGACAGATAGTTCCAAGACCTTAGGGTTTTCAGAGACTACATCATCCAGTCCAGCAAGAGCAGGGCTGCAGACAGAGCAGGATATATACAGTAGGGAGGCAAGGTGCCCGTACTGCTTCACCTATGGTGGAAGGTACGATCCATATTTCTTCATCGCCCGCTCATGTTCTTTTTGATTCTGATGCATCGCATTCATTCATCGCATCTGCATTCCTCTGCATTATTGGTTTTGAGTCTTCTTTATTGATAGATGAGGTTTCCATGGGTACTCCTTTTGATTCTTTGATGTCCATCTCACGTATATGTAGAGATTGCCCGATAGTTGTTTGTGGTCATATCCTCTCAGCAGACCTATTAGTTTTGCCGATGCATGAGTTTGACATCATTCTCCGCATGGATTGGTTGTCAACACACCGGGTAACTTTAGATTGCTTTGAGAAGATGGTTACCTTTTGTATTCCCGGCTAGAGGCACTTCGTGTTCTCTAGTTTGAAATCTGTGCGGACAGGGGATGGCTTACTAGCTTTCTTAGAGTTAGACTCCTCAGACGTGGACATCAGCTCTATTCCAGTAGTTTGCGATTATTCTGATGTGTTCCAGCAGATTCCCAGGTTACTGCCAACGAGAGCAATTGATTTTGGCATAGATCTTGTTCCGGGTGGAGTACCGATTTCAAAGGCACCGTACCGTATGGCGCCAGTTGAGTTGAAAGAGCTGAAGGATCAGATTTTCGAGTTGATGAATCAGGGTTTCATTCGACCAAGTACTTCACTGTGGGGAGCTCCAGTTTTGTTCGTAAAGAAGAAGGACAGTTCGATGTGTTTTGTGTATAGACTACCGCGAGTTGAACAAAGTCACGATCAAGAAAAAATATCCGTTGCCGAGGATTTAGGACTTGTTTGACCAGCTTCGTGGAGCGCAGTTCTTTTCAAAGATTGATCTTAGATCGGGATACCACCAGCTGAGGATCAGGGCAGCTGATGTGTCAAAAACAGCTTTCAGACTCGTTACTGACACTTTGAGTTTCAGGTAATGCCGTTCGGTCTGATGAGCGCGCCTGCAGCCTTTATGGACTTGATGAACCGTGTTTTCAGCCCTTTTCTTAACCGGTTCGTCATTGTGTTCGTCGAAGACATATTGATCTATTCGAAGACCAAAGTAGAGCACGAGGAACATTTGAGGATTGCTTTACAGACCTTGCGGGAGAACGTACTATTTGCTAAGTTTGAAAAGTGTGAGTTTTGGTAGCAGAAGGTGAAATTCCTAGGACACGTTGTATCTAAGTATGGAATTGCAGTAGATCCTTCCAAGGTTGCAGCAGTCGCAGATTGGGAACAGCCGACGAGTGCTACTGAGATTCACAATTTTCTGGGTTTAGCGGGTTACTATCGTAGATTTATCGAGGGGTTTTCGCGGATTGCAGCTCCTTTGACTCATTTGACACAGAAGGACGTTCGGTTCATTTAGGATTACTGATGTACTTCAACTTTCGCTGAGTTGAAGAGAAGATTGACGATAGTACCAGTTCTGATCGTTCCATCCAGTGGGCAGAGATATAGAGTATACAGTGATGCATCGCTTAGTGGTCTTGGTTGCGTTTTGATGCAGGAGGGCAAGGTGGTGGCTTATGCTTCGAGACAACTTAAGGTACACGAGAGGAATTATCCTACTCATGACCTCGAGTTGGCAGTAGTGGTTTATGCGCTGAAGATCTGGAGACACTACTTATACAGGGAGAGGTTTGAGCTCTTTTCTGATCACAAGAGTTTGCGGTATCTTTTCTCGCAGAAAGAGTTGAACATGAGACAACGTAGGTGGATGGAATTTCTGAAGGACTGCGATGTAGATTGGTAGTATCATCCAGGGAAGGCAAACGTGGTGGCCGACACTTTGAGCCGTTTACCAAGGGGATTACTTGCACGCCTGATAATTCGTAAGTAGACGATGCTTGGTGATATCGCGGAGTTCGGGCTGACTATGAGTTCACAGACTATGGGTGACCTTATTGTAAATCTGAGAGTTCAGCCTTCTTTGATTTCTCGGATTATGGAGATGCAGCAGCAGGACGATAGATTATAGTCTTGGGCTTCAGACGACACCCGACCTGATTGGACAGCTAGTTCAGATGGCAGTATCAGATACAGGGGCAGATTATGCATGCCAGATTCCGAGGTATGGAAACGTGAGGTTCTGAGTGAGGCTCATGGTTCAAGATACACTATCCATCCAGGTAGTACGAAGATGTACCAGAACCTGAAGAGACATTTTTGGTAGGACAATATGAAGCGCGAGATTGCTGATTTTGTTTCCAAATGTCTTACTTGCCAGCAAGTGAAGGCCGAGAATCAGAAACCGGCGGGACAGCTTAAACCCTTACCTATTCCAAAGTGGAAATGGGAGCATGTGACGATGGACTTCATATCGGGTTTGCCGCAGACGAAGAAGTTACATGATTCTATTTGGGTGATTGTGGACCGACTAACCAAATCGGCGCATTTTATTCCGGTTCGCATGACGTTCACAGTGGATAAGTTGAGCAGGGTATATGTGAGGGAGATAGTTCATTTAGACGGGGTTCCAGTATCGATAGTGTCAGATAGAGGTGCCAGGTTTACCGAAAAATTTTGGCAGAGTTTTCAGCGAGCTATGGATACTAGACAGGATTTCAGTAGAGGATTTCAACCTCAGACCGACGGTCAGACAGAGCGAGTTAACCAGATCCTTGAGGATATGCTTCGAGCTTGTGCTTTGGACTTCAAGGGCAGCTGGGACGAGTACTTACCTTGGGCGGAGTTCGCGTACAACAACGGCTTTCTGTCGAGCATCGGGATGGCACCATACGTGGCTTTATATGGTAGATCATGCAGATCACCTTTAAGTTGGGAAGAGGTTGGCGAGTAGAGTTTATTGGGGCCAGACTTAGTTCGGGAGACCACAGAGGCAGTTACTATTATCAGAGATCGACTACGTACATCTTAGAGGCGACAGTAGAGTTACGCCGACATCCGCAGGAGACCGTTAGAGTTTCGGATCGGAGATAATGTTTTGCTGAAGGTTTCACCGATAAAGGGCGTGATGCGTTTCAGCAAGAAGGGGAAGCTAGCTCTGAGATATATTGGGTTGTTTGAGATTCTGGATAGCGTTCGAGAGTTAGCGTACTAGTTAGCATTACCGCCGTAGCTGAGCAGAGTTCACAGCGTCTTCCACATTTCTATGTTAAGGAAGTACGAGCGTGATCCTACTCACGTGACTGATTGGGGACCGATAGAGGTTTAGGGTGATGCCTCGTATATTGAACATCCGGAGTGCATTTTGGATCGGGAGGAGAAAGTTCTTCATAGCAAGGTTATTCCGTTTGTGAGAGTCCAGTGGAGTCACCATGGACCAGAGGAGGCTACCTGGGAGTTGGAGGCTGATATGTGGGGACACTATCCGTATTTATTCTCAGGCTGAGGTATGTGTTTAATTTCAAGGATGAAATTTTCTTTTAGAAGGGTAGATTGTAATGACCCGTATTTAATTATTCTTAATATTCACTCTTAATCTTATTCTTAATCTCATTGGCATATTAGATTCCTTTCCTTCACGTTAAGTTCCGCATTCATTTTCCGCATGTACTCTTTCATCCATTCTGCTCATCCTTTATGCATCCATTTATTCCTTTCGGTGGTTTAGTATTAGATTCCTTTAGTAGTTTTGGGCGGTTCAAAGGTGTTATGGAGTTAGGGGTAGTTTTGCAGCCTTGGAAGCCTGTAGAAATTTTGGTAGTGGTATTTATGTGTTGTGTGTGTAATTTGGGGTGGTTCCGGTGAACTGTTGGAGTGGTCGGTGGATTTCCAGGGTCGCCCGAGAAAAAGATTCCTTTTAAGAGGCTTAGGCGTTTTGGTTGCCGAGGGGCGGTAGAGGTGGTGTGTTCACCTTGGTTGGGTTCGTAGAAGTGTTTGGGTTGTGGTGGAGGTGGTCCGTGAAGTTCCGGGGTGCCCGGGGTGGTCCGTGGTGTCTCCCTGCAATTCCTTAGCTTTTCTGGTAAGTCTAGCTTTTGAACAGACCAGTTTTGTTCGAACAGGACTTTGTATGTTCGAACAGGATCTTCCAGGGATAGTTTTCTTTCATCCCTGCAACATTCTGTACGAACAAGCCTTGTCCTTCTTGAACAGAGGCGCGATTACAGCTGCGTCTGGGTTTATATACTTCATTTCTTCATTCCTCTCTTCACTCCTTCACTCTCTCCCCTCCCTAACCTTTTCCTCTCTCCTACTCACTCCAAATCCAACCATCCTCTTCGTTCGCAGATTTTTTCTCAGCTTCGCAGCGATCTCTTCTCCTATCCTCGGTAAGTAATTCCCTTATTCCTTTCCGTCAATTCTGTTTGATTTGGCTTAGGGTTTGATTTCTAGGGTTTGGATTTTATTTTCGTTTCCTAAAATTATTGGTTGTTTGCTGTTCCTGGTGTGTGTTAGATTACAAGGCGTTCCATTTGCTTTTCCGCGGATCGTAGTTGGGTTTCCGGGTTGGTTTTCCGCAGGACTCGGGATTTCCTTCAGGCAAGTTTTCCCTTCATTTCTAAATTCCTCTACTAGATAATAAATGTTGATTAGAGTAGTACTCTGAGCATAGAAGTGTTGTGATCAGTTAGGGATTATTTTCATATTACTTCTCCGTAATTGTTAACTCTTTAGTTACTATAGTTGCACTGGCCTTGGGTTTTGCTAGAAGTTGTTAGTGTAGTTTGGCTAGTAGTTGCATTCTTGTTGTTTGGTTCAGTCTTCTGGAGACTAAGGTTGTTTAGTTCTGATGACGGTTAGGTTGCTGTTTCATCGGTTTAGATGGTACAACCGAGTCATTGAGCATTTTATTTAGAATTGTTGCCATGCTTTTCTGTAGGTGGTTATACTATGATTGATTTCCGGGTTCACGGCTGTTACATTGTGATTCTCGGGATCTGTTTCATCTTTTAAAATCATGCAAAATCTTTTAACTTATCGAGATCGGATACATAACAAAGCTCTACATCGCTTGACCTCCGATAGGATCGCAGGAGACCTACATCGGGTTGAAATAGTAGATGGCTCCAGGATGGATACTATCATACCTTATAAATCCATCCGGGAGTGTGGGAAGGTATGAGAAAGTATTTACAATCTGGTACAGGGATTATCCTTGAGGTTGAAACTCCTCGGAATGAAATACAGTTTGGACGTTGGCTCCGTGGGTTGAAAAGCCCTGAACACTTTGATCAAGTGAGTATCCACTAGCTTGGTCGAGCTTGAAAAAAATTGTACCCATTGTATCCCTTTAACAGATCTCTTTAAGTCAAACAAGTCTAGCGGTTGATCAACCATTAATTATTATAATATGATTGCATCACATTTTCAACATCAACTCATTTAGCATTTAGAACTTAGCACATATCACATCATTGACATATCATTGCATTTTTCCCTCATTGTCACATTCCCTCCTTTTCTTATATTCCTTATTCTTACTCTGGTTACTCTTATATTTCCTTTCTGTTCTTACTACTCAGTTACTTGGATCATGAATCTATTAGTTACTATTATTCTACTTTAACTTACTCTATCTGTTTTACTTCACTCCCTTTATCTGTATCTGTTTACTAGTATGTTATTTAGACTTGTTTGGTATTCAGTGAGCCATAGTTTTGCTTACTCTCGCATTATTTCCTCCCTTTCAGAGGTTGAGTAGTTTGAGTTGCTGAGAGCCTCAGCAGTGTTTGGAGCTGTTGACACTGCCGACCAATTTAAGTTTAGATTTTTGTTGTTATCTCAGCGTATGTTGTTGTACCTTATTTTGGACATTGTATATATTTATGTCAAATATGTATATATTTTTTTCGCTTCTACTATGTTGTTATTTCATTTCTTTACTCTAATGATTATTGCTATATGTGAATAGCCGAGACAAAATTTGTCTACGGCTTAGCTATTTGTGGGGTAGAATCTTTGGATTCCCCGACCTGCACTACTTAGAATCTAGTAATTGGTCAAGCTACCGATTACCGGATTTTGGGGCGTGACACTTTCCCTCTATTTAATCTGATAGGGTTTGAGTAGTTTTTCCATGGGTATATATACATAAAAAATGACTCATTCGTGTAGAGTCGAATACATTTGCAATCTTTTGTTGTCATACATTCAGTTTTCAGAAAATTAAAAAATAATATTAATAATTGATCTCAGTTACATGAGCTTGTAGATTGAGTGAGGGCATCAAAGAATTTATTTATTTTTGTTGGGCAAGTTAATTTTTACGATCCGTAACCATTGTAACCAAAGCTTGAAGGCCCATAAGCTCTCAAGGGTATAAATCTTAAATGCATACTTAATTTGCAACCTTGTGGGTTCGAACTCACAACCTCTCTCTTGTTGGAGGGTCACTACCACCACTGAGATAAGGGTGAATGACAAGGGCATCAAAGGATTGAGCAACTAGGGTCAATGATGTGAATGGATTGGATTTGACCCTGTTTCAAATCTTGTCTGATTCGTTAACGAAGGATTAGGATCAAAAAAATATTGATCATCTGGGACCTAATCCATTATGATCCGATCCATTACCTAACATATCGGGTTAGGATTCAACGTAATTCGATCCTTTTAAAACTCAATCCATTAACAAGGGTATATACCTATTGGTTACGTATAGTAAATCTCTAACTATGCTCTAATTTTTCTTTATATAATGCATCATTTTTTGGTTTATATTTATGTATTGTCGATTACATATATATCGATTACATATATATATGTTAAATGTCTAGTACCTATGGTTTATAAAGATATGCTCGATTCTTAATTGCTGGAACTTAATATTGTAAGGATTGAAAATTTAGAAAAGAAACGCATAACGGATCGGATCGGGTCGAATAAGGATCACCTAAATCCTTAAAGGATCGGGTCAGGATCACAAAATTAGTGATCCTTTAGGATCCCAGATTGGGCCAGGATCTCTATATTTCTTAATGGATCGGGTCAGGATCGAGCAAGATACTTTCCCGGTCTGGTCCATTAATAGCCCTATCTGGGGCAATGAGTATTTCTAGCCATAGAATTTGAGCACTACTAACATAACGACTTTATGGTCTAAAAAATCTAAATACGCTTGATATTAGGATTGTGGCTCAAATAATTGGAAATAAAAATTATTTGAGTTGTTTGGATTTTAGTTAGAACTAAACTGCAGCCTGTTAGAACATATTCAGAATAATATGGGCAGCAAGGTTTTAGTCTGAACTGAAACATTCTAGTTCGAACTGAATGTAGTTGTTTTGATTTTGGTGTTTTTGTTCGAACTAAGACTTACTCAGTACCAATTGAATATGATATCACTTATGTTTTTGGCATTGGAGCATGTCTCGTGATACATATTTCGATACGAGTCCCTTTTAGTTGAATCTCCAAGGTTGGAAATTTCAAAGCTGTGCTTGATTAGGGCCCTTTACTTATAAAAGAGAGACCTATGAGGTTTGGGAAAGAAGCCTAAGGTTTAACCTAGTAGCGATGTAGCTGGTGAGATTTATTGCAATTACTATGACCAATTCAGTGAATATGATGAAAATCTTACTAACCTTTTTTCTTGCTTTAGCAAATCCTCAAGAGCTTAAGTAGAGTCTTCCTTTGGATTGGCTGCAAATCTTAATGGGATGGTTTTCTGCATTATAGCCTCCAAGAGGAACTTCCCCTCTATTTAACCTAATAGAGTTTGAGTAGTCTTCCAAGTATACCCTCAAACCCTAATAATGGGTAACACTAGGTCCCACCAACCTTAACTTGGTGTAACAATTGGGCATAACCATTAACACCGATACGACCTATTAATATGTGTGCTCATGAATCGGAAGAAAAATATTGAGTAGTGTCTATATAAATGGAAAATCCAGTATTGGCCTCCATGGCTTAGCCTTCTAGAGAAGGGGCTTACAAGGTTGATAAAGTTAGAGAGTTCACTTGAGGGTTTTATGAAGATAGGGGAAGGGTCTCTTCAATGTTAAGCTAAGATATGAAGCAAAGGGTAGAGTATAAAGATGGTTTAAGAAGAATATAATCAGCTATGGGGAAAGGAAACGATAGTTCGAAGATGACGGTTCATGCATAAATTTTGTTTGTGATGGGTCGCAGTGGTCTTTGGTGTGGCCGAGATAACTTTAGTTCTTGATGTTTCTCTTGCTCTTTTGATTACCTTGTTAATCTATGATGTGAGTATTGTAAGGTTAGAGATCTCAAAGGATGATGAGATATCTTGAAAGCTTGTAACAGTTACTCAAATTCATTGGTTCTTTGGGTGTGGACGTATCCCTTCGGGGTGAACTACGGTAATTATGTGGGTTGTGTGTGCATGATTTATTTCTTATTTCTTGCTATGATTGTATACCATGCTTAACCGGATAAAGCCAAACATCGTTAGGGGATGTATTCCTCTCGGTCGCCCTCACTATTGATACCACTTGGCCTAACCTATCCATCAAATTATCCGTGGTTGGTAATATATCAATTGGATTATCTTGGCCTTTTGATCAAATATCGAAGCAAAGATTAATGCAGTAACCATTGACATCAACATATTTTAGAAGCCGATAACTGATAACATCATCAAACAAACCTCATATACTTCCTATGTATACATTCCATCTTAGTACTGTTCTCCTTAATCAAGTTGAATTATTCAAGTTAAGACTACATACATATGCTTCATATTACAGAAAAAAAAAATATCTTGCACCAGTGCTTCGAGCTTGTGACCCTAACCAAAAGTTTACTTTAATCCATGTTTGGAGGTAAAAATTAACATCTTCACCAAGGGAATCTCGAAAAGAAATATAAAATACATGAGAAGAAAGATAGTATTTTAAAAATCGTACAGTTCCTTTACATTAAATACCAAATGGTGAGTAACTAGCTGAAGAATCACAACCCAATTACATGAAAAAGTCAGAGTGAATTATGTTTTTCTGTCACTTGCTACATTCACAAAACAAGGATGGTATCTTCTTTTCTAAGATAACATGTTGGAAGACAAAACAAATTTAATTGACTCCAAAGTAACGGAAGCGCATATATACCATGAATGACACAATGCTTGATATGATCAAATGTCTCAAATCCTATATTATGCAAAATATTTATTATAATGGCCTAAATTTGTAGCTCAAGATAGCTCAAAATTAGATCTTACACCAAATGTACCTCTGACAAGAATTAGTATAATTCAAGAAATAACACAGGTGATTTTGTGTTGAAACTTTTAAATAGGTAAAAACCACGACCTCTAGTTAAGGATTTAGTAACTGTAACTTTTATTGTTTGAGGCTGATATCTTATTACAAGTGATCTCTTGAGCTAAAAGTACTTGATCTTGAAAGATAAAACTTCTTGGTCTTAGAATGTAAAATTCCTGGTCCTATCTCCTCTGGAACTCATCATTTATATAGACCTTACCTGTAGTTTGTTATCATGTAGAAGCATGTTTTCCTGAAAATGAGGTGAGTGGTAGTTGAATGTGTAACTGTTAGTTTGTGGGAGACATGTGTTTTATACTTGTTCATATTTTCTGCAGTGCTCGATCCACATTCCTTATCAGTTCATGGTATAGGTATCAGTGTTGATTGGATATGTCACGTGTATAATGCGCGAGTCTGGTATTGAGGTAGTTTAAGTTTGGATTAGGTCGAGGGACATATCCCTATGATCTGTTCATGTTTAGAATAGGTCGAGGGATAGGTCCCCACAATTACTCCCTTGCAACTGAAAGAACATGTGGCTTTAGTTGAGAAATGGTGTAAAATGTTTGTGTGTTAGAAGATGGAAAGATATATACAGTTGAAGTGGACTGGCCAGGGAATATTTATTTTTGTGTTAAAGACCGCATTTGGCATTTATTGTGGTGGAAATAATTGATGTATTTGGCTTTTGGGTTTCTCAGTAAATGGTTGTTTTGAATGATGATTACTTTCGGATTCTTTCTACACATTGATTGTGGCTTTGCTATAAATTGTGTTTGTACTGTATCATCTATCATCTTTATGAAAGAACTCTATCTCTTGAAGATGGAGATTAGAAATTTTCTTTTGTACAATCATTACTCTTTTCCTGAAGGAGTGTTTTATGTTGGAGGTTGGTTCAGGCTCTATTACGACTACCTTCCAGGATTTTCTTGTTGAAGAGTTCTATTTTTGAGGTGCATGTACCTCTAAGCAAAAAACTGATATGTAATGTAACCTGTAGATCAATCTGTAGGAAGGTTCTAAAAAATTATGCTCTATAAATTATTTTGTAAGTAATTGTCAAGCTAATGAAAAATATATTATTACAGTAATTCTGTGTTGATAGATTAAATTAGATATTAGTATGTTAAATAAAACTAGATTTTGTGTGATGGATAATTTTATCGAACTAAAGTAAAATCTACGTGACCGTGTCATAACGGGGCACCTCGTAAAATAAGATAATATTATGAAACATAATATTCAAGCTATATGTACATAGAAAATATGTAACTGAAACCATTTTGAGAGCTCAAGCATGAGTATACGGAATGCTAAGAATGAAGAATGCGATCTGTAGAGTTATTTTGGATGTATGTAAAATAGGTAAAATATTTTGAAATATAGTTCAAAAAATAGATGATCGAAATGTAACGAGTTTGCTATGGAAAAATAAACTCAAATATATTTTGAGCATGATCTTAGGGCTATTACTTATGGATAAAGGGAATTTTGAGTAATATTCTAAATGTAGAATGGGGGGGGGGGGGGGGGGGTTCTACGGTTACCGTAATCTGTGTGCATAAATAATACATAAAATATAATGTCGAGAGGAAGAAGAAATAAAAATGGTGAGGACTCGTTCTAAAAATGCTCGACATGGGTCAGAGAGACGGCTAACAATAAAGGTGACTAAAGTTTGTGAGAGGATCTTTAGGCAGTTAGGGTATTATGCCAACTTGCCTGAATCTTCAATGCAGTTTGATGGGTTGACTATGAGGGCGAGGGTGAATGAGGTTGGGTGTCATGTGTATTTTGAAATATTTTGCGAATTAGTGTTGGATACAGAAGCTTGAAAAGCTACTGTAAGAGAAATTACTCTGAAAGAAATAGTTGAGGAAGATGAGAGGATTGCTTGGTGTAAACTGATTAGGTGTGGTGCTCCAGGGCATGTTGGATATTCCTTGTGTGATTATTTATGAGGGAGCGGACTTTGTTAGGTCGAATAACTTTATTTTGAATTTAGGGAGAATATGCCCGTCCAAATTTATTCTCATTTTGTTGTGAATGTTGTTTGAATCTTTTAAATAAAAATTTAAATTTTGAAAAGTTGTAGAATTAGAAATGATGTCAACTGTTCTATAATTAATACAAATATGAGTAGATAAATTACATCATCTGTACTTTTTGTCTTCTGCCTAAGGGTAGAGAAAGTTTGAATGTGTACGAGAAGATAATTATAATGAGTGTGGGAAGGTCTGAGAGTGATGTGAGTAGGAGAGAGATAAATATATTTAAATATAAGATATGGGATAATAATGGGAAGGTATTTTCTCCTAAAAGGTATGAAACGCCTAACATTAATAGTCGAAGGGACGCCTGAGTTCAAAACTGAAGACAGCTTGGGTGAGCCCTAATAACTGCCAGCAGTTAGAGAGATAAGGTATAAATTACTTTTCTTCTTCTTCATTCAAAGGTTTGTTAAACACAGAGAGGCAAAAAACTAGAGAGTGTAAAAAGTAATTGAGTTGTAGAGATTCTACAGAGAGTGTTAACGAAAGTAAGCATCACAGCCAGAGGAAAAAGGGGGTTATTATTGTGGAGGTAGATCATACATTGAAGGTTAGTGGCTTTGATCGATTTGGTTGATTTGTTCTTGTGATTTAGAGTAATCGTTTGATGTAGAGAATACTATTTTTATGTTTATTAAAAAAAATTAAAAGTTTTCTATTTTTAGTAACCCGTAAAAAATTTTGTTTTACATGGAAAAGTATATATGTATGTATATGATTGATGTATATGTATGATATATGTATGTTCAAAAGTATAGACAAAAAATAATGATAGAGAAAATTGATTGAATACCTAGACCTATATGTAGGTATAGGCGTGAGAAGGCTCTGTTATAGAAATAAGACTCATCCTCAAGCCTATTCTTGATATGGAGACATCGACCTACGGTCGTTTGATCGAGCTAGTATCTGCTAAATCTGATAATGTAGGTATTGTGGGGGGCGACCTAAGAACGGACAGCCCTGACATTGTAGAGGTGGATTCAGAGGGGAAGGACGAAGTAGAATTCCAGATTTCCCTTGTAATCTTGAATCCTACCCTGCAGATTTAGATGCATTTAATGAGTTTTGTAAAATTTAAGGTAGTTTAGGTGGTGTATAGGGTAATGTGGTAGAATATGTCGGGAGATCGTTTAGGGGATGTACTGTTCAAATTGGGGAAGAATACTTTTTTCTTGTTGCCTAACTTAGAATAGGAGAAAGTTGAGAGGGGAGTAGAGGAGTCAGTCTCTTTTAAGTACTTCATTGGGGGTGTCCAAAGTGACCTAGATTAAGGATTTTTATATTATTTGTCTCAGTTATAATTCAGACTGATGTTGCCACTTAGTAATTTTGCTAAAGGTATTTTGAATACCATAGATCCCTGTCCTGCCCAACTGAATAGGAATATGTGGGAAGTGATAAATATCTGTGATAACCTAAATAGACTATGGGCTGAAAATGGGGTGGAGTGGAGAATTACTCATGTAGATGTTTTACAATATTATACTGTAAAATATTATGTGGCAACCTCAGTTCTTCGATCTGAATTTAGCAGGGTGAGTGTGGAATGAAAATTTGATATGGGTGAAGGGTGATTGTCTCCAAAGAAAGGGCAAGGAACCTATGGACTTTATATATAAAACTCTGAAGAAAAGTAAGTAATAGTTTGTGATGTCGAGTCATTGTAATTGTAGCAGCGTTCTGTTTGTATGTAATAAAATGTTGTGTTGTTTTGTAGATCCTCGATCTCAAGTGTCGAGAAAAGAATCGCTAATAGATATTATTGCCCGAGAAGACTCTGAGCTCGAGATTGTTCTGGAAGAGCTCAAAATAAGCAGATCCAAAAGGGCTAATACTAGGTCAATAAAAGTGTAGAAGTCTCAAGTAAATAGACAAATGATAGGAACTTGAGCTGGATGGACGGTAGCAATGGACGGTGAAGAACATCCAGTATTACCGAGGGCTACACCAATATCCTTGTTGGCAGGTTCTGGGGGGGCTACGTAGAGCAAGCTAATTTAAAGGCCCCCAAAGAGGAAGAATATGAAAGGTGGCTCGACCTCGGTAACCGCAGAGATCGGAGAGGTCGAGACAAGTTTGAAATAGAGGAAGGTGGATGCTCCTACTGCGATGGGTAAGGCGAAGGAGGCGGTGAGCGGTCCTACTACGGAGAACAAGATGAGGGCGACAGTTCAAGTAGGTCCTGAGGAACTGAAAACGTCTACGCAGTTGGAGCTATGCATGGTAAGTTTAAATTCTTCATACTACTTGAATTTTGTGTAACCTGCAAACTAAAAAGCTATTTTGTTTTGAGTTGCCATCGAGCTTAAATGGTTCTTTTTTTTTCCTGTTCCAGGCTGCTATCTTGGGCTCAAGGATGGGCGGGCTAAGATCTAGAAGAAAGTGGCTCAACTGGAGGCTGATTTAGCTCTGGAAAAGAAGTGTTCGATCTCTACAAGGGATTCGCACTAGATAATGATGCTCGAACTCGCAGAGGAGGTGAAGAAGAATGTCAAGGAAGTTACAGCTGCTCGCGATAGCCTTGGGTAGAAGTTCTTCAAAGCAGGATATTCTGTGGCTGATATTGAAACTATCATAGAGGGGCAGTATGTTGAAAAGGCCAAAGCTAATGATGAGCCTGATGTTAATGGCGGCTCTCCCCATAGTGTGGTGAAAGGGTTGGAAGTGGTGTCCTCTATAACCAATATAGAGAACCGTGGAGGAGATGAAGAGAAGGTAGAGTAAAAAAATTTGGAATTTTGTTTTTGTAAGTTGAAAAACTGCGATTATATGGTAGATATTTGAAGGATAAATTCAGAGTAGTCTAAAAGATGTTGTAAATATTGATTTGTAGGAACTTAAATATATGCTCCTCTGAATTTAGGAATTAAAGAAAGAGCTCGCTAAGGAGAAAAATGCCTTAGCAACTCTGTTGACCTCACAAACAAAGCTACAGGTTAGAAAATAGCTCAAAATATTTGACTTGCAGGCTTTGCCACTCTAGAACTACAAAGTAATGTTTGAGGGAAGATAAAAATCATAATTAACAAGCGTAATCCAAGCATAATTAGACCATTTTGGAGTATTAGGAAATGAGAGGATAAAAAATGTGTACCTTGAAATAGGATGAGATGTAGATGTTATTACCATTAGTGTGAGTTGACTTTGTAACTTGAGGTCGAAGTATAATCCCATCTTGTTAGCTTGTGATTGATAAAACACTTTTAGATACATGAGTCACGCTGTAACCTATAGTATTTTGATTGTTTTTGTGATGTAATGTTTATTTGAACTGTATATGCAGGTCAAGTTGGAAACTATCTGATCGAGTAAACAGTATGTGCTTCACTGTAATTATGAGTTCTCAGAGGAGTTTGATAGGATGAATGAGGCAAATAAAGAAATGGCGGATCAGTATGTTAAATTAGAGATCCAGCTCGCTAAGACGATGGAAACTATGGATGGTTTGACACAGCAAATCAAAACTAAAGATGTTGAACAAGCAAAATTATAGGAGAGCTCGTTAATGCTTGGAGTGAAGTAGTGAAGTTGAATAGTGGGGTAGATTTGTTGATGGTAAAAGGTAAAGAAGTTGATGCCGCTCAATACTATATATGATCGTTAGAGGTTGCAGAGAAAGAGTTGCGGGATAATGTGGCCAGTTTGAAGGGTCAAGTGGCCAGGAAAGAAAGCAAACTTGTGAAGGCACGAGCTGATTTATCAAGTTCTGAAAGTGTGGTTGAGCAGTTGAGTGAGGCCATCCAAGGTAAAGATATCGACCTTCGGGTCACCTAAAATCGATGTGATGGCCAGTTCTCATGGCAAGAAGGCCAAGGCAGCAGAACAGTTAGAGAAGAAAAAGAATGACGTCGAGATCTCGACAGCCATCGGTGACATGGCTAACCCATCAGTTTGAATTAAAGAGTTGGAGGCATATCTTATTTTTATTTGAGTTACGGTAAGGAATGCGAACGAACGGAATACAGAGAGTGATTATAAGTTAGAGGTTGCTTTTCGTAAACGGAAAGAGTTACAGGTAGATTTAAAGAGAAAGGATGAGCTGCTAAATAAAGCTCGTGTTGGGGGGGTGATGTAAATGAGTTTGAATTGGTGGCACTTCGTGGTGAAGTGGATTATCTAAGAACAAAAAATTGCTCTGAGCAAGAGAAGGCGACAGAGTTAATATCATAGTTGACTACAGTGATATCGGGCTTAGAGTAACGTGCATAGCAAGAAGGCTCCCATTACGTGAATTTGCAAAAAATTCATAAGAGACTAAAAGTGCAATTTGCCGAGTTAGTCATGCCTGACCGAGATAGGATTTCTCTGGAAGAGGTACAGTCGAGGGAACTAATGGATGTCATTGCCTACTTTGTAAAAGAAGTAAAAAGGCATGAGCTCAAAAGAGATACCTTACATGACTGTGTGGTACTTAGAGGCTGTATCTGTAATGTTGATATAGATCGAGGAAATTGCCTGAATGCCATAAAAACCGAGATAGGCTCCCGACCTGCAAAATTAGTTGGGCAAGGAAGGAATATTGTAGCTACTCGAGCTCTAAAGTTTATGGCTGCACAACATCCTTCGTAAGGGAAAGTAGAACTGACCTCTCGAGGAAGGGGGAATATCCAGTTGACTGTCTTAGTGTTGTACGGTGCGCCCATAAGGCATGTGGTAGTTCTCGTATCCAATTTTCTGGGTTTTTTTTTGTGATTGAAGCATTTTCTTGAGTCTATCTACTATTGTTTAATTGGTGATTTTTGCCTGTCCATTTCCTTGCGAGTATTATGGATTGGATAGGGAATAAATGATGTTGTATTTACTGAGGAAAGCCATGACCTTTCTCCAGTGAACTGCTGCCCGTTATCGATTTGAATCAGATGGGGGAATCCAAACCATGTGATATTATGTTCTCAGATAAAAGAAATGACCTCTTCTTCTATAGTTTGACAAAAAGAAACTATTTCCACCCATTTCATAAAGTAATCTGTTGCCACGAGTTGGAAATATCGGTTACCCGACATATTGGGAAATTACCCCACAAGATCAAGCGCCCCCCGCTTGAAAGGCCGTAATACCTTGCTTGCATGAAGTTCGAGTATAGTAGCTCGTATCATATGTGTATGTCATTGACATATGTCGCATCTTCGTGAGTACTCTTCTACTTATTTATGTATTCACGTAAAGAATACACCTTGTGTAATTGCTCTGCTTACAAGTGATTAACCTGCGGCATGGGAGCTATAAGTTCCTTCATGTAATTCTTTAAGCATTCTATCAGTTTTTTCTTGGAAAAGTACTTGAGATAAGGCCTTGTTACTGATTTGCGATATAAACGGCCACTCTGAACTATATAACGTTTTGAGTTTTTGATCAGCTATCAGTGCTCTTTTGGATTTGCTATAAGGGACCCGTCACATTCGTTCTTCGGACCCCAAGTGTTGATCGTGCATACAAAGTGGAGATCAATGCTGGGGGTGAACATCACGTCGATCTATAGATATCGTGATTCTATACCCAAGAGCCCAACTAAGTAAGCCGAGGAATAGAGATGTTTGTTCTCGCATTGTTACAAATAGTCGAGAGTTGCTTTTGCGAATCTTCTCATCTTATTTGCAACGAGGGCTGCATATTTGACCATATTTCTATTTTTCCTGTACTTTTTGGGGTAATGATGGATGATTAACAAGGAATTTGTATAGACTAATAGCTCTGGAATGTCGAGCTCAAGCACTAAATCGAGCCCATGAATTAAAGTTTCGTATTCTATAACATTGTTTGAAGCTTTAAAATCCAAGCGGATTGATTTCTCGATTATGTTGTTCGATGGGGTAATCAGTACGATTCTAATCCCTGACCCTACGGGTCCTGCTGAGCCATCTGTAAGAAGTCTCTATCCTTTCCTTATAATTCATTCAGCTCACTCGTCAAATAGCTTCGGAGGTGGATCTTCTGCTATCTCTTCTATAAGGTCTGGGTCATGCTCCTCCAAATCTGGATCTTCTACAGAAAAATCTGTTAGAAAATTGGCAATGGCTTGACCATTTTTTAATGGCGTTGTTCGAACTTGATATCATGTTCTCCCAAACTGACAGACTATTGTTGTACTCTTCATGATTTTTCCTTTTTAGACAAAATTTCCCAGAGTGGGTAGTTCATCATAACCTTGACAGAATGAGCCTGAAAGTAGTGTTTTAGCTTCTATAAAGTATAAGCGAGAGTTAGAAGGAGTCGCTTGATTTTTGAATACCTTGTTTATCCTAGATTGAGGGATTTGCTGATGAAATATACTAGTTTTTTAACATTTCCCTCGAATCGAATGAGGATCGAGCTAATAAAATTTTCTATAACCACAAGGTAGATGATTAGTTCCTCATTGTCTATCGAGGTGCTCATGATGGAAGACTTCCCCAGATAGGTTTTGAGTTCCTGGAAAGCTGTTTTGCATTCTTCTGTCCATCGGATCTCCTCATTGGGCTGAACCTTTTCTTGCTTGGTACACCCTCGGTGTAGTAAAAATAGTCACCAACAATCGATCTGAAGACTTAGAAGCAAATCGATTCATAGCAGCAACCTTTCTTGCAAGTTTTTGAACGTCCTTCTTTGTTTTTGGAGAGGACATGTTGAGGAGAGTTTAAATTTGAACTGGGTCGGCATTAATCCCCATCTTGCTGATGAGGTGGCCAAGGAACTTTCCTGGGTACACTCTGAATTAACATTTATCAGGGTTGAGCCGCATCCTGTATGAGTGTCGAATATAAAAGACCGTGGTGAGATCGATGCAGACTTCCTCAATTTACCCCAAGTGTGCCTTAAACATTGTCGTCATTAATCTTTGATAAGTTGTTCTTGCATTTTTTTAGTCCAAAAGGCATGACTCGGTAATAGTAGAGTCCTTTTTTAGTAATAAAAGTGGTCTTTCCCTGATCGTCGTCTAAGAGAGGTATCAGATTGTATCCAGAAGCAGCATCCATCATAGATAAGAACTTTTGTCCTGCTATTGAATCAAGAATTTGATAAATGATGGGAAGAGGGTAACTATCATTTAGAGTATGTTTGTTTAGATCAGTAAAATCCATGCAAACTAAAACTTTCTCTTTCATTTTTGTAAATGCGACAATGTTGGAAATCCAATCCGGGTACTTAACTTCTCAAATGAATCTGACTTTGATCAACTTCTAGATTTTATTGTTAACCTCATCTCAAAGACGAGGTGATAGTCTACTCTATTTCTGTTTGACCGCCGTGGCGTTGTTGTTAATGCTCAATCTATGACATGCCTTGGCTGGGTCGACTCTTGGCATTTCTTCGAAAGTCCAAACGAAGATGTCTCAGTTCATTTGTAAAAAGTAAATGAGGGTTTCCTTTTCATGTTAGACCAGCTTGGTACCAATATAAGCACCCCTGCTAGGTCCATCAATGCTTATGTACTCTGTAGGTTCTTCTGTTGAAGGCTGGTCATCGATGTGACCATCTTTCTGTAATTACTATACAGCAAATCTGTCAGATGTGTTGAGAATAGCAGAGACAGTATTTTTGCAAGCTCAAAAGAGCTTTTGACTGCCTTTGATTTCATAGATGCCACTGTGTGCTTGAAGCGAAGTTCTTGATGATACGTAGAAGCAATTACTTCCTTGTTATGGATGCAACAGCAACCCATAATCCCTAAGTAACGAGAATTGGCATTGATGATATGAAATAAGACGTCGATTGTGGCAGGTCCAGCGGTGATAGGTAGGATGATCTTGCCTACTCATTCTTCCTTAGAGCCATTAAAGCCACTGATTTCGATGTCATTTTGAATAACTTAATCGGCCAATCCCATATGTTCAATTGTACTTGGAAAGAAAATTTTAATACCGCTACCAATGTCAATCATCATGGTATGTATTACGAATTTCTTCATTTTCAGCATGATAACTAAAGCGTCATGATGAGGAAACTTGACATGACTTATATTATAATCTTTGAATAAAATTTGAAGTCATCGATTGCTTGATTCAGGAAGGAGTTTAACTTCTTTATCTTGAGCAGTGAGATTGCAACATTCTTCTAATCTCCTTCGCTTGAATCTTGTAGAGTTGTTGATTTGATGGATCTCGAACATATTGCTGTGATACATATGGTACAAGTATTTTTCCTCGGATTGATCTTTGATTTAAACTACTTCGACCTGCGTCCTGTAGCTCTAATTTTTGTATCCTTCCTGGTCGACAATGTACTCGTGAATCCTCCCGTCTTTGAAAATATATTCCAGTAACCTTTATAAACATAATAGTTGTCAGTTTCATGATGATTTACCTTGTGATGCATACAGTATGGTTTACCTTCAATTGGTTCCAGTGGTTGAGATGCACGATAGAACTTGACGTTTGCTAGTACTAGAAAAATTGATGAGATTTGGACATTCATCTTTGGGAGGACTGGCTTGGGTAATAAATTACCTTTATGAGATTTGTCTGTGTTGGCCTTGGAACACTTTTGATGACCCTAGTTCTCCTTTGGTTCACTGCTGTATTCTGTGCTTTGACCTTTAGTGGTTAGGAAGGATTTAGTAGATTTATGCCTTTCGGTCATCATCCTTTGCAGGTCGACATACCCATTGACCTTGGTAATCATGTATTCCAAGGTTGTGGGCTTGTTTAAGAAGAGATGTTTTTTTTCCTTGCAATCGAGTTGTAGTGTATTTGTAAACGTAGTAACATCTGTTTTCTGATCAAGATTGTCAACTTTTCGTGTGAGCTGTAGAAACTTCTTTGCAAAGACCTCGAGCTTCTCCCCTTGAGAATTTTTAAGACTACTAAGAGAATATAAATTTTCTTCCTTGTCCTTATTGTGAGCATATGTTTTGACAAAAATCTTCTATAGTTGGTCGAATATGAGGATAAAATCTTCAAGTAGAGAATGAAACCACCGCAGCGGTTCACCCTATAGACTTGTGGCGGACAGACAACATAAAATATGGTTAAGATTTGAATACAATCCCAGTGAATCATGGAATTGTTGAATCTGCTCCTTCGGATCAGTGCCTTTGTATTTACGTATCTTTGGTGTATGGAAACCTGTTGGTACTTCCATATTAAATAACTCTTTGGCAATCGGACAACCTTACAACTTGGTGAAATTGTACTTACTGCCTAGAGCTTGAGTTTCAATAAACTCATTGATACATTAATCCATGTGTTCGTGTGTGACGTACTAACGTAGTGCCTGAGTGACTTGGCGAGCTGGTCGAGGATTATGAGTACCGGTGCTCATGCTCAAGCGTTCATGTGCTGGTATTCTGGGTTGAGGTCGTTACTCATCCTCTTACGCTTGGAAGGTCGGGGACCTCTACTGATATCGGACTGAGCTTCTCTTCTAAAATAAATTGAAACTTGTGGTTCGTTTAAAAGATTTCTAGAAAGGGCTTTGCTGGTTGCTTCTCGAGGTCCTGATCTTTCTCGTGCAATAACTTAGGAGTTCGCTGGCACTTGATCTCGATCTCTGGTAAGGGGAACTTGATGAGTGTCTTGCATAGTTGTTATCTATTTTTTCATGTCTCTTGAATTCTGTCAGACGAGCTTGACGCTCACTTTCGAGCTCTTTGTAGCGGAGCTCTCGGACAAGAACTAACTAACGCTCGAGCTCATTACGCTTCTTTGTATCGACGTAGAGATTCGCCCTTAGTTCAGCGAGCTGTTCTGGCTCAACAGAAAGATTGAGCCGGACTCCTGTTACTGGTTGCTTGGAAGTGACCATGATTGGAAATGGATAGTGGACTAAATGAATGCCTTAAGATATTGTGGAAATGTCTTCTTTCCCACAGAAGACGCCAAATGTAATAACTTAATTTTGTAGCTCGAGATAGCTCAAAATTATATCTTGCACCAAATGTACCTGTGAAAATAGTTAGTATAATTTAAGAAATAACACAGGTGATTTAGCGAGGAAACCTTTAAATAGGCAAAAACCACGACCTCGAGTTGAGGATTTAGTAACTGTAACTTTTAATGCTTGAGGCTGATATCCTATTACAAGTGATCTCTTGAGCTTGAAATACTTTATCTTGAAAGATAAAAAATTATTGGTCTTAGAATGTTAAATTCCTGGTCCTATCTCCTCTGGAACTCATCCTTTATTTAGACCTTACCTGAAGTTCGTTATCATGTAGAAGCACGTTTTTCTAAAAATAAGGTAAGTGGTAGTTGACTGTGTAATTGTTAGTTCGTGGGAGACAGGTGTCTTTGACTTGTTCATATTTTATGTAGTGTTCGATTCATGTTCTTTATCATTTCGTGGTCAAGGTGTCAATGGTTATTATATATATCACGTGTATAATGCGTGACTCTGGTATTGAGGTAGTTCGAGTGTGGACTAGGTCGAGGGATAAGACGAGGGACATGTCCCTATGATCAGTTCGTGTTTAGACTAGGTCGAGGGATAGGTCCATACATTTATCATTGTAAACCCATTATCAAAGTTCAAATACATTTGACGATTCTTTAGAAGATTATAGTGCTGTAGTGGCTGTAAATTACTGGTCATGAGTCTTAACATATAGTATACCTGATTTGTTTGTGATCTTTACTTTCTCTTATACATCAGTACCATATAACATACTTTTCTCCATTGGAAGTGTTTTCAGAAACGGCTACTTTTCTCACAAAACCATGGCGGTACCCAGTAATCAAGAACGCTACTCATTGTTACTTCTGGACAAGGCAATGTCCGCAACACAACTTCTACTTGCAAAATAGATATATATTTCAAGGACGCAGTAAGGATCAACATACCGACTATCACTTCCAAATAAAAAATGTATGTGTGAACCTTCTACGCTACATACTCATTGACGAATGTCTCATGCATACTTCCATCCCTGCTAAGAAATATATGGTTATTTGGACATGGCGCCTCATTTCTGTTTAGCTGTGGAAATAAATAATTTCTAATAATTAACAATCCCAACAGATTCACATGGAAACTAATGTTTGATCAATGAAATTATTAAGAGATGATGTTTCTGATTAGTTTTTTAAAATTCCAATATATATACATGTTGTCATGTATCTATGGAAATTTCTAAAACACCGTTGCAAAATAGCAATTACTTAGAAATATTTTCAGTGTATAAAATAAAGCCTTGACACTTAGAATTAGTAGCTATTCTTTGATAAACTGAAATATAGTAATGAAAGCACATCCTTAATAATGAAGTATCATATACGTATGCCACTTACTTGATTCTAAAATAATTCGGTGGTAATTGAGGATACTGTTTCCGGCCATTTCCTATAATTCGTAAAAAGCAAAGAAAAGGAAAGATGCCGATTGTCATACACTAGATGAGAGTAAGAAAACCATAAACATTTTAGCAGTGTAATGCAGATGTTTGCTACCTTACATCAGCTATGGACTAAATAGCATCCTTTGAAGTATGTTTAGCTCCTTTGTTCAGTTTATATGTCATTGTTGCCTTAGTTCGATTCGCAAGAACTTTTCATTATGCTCTTCCCCGTCGATCTTAGATCCCTGCTTTCGTATTTGAGCTTAGATAGGGGTGGTGTAGTCGTTATGTAGTCATCTGTCACATTTCTGCAAGAACCCTTCCCCAAGTGGAGCATCTTTCTCATTTGCTGATACAAGCCTTTTTATTTGTAAGAGCTAGAGTTGTTGTATCAATGATAACAATGGGGTATGATTAAGGAGATTATGACTATGTAAAAGAGTGAGAACTGATGAACAATGAGTTCATGAATATCCAATGCAGGCTCTTTTTGTACGAAAACGCAATGAAGTCAGTACAATTTTTGAGTGGCATATATTTTAGACAATAGTTAGGGTATAAAAATTTCTAGTAACAGTAGTTCATAAAAAGTCATTCTTGTTCAACCAAACCTAAAAACTATATCTGACATCATTGACAAGCATCCTTGGTTTCTTGTTCGTCTCAATGGTATCTCCCTCTCTTCTCTCCTAAATGATTGTAAATCCTAGAAAAGACCAAAACACCTGACAGAGATGGACGAGGAAATAAATTAAGAAGCCTTGCTCCCATAAAAATTGCTCCTACTTCTATTGATGACCTTTCCAAGATGCTTATAATTTATAAGCGATATCCTTACTGCTCAAATGCTCCAACTTCAATCATCTGCAAACCCTAAAGGCCAAAAAAATATTTACCTTAATTCCTAAAATAGAAGAATAAAGAAAGAAACCTAGCTGTGTAACCAGTCCTACTTCTATCAATGATCGACCAAACAACATTGTAGAAGACATCCTGAAGCGTTTGCTATTAATTGAAGCAGTTCGAACAAGCATTTTATCTAATAGTTGGCAGTGCAAATGGGTTGCCATTCCAGAACACATTAGATTATTCCATTTTCCAACATTCTGATGATTCCGATGGTAAAGCTGATCATCTCGTTGTCATGGGTATCGTGGAACATGCCCTTCGACTTCACAAGGGTAATATTCATAAGTTTGAGCAAGTAAATATATTCCTTGAAAGTGATTGTGAAAATATAGACGGATGGATTACTAGTCTTCCTTCAAAGGGTATTAAGGAACTTAGACTTGATTTTTAATTGTTTCGCCACACAAGGGCCCTGTTTCGCTATTTGTTCTTGCGAATCTTTAATCGTGTTACAACTGTTGCATTGCATCTTCGAAAATCCTCCTTCATTCAATAGGTTTAAGAGTCTCTTGTAGCTTGAACTTTATTAATATTCAATAGAAGACAATTCCCATATCTTATACAAAAAAGTAACTTTTGCACGAAATGCCAAAAAAAAAAGGTATTTTTATTACCTGCATAGCTGCTTAGAATAAGCTTTCTACTAACAGGCAGGGGAATCAAGAACCTTGACCAAATTAATTACAGACTTCTCCTTGTTTGCAAGATCCATCACTTCTTGAGCCTTGCTCAAATGAATTGACAAATGATCAAGAGATAGGGTGTTTGCAAGATATAACTCTTTGAATTCACCATTGATTTGAAACTGTTTCAGATTCGGATTGCATAATTCAACTACCTCATCGCATTTCACCACTTCTACGCCCAATATTTCAAGAAAAGTGCTTCCTGTTGAGAATGGAGGTAGCTACTCTCTCTTCCCTTACCAGAATGATACATGGAAATCGCCAACCAAGTAGTAAATCAACAAGAACAATATAAAAGGACACGAAGAATTTTCCCAGAGGAGGGAAGTGGAAAACCCTTGCGGATAAAAAACCACTCCCCACGAACAATTCACTATGATATCAAATAGGTTACAATGATCTCTCAAGCTTTTCAAGCTTTAATGGAGTCTCTTCAAACCCTAGCCTCTCTAAGGCTAAACACACCAAAAGATAGGTTAACATAATAACCTAAGTCCCCTTTATATAGTAGGGAACTTAAAACACAAATGGAACGGATCTCGAGGTAAAAACATAACATCTAAGGCAAACTTACGCGAAGCTCGTTCGAACGAGATTGACTCCTGGACCAAAATTCCAGTGAGTACAAAAAAGTTTGTTCGAACGACTTTAAAGTTCGTTCGAACGAATCGTTCAAACGACTTCCATTTTCGATCGAACGACTTTGACGGTTTCCCAATCTTCGACAGTCCTTCTATTCGAGTTCATACCCAACAATCTCCCACTTGAAATCGAATCCCGTAACCCATCTTCAGATCTCCCAATGAATTACTCGTACTACCCGGACCTTCAATCTTGAAGACCCACAGAAGTTGTACATGTCGTCAACTTCTAAAAAGTCACCACCTTCGTAAACATATCGGCCAGATTTTTATCAGTGTGAATATTCACAAGCTTTAACGCACCGTCCTCTAGGAGAGAGCGAATATAGTAATACCGAATATCAATGTGCTTGGTCCTAGAGTGAAAGCCAAATTCTTCGCTAAGTGTATAGCGCTTTGACTATTACTATACAACTTAGAAGAAAATTGTTCTCTACCAAGTGCTTCATCAACCCTTTGAGCTGAACCATATCTTTGCATGCTTCTGTAGCTGCAACACATTCCGCCTCCATCGTAGACAAAACTATAATCTTTTATAGCCTAGAAACACATCAAACTGTACCGCTTCCCAATGTAAAAATGAAACCACTAGTGTTCTTCCGCCTATCCATGTCACCCGCCATATCATAATCAACAAAACCTTGTAAGCATATCTGAGAACCCCCATAACATAATGTCATATCTTGAGTCCCATTTAGATACCTCAGTATCCATTTCACAGCTCTCCAATGCTCCTTACCTGGATTGCTCAAATACCTACTAACAACTCCCACTATTTGGGCAATATCTGGTCTTGTACAAATCATAGCGTACATTAGGCTACCAACCGCGGATTGATAAGGAACCTTCCGTATCTCTTCATGATCCTTCTGCGTCTTCAGACAACAATCCTTCGATAATTTGAAGTGACCTCCCAATGGTGTACTAACAACTTTAGAACCATCCGTATCGAATCGCTTCTCGCCGCTTTTTGTCCTTCATAACACGCATACCAAGAACTTGTTTCGCCGCACCCAAGTCCTTCATAAAAAACTCCTGGGATAACAGTTCCTTCAACTTAACTATCTCTCCCATGTCAGCACTTGCTACCAACATATCATCTACATGCAGAAGTAGAATAATATACGAGTTTCCCGTTTTCTTGATAAAACAACACTGATCTACATTGCTCTTCGAATAGCCATTTCTGGACATGAACTGTTTAAACTTCAAATACCACTGTCTCGGCGCTTGTTTCAATCCGTATAAACCCTTCATGAGCCTACACACAAAATCTTCTTTATTTTTAACTGAATACCCTTCTGGTTGCTTCATATAAATTTCTTCATCAAGATTACCGTGAAGAAATGCAATCTTGACATCAAGTTGTTCAAGATGCAAGTCTTCAACAGAAACTATATTCATCACAACCCGAATGGTAGACATCTTCACAACATGAGCAAAAATCTCACCAAAATCAACGTCTTCTTTCTGCCGAATGCCCTTCACCACAAGTCAAGCCTTAAATCTCCTTGAACCGTCAAATTTTTGCTTTAGTCTGTATACCCACTTGTTGTGCAATGTTCTCTTCCCCTTTGGTAACCGAACTAAATCCCAAGTTTGATTTACTGATAATGACTGCATCTCATCATCATAAAGCTCTCACTTGTTCTTGGCTTCCATATCTAATGCCTCCATATAACTTTCAGGATCAACACCAACTGTAAGTAGCAAATAGTTTAAAGAATTTACGTACCTTGCCGGAATTCTTGTAACTCTCAGATCTATTGGAATGCCTAGAACATTAGGTTCCTCGTTCCGATGTGGTGCATCAGACTCAACAATGACTTCTTCATCATCCTCTCGAGAGGGCTCCTCATCTTTAATGTTGACACTTTCTACTTCTTCAGCTCGAATCCTTTTCACAGGTACTTTAAAGTCTTTATATAAGACTTCCTCATTTAATGTAATATTATGGCTCCAGATAACTTTCCGATTCTACGCATCCTAAAACTGGTACCCAAACTCATCACCACCGTATCCAATGAAAATGTACTTCATCGACTTTGCATCTAACTTGGTCCTTGTATTTGAATTATCAAGCACATATGAGGTACAATCGAAAATACGCAAGTGGTTAAGGTTTACCCCTTTATTGATCCATGCATCTTCAGGAATTCCAAAGTCCAAATCCCTCGAAGGCCCTCTATTAATCAAGTATGCCACCGTACTAACCACATCCGCCCAAAAATAGTTTGGCAATCCAGCGTGGAGTCTCATACTCCTCGCTCTTTCGTTTATTATTCGGTTCATGCTTTCTGGAATACCATTTTATTGTGGTATTCCGGGAATAGTCTTTTGTCTCCTAATCCCATTTAATGCCCAAAAGTCTTCAAACTCGTCACTACAGTATTTTCCCCCGTTATCCGACTTGAGACACTTCAGTTTCAAACCGGTTTAATTTTCAACTAGAGCCCTCCACCTCTTGAATTTATCGAACATATCTGACTTGTTCTTTGCAAAGTATACCCACAGTTTACAGGTAGCATCATTGATAAAAGTAGCATAATAATGAGAACCACCAAGAGAAGACACCCTGGTTAGCCCCCAAACATCCGTGTGTACAAGATCCAGCTTTCCATGTTTCCTTGATCTTTCAGATAATTTGAAACTAACATTCTTCTGCTTCGCAAGAATACACTCATCATAAAACTTGAGATCAACCTTTGCAAGACCCTCTAACTTTCCCTTTGTTACCATTATCTTCATCCCCTTCTCACTCATGTGACCGAGCCGTTTGTGCCACGTACTTGTATCAATCCCTGAAGTGGCCGCACAAATAGTAGATATTATGCTTTGTGTTGTATACAACGTTCCTTGTCGCAAGCCTTGAGTTACCAGCATTGCTCCCTTCGTAACCTTCCAGAAGGTTACACCAAAAGTACTCACATATCCGCCATCATTCGCCAATTTGCTAATCGATCTAAGGTTGCTCCTCAATTTACGTACAAGTCGTACATTCTATAAAACCAATGTTCCCCCTGAAGGCAACAATAACCTAGCGTTTCCCTTCCGAGTAATATTGCGTGTACTCTTATCAGCAAGAAAGGCCGTACCAAAGTCGCCTTTGATAATATTAGTAAGAAAACCTGCGTTCGCAGTAGCATGGAAGGAAGCGCCTAAATCAGCAATCCAAGATTCCTTAACATTATCACACGATAGTAGTAGAGCCTCGTCAGAACTAACCTCCCCAGTAAGGTTCATTGTATCTTTCTCTTCATCATTAATCTTTTTAGAAGAAGAAAAGTTGTTACAATCTCGCCAGAAGTGACCCTTCTTTCCACAAGTCCAACATGTACCAGACCGGGCGGCTTAGACTTCCCTCTTGACTGTGATCAACTCTTTCCAAATTTTGGCCCTTCTCTGTAAGACCTCCCTCTTTCCTCGATGTTCAACATACTGCCGTTTAAGCTCAAAGAGGGTTCAAATGTTTTACGCTTATTCTATTCACTCATAATCAACGAGACTATAGTGTTAAATTTGATGTCTTCCTTCCCCGATGAGTTGCTCATAGTTATAATGAATCATTTCCAGTTTTATGGCATATTCCCTAGAAGGGCCCACGCTCTCACCTCCTCGGTAAAAGTGATTTTAGCGGATTCTAGTTGAGCATGTATGGTATTGAACTCACTGATATAAGCTTGTACACTACCATTCTCCTTCATCTTTAAAGTAAACAAGCGTCATAAAAGGTAAACCTTATTTGCCCCAGACGATTTCGAGTACATAATAGATAACATCTCCATTAAACCCTTTGTCATCGTAACTTTGGAGATCATGTGTAGAATCTGAGATAATAGTGCTAACCTAACGGCTCCAAGCACTTTGAGATCCAATTGCGCCCACTTGGCAGCATCAAAATCTACTAGCTTCATCTCAGCTCCACCCAGTGGTAAATTATGATTCTTTTGATAGAGGTAATCTTGTATCTGTATTTTCCACACTCCAAAATTTGATCCATTAAACTTTGTGATGTTTAACTTCTACTGATCGGTCATTTCTCTTTACCACATAAGCCCTAACACTTGCTCTAACACCAATTATTGAGAATGGAGGTAGCTAGTCTTTCATCCCTTACGAGAATGATATGCGGAAATCGCCAACCAAGTAGTAAATTAACAAGAACAATATAAAAGGGCACGAAGAATTTTCCCGGATGAGGGAAGTGGAAAACCCTTACGGATGAAAAGCCACTCCCCACGAATAATTCTTTATGATATCAAATATGTTACAATGATCTCTCAAGCTTTTCAAGCTTTAATGGAGTCTCTTCAAACCCCAGCCTCTCTAAGGCTAAACTCAATAAAAGATAGGTTAACATAATGACCTAAGTCCCCTTTATATAGTAGGGAACTTATAACACAAATGGAACGGATCTCAAGGTAAAAACATAACATCTAAGGCAAACCAACGCCAAACTCATTCGAACAACTCCATGCACGTTCGAACGAATCCAAGCTCGTTCGAACGACACCAAGCTCATTCAAACGACTTTGCGATAGTTGGTCTCCAACCCTAGAAACATAACATCTCGTTCGAACGGGATTGACTCCTAGGCTAAAATTCCAGTGAGTGAAAAAAAGTTTGCTCGAATAACTTTGAAACTCGTTCGAACGACTTCCATTTTTGTTCGAACAACTTCAAAAATTTCCCAATCTTCGACAATCCTTCTATTCAAGTTCATACCCAACACTTCCCAATATTAGACTTTTCATCCCTTTCTCCTCGATTGATGATTGATAAAATTCAAGCTCCTAGGAGACTTAAAGCCATGGAATGAATGAGGGTTTTCGATGATGCAATGTGACAGTTGTAACACGGGTAAATGTTCACAACAATAAAGAGAAGCGAAACATGGCCCTTTTACAGTGAAACATATTAAAAATCAAGCCTAAGCTCATTAATACCCTTTGAAACAAGACAAGTAAATCCACTGGTCTATTTTCACAATTACAATTTCAAGGTGATATTTAATACCTCAAACTTGTGAATATTACCTACGTGAAGTCGAAGAACATGTTCACGATACTCACGACACCGAGATGATCAGATTTTCTGTTAGAATCATGAGAAGGTTGGTAAATGGAATATAGAATCAAATGTGAGTACTGGATTGACAACAATTTGTATGGCCAATTCTTGGATAAATTATTGGTTTCGGGCTGATTCGATAAAGGACAAGCACATAAGGATGTATACTACAATGTTGTTTGGTAGATCATTGATCGAATCAGGAGTGATTGAGCATTGAGGTTTCTTTATTTGTACCTCCATTTTAGGGTTCAAGATGATTTTTTGTTTGTCTAAGCTTACAGCTGATAAAATTAGAAGCATTTGACCAGCGAGGATGTCCTCTATATCAATCTCGGGAAATCATCGATAGAAGTTAAAGCAGATGTTATGGGAGGTTTCTTTCTTTGCTCTTCCATGTAAGCGTTTAAGGTGATCTTTGTGGTTGGGGTTGTGATGTTTTGGCGTATAGGTTTTTCAATCAAGGAGAAGGAGAGAGAGGGGGTTTCACCTATAAAATGGACAAGAAACCAAGGATGCTTGTTACTGTTTTCAGATATAGTTTGTTGCTTTGATCAGACAAGAAAGACGTTTTATGAACAGCTGTTACTAGCTAGAACTTCAAATATGTTAAAATACATGCTAGTAAAAGAAATTCACAGCTTCCTTGGAATTTCATACAATAAAATCCTACATTTGATATCCACGAACTCATTGTTCATCAGTTCTAACCCTCTTATGAGTCAGAATCTCCTAAACCAATTCCCCATTGTTATAAATGTCGGGAGAATCGTGCGGAATACATCCCCATACGATAACCATGACATACAATAACAATAAGAAATAAGACGCAAATCATTCATACAACACAAATATTAACTGTGGCTCACCCCGAAGATCTATGTTCACACCCAACAACCCAATGAATTCACTATGTATTAGAGAAGCAATTACAAGCTCACATGAAACCTCTTTGCACATGAGATCCCTAACCTCATAATAAACTCACATAGAATTTCAAGGTATAGATAAGATCGAGAGAACCATAAAAATTCTGAAGTTAGCTTCGCCACATCGATCGGAAACTGCTGCAAACCATCTCAAGCAAAGCTTTATCATCTTCAAACAACCGTTACTTTTCACCATCGTGTATTACCTACTTCTTAAACTATCTCTCCTCTTTCCTTTGATTTACACCTTAGCTTGGAATCGGAAAGCCACTTTCCCTCTCTTTATCAAACCACCAAAAATACTTGATCGATTATAAACCGACGTCTTAAAGACCCGCAAGTGCACGGTGTACCGTTGAGTACAAATGGTAGCAAGGTCGTATCCCAAGAGACTTCTAGTGCGATTTATGATTCAATCTATTAATTTTATCCAATTAGAATACTTTTTGTATAGTTTTTGAGATGAAGAAAATAAATAAAAAGGTTACAAGTTTGGTTTGGAGTGAGAACAAAGGCATCGATTTCACTCCACCCCATTTTAGTCCATTAGAGAGTAATATTTAATTAAAGTATGTAATAATTCCGATGCAATCTATCATTGGTCAGGTATACGTGATACTTGATATGAGAAAAACACAATCTTTAAATACTCCGCTTAAAACTACGAGTGTCGTAATATAATAAAGGCAAGCGGGGGGTCGAATCCACAGGGAGTAAACGTATTAAAAACTAATTTTACTAATCTAACTAATAGCGTTTATTAAAATATTTTTTGGAAAAGGCTTTTTGAAATAATATTTACTAACTTGGTAAAAATATAGGAAAAAAACCTACACTTTGGATCACCTCAGACTTAGCTTACTAAAGTAATAATTATAATATAAAATTTATCTGCTAGTAATAATCGTGGCTAGGTCTATTCGGGTCTAGAATCTAGGGTTTATGGCTAAAACCCTATATAAAGACTTAATCGTTCTTGGACAATTGGATCTAGGTCTTGTACCCTCCCTCCATGACTAGGAAGAGTGTCTAAGTTCCTAGTGATCTAGTAATCTCTTTGAAGGTTCTCACAAAATCAAACCAAACCATCGATACCCAAATTCACATTAACCACAATTTCAATCCTAGATTACTGATTTCCTCAATCTCAATCCTCAATCTCTGTTATGTAAGTTGCTATTGATTCTGAATGTGGGTGATCATGGTAATCGATTGGAAATTATAGAAATATCAAAATCAGATAGCATCTTTAAGCCTTGAATCTGGTTGAGTGTTTGTGAAGTAATCATGGATGCTCTTACCATGAATCTACTTCAATTGATTTTAAGCAATGGTATTAAATCAGTGGGGTTAAACTCGAAGGGTTTCATGATGGTGGCGGGTATCAATAAAGAGACCGAGCAAACTAAAGCAACTGTCAATAAAGAAATTCTAGATTCTGGAAATATTCCAACAGCAAATTGAGCAATAAAAGAGACCAAGGAAACAATTAAGAAGCTCAATCTCCAATCTAGGATTGTATACCCATGGGGTTTTTTGGGAAAAGCTGCCAGGGATAAAGAAATCAATTCAGCTAACAAGGAAAAACAATGTCAACATGTTATGGGGAGTGTCTCAACAATCTATAGTAAAATCCCTGATGGAATTATCACTATGAATATAAGCAACTTGACGAAAAAGACCATGGGAGGGAGAAACTGCCCACAAACATCAACGCCTTTAATACAAACAGGGATTAGAGGTAAAACCTCAATTCTATCCATTTTATCTGATGATGTTGCCGAAGGAATATCTGAATTCCAATTCAGTCTCATAGGTAGACCGGACCTCCAAAATATCAAGTGTTTAGAAGTACAACAGTATGCTCGAGATCACTGGAAGACTACGGGGATCTACAAATTGATCCCCATTGGGAAAGGATTCTTCATTATCCATCTTGACAATGAAGAAAATAAACTGCTTATATGGAGCAAAGGACCATAGATTGCTCAGAACCTTCCCATGAGGATTATGCCTTGGAATCCCAATTTCTCTATTGATAAACACAACAATACCAATGCTCTCATCTGGTGTAAATTTCCAGGTTTGCCAATGGAGTTATGGAGCCACAAGATCGTAGTGTCTTTGGGAAAAATGTTGGGTGCACCTATTCATTTAGACCACTCCGCTACTTACAAAGTTTATGGGTACAATGCGTGTGTGGTTGTAGACATTGATTTATCGAAATCGATACCAAAGAAAGTTTTGCTAGAGGTGGAGGGAGCGATCATCAATCAGGAAGTCATTCTCTACAGGATTCCTAAATATTGTGGTCATTACAACAACATTGGGCATATTATAGCAGAATGCAAAGTGATACAAAGGGCCTGCAGACAGAATGAACAGATATAGAAAATTAGTCAAAAGCCGGTGATCCACAACAATAACCAAGGGGTAAAGATCAAAGATGTGCAACCTACGAAAAAAGGAATCAATGAACAACAACCCCACATGCCTAATAATCACATGTATTTTCAAGATACCCCAAATAAAAGTAGCGAAGCATCACCTATAATTTATTTTTCTAAAATAAACACGGCGCAACAGGTGGTAAAATTCCGGGAAGCAGAACTATGGTCAGCTCCTAAGGCCGGTCATAGCAAACACAGGTCTGCCACCTCTGAAAGCAGTTTCACCCCAAGCCTCAATAAGTTTCAAGATTTAAGCACCAATGAAAATGAACCTAGGCAAGAGGAAATTTCAGGTACACAAGAGAGAGAAAGTACAGTAAAAGCAACTGAAGAAGGGGTTCAACCATAAAATTTTCAGATGGTAACTTATGAAGAAAGCCATGAGGAAGATGAAGATAACTCTAATGCACAAGAAGAAGTACGCACATTACTTAACCCGGAGAGTTGGGCCGATGAGATGGAACTCGAGGATAGCATTCAACCCAACCTACGGCCTAATCAAGTTTTCAAAGGAGGTAAGGTTTACACCTTAGATCCTAGAACCACACATTCCCAAATTAAAGGCATTTAATGAAAGTCATATTTTGGAATGCACGCGGTTTAAGAAACTCCAAAACTCTTTCTTATTTAAAGAAGAAAATTAGAATACTTAAACCCCAGATAATGGGTTTTGCTAAACCAAAGATTTTTACCAATGGATTTTACATTCCCGGATTTATCTAAAGGATTATTTCCAATGAATCCATGGATATGAGGGATAATGTATGGATACTATGGGCAGAGAATTCTCAAGAACCACAGGTGATTCAGATCGATAAAAAATTTATAGCAGTCGAATACATGGACTGCTGCCTCTCTTCTATATATGCAGATTGCCTACAAATAAATAGAATAGAGTTGTGGTCACAGCTGATTAGATTCACGTTGAGCAGTACCAAACCATGGATCTGTATAGGGGATTACAATGCGATTCTCCGACTCTCAGAAAGAAAAGGTGGAAGGCCTCCTTTGATGAATGTGATATCAAATTTTGCAAATTTCCTCGATAGTGCCAACTTGACAGGGAGTAGTACTTCTGGTATGAACTTCACTTGGTGCAATGGCCAAAAAGGACATAACAGAATTTTCAGTCGCCTTGACGGATGTCTCCAAAATAAGCAGTGGCTTGACTCGTTTCCTGGCTGGAAAATCAAAGTATTCCCAAGAACTAAATCCGATCATTCTCTTATGTTGGGAAAATGCGTCCATATACCCAAACCTTATAATATTCCTTTTTGCTACATCCAGGCGTGGAGCAGATACCCTGAATTTTATAAGGTTGTGGAGAATAGCTGGTATAAACCTATGTCGGCTAACCCACTGCTTTCAGTGATGCTTAAACTACGAAGACTCAAGGTAGATATTAAAGAATGGAGGCTTATGGTTACCGCTCCCCAGATTTTAAAAATTGACATGGAAAGAGAACTTCTTCATCTGCAAATGGAGTTAGAACTAGACCACACAAATGATGATGTTAAGCATCAAATGTTTGGGAAAGCAATATTTCTTTCAGACATAGAGAAAAATGAGGAAATTACGTGGAGATAGCGTTCCCGCATTAAATGGCTTCATGAAGGTGAAAGAAATACAAAATTCTTTCATTCTTCAGCAAAGATAAGAATAAAGAGAACAATTATTACTGAACTTTCTACTCTAGAGGGTTCAATTATTATGGACCAAGAGGATATTTGACAACATATAGTAGCATATTATACTGAGAAATTCACTGCCCACGAAGTCCTTCATACCCCATCAATGTTTACCAACATGATCCATAAAGTAAGAACCGCTAAAAATAATCAGCTGACTGACAGTCTGTCATAAGCAGAGATTAAAGAAGCTGTGTTTGACTTGGATGGCGATAGTTCACCTGGACCGGATGGTTTCCCTGGATCCTTTTTTAGGACACATTGAAAACTTTTAGAAGAAGACATCAACTTTGGTATCACCCCCTTCTTCTCCGATGGTATGATCCCCAAACATTTCAACAATAACCTGATCGTTTTGATTCCTAAGGTAGTGACTATTAAACAGTTCAGACCCATATGTCTAAGTAATTTCATCTTCAAGATTATTACTAAGATTATAGCCACAAGATTATCTCCTATTGTTTCTAGAATTGTTTCTCGAGACCAAAGTGCATTTATCACGGGCAGAAGTATCCAGATTAATATTTGTATGGCATCTGAGTTGGTAAATGAAATGGTAGAAAAAAGGAAGGGTGGAAACATTGCACTCAAGCTAGACATCTCACAAGCTTATGATACTCTGAGTTGGGAATTTCTATTTGCAGCTCTGTAATCATTTGGATTTGGCCCTACTTTATGTCAGTGGATATCGGCCATCTTCAGTAGTAGTATGATCTCGGTTTCAGTGAATGGTAGCCCTTCAGGATATTTTACAATGAGTAGAGGTCTGAATCATGAGGACCCCTTATCCCTACTGCTTTTTGCAATAGCTAAAGATATACTAAGTATTCACCTTCACCATCTACTAGAGCAACAAAAGATCCTCCCCGTGGTTACGATTAAAAATTGCCAAGCCCCTACACACCTCTTATTCGCAGATGATATTTTGATCTTTTTAAATGGTAGAACCAAATACCTAAAAAACCTGCGAGAAGCTCTTTCAAGATGCCAAAAAACGTCCAGAAAGGAAATTAACTTAGACAAAAGCAAGATTTTCCTCAGTGGAGTACCCCTAACTCAAAGACGGATTGTGTTGAGCATCTTTGGGTTTTCTGAAGGCACTTTTCCAGAAACATACCTGGGAATTCCCCTAAGTCAAGGAAGAGTAACCACAAATACTATAAGACCTTTAGTGGAAAAGATTCAGAAAAGGGTTAATAGTTGGATATGAAAACTCTTATCATTCCAGGGTAGAGTAATCCTAGCAAGGGTTGTTCACAATAGCATCCCCATATACAATATGGCTATTTATAAATGACCAAGATCGTTCATAAAGAAAGGGGACTTTATCATTCAAAATTTTATCTAGACTGGGGATCCATCCCGAAGAAAATGAATCACAGTAAAATGGGAGAAGGTCTGCAAACATCTAAAAGAAGGTGGGTTGGGTATACGAAGCTTGAAAGAAGTTAATGATGTTATGTTATGCAAACTCCATTGGGCCTTTTATGACAGGCAAGTGGACTGGTCTCAATTTATGCATGCTAAGTTCACTAACAAAGTACGTAACATCATCCAATATCATAAGAAGTCTACGATTTGGCTAGGTATTAAACTAGTTACTAAGTATTAATCGACCATATATGGGATGGTTAGTAGGGAATGGGACTAACATCGACTTCTTGAGGGATACATGGGTCACGGAGATACCCCAGAGGGAATATATTGAGATGCCACAATCCCTGTGCAAAAGATACACAGCTAGACTTAGTGACTTTATCAACTCCGATGGATGGGATATACCTACAGATATTAGGATTCTCCTGCTGGCTCTAGGGATCAATGTGTTGGAAATACCTTATAACCCACGAGAAGCCGATAAAAGATTCTAGAAACCTGATATCTATGGGAACTTCACTCTTAGAAAGGCTTATGAGACTATAAGGAAAAAAAAGAATACGGCATGGTGGTGGAAGTATAGTGGTGGGGAAGCGTTCACCCAAAACTAAGGGGTTTTGCATGGAGATTGGTAAAGCATATTCTACCTTTGGATGATACTTTTCAAAAAAAGGGAATCCATACCACTTCCCGATGAACTCTTTGCTGCTTGTAGGAGGAAGCAGAAGCATATTTGCTCTTGCACTACCCTTCAATGGAAAATATTTTTGTATGGGCTACTAATACCTTCTTTTTGCCTTAAATTTGTAGTACAGATACATGGAAATCCATTCTGGAAAAGAGCCGATTAGCTAACAGCTATATAGACACCTTTGGATTACAACCGTTTTCTCCATCTGCCATACAATCTGGACAGCTAGGAACAACTTGAGATTTGACGATACAACGCCATCCATGCCTAATATGAAGAGGGAGAATCTCAAACAATTTCAGTATATTGCTGAACTGTCAAAAGGAAAGATGAATAACAACATACAGAAACTGCAGACCATCAAAATTCTTAAATGCAAGGCCAACAGTTCTTCAGGTGTACAAAGCACTTTTTGGGAACAGCCTATGCCGAATTAAGTTAAAATCTGCTGTGATGACTCTAGTATTGGAAATCCAGGTACTGCTGGTATTGGTGTGGTGTTTTGGGATAGTGAGGGAGATGCTCTGGGAGCATTTAGCAAGGTAATCAGCATCTCAACTAGTTTTGTGGCCGGAATACTTGCGATACTTACAGGTATTCAGAAAGCCATTGCATGAGGTTGGCATAATATATGGGTGATCATCGACTCCAAAACTGCAATTAGAGCATTCAAAAATGATAAGATTCCCTCGAAGATTAAAATACAATGGAGTCTCCTAAAGAAAGACATTCGGCAAATCCAATTCAGCCACACATGGAAGGAATGAAATTTCTCTGCCGACCTAATGGCTAGGAAAGGATCTGACAATGTTGAACCTTTTGAAGAAGACTATCGTGGATGACCAACTTTCCTCATGAGAATTGACGTTCCCTTCACTGAGTACTTTTGATTCCGCTGACCAAGACAATTCTTGGATTTTAAATTTTATTCGATTGACTGAGTGGAGTGCTTTTATTCGAATAGAATTTTTCCTGTTCGAATACAGAGTATTTTATTCGAATAGATTTCTGCCTAGGTAGTTTTATTCGAATAGAATTATTTTTGCTCGAATAGATTTTTGCCTGGGCAGTTTTATTCGAATAAAATTATTTCTGTTCGAATAGATTTCTACCTGGGCAATTTTGTTCGAATAAATTGTTTCTTTAATCGAATACTTCTTTATTCAAATAGACAGATAGTATATTTGAACAGAAGAGTGATCAGTTTTTCTTTTGAGTATATAAGGGCATATGTGTCCATGGGTTACAATTCTCTTGTAATTTTTGATTGGGCATATATAAATAAACTAAACTTTTTGCAAAAAAAAATAGTAATCTCTTTAAACCCGGAGACTACCAAATATGGTTAATTTAGCATCTCTGATTATAATAGATCGGGGTTATCATGGCTAGATCAACCCTTCCCTACTACAAACTAGAGTATTTTATAGTAATACTAGATCTATTCTATTAAATAACTATTATACTTAGCTCCCAATCGCCGGAGGGTCGATCCTTAGCCAAAGAAGACTAATTCTCCATTAATGGCGCTGATCACAGCTTATGTATAAAATAAAATAGAGATAAAGAGAGATACTGAAAAAAATCTAAGCTTTATACCTTCCAAAATTAAGAAGAAAAATATATAGAATTGCCTTCTTATTTATTGAAGATAGGAGTAACTTGCTTACATTTAAAACTCTATCTCTAAGTAAAGATAAACCCTTATCTCAGATAAATCCTATCTCAGTTAAATTTTATCTCATTTCTATTTTATTTTTTATCTAGATAATTCTTCTTAAGCTAATCCTTGTAGAATCCTTCACCATCTTTATTACTTAGAAAAAATCTACAAGTACATTGAATGTAGGCATCTTCCTTATACTTAAGGGACTGCTGGAGATGGTTTAGCTCTTTGTACCTTCTGTTAGATGTCTTTTTTTACTTATTAGCTCCAACAGTGATAAGTGCCTGAAAATAAAAAAATGCTACCAACATTAGAAAATAATAAATAGGGATTAACAAAATAAAACTTTTAGGCATATTAATCCTACGCATTTCTACGTCTATCAAATACCCTCAAACTTACCATTTTGCTCATCCTGAGTAAAATAAAATAAAATAAAACTAAGAAAGGAAACCACTATTACAGGACTCGCGATTGCATTTAGGGCATGCAACAAGCTGTTAAACCCTCCAGATGTCCCTGGTGGATGAGTGTTGTCTCGTGTTTGCAGTGACGATACCCACAAAAGTCAATAATGACATTATGGCAATTTTAAATGACAAGATACTTATTTCCTGTCAATTAATCCTTATTTAGTTATGACGAAAATATACAAGCTGGAAATTCCTTTAAACATATTATTCTCCAAGTATACCATAAAATATATTGTACTTATCCAAAACTAAAGATGCTACCTCATGATTAGAAAGAAATTTAAGTATTTTACCAGATATATCTACGTGTATTATGAAGATAGTTTTATTTTTTAATATGTTATCTAGAATCATTGAGTCAGTACATTGTAATCAAGTACTTACTAGAATAAATTCAACAGTTAGTTTGACAAGTGCCTTAGTCAATCTTACTTCCTGGTATCTTATTTTTCATAGCCTTTTTGAGTACATATATTCTTATTGAAGCCTTCGTAATAATGAGCTTTCAGTCAATAATCCCCACATGTTAGCTAAGGTCGTAGGGGTTTGGTGCCCCATCGTGACCTAGACTCAGGATTCTCAAAAGTAACATTTTCGTGGTCCTTTCACATAGTTCATAGCCATACTTGAGATTGGTGATAATTTTTTCTCTTTCAATTCTTAATCATGTGAGTAGCCTTGCAGTGTGATAGAGCAACTTTGGCTTCTTCTTTTTCCTTTTATTCTTTTTATACTTTCGAGAATGAACTTATTCTTAGGCAGTTGTCTCCCGTGGAGCGAATTATTCCTAACATAAATACTAGATTTCCCTAAAACTGGTCAATAACCTATCAAATGTATAAATTACAAAACTATAGTAAAGTGCAAGTTTTTAAAATATACCTCATTAACTTGAATTAGTCGTTAATTAAAAGATAGTACATCTAACTTAAGATGGTGTACAAAATATTCTAGTGTATACTTGTACAATTTTATGTTTTTGGTTTCTTTTTAGATTTATTCAGGTTTCCCAACCAATATTTATGTCAAAATAAAGTCAGTCTAAATGTTGGAAATTTATCAAAAGTGCATCATAAACTGCCAAAAATGTCATTATTTTTATTTTCATTAAAAAAATATTTTAAAAATGATTTTCTACCCGTAAACTTAAATAAAATATTGTCTCCAATATTTGAGAGCAAAAAATAAAAATAGAAAGGAAAATTATAATTTTTCACCTGAATGTGTCGTGGGTTGCCTCCTAGAAAGTGTTAAGTTTATCGTCTTCAGCCAGACATAATTCTCGTACCCCCAAACTTATGTGAAGTCAAGGAATTATTCAGGGATGGGCAAATTCCATTTATTTGGGCTCGCAAAGATCTATATAAGGGAAATGTTCTAAATGGATTATCTCAAGATAAAGCTTAAGTCGTTGGCCATTGACGTTAAAAGTTTTCCCAGTACTGGGTAGGCTTGTTTGATCGGGTATGTTTGATTTTGTTTATATGGCGGAGGATTATAAATGGATTGTCCTTATGGTTGATTCCTCCAAGAAAATGCTAGGCTATTTTACCAATGAGATCTACCAAAATTATTTTGGTATTGTCTCCTTTAATTATCCAAGATAGCATTAATGTGGTCCAGATTAGAATTTATTAACTCAGGGAGTTGTGGAGATGTGTGTGCATAATGGGTCCGATCATTGTATAAATTACAGACCCTAGGAATGGATGCTGGCTTAGGGGCCGCTACTTTCGCTATGGACAAAGCCTCGAGTTTGCATGTAAGAGAGTCCAGTTGAACTTTTAATTTGAGGCCTTTAGGTAATTCAAGGATGCCTCCTTTTCTAATGGGCCTACGATAACAATGAGTAAAGTCCCATTGTTGGGATGTCTCAGCGTATTTATTAAGAAATACATATGCGGTAGTTTCATCCATATCTTAGAATTTTCTTGAGCTACAGGCTTTGATTGATTCACTGGCTGAAAGAGTTAACCCATGCAGAAAGAATTGGATTAGTCTCTATTCTTAAAACCATGATGGGGGCAGCTTAACAATTTTTCCTTAAAACGTTCCCATGCTTCACAAAAAATTGTTCTGCCTTCTTGAACAAAATCGGAGATATCACGTATTAAAAGGTTAGTTTTTTTGCATGGTGAAAAAATTTACTTTAAACTCCTGTTTAAGGGTATCCCACTTGTTAATTGACTCGGATGGCAAAGAATTTAGCCAATGTTATAGAGAGTATGGGAAAAGGAGTAAATAGATGAACTCTATTGCTAGGAGGTCGGTGACGGCCTGTCCCTTAATAATGATCATTGGCTCAAAGCGTATGTTAAATTCCCCTAGAGTGATTGCCCATTTCGCTATGTGGCGAGTCAGGGTTTTTTTTTGGCAAATACTTCTTGTAATAGTTGGGTGGTGATGACCTTGATTCTATGGGATTGGAAGTATGGGAGTAATTTTTACGAGGCGTACACCAAAGCGAGGGCTTATTTTACAACTGTTGAGTATCGCAGCTCAGCCCCCAAAAGGGTTTTACTGACGAAGTATACTGGTTTCTCAGTTTTATTGTTCGTTTGGATGAGGACAGCGTTGATTGATTCGTCTGTGTTTCCCAAATACAAGTCTAGCAGCTCGTACTCTTTTAGTGCACTAAGGATTGGGAGGGTGGCCAAGTATCGCAACAGGTCCTGAAAAACTACCTCACAATCGTCATTCTATTGGTACTTTTTGTTCTCACGGATACATTGGAGCAGTGGATGACATTTGTAGGAGGCTTTGTAAATAAAGCGGCTGAGTGCTACGATTTTTCTTACGAGGGCTTGATCTTTCTTCAGCATTCGTGGTGAGGGCATACAGGCGAGGTCGTGAATCTGATTCGAGTCAGCCTCTATTCCTTGTTGAGTGACTAGGTGCCCCAAAAACTTTCCCGAGGAGACACCGAAGCTGCACTTCATAGGATTTAGTCACATTTTATTGTGTCAAGGTCGGCAAGATAGTCGGTGCGTAGCCTACTTTTTACGAGAATGTCGTCAATGTAGACTTCAACGGTCTTCCCTAAATGGTCTTTAAACTTGGTGGTGATTAGACGCTAGTAAGTAGATCCTGTGTTCTTCAGACCAAAGGGCATGATAGTATAACAATACAAGTTATGATCAGTGGTAAAGGAAGTACACTCTTGGTCCTCGGCTACCAAAAGGATTTGGTTGCACCCGGAGTAACTGTCTACGAATAACAACTGCTCGTATCTGACCATAGAATCTACCAGTCCTATGATGAGAGGTATAGGGAAGCTATCCTTGGGACAGTGCCTGTAGAGGTCAGTAAAATCGATATAGACCTATGTTTTACCATTCTTCTTAGGGACGGCCACCACATTCACTACCCATCGTGGGAAGTCCACCGGTCTGATAAATCTTGCCTGTAGTAACTTTTTTATTTTATCATTTATGGCTCCCTATAACTTCGGGGCTGGTCGTCGCAGTTTCATTTTAACAGAGGTATCTATGTCGTTTACGTACAAGTGGTGACATGCCACGTCGGGATCAATGCCTAACATTTCGTCAAACGACCAGGTGAAAATATCCTTGTACTGCTGAAAGAAGGTAATAAGGTCCGAGCGCTTGTCACCTGTCAACAGTGAACCAATATAGGTGGTTCTCGTGGGACCGTCGAGGTTAATCTTATCGACCGGCTCTACGGGAAGCGGTGTCCAGCCTATGCTTAACACGCTTATTGCAGCATCGTTCTGATAAGAAGGTTGTTCATTGGTGTTTATGTGCATGTTGAGGTGGCATGGAGCGGGGGACGAGTCCGCCGTCATGGGCTCATTCCCTGTTCGTTGCTATTCCTCAAGGGCGATAATTTTCCCCATTCTCTTCGAGTTTGTACGGGCCATCAATTTTTTTAAAGAGTTGGCATAACAAATACGGCCAGCTACTTGGTAGACTTGTATTTGGTACGTGATGAATTTTGTGAGGAAGCATATTACCTGATAATATGAAAATGGTATTGCTCGCATAACGTAGATCCAGTTGCGTCCCAGGATACCATTATAAAAGAATGAAGGACTATTGATGACGATGAACGTGGTGGAGACCACAACTGGTCCAGCTTGTACATGAGTAAAAAATTCTCCCATGGCTCATTTAGTGGATTGAAACCCAAAATCTCTATTTTGGACGGTGCAAGACAATCTTGCATGTTTATGTCTTTTAGAGCGTCGTAATACAAGATGTTGGCACCACTGCCAGAGTCTACCACCAAACACATAACGAGGACACCCCCGATCATGATCCAAATATCTAAGGCGTCATCATATAGATGGGAGACTAAGCCCCAAGTAATTGTTCATGAAGTATATGGTTTGCCTGTGCTGCAGTGCAGGGACCCGCCTGAATTCTATGGGTCTTCCGTCAGTTTTCACTAATGCGATAACATTGCCTCATGGAGTTGTAAACCTCCATATGTTATGGTGCCCTATTGAGGCCTCCCATGATCATTTCACATACTGCCACATACCTCTGGGCCTGACGGTCTTTGCTGGTTGTTCAAGGGTTTTAGGAGAGAGTCGATTTACAGGTGGGATTAGCCGCTTGAGGTATTGGATGTAGTGCCCTTGGTGGAATCATGTCTCAGGAATGTTGATCAGATCATAATACTCCTTGGCCGCGTGGTGATGAAAGTCGTGGTGTACGCAGTATGGTCATCCAGGACGGTCGGGCTTTGGACGTGGTTTCTTGTAGTCGGGGCCATTCTTGATGATGATGAGGAGGTCCGCCCGTGTGAGAGTAAGGTTGCTGAGTGAGTCTTCCATCCCGTGGGGGTCAGTTTTATCTTGAGGGACTCGCCCCATACCCCTTTTATTCTTGCCATCTTCAGGGTCGCGCTGGGGATCACATAAGTCCCTCGGGTGCTTAGAAGTTTTTGGATGAGCGACAGGCAAGGGGGCGGAAATAGTACTGAGGAAGGTGGTTGTCTGTGAGGTGGATGCTCGGTTGTCCGCTTCCACGTTCTGGTATTTTTATACTTTCTTGTAGAGGTTCTTGAGTATTTCAGGTCGCTTCATGTATAAGGCCTCACAGAGTATAGAACCAGGAAGGCCGATAGCCATGAAAGCTAGACAGGCGGTTAGAGCGTCGGCCCGCTCGATGAAGGTGAGTTTGCTCTTAAACCTTGACAGGAAAGAGTCGATGATTTTTTTTGCCTGTTGCTTCAGAGAAAATAACTCCATTAACTGCTTCTTGGATTTCTGGTTGTGTAGGTACTTTTCTATGAATGCTGGGGAGAGTTGCTCAAACGTAGAGATAAAGTTTAGTTTAAGGCTTTGGAACCATGCGAGGGCCCCGTCGGACAGTGTCGAGGGGAATAAGCAACACATGTACTCGCAAGTTTAATGTTGCATGTCGATATGGTACTAAAATTTAGAAAGGCGTTGGCCTGTGTCTTGGGTCCCGATAAGGCCTCTATCTTTGGTATGGAGTAGCACTATCCCAAAACGTAACTCCGGATGGCCGCGGTGAAAGGTATGTTATGGATCCGGCGGAGGGTCTCTTTGTTAACCGCCTGGTGGGGTCGTTACCTTGCATATTTTTTATTAGCGCCTTCACGGAGGCGGCCGTTAATGGTAATGGGTCATTCATGCCGGTGTCCCATCTTGGGGCGACCCCACCTCTGGTGGATGACTCATCATAGTAACTCTCGTGGTACTGCTCGTATGGTTATTCGCATGGAGGTGCGCCTGGGTACTGCTCATGAAATCGGCCGTTGTAGTCGAGGTTTCTTTCTTGGTAGGGTCTGTAGCCATACCTGGGTAGGTAGGAGGGATCGGTGGGGCAGTATGGTTTGCATAGTCTTCACCGTGCACTGGGTAAAGCATACCTCGATACTGCAAGGTGCAACAAACCGATGGTGGGGGTTATTGCGGCTGAGCTGGTAAGCGGGTCACTGCTAAGGAGGGCTTGCCATATGGAATGCAGGGACTACGATGTTGGGGGACGTTGGATGATCGGGGGTACTGGCGGTCCTCGAAGCGGTGGGTACGGATGATAAACTGGTATAGGCAGGTATTTGCCTACTGGTCCGTAGACTAAAGGTAAGGTATCTTCATTGGGTACCGCTTAGACTCGCTGACGGATACGGATGCCGCTGGGCCGCCAAGCGGCGGCTGAGGTCCAGTGACAAGAGTGTCGCATAGTTCATTATTGACCAATTGGAGTTGGCAGATTTGGTCTTCCTTTGTGGACATCTGTTCTTGTAACAGTAACAATGCGGCTTGCATTTCTGCCATAGCTTGCTCTTGCGATTAGTTTCGTATAAAAACTACCATCATTGCATGGTTTGGATAAAAGTTGAAGGTCTGAATGCAAACCGTACCAATTGTAGTCCCGTAATTCCTCTCGGGGGCGACAACAAGTGTATATTAGTTTTGGGCTTGATACGTTCCACTGGAAGAAGGCACCATTCGACTCTCTCCAAGTTTCTCCCCTTAAACTCTCTTTAGTTTCTTTAACGGAAGAGAAAGTACTCAAAAAATAAGGTCCTTCCTTAGGTTTCCTTCCCACTCTATTTATTGGAAGTGTTTGACCTAAGAATGCTCCTGCTCACGTGCCTTGTGTAATTCGTAAGGTATCCTTTTAGGGTCGTAGGCTTTATATCTCCATGTGGCCAGGGGCTAATGCCCGCTTCCATCGATTATGTTTACCATGCTTCTGGGATTGTTAGGCGAGTTCCCACCAGAGACGTGCTCGTCGCTAGTAGGGGTCGTCCAGTGCCTTGAAGGTGTGAATGTAGACATTAGCTAGAGTGCGCCTACTTTTGGTAGAGAGGTCGTCCAGGGACCTTCCACCTCGTGGTTAGCGGGAGCGTTCTCCTATATTTTTAACGGGAATTTTAAAGAGGATAAGAATTAGTGCCCATCAAAGTATAGAGAGTCACGCCAACTAGCCCCGAGTAATGCTATTTTTGTTCAAAGTGCTCACTTTTACAAGTCTTCAAAAATAGTCGAGATGAAGTCTCATTTTCTGAATGTAAGGTCAAAAGACGCTGCGAGCGGCTCTCAAGCTATGATGTTTGTTCTAGGTATCAGCCCTGTGTTTAGGGAATTTAACATCCATTATACAAGGATGCTCCTAATCCCAAGTGCTAGAAGTTCATTAGCGAGAAAGAGGTCAGGGCAGATGAGTTGTTGGCTATGAGAGGGTAGATACTGTGGCCCCTATCACAATCCTTTGCATAAGATACGAGCTGGTCTATCGGGAGCAAAAAGTTGTTTTCCGGTGCCCTTCTGGTGGGGGAGGTTCAGAGTACTCCTTTCAAGGATAAGGGGAAAGCTCGTCTCACTGAGGTTCCGGTGGATCCCTGGGATGGCCATGCGGAGCAACTCTGCAGTACGTGGAAGATCTTGCTAGTCGAAATAATGACCTTGAGCAGTGCCAAACTGACATGCAGGTTCATGAAAAGGAATGCATTAAAGAAGAGGTGCAACGCAAGCTAGCAAAACTATGTGGCAAACCAAATACAAGCTCGGGCAGAGGAGTCCAAGTTTTTAAAGGAGAAGAAACTACAAATACAGAATGACCTAAAAGTCGCCAATGGACATGTGAATAGTATAACTCTGTAAAAGTCGGTTGATGAGGAATAATGTCTAAACCAAGTATAGGTTGAACGCGCCCTTTTCACAAAGCTCCAGGAGCAAGTCACAGAGCTTGTGAAAGAGTTGTCTGGGATGGAGTCTGAGTTCAGTTGTCAAAAAATTGGTGAAGTGCTAGAATGGCACTTCCTTTGCCTGCTCTTCATTTGACTCTACCTGTCTCTGAGCTGTGCCACCTTGGGTACTCAGGTAGGCAAGACCCTCTCCCTAAAATTGAAAATTGTACGCCTAGAAAACTTTATGACTAGGGATAACACACTAATGACAAGGGGTACATTTCAAGGACAAAAAGAAAAGAAAGGCGTGAGATGACAAGATACTACAAATGATAAATAAATCCATAGATATTATAAAAGACATAAGAAAACTAACAAACCATTAATTTATTATGCCTCCGTCTTTGTCGCTGTTGCTCATGGCATCTGGGGATAGTACAGCATTAGGGTTAACTCTACTGTACTCATCAAAACTAGCATCCCATCCAATATATTCATAAAAGGCCACTACTAGATTTAGGTTTTATAGTGTACTTAGGGGCATTATTCTGCACGCATCTTGGAAATAAATTCACATAGCAATCGTATCCGTCTCCTTAGACGTTCAGCCAAGGATTGAAGCGTTTGAAAATGAATTTTCCACTCCTCGTATTCGAATATTGAAAGAAAAGCAACAAATGGCAAGTGATCTACTGATAGATATAAAGAGTCTAACTAACTCATGACAAGTTGGAGAATTTGATGGTATAACGATGAAGCCGTAAATACAATACCAATGATAACTAACAGATTCTTTACTACCGGGGTGACAAAGACCAATGATAATAAATCAATTAATGCAATGAGTTGACAAATCAATAAAAATAAATGATACTTTGAACCACAACAAATGAGAAGTATTAGCTAAAGAATGATAAATTATATATTATAAATGACTTATTAAACTTTTAAGCATGAAGGCCAAGTACTTATTTTTAATAGGACACATCTGAAAGATTCTTTGGTAAAAGTAATCAAAACATTCAATGTGACAAATCAAACATTAAACATTAAATAAAGTCTATAAAATTAGCTGATAGTACTGGTAGCTACAACTGACACTCTTGGGTAAGGGAAATGACAAAGCTATTTAATATGGTTATCATACGTGTTAATTTCGTGTACAATAAGTAAATAAAAACACACACGTTGTTCAAGAAAAGAAATGACATGACAACCCTAAACCTTAACACTGAACACATGATTAAACATCAAATAAAGTTTATAAAATTAGCTGATAGTATTGGTAGCTACAATTGACACTCTTGGGTAAAGCAAATGACAAAGCAACAGAATATGGTGTTGTACATGTTAATTACATGTACAATAAGTAAATAGAAACATATACATTGATCAGGAAAAGAAATGGCGTGACAACCCTAACCCCTAACACCGAACACATGATTACAATTTAGGCGTGAATTAAAAACTTTTCCTAATGCGAGGATATTAATTTCAAGTTCTCCAAAGGAATTTGGACTAGTATATATTCATCTATACTTTGTGCAACTGTAGTCAACATTCTTTTTAATACATGACGAGAGAGGAAACCCCCCTCCCCCCCCCCCCCCCCCCATAAATGTCATAATCTACTCGTTTCAGCTGCGTCTCTTCAAACCAAACTCAAGATTTGTTTGAAGTAGTCGGGCTTTATGAAGAAAGAGATGATGAACATCTTTTCAAATTAAATAGAATTTTCCTCATGGAAAAGGATTATAGTGGGGGAAAGTCCCAAGTGCTAAAGGAGTATTGTTCATAGTACAAGGAAAAATTAGGAAAGTTGGATGAAGTGAAGGGGGAACTAGAAGATGTTACCAAAAAGGAGGCATGTGATTTTAATATCCATTACTTGGAAGATCATGTGTACGCCCTCCAATTGGAGCATGATGAGCACAAGAAATGGTAGGAAGAGTCGGCCTGTAAAATTAGCATTCTCGAGCAGAAGGTCATTGCTTTGGAATGTGATCAGATATCCTTAACCGAGGAGTTGTAAATATACTTATCTTAGTAATGATCGTGGATTTGGACCATGATGAGGACAAAAAATGGTGGAAAAAGTCAGCCTGTAAAATTAATATTCTCGAGCAGAAGATCATGGGTTTGGAACGTGATCAAGAATCCTTAACCATAGAATTGTAAAAATAGTTATCTTAGTAATGATGGTTTTCTTTTCGTTTCCCATTATTGTCTTATGTTGGTTTTGATTTACAAATAAGTTATCTTAAGATAAACGTAATACTAACAAATGACAATGTATATGCTTAGACATGATAAATATAATTCTAACAAATGATAAAAAAATATGCAATAAATGACAAGAAATAAACTCAGAAATGATAAAAGTAGTAGTAATAAATGGCACACAATAGTAAATACTAGTTCCAACTACCCATCTACCATCATTACACCTCTTATAGCCCAACTATCATTCAGTAGTATAACTTTAAAAAATTTCAACTATAAAATTAAAATTTCAACTATAGCATTGACTATATAGAAATCTTAAATACAACATAAACTTTAACAACCTCAACTTTAATATTATCATATTTTTGTTTGCTCAAACCAAGGGAAGGTGCCTATCAATGGATGGCATCTTCATCAGTGTTTGAGCAACACTTTGGTATGTATTTATAGTTATTATATATTGTTGATCAAACAAATGATAAGTTCTCACCAAAAATAATGACAAAAGTAAATCAAATAAATGATAGGAATAGTAGTTGATATACTGTTAGAGATGCGGAAATTCATCTGCCCAAAAATTGAAAAAATTTATTATCTCTTTCCCAAAATTTTGTGTAACCCAAAAAACCCCTTAAAATATAGTTTAGTAGTTCATCATCTGCGAACGTTATATCATTAGCGCAAACTGGCTGCAACGTCCTCATCTAGAATCATAGGTGGCCCAATGCTCATCGTAAAAGTCGGTTCCATTGCCGGATGTTTATTGTCGTTAGATGGGATTGACAGAACCTCGCAAGAATGAAGGTTGCATCCAATTCTTCGGCACATAGTACAAAATCTTAGTGGTAATAAAACCTGGCATATTTGTCCTTCTCTTCCTTTATGTTTGAGGATGACCGGGTAGTACCCTTAGTACGTTGGTCAGTTTCTAAATTTTTTACTACTCTATTCCTCTGATAGGAATCCATATAGCTTCATAAACCATCTTGTATCTATCATTTGTGTAGTCCTCAAAGACACGTGTAGTTGGATCAACATTAACAAGACAAAGAGTATGTACTATGTGTTCACATGGTATCCCCATTGTTTTCCACCAGCGATAAGAACAAGTGCCGTATTCAATATTTACAGAATTATTCTACCATAACTTGTCATCTAAAAATGGTAACGCGTGGTACGAACCCTGCAGTTTAGTTAATCAGCCACAAACTTTTTACCCGTATAATGATTTATAGCCCATGACATTTAGCGATCTTGATTCATGTCAGTTTCCTCCCTATGCATGTATGACAATTCAGAATAAACTCTTTGTAATTCCTCGATAAACACATGGATATGGAGACCTCTCACTTTTACAATAACGTTATTCCATCTCTTAATGTGATTCGTGTAAGCAACTCCGCACCTGATAAATGACAAAATATTGATAACAAATGATAAAATAAAACAAACATATGATAAATATAAGAAACCAACAGATGAAAAAATGGTTTTAATAAATGAGATATTACAGCAAACAAATGATAAATGTTGAATAAACAAATGACAAACAAGCGTACCTGCTCATGAGAATTTATAGATTAGACCAGGTTTCCTTGAGAATACCTAGTATATATTGGAGACCCACTAGATCCGTTGTTAGGATAAAATTCATGTGTTTATCAAAATCAATGCTGGTTAAAGCCTTCTGAGCTAACCTAAATGAAATCCTCATACTTTCTAAGGTAATTTTAATGTTGTTCGATATGTGGAAGGCACAAAGCTTATGGACAACAAATGGAAACACCTTTGGTACAACATTCATAATTCTTGGGTTGCTGTCAAAGAGTACGATGAATCGAGTGTCTAAACCGTAAAAATTATACCCAAACATCTCTAGGAAGTTTTACTATTGAAAATGTTAGGGGAAATATATGATTGTTTATCTCAATGGCGAGGGTTGATAGTAGAGTTCCATGGCTTCTCCCCTTTAAAAATGTTCTGTCAATCACTACAACAGATACATTTTGTTGGTAGTACCAAAACACCAAAAATACCTTGTGAATATCTTATCCTTACAACTGGTAGTTTATATGTCAAACACCAAATCATGGTCAACCAGCCTAACTTCCACAAAGTAGCTTGTAAGAAGTTGGTAAGAGTGATCGAAACTACCTCGTATCTGAAAGAGATCGGCAAACAAATGATTATAACACATGAACAAATGAAAGAAAGGGACAAACAAATGATAAAACACTTGAACAAATTAAAGAGAGGGACAAACAAATGATTAAAAGAACTTAAAAAAATGAGAGAGTTAAAATAAACAAATGATTAAAAAAACTTGAACAAATTAGAAAGAGAGAGACAAACAAAATGGACAAATGACAAGGTAATTACCTTAGCATTTATTTTTTCTTTGGAATGCCGGGAAATCTTGTATGTTACATCGATATTGTTATTAACATGTATTTTTTCAATAATTCAGGCTACTTTATAGTTTGAGTCTTTTCGAAGTTTTCGTTTGATTATAAAAACAACCCAACTACTAAATGATACCTTATACGCGTTCCCCATATCTATTTCTACGATGATGCAGGTATGAACGGCACAATAAGTACTGACTTAACCAATCAACCTTGTTGTATAAATCTTCCATGAGCAGTTATGACCTTTACAATGTACCAGGACTTTATATTCTTTGCTAAGTACATGGATGAGATCGAACTTATTTACAACTGCATAAGCTCTTATGTTATTCTTGAGTACAATCCTATTTCAAAATACATCATCAATACTAAACCCTTTATTAAAGGCATAAAGATCCTCAGTGTATACCGTGGATTTGAAACAAAAATCAAGGAAATCTTTCATATTTTCGGGTCGTAATTCAAATCGCAATTCAATTGGAGGACAAATAACAAAAAAGGCAGTTACGATGATAAATTATGTATAATCACAAGACAAGTATTACCGTGAACATGTTACATGCTTGAAAAATGCTAAGAACTACAATATAAATGATAAATTATATGTGATTACCTGAAGGCTCATCTGTAATAAGGTAATCAGCAATAATAAGTTCAGAATGATCATTTATCAGAGGGAAGTCAGCAATAATTGGTTTAGGATGTTCATTTGTAAGAGGGAAATCAACAATAATAGGTTCAGGATGTTCATTTGTAATAGGGAAATCAACAACAATAGGCTCATTTGAGATAGGAGCATCAGTATCCATAGTTTCTAAGGGTTTATTTGATTGGTAGACATCATCCACCATAGGCCCAAACCTCCATGGATCAAGCCCTCTGCCATTTGCTTCAGGGTAACCCTTGTATTTGGGTTCAGGTTCTGGAAATGAGTCATGATGCGAAGTTCCCTTCGCGTCATGCCCCCCAATAATATTTTGAGACAACCCTAATACACTTGCTGAGCAAATATTTTTTGTAGGCAACCCTTTACCATTACTGAAATCAGGACCAAAGTTTTGGGAAAGTACCATATGTTCATTAGCAATCTATATATAAAATGGTGTGTCGGGATTGCTTCAATGCATATGGATCATTATATAATTCAACCTGGACTGATTAATTTTTGCAATCATAGTTATGAACAAAGTTATAGAGCTTACAATACTAATGATGAATGTCACTTGTTTCTTCAAGGAATCAAACAAAATTTGCAAATGATGTTTTCTCTCTAAGTGAGGTAAGTTATGAACTTCCTCCTTTAAAACTAACGATTGATCCATTATTTTGGAGGTACAATATTCCCACCAAAATAAATAATGGTGTAAAGCTCAACTCCAGCCATTCCTATAATGAGTAATATAAAAAAGAGATGATAAGTACAAATAATACAAATGATAAAGTTTTAAAAGGCAAATGATAAAGTTGACAAGACACATGATAAAGATGTCAAATCCAATAATATATAATAATTCAAAACTAGCTAAGTTAACAGAGGATGATAAGTAGTGACAAGAGTAAAACTAAGTCAAAAGAGGATATAAGTAAAGACAAGAGTAACATAAAACTACAATAGTAAAGATATAAAATTGCAGTGAGGGCAAATGATAAAGATGCGAGGATTAATGATAACAATGCAAGTGACAAATGACAAATGACAAAATCAATGAGCGTCGTTTCATATGGTGATGCGGATAGAAAGTTAAATACAATATTTCCTTCAAAGATAAATAACCGATGCAAAGATCAAAGAAGGATAGCAGCGATAAAATTACAGCAATTTTAGTGAAAATTAACTGTGAGAATATCCTGGTGATGCAGATGCAAAGTTAGAGATGATATTTTTTTCAAAGATAAGATAACCTGTGCAAAGATCGGAGAATGATAAAAATAATAAAATAAAAACAATTTTAGTAGAGATAAACAGTGAGAATAACCTATGTGAGGACTTCAGTGGATGCACATAACATACAGGAGGTTGTTAGTATGATGGAAACAAATAAGAGGAGCTTTTTTGTAGAGGAAGAAGAAGCTTTTTAAGATTTGGTAGAGTACGATGAAACTTTGGGGGGGGGTAGAACTTTCCTCTCTTACTGTAGATGATTGAGACTACTAGTTAACATTTAATGCATCCCAAATAAAATATTTTTTTCTCAATAGGTTGGCAGATATTGGCAAATAGGGGATCATAGGTAGGACCAATATCAAATTTTGAAGGATAGTATGGATTTAGGAACTGAATTGTTTGAGTATCGATTCTGGAACGTGTGCATTAATTTGTATTTATTTTGAAAATTGCCATTAAAAAATTGTATTGGGAGATATATTTATTATATTAAAAGAAAGATGTAAAAAACTATGGGTCCCAAGTATCTTCCCATAAAAAGTCTCGGGCAAGAGGAACGGAATTGACAACTAGCATTGTCCATGTGTGGAACGGTGATTGGCACAATAGTAAAAATAATAATGTTCAATTACAACAAAAATGCACTTTATATCTATATCAAGAAAATTTGAGCTTTAACCGTCGATCACACAATGCAGAACTCGATGAACTTTTCTATAGTCTAGATTATAAAATGACTGTAGGGAGTATTTCTACATTAGGCACAGTTTAATAGATGTATGGGATGCTTATTTTTTTCTATCTTCTCTTTAAAAACTATCTTCTCTTTCTCCTTTCCAAAAAATAAAATTTCCTCTCCAAAGTAACTTCTGCGTCTCCCTCTCTAGGTTCCAAATCAGTTCCTTTCTTAATCTCTATGTCGGAGACTCTAACCTAACAACTTCAAGAACCCATCAGTGAAGAGGATCCTTTAAGATGTGAAGTATATGCAAGAGAACCCTTCTGATGATTTCATGAGTCTTCCTCTCAAGGTATGATAATCTCCAACTTTCACTCAAGCCCCAACTATTTCTATTCATAATTACTTAATTCTAATATGTTAAATTCAACATTAAGTTTCGGATATAGGTTTTTGGTTTTGAATATTGGTGCTTGAATTATGTCCAAATTCGATGTGTTTGGTCACAATTTGGTAAGATTATAGATGGGTTTTTGATTCCTCTTTAATTTGTCACTAAGCAACAACAATTTCGAATAGGTATAGGCACAAGCTTAGGGCATCTATAATAGCTAGGTGAAGGATGGCATGGCAAGGTGGATTCTATCCTTCATCTTGTTTGAGCCGCAATCCACCCACTGCAGTTAGGTCACTCTGCCAACGTGTCCACCCAAAATCCACTTTGATGGTGGTTTTACCACCCTCAAGGTAGATTTTGGGTGGATTGATGCCCCGCTGTTCTAAACAATACGGTATCAATAACCAATTATATTATGATACTTTTTAAGATTTAAGTAACTCTCCTGTCCTACAGTTCTGAACTGCAGAGCATTTACGCTTATGATGGAAATGTGTGGACGGTTGTGGTTTAAAGTATTTCAACGGATAGTTGATGCCGCACAGTTCTGAACTACATGGCAAGGTTCTGCATAAAATCGCTTTTCTTCCCCTTTACATACTTAGTTTTTTTTGTGATCAAAAGGTCTATATTTTTAGGAAAACTTGTTTGACAAGAAACTCAACGTCCATATCAAAAAGTAAACTTGTTTGAAAAGTAACTCATCCCCTCTATTTTTGGGCAAATTGTTTGACAAGCAGCTTAGCGACTAGTTCATTTCATATAAACTTGTTCAACAAGAAGCTTAATGGCAAGTTTTCTCATCTATAAAAGCTAGTCATCTTGTACACTTTATTCTCTTACTCTTCTATACTCTACTTTATTCTCTTAATCTTCTACACTCCACTCTCTTATCTAGCTATTAATTTAGCCTAATCATGTCTGACCTATCACTTTCATCCTTTTCATCGTCATCTTCATCCTTGTTCGGAACTGAAGAGCTCTTCTGATGTTAAACAATTATAATGCATGAGTATAACAAGGTTCTCATTGAGATGGGTGAAGCAGAAGAAAAAGAGTAAGAGGCAGCATCATCATGGAGGCGGAGGGTAGTAAAATTGGATGGATTGACAATCTGAAAGGGCATGACCAATTTCAAAGGTATCCAATTTCATCGTCGATTTCGTATGACAAATGTGTGTATCAACGTATTTATGATCAAGTTATTTCTTTGACACTTATTTTGTTCAAAAAGAAAATGCCACTAAAATGATGGGCTTATCGTCGTACCAAAAGATAACATGCGTACTTTGTATATTATGTTACGATACTAGCGCAGACGCCCAAGACGAATATATTCAGATTGGGGAGTCTATGGGTATTTTAGGTTTGAATAAATTTTGTAAAACAATTATAACATAATTCAAAGCTCAATACTTTAGATTTCCTGATGAAAATGACACATCACTGTTGTTAGAAGTGAATGGATTGTGGGGCTTCCCGAGCATGTTAAGTAGTTTAGATTGAATGTATTGGAAATGGAAGAATTATCCTACCGGGTGGGCTAGGCAATATACTGGGTATAAGAAGCATCTAACGGTTATTTTATAAGCGGTTGCATCGCAAGAACTTATGATATGGCATGCATTCCTTGGGGTGCCCGATTCTAACAGAAAAATGAACTATTTACATCAAGGGTGGCTTATTAACAACTTGCCTAAAAGAGTTGCGCTGCCATGCAATTACAATATAGGCACGGTCCCGCACACTATGGGGTATTATTTAACGAATAGAGTCTATCCAAAATGGTAAACAACTGTCCAAACCATAAGAAATATGTCGAATGATGTCGAAAGACATTTTGCAAAGATCCAAGAAGTATACCAGAAATACGTAGAGTGCGTTTTTTGGGGTATCACAAGCTAGATTCGAAATATTGATACATGATGCATAATTTTTGAAGCCCAGTAATCTAGGAAATGTTTTCTACACATATATAATCTTGCGCAACATGATCGTTAAAGATGAGCATCATACTTACATCCAGCAAGTGGATATTAATCCTAAGTTTTGAAAATCCATGGATTCTTGGAATGAGACATTATATCCAGCACATGATCTCAACACTATCGTTAAGTACATCACGAAGATTCATTAAATTAGAAATGAAGGTGATCATTTCCAATTATGAAATAAACTTATGCATTTGCTAAATCAAAAAGGGGCACGGTAATGTAGAGTTTTTCTACATGAATTTTTTTTATTTTATATTCTAAAATAATGTATTTTGTTTCAAATTTTATAATTTTTTGTTAAAGCTGTAATGTATTTTGTTTCAAAGTTTGTAGTTTTATGTTGATGTTGTAATATATTTTCTCTACTTCATCCTCGTATGTTTTGCAGAATAAAAGGATTGATAATAATTTTATTTAAAAAGACCATAATGTAGAACTTAAGAACTACTATAAACGCTAAGTATTATATCAATCTTCATCACTAGAAACGTCGTCATCACTTAGACATCGCTCTTTCAACTTCTTGAAATAAAGTAAAGTTGATTCTTCATCCAACATTTTTGTACCGGCAGTAGGTTAGTTGTGTCGGTTGCCATTATCTTAACCAAATTTAGTTCTTCGATGGCTTCTTTTCTAACTAGCTCCGCTTCATGCCTCCTCTGAATCTTTGCCTCTCTAGCCAACTTTTGTTCCTCTCGTGCTCTAGCTCTAGGTTTTTTTTTCTTCTCTCTTCTTCTCATCTCTCTCATTCTATACCGTCATCATGTTTGTCACCATTTCAAACATCTTCTTCCCACAATAACCTATATTTTACTTTATCGCTTCTTTTACCTAGTATTTTTTTTGTCATCTAGTCATACTTCTCCGCAAGCATATAGTGGTGCATCCATGTCGATAGAATCATTCAGAATTATAATATTTGGAGTACCAGAGGTAGGTGTAAAGGGTTCAGTATTGGTAGTGTTACCCGGGCCATCGCTAAAATTGGACTTCCTAGTGGCGTTGCGGCTGGGTTACCCGATGTGATGAATTTGTGACTATTTTGGGGATTGTTCCAAAACTTTGTAAACCTCCCGAAATTAGAATTATTTTATTTTATTATTTTCGAAGGTCTCGTATGGTATTCCAAGCTAGAAATCAAGTTTTAAATTCTTATAAGTACAATTAACTTAACAAAATTAATAAAATGAGAAAAAAAAATTAAATACATACTATGTCGCCCGTTCCAATGCCGGTAAAATGTTAACTTTCAAAGTATTGAATGATGGCGTTAAAGATCGAACAATCCTTATTAAGCTGCCCCTTATGCACGTAATTGGCACTTTTGTATGATCGCCACATCGATTGGTCATTACAGACGAGTTGAATTGGTCACGCACCTTGAACCAAAATGTAGTGGCTTTTTGGTTATTCGTGCTAGTCATCGGACATCCATTTTTTAAGTTCATGTATCTTTCTTTGCCATCATCAACTTCATCCTCAATCTTAATTACATCATTAAGTATAATAGGTATCGGTGTCGTCTTTCTTTTAGGCTTCGCCTTTTTCGCGTGTTTTACTTCCCTTGAGAACTAGATTGATAATTGGAGAGATAATTAGATTGACAACCGGAGAGACAATCGGAGATACAATCGGAGATACAATCGATGGTGTATTGAGGTTTAAATTATTTAAACCCCAAATATCTCTCATCGGTATGGTGCTCAAACTTCTACCGACAAAATTAATTAGAGATAAAAGAATATAAATTTCCCGATTGAGAGTACGAGCCCGTATGAGCGACAAATTGAGGGTAATATCATTGGGCTTAGTAATGATGGCCATAATTTGTTCTTTGAGGATCAAATTGAGATATAAAATGAATATCGGGTGGTGGGAATCGTTACCGAATATGGTGATCGCGATATTGGGAAGGGTTAGGCATTTGTGACGAATCAAATGCATCGAATTGAGTTAGAAATAAGTTCTTTTGCTGGTTCGTATTGAAGGATTGAGAGTAGTTTTAAAAATTTGATTGGGAGCTTGAGGATGACATGGTGGTTTTGTTTGTAAGACAAGGAAGGATGAGAGTTTAAAAGATTTAGAGAATAGAGTGTACAAGATGAATAACCTTTATAGATGGAAAAAACTAGCCGCTGATCTACTTGGTCAATAAGTTTGTCCATAAAACTAGCCGTTGAGCTACTTGGTCAATAAGTTTGCCCAAAAAACTAGTCGTTGAGCTAATTGAACAACAAGTTTGGAAAAAAATATAACGGTTTCGATCACCAAAAAAACCAAGTATGAAAAGGGGAATAAGAAGATTTGATGCAGAACCTAGCCGCGCTTGATCACACAAAAAAAATCAAGCATTGAGGGGAGGTCATAAAACAACTAAGTAAGGATAATTTTTAGGCAAGGGAAGGTGTTTGAGGAGATACCTAAAAGAAAGGTTAAACAAAAAAAAACTAAGTAGAGAGTGGGGAACAACAAGATTTCATGTAAGACCTAGCCGCGCAGTTCAAAACAGCGGGGCATGCATAAGGACTACGTAGCTTAATCAGGTCTCCATGTTTGCACTACAGTTTTGAACTGTGAGTTATATAGACACCTCAGATGATGGAGCCACGTGTCCCAATGTTTTCCCTATAGTTATGAACTGCGCCGCAAGTGTCTGTATGAAATCTTATTTGTTCCCCTCTTCATACTTAGGTTTTTTTGTTTAACCTTTCATTTAGGCATTTCCCCAAATACCTTCCCTTGCCCCAAATTATCATCACTTAGTTGTTTTATGGCCTCCTCTCTATGGGGTATTTCTCCAAACACTTACAAAAACCAAGTATGGTATGTAATGAACAAGTGATGGACAAACATATTTGAACCAACATACTAGAAACATTCAAAATGTATAATCAATTAAACATAGTTTAAACATAGCATATCAAAGTACTATGGAAAATAAAATACTAGAAACGTACTTTAAACAAGTAAACAAAATATAATAAATAAATGGAAGCCAAAGTGGGACGATCTCTCTTTGTTTGGTAGGCACGTCTGCTATGTATAAGACTCTCATCATATGTATATTGCATATCTGGCTCTATTTGGTAGTTGATAGACATATCAGCTAGTATCTCTCTTGTGATTCTGATAATATCCTGTAACCAACACAGTTTTTCCTCTAACTCCCCTGTGTGTTCAGAGTATTACCTCGACTCTTTATATGTCGCATGCGGTATTCTAACGGTTTGATGACACAACTCATCCACAGTATACCCAGGTATACACTAGTACGGTACCTGAATGGCCGAGATCAGTATCTATCTACGTTCTCCACAGGTTCCTGCCATATCCATGAACCATCCCTATCATGATCCCCGCCGGTCGCATCAGCACCATAGTTTTCCACCTAAGAAGATGTAGCTAAACTCGAAGTAGGTGGTACCCGAACATCAGGCCTAACTAGATCACGCCCGAACATCCATATATTTTTGGCCCTCTTGATGAAAATGTAACCGATCTTGGGATTTGGATGTGCCAAGAGCCAATATATCATGTAATCCACGTTATCAATGAGATAATTATTTCCATCGTAGAAGTCCACATTTTTGAGTCTCTGGAAGAACTCTCGATCATACCATGGAAATTCTATAATCTCTTGGGGGTCGTAGGGAACACTATCAAGCCCGGTGTTCTAATGCATATACCGATCTTCTAAATACCAAAGCGTACCATTCTGGTATGGAACTAAATCTAATGGAACCCTCTTCGAACTAAGTATATTGGCATGTTTTACCTCTGGATGGATTGATTGTCTAGACCTTATCCATGGTTGTCAATCAATAATGCTTCTGTCCTTCTATTCTATCATTTCTCTAATCACATTAAAAGAATGATGGATTTTTGACACCAAATTTTCCCTTTCATCTTTCCATGTACCTATACGGGGATAAACATGGTTGAAGCTCGAAACCTTCACCAGATACATTCCAACAACCCAACTATTCTCAACTAACCAGAACTCCAACGTCGCATATATTGATGTATGTAACCAATTTCTTTACCTTCCTATTCTTCATAATTGATACTTCATCTAGTCCTCCATACAAAGATTTCATAATCGGAGTACCCCAGTGGAACTTTAACATACCTATAAATTGGTTGTATGTCAAAGCTGCAAGATAACCCGCCGGAAGAGAAATACTAGTATTTGAGAAGAAGATATTACCCATCATGCACGCAATAAATGCTCTCGCATACACTATATCCATATCTTGGTTGTAATTATTGAGTTATAGATTCAAAGCCACTTTCCATATTTTCAAATACGCGAGAGTGATTTGACCATACTTGATGTCATTACTTGTGATTTCGGGGAACATCTTTTTTACTTCATCAAAACTCCATTACTTATCGTCGTACTGGAGTTTGAGACCTATCCCACAAAATAACCCTACTTGAATGACAAAGTCTAATGGCGTAAAGCAGAGTTCCCCTGAAGAAAAGTAAATGTATGGCCACCACCATTCTACGAGAGCATGAATCAAACGATTATCTGAGTTTCCTACCTTAATTGACAAAAACTCTTTGAAATCCATATCGTCGATCAACCTCTTCAACATTGAATACTTGGCAATCCATTAGTACTACTTCAATACCTTATATAGCGATACCTTACATTATATTTGATCTCGGTTCAGGAAAAAAAAATTATTAACACTTTAAATTTTCATTCCAACATTTTGTCAAACATTTCGCAAACAATGTTAATAGAACTTAAATTTTACCCAGAAAGCTTACCGACATTTCCTCTGATCCAACGAAAATATGGACCTAGTTGTCCGGGAGAATACCAACTCGGTGCTAATCCTTGAGGGTTGGGGCAGATCATTTTCCGTGAGGTGTAACGGCTACATGTTGGTTACCATTTCATTCCCCCCGCTTAACTTTGGATCTTACGTAACATCTTGTTTTGGGATATACATAGGCCGGCTGGAAACTAGACTCTCCTAACATTTTGTGGGCCTTAACGGCGTTCAAATCGCTAGGGAAATATGGGTTTCAAAGAAATTGGGAATATGTTACATTTGAGATTTTTTGGTTTGGAAGAAACTTGGGAAACAAAAATTAAAGTATGAGGGGGAGGGAGTGGCTTTTTCATAGCAGACAATACCGCGAAGTTCTGAACCGCGTGACATTATTTATATTAAAAGTAGTTATGTGGCGTTGTTTGATTGGTTATCATGCCCCGTATTTCAGAACTGCGTGTATAGTTTAAAACATTACGATGGAGACACGTGGCTAGATCTCAGACATTGTTTGTCCCCCACAGTTTAGAATTGCGATGAGTAATATTCAACTTTATAATGGCCAAATTCCGTAAGCTCAAAATGGCTTGGAATTCGTTATCATACCAATGAACCTGTAATAATATTCTAATAGAAAGTAAGAAATAACACAGGTGATTTTAGCGTGGAAAACATCTGAATAGGTTAAAAACCATGACCTCGAGTAGAGAAATTTTATAAAAGTATCTTTATTGCTTGAGGCAGATATCTTATTACAAGTGATCTCTAGAAATAGAAATTCTTGAACCTTGTAACTAAGAAGTTTGAATGTTGTTAAGAATCTAGAATAAGTAGATTCTTGATGATCTCTAGTATAATTTTTCTGGTCCTTGTCTCTTCTGAAACTTTTCCTTTATATAGGCCTTCTCTGCAGCTCTTCATCGTGCTGGAGTACGTTTTTTGTACAATGTGGTTAGTGGTGGTTGACTAAGTAACTAACAAGTTCACGAGAGATAGGTGTCTTTGACTGGATAAGGCTTTTCGGTTTAAGTTCGGCCCACTTTCTTAACCAATTAGTGGGGTAGGTTAGAATGTTGACTGGAGAAGTTAGGTTAAAAATACGTGAGTCTGAGATGGAGGTGATTCAAACTGGCAATAGCTCGTCTTTAGGTGAGATCGAGGGTTAGGTCCCTACAATCGTCCCATCACAGCCGAAGTTACGAGTGGCTTTGGTTGAGAAATGATCTTTTGGAATTGGTATTTGGGTTGAAGTTCTTGATAATTAAAATAAAGTAATGATGGCTTTGACTGTGTGGAAGTTACACGGGTTATGGGGAAATGACGTGTATTTAATGAAGATGTGGATGTTGATGTATGTAACGGCTATGATTTTGAAAAGTTGTATCTATAATGAATGATGACGCTTGGTAAAATGTACCTGCATAATAAATGTTGGGTTATATAAATAGTACCTGTATCGAATCCTTGAAGCAGAGTATGTTTGTAATTTTTCAAATTCTCTGGACTATTAAAAATGGTGAAGACAAGGAGGATGGTTCTTAAAGAAAGGATTGTGTCTAAAATGCAGAGGTTGAAGTTGAAATACTTTGGTGACCAGTCCTTGGAGATGTCGATACCCGCACTTGCTCCACCGAATTATCAAGGCATGTCGAAAGACAAAGTGGTTGAAGCTGAGGAGGAATTCTACTGTAAGTGGAGGTTTCATGTCATCGTCTTAATAGGCGAGGAACGTTGGGCATGTCTCCGTACTCTTGCGGAGGACAAGGTTGGGGCATCATATGCAGGGATAGGCATAATTGCAGGGTAGTTTTGCTAATTTCTTGTATCACCATGGATTCTAAGGTCGGGCCCTCTTTATCTCAACCAACTCTTCGGGGGTGGTGGTTATAAAAGAGGCGCTTAGAAGTGGGAGTCTGTTTCTACATTTCCATCACGTCTTGGCGCTTAGAAGACCTTCAGTTTGAAGAGTTGGTGCTAAGACTGAGTCTACTGCTTGTATAGTTTCCATTTGAAGTTCAACTAGACTTTGACCAAACTCATACGAGGGAAGCATAGTATTGTCTCCAATTTTTGCTTTGCATCAGGGTGAAATATCACTGAAGCAAAACGAATTAAAGGATTTGATGTGTCAGAGTACCTGAATAACATGTTACTTGCAAAAGAAATGAAAAACAACATTGGTAAGTAGATGACCCAAATCCAAAAGCTAGAGGAAAGTACCAAGGCGGGGACATAAATGGTTGGCAAGGTCAATATTAAAGCACTGCTAAAGATGGCTGTAAAGCTGAAGCAGTAAGAGTATGTATCGTACTTGACGATGTTTCTAGATGAGTTCGCTAAAGTGAAGCCTCATGTAGATCCTGTTATTGGGGCGACTCCTGTGCCATCTGACATTCTTAAAGAGACTCAAGATGACCTGGCTGATGCTAAAACCTCACTCCTTCTGAATGCCTGACGAATGAAAAAGGATAAGGTCAACGAGACCTAGCGTGTGGATGGAGAAATACTTTTGTAAAGTTCTAGTTAGTTATTTTACGTAGGTGAGTGCAACCTAAAACATTTAACTTGATGTAACTGCTTGGTTGCCGCTAAGTTATGGTAAGGTACTTTTGTCATGGCCATTTTAGCTCGTACAATGTTGTTTAAATATACTCATTATTGCACACAAATTAAAATTCTCATATGGGGATATTTATAAACTTAAGAAATATTATGGAATTATATGCTTCCAAATGTTGTTGTTTTTATATATACTTGGTAATTATCTACAATTGTCTAATTCCAGGTTTGGATGAGTCACCAGTATAGATATTTGCTCTCCCCCTAGTATCATTTATACTTGGTAAATATATACAATTGTCTGCTTGCAGGTTTGGGTGAGTCGCCAATAGAAAATCTTGCTTGTTCCCAAGCATTACTTTTACTTGGTAAATATATATAATTTGTCTACTTGCAGGTTTAGCCGCTTGGGCGAGTCGCCTATAGAGAAACTTGCTCGCCCCCAACTGTTAATTATACTTGGTTAATATGTACAATTGTCTGCTTGCAGATTTGGGCAAGTTGCCTATCGAAAGATTTGTTAACCCCCAAGTTTTACTTATACTTGGAAAATATATACAATTGTCAGCTTGCAGGTTTGGGCGAGTTGCCTATAGAAAGACTTGATCACCTCCAAGTATTATTACAAAAGGCTTGTCCGGCTAGCGGAAGAGATAAACGATCTTGTCACAAGTGAACTTAGGTGTTACGAAGAAGATTACTACGAGTCTAAGTACTAAAGTTCCCACAAGGATTGTGGTTGTTCTAGACATGCTTGAGCTATTGAAATTGATGTACTAGTAATTATTTAAATAGAAGACGTGATATTGATCATTGCTTCTTTGATATGTCGAAGTTGTGTAACTAACCCTGGCCTTTAACCAGTCGTAACCTGGACTTGTTAGTTGCCCATTCTTGATGAGGGTTACTTGATCGTGCCTTAACAAGTTGCATTAAAGGTAGCAATTGGGGAACGCCATATTGGAGGGTTGTCATTATTGGGGCCTCTTTACTGAGACCAAGGCAATTGGGCCTCACCCTATTGAAGAGTCATCATTATTAAGGCCAAGTCTTTATTGATACCAAGACAATTTTGGCTCGCCTTATTGGAGGGTCATCATAACTGGGGCCTTGTCTTTATTGAGAGCAAGAAAATTTGGGCTCGTCTCATTGAAGGGTCACCATAATTTGGGCCTGGTCTTTATTGAGGCCAAAACAATTGGGGCTCGCCCTATTAGAGGGTCACCATTATTGGGGCCTACATAAAAATGAACACATAAACATTTAAGCAAAATAAAACTTATCATTGATTGTACTTGTGAAGATTTACAGTGTTTTATGGTGAACTTAACAAACAGCCTTCTTTGTCTTTGATGTAGTAGGGGCTAGTTCTGGTAGCACGGTCTATGTTGTAAGGGCCCTCCCAGGTTGGTTGTAACTTGCCCTTATTCTTGTTGTGAGCTGTTGGGAATACTTTTTTCATTATATAATCGCTTCGGTGAAAGGCTATGTGTTTGACTTTCTTATTATAGCTCTTCTACAAAATGTCTTTATAGCGGCCCAATTCTGCTACGGCCACGTCTTCAATGTCACCGATCATATCGTGGTTTTATGTTCCTAACCAGCTATCTTCCTCAGTTTTAACCATTGTGGAACGTCTATTATGAGTAAGGATTTCATGAGGAGGGTTGCTTCTTACTCGTATGTGAGCATGAATGGTACGAATCCTATAGATTTTCGTGGGGTCATCCTGTATTCCCATAGTTCATCGGGAAGCTCCCCGAATTACCAGCCTTTAGCCTAATCTAAGCATTTGCGGATACTATCTAAAAGATTCTTGTTTGTTACTTTAGCTTGGCCATTTCCATGTGGGTAGCGCGGCGAACAAGGTAGCAGTTTAATTTGGTATTTATGGAAGAACTCTGTAATCTTTTTCCCGATGAACTGCGACCTATTGTTAGAGACTATTACTTGTGGAATACTAAATTGCGTGATGAGGTTGGTTCACATGAACTTAATTATGTCCTCTTCTTTTTGTTCGAGTGAATGTCGTTGGTTCAACCCACTTGGTAAAATTGTTGGTGATGACCAGTGAGTACATTCTATTTCAACTAGTTATAGGTTGGAGGACGACTGTGTCCATACCCCATTTAGCGAAGGGTTATGGGGTAGTGAATGTGTTATGGTCTGCCACGAGGGCGTGTATCTCGTGTGCATAAACCTGACACATGATAAATTTAGTGGCATGGGTCTGTCCATCATGTCGCATTGTGGGCTTGTAGACTCCTTGAGTTTTGGTTCGGTTGGAAATCGATCGCTCTTCTGTGCTGCATCCGCAAACACCCTCTAAATTTCTTTTATGAGTTCTTGTCCATTTTCTCATAACATGCAGCTGAGCCAAGCTGCTCCTATTGCTGTTAAGTAATATATATCACCTTCCTCATGAAATTTGTGTGATCTATTAATGAGTTGACTAGCCACTTTTTTGTTGGCTTAGAGGATATCCTATTCTAGATACTTGAGATATAGGGTTCGCCTGTCGTCTGACCAAAGAGTTGTGTCCATGGTTGATGCTTCAATGAGTATTTGCGTTGCGTGGTTCAAAACTGTCACTTCGATTGTTCATGCCCGTGAGGTAGCCGATACTCCTGCGAGGTAGGCAAGTGAGTCAAAGTATTTGTACTCGGAGTAGTATATGTTTGTAATTTTGGCGACCTTGAATTTTGACGATATATATTTGAGAATCCAAGCATACTCGGCCATTCAAAGGATTACTTGGTATGCCCCACTATACTGATTTGCAAAGAGTTGGGAGTCAATAAATACAAAAATTTCCATGACTCCCAATGTTTTTTCCATTTGGAGCCCGCCGATTGCGGCTTCCTATTCGACCTCGTTATTTGTGACTGGAAAGTTTAACTTGACAGACCGCTCAATTTTCTCATCGTTTCAAGTGATTAGTACTATACCAATTCCCGTTCCTACAGCATTGACCAATCCATCAACAAATAATCTCCATCTGCTCATAAGGGAAATATCATGCTCTAACTACTCATCTGGTTTACTAGACTTCGTAGCCTCCTGCCATTGAGTATCTTCTAGCGGGAAATCAGCTAGGAAGTCAGTCACTACATACCCCTTTCCTGTATGATATGGTTTGAAGACTATTTCATATTTTCCGAGGGCAACTGCCCATTTGGTGATCCACTTGGTTTTGTCTTTTTTAGCTAGTACCTCTAATATTGGATAATTTGTGACGACCATGATCGGGTGGCCTTAAAAATTTGGTCAAAGATTGTGCGCGGAATATACCAAACCAAGCTGGCATGCTTAATTAAATAATGTCTGGTCTCATCCTCAATGACAAATTTTCTCACGAAGTAAACTGGGTTTTATATCTTTTTGTCTTCTCGAACGAGGACTGAACTTATGGAGTAGCCGGTGCAGGCTATGCAAAGACTTAACATTTCACTTTCTTACGGTGTACTTAGAACTGGTGGGGGTGTTCATGTAATCTTTGATTTTCTGGAAGGCATCCTCACACGATTGAGTCCATTTCCCTTCAATATTGTTCTTAAGTAGTCTGAATAGCTCTCTACTTTTCTCAAAGAACATGGAGATGAATCTGTTAAGGGCAGCTATCTTGCCGGTGAATTTCTGAACCTGTTCTTTTCTTATGGGTCATGGTAAGGCTTGTAAGGCCTTGATTTGAGCTGGGTCGGCTTCAATGCCTTTTTGGGTAATGCGGTAACCAAGGAACTTGCCCGAAGAGATGCTGAAGTTGCATTTTTTGAGATTGAGCCGCATACGATACTGCCTCAGTCACTCGAATACTTCATATAAGTTTTCTAAGTGGTCTTTCTTCTTCCTGCTTTTTATGAGCATATCATCAATGTAGACATCCACTATTTTGCCAATAAGATCGAGGAACATTTTAATAACGAGTCGTTGGTATGTTGCGCCGACATTCTTTAGTCCGAACGGTATGACCGTATAACAATACGTAGCTTGCTCGATGATGAAAGAGGTAACTTCTTGGTCGCTGGGTGCTAGCGGTATCTGGTTATACCTAGAGTAACCATCCAAGAAGGACAAACGATCATGACCTGAGGTTGTATTGACTACTTAGCTAATTACAAGATGGGGAAAGTAATCTTTTGGTCTTTTGGGCATGCTTTATTGACGTTGGTAAATTTGATACATATTCATTCTTTGTCATTTTTCTTTTGGACCGCAACGATGTTAGAGAGCCATTTGGGGAATTATATTTCATGAATAAATCCTACCTCAATAAGTCCGTGTAGCTTTTCATTCACTCCTAGCTGCAGCTTTGGTGATAAGTGTCTTGGTTTCAATTTTACTGGCTTGCAATCTTTGTAGATGTCCAGATGGTGACATGCTATAGCCGGGTCGATTACTAGCATTTATTGAAATGACGAGGCGTAGACATCTTTGTACGTAATCATCATTTTTTATGAGATTGTGACGTTCCTCGCCATCGATTGCCAATTCGATAAAGGTTGAATGGCCAGGTCCATTGATATCGCCGAACTCGACTATATCTATATGCAATGCTCGCCACCTATTTCAGAAAGGCTCAGTTATTTTAGAGTCATGTGCGAGTGCGCTAATGTTTCCATCAAGGTTATATTTTTTGCGTTTGTGTTTCTTGGATAGCCTACTAATGCTACTGGACTTCTGTTGTTTCGTTCTTTGTTTGCATTCCGATTTAGCTATCTGTGACCTGTTTCTTGGATAGCCTACTAATGCTACTGGTACCCTTTAATTTTGAATGCTCCTTAACTTGTAAGGAAGCGCATGACTTGATGGTATGACAAAGGTACTACCCGATGATGTATATCCAATCTCATTTTATAATGCTATTATACGTCGTTTCTATCCCTGTGATGATGATGAAATGTTAGGATGAAGCAGAGGTCCAACAATGATTGGTAAATGTATATCTCCTAGAACGGCAGCATTGTGGCCATTGAATCATGCAATTGTGGCATTGCAGTTTGTTAGGCAATTTTCCAAGTTTATCCTAGTAATTATGTTGTAAAATAGGTCATTTAGGCCATTACCAGAGTCAATCAGCATCCTGCTAATATGGTGCCACCGATAAATATCCTAATGACCAGGGCATTATTATGAGGGCTGGCGAGATAATTCAAGTCAAAGTTAGTGAAGGTTATTACGTTTTGCTGAGGCTGGGATGTAGAGACTATAGCTCGTGGTAACTGGTCGATTTTAGAGAGGTTTAGGCATTTCCTTTTGGTTGTTTCTTGATCGTTATAAGTGCCAATGGCGCGTACATCTTTGAAGATCATGTCGACACTTTTAGGTCGGGCAGCTTGGTAATAGGTAGGGATGGGGTCTTTGCCCTTTACCACTGTTATTGTCACCTTTTTTATGTATTGTGTAAAATGGCCCAGTCTAAAGATTGATTTAGCGAGGTTGTTCGAATCATAGCAATTTTTAATGTCGTGACAGTGGGCATTGTGATGCAAGCAGAATGGGCATCTTGTCTTGTCTTCCACTGGGTCGGGCACACGATAATTCTTATAAGTTTTCATTAGCTAGAATAAATTGGCACGAGAGATTATAAGGTCATTTCACTTTTCGTGAGGTAACTAATTTTCCCATCTCCCATCACACTGATTGTGTTGGCAACGAGACTCAACTTGTCATTCAGGTTTAATAGGTATTGGGGCAGATTTTTTTTGCTGTGGTGAACCATGCTGCTTTTGAACCTTTATTTCACTCTTTAGATGTAAGGGGGGTCGAGGATTTGTGATGAAGAGTATCCGCGCTTGCATTTTCTTATCCCTTTCAACTCTGTCGTTCATCCTGGCTCTGTCAAACAGGAAGAAAATGACTTTTGTAAGTCGTCTGGCATGCATGCATTCACAAAGGCTAATATGGTCATCACGTTGTCAAGCTTGTCGATGGCCAATGCCACTTCTTTGAATTGATTGAAGAAGCTATTAATCATTTCATCAGGGTTTTGGTGCATGCTAAAAAATAAGTTGATCATCATTCGGTCAGTAAGGTTGTGAACATAATTTTCAATAAACAAACTCTGCAACCAGGCAGAGTTGACAATAAAATTATCTTCAAGCATCTGAAACCATGTCAGCGCGGTTCCTTCGAGGTTGGAGGGGAAAAACTTATATTTTATTTGATCACTAACATTATGGATATTCATCATGTATTCAAGTTTAATACAATGCTACTATGGATCGCCTGAGTCGCTAAATGTGTGGATTTTAATGTTTGGCAATGTATATTGTTGTTTGTAGAACTTGATTGTTATCCATGAACGGGTTTCCTAAGACCTTAAATATCAATTTTTCATGTAACACGGGTGAGGCATCCTCCATTGCGTTAGCCAAGCTCCTGATGAGGTCGCATAGCTCTTCGAGGGTAGTTGAATGTGGCAATTTTGAATTTTGACAATATATGCTATTGTTTGTAGAACCTGATATTATCCATGAATCGGTTTCCTCGGACCTTACAGATTGATTTTGTGCGCAACATAGTAGAGGCATCTTCTGACGCGTTAGATAAGCTCCCGATGAGGTCGCATAGCCCTTTGTGGGTCATATGTGCGAGTGTCTTGCTTGCTTTACCACTACCTCGCTAAATTGTGTTTGCAGAATTGTCCCTGACTTGATCCAGGGTAGGTGGAGCAGCTGCACTGGAAGAGTGGAAGGTGGTATGCCACCTTGCTATTGTTTAAAGGGAAACTGTAGTAGGCAGTAGGGTGGTGGCGGTTGTGGGCTCCTGGACGTGCCTGGTTGTTCGGGTCTTTGTATGGTGGTGGACCATAGTATTGAGGCTGTGGCATAAACCTGCCTCGGTTATTCATTGGTGGGAGTGGATCTGAGCCTCGAAACTATGGCTGGGGTAGACCTTAGATCGGCTCGTGATACAAATAATCAATAGCTGGGGTAGACCATAAACCATGGCTGGGGTAGACCGTGGCAGAGTTTTCAGGTTGAGGTGGGATGTATATCGGTCCCAACAAATGTTATATTCATAATTAATTGGTCTGAGGTTGTGGTGGCCTAAAAGTTGGGCTTATCGATGACAGTCTAAAAATGTGCTGCAAATTGAATCCTCCGAGTGGTATAAAAGGTGGTACAGTGGGTCTTTTGGGGTAGTAGTACACTCGTTACTACGGAGCCTGTCGTCGACCTTGAGGTAGAGGTGGTGGTACCTGTTGCCTTTTGTCGGGCCTCTACTGAGAGTGGTCATGCCTAAATCCTAGAGAGTCCCATTGGTGGGTGATTTGCTTCGCTAACGTCGGCTATTGCTTACTGTTGTGTCGCTGTAATTCGGTGCCTATTTCACGGAGGTACATGGTTTGAGGAGCTCTCCTGTTCTGTTATGGCACGGCGTTGCTGACGGCTGTTCAATTGTTGCTGATATTAAACGTCCTCGTCTCTGTGGCAGAGCTGGTCCTGGAGCCTTCACACCGTGTCTTGCACTTGACTCAACTCGTTTGGTCTAGTAGCGCTTTTGGTTTGATAAACCATGGTTGTTGGTTCGCTTGGGGAGATTGGGTTTGATTAGGTGATTGAGGACAGACATTTCTGACCTCTCATGGTAGCGCACCACGTCGGATCCAAGAGTTGCCTAGGGTTTGGGTTGTTACTGTGAAATTGGGTTTCCAGAGGAGAAGATCCATTTTTTGTGACCCTAATCCCTCTATTTGTAGGCTTTCCCCCTCATTAAGCCTCCCCCCCCCCCTATTCTTAGGTGCCTTGGTTTAGGATTGTCCCTTGGGAATGTCTTAATTGCACTTCCTCTATTCTCGGGAATTATCCCCTTAGGCGAGCCGCCTAAGTGGACCATCTATCTATCGTTTATAGTGGCTCACCAGGAGCATTTCTTATCTTAGTCTGGACGAACCGTGTTCCTACACACAACAGACTGAGATTGGACAACAGCACTAAACCATATGATACAGTCTCCCAGACCATTTGAGTGTAAAACTCCATAACCGCCAATATCATCTCTAAGAGAATCATCATTACTGAGATGAAGCTAGCTGTTAATTGGGGGGAGGCCATCTACAGTATATGGTTTTAGGCAAAAAACTTGGGGATACATGACACATTAGAAGTAGTGAACAAGGGAGAATCTCAATCTATGGGTAACGTCAATTCACATCATTTTAAACACAGGCATCAAAGTTTTTCCTCCTTTTCCTTCTTGTCCATACTTGTTTGCTATGTTTTTTCTCAAATCTTAAAAGCTGTCACGTAGGAATCTTTTAATCAGGGGAGAACTTCTGGCGGACCTTCACTCTTTTGGCAGAATATGAACTTCAGTGCAGTGATGAGTATGGTTAGCCTACACACACATATATATACTCTAGAAGTTCAGGTTTAATATTCCTTACTTATACGAACTACAATGAATGAATGAAATCCTAATTTTTTTTAGGACTGGATTGATTATTTGCAGATTTTTAGGATGTAAAGACAAGGCATTTTCTTTCTACAGTACATCAATGACCTTTACATCTATGTTATCTTTTTCGTACAAATTTGAATTTTTTTCTTTGGATGTGAGTTTATTTTTATTGCACTTTAGCTAGCAATATATTAGTTGTCTGTTGTGGTTTTCCTTTCACCACCCTTTCTATGTGAACAACTCTAGATTTAACCATAGGAGTTTTGAGGCTTTGAAAAAAATTAATCAACATTTTTCACTTCTCTTTATTTTAATTCAATTCAAAATACACAAATGGTGTCAAATGTTGCAATGCATGCAAAGGATTATTTTGGCTCATACTTCCTTTGAAGGGGATAAAATGTTTGAATATATATAACAATAATGAAACTGAAACATTATATATAGTTGGTTTAATAAATGTTCACATAGAAAACTAGGTCTCTCCTTGTTCTTCTCTGTTTTGAGAGCTTGTAATATGTTCTTTGCATAACATCAACATTGAGGAATGAAAACAACTACTGCAAGAAACAACTAACTGTATATAACTTCAGGGGAGGTTCCATATGTGGTTCTTAAGCACAATTTGAATTTAAAGGACTTTGCCTCTGGCAATATCCCCCATGTATAAATCAAAGCATGTGTTAAGGCTCAATACAGGAGGTATTAAAATAGTACATTGTCAGATTCCTTACAATCATTACATACCTCCTATGATTCCACTATAAATCTAGTCTTGAAGAAAGACAACAAACGTCAGATACCCATAATTTTTCATGACAACTGATGGAAAAATTCCTAATGCCATAAACAGACATCCCAGTTAGCAACATTTACGTACTCTTTTCATATTATATCAATCTCTCGATGACAAATATGCCATTAGTGATATACCAGACTGTGCCTCTCAGGGAAACTCGACTTGGCAGCAATGGTGATACATTTTAAGACCTCTCAATAATTCTTTAAAGGACATCTCAAATAATTTTTCTTACCTATTGGAAATCTTGTTGCATACATGTTTTATGGGTGCTTTGATTGCAATATTGACTTTGGTTCCTTTTGGTACTTTGATGTGATGGAAGATTCTAGTTTCATACAACACATTTTCACAAAAACTAAGATTATTCTAGTGGAGTTCATTGTTCTGATTGGATGATAATACTCCAGGGACAATGTAAGGTCTATAGTTAGTGGAGATATGGATCTTGGCAGAATGGTATATAGTACAGTTTTATGTTAATGAAATATAGGTTTTGGCTTGTACTCTGCTAGGGTGGATTATCCCATTGATAATCAACACGGACCAGTTGTTGGACTACAGTAGTTGATGATCGAAATTAGGCTGTTGAAGTTAAGATGACCATATATAGAATATTGTGTCTTTAGGCTTGAATGACATTTGTGATCTCGAAACAAGAAAATTGAATGTAATTTGGCTGATAAGAGGTCAGAACTTAGTTTTACAACCTGTGCCATATCACAGTGCATTCTTAGATAGGGCTGTCATTTCACTTGGCACGGGGTCATTGCCACTGTAGTTTCCTCGGTTTCCCAGGGGGACGACAATTCGTGAAACGTTGTTTAGGGCTTAACACGTCTCAGCCGAAGATGGCACCACTCAATTCTCTCTGGGTTTCTTCTCTTTCTTCCTCTAGAGCTGCTAGGGTTTAGTTGATGAAGGAAGAAGTTCTAAAAAAATGTCCCCTCTATAGTTCCTCTCATTCTCTATTTATTGGCAGGATTTTAGACCTAGAGGTGCTCGGGCTCATATGACATGTGCAAATTCTGAATTACCCCTGCGGGGGTTTTAGGCTTCGCCTTTCCATGTGGGCCTGACATAAAGTATTCTTGTCTGTATAGCTACTTTTGGTGTGGCATATGGGTTCGTTGAGTGAGCTTCCCCTAAGACGTGCTCGTCTAGCGGGGGGAGGCCACCAACGACCTGAGTCCCTTGTGGGTAGCGGGAGCATGCTTGTACAATCGACTCCTCAACTCTGGCTCAGAATTAGTGAGGGTTGAGTCGACCTTTAACGGTAGACCAATTATTGCTTACACTTGTTGCTTTATATATCCAACCAAGCTTCTCTTCATTGATCGAGAAAAGATTGTGCCTGCAAAATTTTAAATTTGTTTTTGGACCGTTTGCATTAGGAACCGTTCTCCACCATTATTGTTTTTCATTATTTTAATCCAACTACTTTTGTTAATATCGAGGTGGCGTACGGTTTGCTGCTATAAATGTGGCTGGTTAACGTGTCCACGTATAACACACGTGTTTGGCTCTCACGTTCGAACCATCTTTTCGTATTCTATAAATAAGAGTTATCCTATTTTGTTTTTTGGTTTACATCATTTTCTCTCTCTCTGCCATTGTTGCTAATTGGAAGAGTTGCTTTTCTTGTTAAATCTTCGTTGCGATCTTTCTGTAGTTAATTGTCCAGTCCCTTTTACTTTTGTTACTGCTAGTTGGAATTTTCATGTTAGTTTCTGGTAACTGATAGGAACTTTATATTATGCTAAGAACTAAAAATTATGACAGTTTCGAAGGTAGACTTATGATTTCGCAAATATATATATATATATATTTTTTCTTACTGCACAAACTAAGGTTAAGGCAGGACCCCATAAACCAGGCTATTTTAATATAAATAGAATTGTAATCTATTGTACTTCTTCCCTCTTGTATCCTCTTCCATCCTAAGATAATAATTTGCATGGAGGGAGCTAAGGAGGATAACAAAATTACCTATTACAATGTAATAGGTTGCCATAAAATATGGACATCTATTGGCCTCTCTAATGATATGAAAAATATAAAAGTAATTAGGATTGCTATAATATTCTTGATAGTTAGGTAACACTCCAAAGGATGTTCACATCCATCTCTAAAGTAAGATACCATGAGCTTAGAGTCAGTTCCAAGATTTATTCTTTTAAACCCTCTCTAGACACCAGTTCGGAGGCCTTTGTGGATTAACTGCATTTCATGGAGAACCACTGAAGAAGGAGCCACTGCACCACAATATCTAATCAGATGTTTACCATACTCATCTTTAAAGAGTCCACCAATAACTCCAAGATCATTAGTATGGGAATCCAAGAACAATAAGAAGGTTGGGGAGTATAGCAGTTAAGTGACAAATCCCATTGATAACACAAGTCTCTAGATCTCATATTGTACATAACTTGCTTGAGAAAGTGACTTAGCCTATGGGTGACATCAAAATAGATTAACTTAATGATGACAGATTGAGGGCTCCTATTGTTTCAAAAGAATATGTTGTTCTTGCACTTCCAAATTTGATAGACAAATGCAGCAAAAGCTGCACTTATCACAACATTGTTAATGTCCTTCCTTGGCAGACTATTAATCTAATGAATTTCACCTTCAAGGGTAGTAACAACCGTATTGTAGTGGCACTTGTGAAGTATCTCCTGCCAAATATGTCTAGAAACATGCAACACATAAACATGTGCTCAGAGTCTTCATGTTGTATTGTAAAAAGAGCTGCAAGAGGTTTGTAATTTTCTTTTGCATCAGATAGTCTTAAGTAGCTAGACACCCGTTGATATGCTTCCATGTGGTGAATCCTTACCTAGAAACAACATGAGCCCCACCCCCCACCCACCAACAAACATCATATATGCCAAATACTTGTTTAATAATTCTCATTTTATTTACTGCATCATTCACATTAAAATTCCCTTTTTCAGAAGGAGCAATCTTATCATTCACCAAATGATTGCAAAAATTTGAGGTAGACAATTGGTGATCTCTGGCAAACTTTGATGGACATGGGTTAGAATACGTCAACTACCAAAATAATAACATTAGAAACTTTTCTATCAAGGTGGAGATAAGAATCATAGGTAAGATGCAAGGGGACCTTGTAAGCAGAATACCCTAACTATGTCAAGGATCCTTCCAAAAATCTCTTGACTTTCCATTCCCAATAATGTGTAAGGTAAACCCTTTTGCCTTTTCTTTAGAATGCAGAACCTTTCTCCAACACCAAGAACAGTCCTTAAGAATCTTTATGTCCTAAAACATCCTCCCATTATGTAGATTAGAGTCAACCCACTTTGCCCAGCTACTCTTATCTTTGGAGGCAACTTTAAAAGTCAATCTCATAATTGATTCATCATTCCACACTTCAAGGCTTCTAACTCCCAAACCCCCCTCTTTAATAGGAAAAGCAAATCTTTTTCCATGCAATATGCACTCTCATCTTGGTGGAGTTGTGGCTATGCCAAAGCTACTTGGCACAAATGATTTCTATTTTGTCAATATTTTATTTAGGCAAGCAAAAAACATTGATCAATATGTGTGTATACTAAGCAGCACTGACTTTAAGAGTTGTAGCCTACCTGCAAATGTATCAATTCTAGTAGTCCAATGATGAACTCCAGATGGCATTCTAGCTATAAGAGGATTGCAATCTTTCGCTTATAATCTTGAAGAGATGAGAGGCAAACCCAAATATCTAAAAGGAAGAGTATCTTCAAAAGAACCTAGGATGGAACATATCATAACTCTGACATCGACGTCAACCCCAGAGAAGTAGAAAACAAACTTCATGTGGTTTTCTTCCAGACCAGTACAACAATGGAAGTTATTGAGGCATGTGGACAAAGCCTCGGCAAAGAGAATATCACAATTAAAGAAAACAAGTAAGTCATCTGCAAAAACAAATTAGGTTATAACTGGACTCTTACACTTGTTTTTTTTTTTTTTCTCATTAACTTTAGATGTATTGGTCTTTGCTCACTATAATTTATTATGCATTACAATAGTTTTATAAAATATAAATTATATTTTCTTTACAGATTGAAGTTCTTACTATCGATTTGGTGATACTGCTTTGATGATTGATTACGTTGTTGTAATTCATTTGGAAGGATCCCGAAACCCTCCTCCTGTGGTTGAAGGCCAAATTTTTAGTGATTCTTCCCCTTAGTTCTTGCTTTATTTTGAGTCACTTAAGTTTTTGTTCTTTGAGTTTTGGTTTATATGTTACCATATTCATGTAGAATATGTGACTAGTATATAGGGATCTCGGGGTTTGGAATTGCGGTGTTTGGAGAACCTATTAATAAAGATTATATGATAGTTATAGGTGCTTCATTTTTGTATTAAATTAGTATTCACACGGATTTATTTAATCCGTGTTGACTGGTTCTTAGCCAACTCATGTTACAAAATTTGTAGGAAGATTGCAACTTGTTTCTTTAGAAACCCATCTATTCTCAAGTCATTGCCAATATTATCCCTACAAAGTGTTTCTTTCTATGAGTTGTTTCTGAGGGTTTTAAACTGCTCTTTGGAATGTTTAGGCTGAGGTCCCCTTTAAGATCACAATCTCATTTTCATTATTTTACTTTGGCTGCTTTTGAAGGAGGTAGTGTTTTTAACTAAATTTTTCTTCTTGCATCATACCCCATGTTGTGGATTTTGGGTAACTATGAGGTTAAGTTTAAGGTCATATTGTAGTACTCTACTTGCAGCCTTCTACCCCAGTCAAACACTCAATGGCTACTTCGAAGCCTACTCGAATATATTAAAGTCCAGTCAATCCCCAAACAAGCCTCCCAAAGACTATCCGAAGGCGAAGCCTCGACTTTGAACAAGCTTCAAAGACAAACTCCACATCGCAGCAGAAACACTTCTACAATATCCGCACATGGTCCAAGTATGACAGGACAGACGGCCAGCTCACTGGACAAGACGGCGCAGTCGTTCGTCCTTGCAGCTACAATGACAGACCCAATCACTGCAACAGTGTCAAAGTTCAGAAACAGACCCAAAAACTGTTACAGTGACAGTTCCGACATTTCCAGCGTCCATACACATTCCGAGATATCTAGATGCTACCCTTGTAATGTGACCTAACCTTGGTGACTCAGCCCTTCCTATGTTCTATAAATATGAGAGATGGGGAGCCAAGGAGGGGTTACAAAAAATCTCTCCCCAACCCCTTTACAGTTTACCTTCCGGCTACCCTGTAAAAACCTAGTACACGGACCATCGACTACTCGACTGAAATATAATCTTAAAAATCCTCATCTGAGGTCGCGGAGAGTCACATTCCTGGCCTCTACGCAAGTATATTTTCTATAGATTATTCACGCTCTAGATTATGTACTAGTATTCCTTTGATTGAAGATTAAACCCCGTGGTGTAAGAGCTGACTTCCCCTCGTTATGAAGTTAGGCCCCTACATTTGACGCTATCTGTGCTTCCCACCCGACCTTTCTTCCATTCTAATTCCCCTCCCTTTGCTCTCAGCTTCAACAGATTATTCTCAATTATACTCACTCTCCGTTCCAGTTCTACCCATGTCGGCAACTCCGTCGACGGAGTGGCGGCCCAAATAGCCTTACTTTCTCAACAGTTCGCTTAAGCTGAGGAATGCTATCATGCGCAACATCACCAGGAACGTTAAAAGCACCGGTTGGAGTTTGAAGCCGAACGGAACCACCGCGTGAAAGATGCCGACAAGCAGAACCGGGCAATTGACGACTTACGTAACACCGTTCGAGAGTTGCAGAGACTGCAGCCTCTAGAAGTTGCTCGACCATCTTAACTACCAGTCCCGTAGCGCGTGTCTGCCTGCGCCCGTCAGGGGCCCCTACCCAATCTCAAAGTACCCCCAGTGCATATCAGTGCCGAGGGTGCTACCCACACTATTCCCCCTACTGGCTCCATCCATCTTGGCATTAACCCCACAAAAGAGTCCTCTGACTCCACCCTCCGATCCTCTAGATACCCCAAACGCTGCCCTGCTCGAGAATGTCTCCGGTAGCGCAGCCCCGAATGCATACCACTCACTCAACCTCACCATCCTCGAATCCCTTTATCTTCCCCTCGCCTTGCCTATGCTGCATAGCAGGACCTCGATTACATAAACTAGCCAGCTATTCGCGTCAGCGCGAGCCCAACTCCCAACTCATGGAGTCGATTGAATAACTCCCTTTTCCCTAAACTTTTCGCTATCGAGATATCCCCAATTTCCATGCTCCCAAACTCAGTAAATACCGTAACACAAACCCTCAATCGCACATTCTCGAATTCCAAAATGTTCTGAGCCTCTATTCAACAGCCGACTACATGCTATACCACCTTTTTTCCACCAGCCTTTCTGACAGCCCCCTTCGATGTTATCACAATCTCCCTAATGGCTCTATCCAAAGCTTCGAACAACTATCATAGTTTTTCATCACCCAATTTGCCTTCAATAAAGACAGAGAAGTCAGAGTCAAGGTCAAACTTGGCGAACCTTACTGCACCAACCACAAATATAACTGTCACCACACCAACAAATGTTTTGCCCTTCAACGCTCTCTCGAAATTATCCTCAAAGCAGGTCGTCTACATCAGTATGTTGCCGACCTTTCCATCTACCTTGATGGGTCATGCCTCAAACCTCAACCTACCCCTGCTGTTGACCCGACCGAGGTGTATATCTACCGGATAAATTTCATTGAGGTCAATAACATCAACAGCGGCCGTTCTAAGAGCACGCGGGTTTCATCAGAGAAGTGAAGTATGTTGATTGGATATCAAACATTATTGCAGTTCCCAAAAAGAATGGCAAAATCAGGATTTGCGCCGACTTTACAGACCACATCAGGCATACACCAAAGGACAGTTTCTACCTCTCGATCATCTCAGTCCTTCTCGATGCTACTACTGAACACGAGCGTCTGTCTATGATGAACGCAGCCTCGGGTTACAATCAGGTACCCCTTCTCCCAGAAGATCAACTCAAATTTTCATTTATCACTGAACAAGGCCTTTACTATTTTAACGTCATGCCCTTCGGCCTTAAAAATGCTGGGGCCACTTACCAACGCCTTGTCACCACCTTGTTTAAACCCTTGTTTGGCAAGTCGGTCGAAGTTTACATCGACGACATGTTATGCAAGAGCCTCCAAAAACAGACCCACATTCCAGACTTAACCAAAGTCTTTTTGATACTTCGAACATATAACATGAAACTCAACCCTGACAAATACCAATTTGGTGTTTCATCTGGTAAATTTTTAGGCCACCTTATCGACAAATGAGGTATCAAGATCGACCCACCAATATTTGAACCCTCATCGATATGCCTTCGCCCCGATCCAAAAAAGACATCCAAAAAGTGGCTGGTAAGATAGCAGCCCTTAACCGTTTCATTTCTAAATCCTCAGATAAATGTACTTGGCTTTTTTCCCTCTTACGTGACCATGGCGTCCGCAAAGCAAAAAAGAAAAACAATTATGAGATTAACTGGATACCCGATTGTGAGCAGGCCATCCTCAAACTCAAAACTTACCTTGGCCGACCACCCATTATCAGTACCCCTATCAAAGGCGTGACACTCTCTTTATATCTCTCTGTCACAGACACCTCTATCAATTCAGTGCTTATTCGGCTCGATTCCAACATCGAGAAGCCTAGATATTTCATCAGCAAAACTTTCATACTTGCAAAAACTCGATATTCAAAACTTGAGCGTTGGCTCCTCACCCTTGTCTATTCAGCCCACAAAATCAAACCATATTTTCAAGCTCACCCCATCCGCATTATAACAAGTTACCCCCTTCGAGAAGGTCTCAACAAGAAAGTGAAATCCAAACGAGTATAATAGTAGTATGCTTATCTTGGTGAATTCGACATTACATTTGAGACGCAGATATCCCAGAAAGGCCAAGCAGTAGCAGATTTTCTTGCTGACTTCCCTGTCGAAGATGTCGATTGGGAGGAACATGAAGATGACTCAACAGATAAACAACCCAAAGCAATAGATCCATGGAACCCTAAAACTGGATAGTATTTATTCACAGATGGATCCGCTGGATCTAATGGTTCAGGGATAGGTATAGCCTTGGTAACTCCTACCAATGATCGAATAGAAAAGGCCATCAAATTAAACATCGAATGTTTTAATAACAAAGTTGAGTATGAAGCTTTGATCCATGGCCTCGACCTCGCAATCGAACTTGGTATTCCCAAACTTGCAGTTTTCACAGATTTCCAACTTGTTCAGAGACATTACACAGGTAAAAATCAAGCTAACGGTCGCATAGCTGAATATGTTTTTTTTCGTTCGACAGCGCATGAACCGTTTTCCTTAAAAATCTACTATCACTCATTACCCTCGAGGAGAAAACTGACATGCAGATGTCCTCGCCTACATAGTAGCTATGTTAGGGCAATCAGAATCCTGAACCCTCCACATCGAAGTACTCAGACTGGGGGTGAGAGTCTTGATCTAGATGACTGGCGAACACCATTCCTCCACTACTTCTACAATACAACCCTCTCAGATGATCCCAAATCCAAACGATCATTGTTAGAAAACTGTCACAGATAAACTATCCATAAACATGAGTTACATCGCAAATCCCTAAATGGCATCCTCCTTCGATGCATATCTCAAGTCGAAGCCTCTACAATTCTTGCCGAACTCCATCAAGTTACCTGCGGTGCTCATACTACTGGTCGTTCTATGGCTCTTCGAGCCGTTTCTCAAGGTTTATTCTGGCTGATCATGAAAAAATAAGCTGAAGAGTATGCCAAACAATTTGACAAATGCCAACATCATGCCCATGACATCCATAACCTTTTGCCAGTTCTCTATTTCAGTCAAGTCTCCTGGCCACTGAAAAGATCTCATTGGCCCCTTTCCTAGAGCCTCAGGCAGCCGAGATAATATCTTTGTTGCATCAGACTATTTTACCAAATAGGTCGAAGCCATACCTTTGTACCAACCCAGAGAAGAAGATCTCATCAAATTTCTATTGGAAAACATCATCACACGCTTCAGGTGCCCCCATATGATTCGATATGACAATGGTCCGCAGTTCGTCGGGAGCAAAGTCAGAAACTTCCTCAAAAAACACAACATCATACCCTCACCCTCAACACCCTATTACCCCCAAGGAAATTGTCAAGTCGAAGTAATCAACAAAGCCATAGTCGATGGTCTTAACAAAAAAGTCGATGCAAAGAAAGGTCAATGGGCTCAGGAGTTACAGCATGTCCTCTGGGCCTATCGAACAATACCAATAAAATCTATAGGTTATACCCCTTTTCTTATAGCATATGGTACTGAAGCTGTGATCCCTATTCAATTCGAAAAACTCACACGAGATCCCAACCTCCCAAACGACTCAGGTGCAACATGTTATGGATCGACGAAACCAGAGACCGAGCCATCGCCAACCTGGGTCACTATCATCTATCCCTCCAGAAGTCCTATAATAAGAGAGTTTGACCGCAAAATTTCAATATCAAAGATCTTGTACTTCGACGAGTCACCCACTCCTCGAAACCTCGAAATGCCGGCAAGCTTGCCGAAACCTGGGAAGGACCTTATGTCATCTACGATAAAACCGACAAGTGTTCATACTACTTAATGATTGAAGACGAAGAACCTTTACCAGATCCATGGAACACAATGCAGCTGGTCTCATACAATAGGCCACGACCTCTACCTTGTACAACTGATATAAACACAGAATAATCAATACAAAAAATTTCCACCCCACTTCGCCTCCCATTTGAAATGAATTTCTAGGTTTAACTTAGGTATCATGTCAACCCTTCGACCCGACTAATACTTGGGGGCGACCTTGAGATTTTTCAAACCTCAAATTTTAAGCAAACTCGAGGGGCAAGAATGGTTGAAAGACCGGACCATCGAGAATGTATCGGTGGTGAACAGTTATGCTTCACTGTAGCTTAGGCCTTCAAAGTCCAATCGATTTTCGGGTTCACTATAAGTATCATGTCAACCCTCGAACCGACTAATACGTGGGGGCGACCTTGTGATTTTTCAAACCTCCAAATTCTTGTAAATTCGAGGGGCAAGAATGGTAGAAAGACCGAACCCTCAGGAATGCATTGGAGGCGAACAGTTATGCTTCGCTATGGCTTAGGCCTTCGAAGTCTGATCAATTTCTTGGTTCCCTCTAAGTATCATGTCAATCCTAGCCCCGACTGATACTTGAGGGTGACCTTAAAATTTTCAAGCTTCCAACATTCGAGCAAACTCGAGAGGCACGAATGGTCGAAAAACTAGATCCTCGAGAATGTGGCGGCGATGAACACGTCCTGCTTCGCTGTGGCTCAGGCCTTCGAAGTCCAATGAATTTTCGGGTTTCTCCTAAGTGTCATGTCAAACTCGGCCCGACTGATACTCGGAAGCGGCCTTAAAAATTTTCAAACTCCCAACATTCGAGCAGACTCGAGGGGCACGAATGGTCGACCGACCGGACCCTTGGGAATGCATTGGGGGCGACCACATCATACATTGTTGTGGCTTAGGGTTTCGATGTTCAGTAGATCCCTTGATTTCAAAAGGCGTATCACAACCATCTCGAAGCTCTCCCAGGTTTGATCACTTTACAGTCATTCGACATATTCAACACAAGCAAACACTATTATGCAGGAATATTTACAACTCTACCACATGCAAGAAGTTTCAAAACATTATATATCAGAAAAGCGGTTTCCTCACACCCCAATTCAAATTAGTTTAGAACAATACATCAAATTCAGTTCAGAATATACATCAAGTTTGAAGCACAAACAAGTCCATACAAATCAAAGTTTACACAAATCAATTTCAACAAAGCAGTTCAAATCAGTTCGCAATAATCATGTTCCAAGACTAGCCCCACTAAAACATAAACATGGTACCAAATATTACAACTCAACAACAAATAAGAAATAACACTCCAGTATAAATACTTCAGACCGGCGTGGCAGTATCTTTTTCCCTAATAGGCCCTCCAGCACCAATACCTTCAGCACCCCTAGTCAAAGGCCTCGACCCTGTATTATTTGTAGTCACGTCAGTTATAGCTTCAGCAGCAATACCCTCGACCAAAGGATTTTCCACGCCACCTCCTACACCTCCAACAACAACTTCCACCTCTATCCCTTTGGCCTGAAAATATCTTCAATAATAGGATCTTCAGTAACAGGAAGGCATTCTAAAGTGTCAGGGTCAAACCCCATATCCTCTATGAAATCCATCAGTCTGACAACAATTTTACATTCACCATCAATATGTGCCTAATAACGCGCCTTTAATTATGCCTTTTCCTTATTCTTCGAAGCAAGCTTCACCGTACACACCTGCTCCTGATTATACCATTGACTACCTAGCCTCTTATCGAAGGAATTGGTGATCGCCACCTGATCTTGCTTCAAAACTCTGTTATCAGACAATAACGAGGCCTCAGTCCCTCGAGCAAGCTCTAAACTATCAAGTGCCTCCCATAACCTCCTTTTTCTCACTTTCACTGCCATGTTGTATGATTGTGCCCAAGCATCCATCTGCTAGAGTTTTCGATCCGTCAATACTTCTCGAAGCATGAAGCACTTAAGATAATTTCAGAATTTCACAAGCAGTAATAAACAGTTACTTGATACATTGCCTTCTTCATCTGATTCGAAGCTTAATCTGGGTTAGCGTCGTAGAGTTTTGCCATCGAAGTGAACTTGGCTGGAGCCTAATCTTGTCGCTCAGCCTCCGTCATCTATTCATCCTCATCATCTGCATTATCTTCCCCCAGCGCCCAACGTTGTTTGTACTGAATAACTTTCGTCTGCGATACCTTCGAAGCCTCAGGAACAGCCCTGTCTTTCCCTTTCTCAACCTGTGTTGGTACCTGCCTCGGCCTCAGTCTCAAAGCATCACTTGCCACTTTTGCTACTGGCGCCTCTTGCTTTGAGGCCCTTTTCTCCTTCAGAACATACTAGACCTCCTTACAAAATCATCCTCCCCCATTTCTTTGGATACTTTCGAACCACTTTTGCCCTTCCTCTTCTTTGATGGCTTTGGTGTAACGTGTACGTTTTGAAGCAGGGAATCTGTCTTCTTCTTTTTCTCTCTCTTGAAACCAAGACTCCTGAATACAGAATTCGCCCACTCCTGGTCAGAATTGAATACAACATCAATATAATCCCTTGGATTCTCCCAAGACCGGTTAGTCAGACCTACAAAAAACAACAATATAATCACAGTTTATTCGAGCAACACACCAAAATAAAACCTTCGGCAGAAAACTCACTCGGGTTATTGACTCTATGATGCAACCTATAAGAGCTCTCCCCTTCGACATTCTCAAAATTACCCTCTACCAAAATTAAATCATTATTCCACCCTTGACACGTCGAACACAGATCAAACAGCCAGGAATTTTCTGGGTGACACTAGATATTTTAATTTGCCTTCCTCGAGTAGAATGATACAATGTCGTACCACTCAATTAAACTCCTCTTCTTACTTCTCAATTTTATATTCATGTCCTCTATTACCCTCATCATCTTGTAAAAATTTCCATTCATTTTAATTGGGGCTACCTCCCAAAAATTCTACACCTTCTTCACCAGCCCTCGGAGAGGAAGTTGTATTCCCAATCGAATTTGGCTTCTATATGCCATTATACCCTCTCGCAGGATCGACTTGAAAAACCACCCCGCTCCTTCTACATGTAATGCTACCCCAACCTTCAACAGCTCCAACTTGGCAGCAAATCAATCCAATTTTTTTTATCGCTAGCCGAGATAGGAGCCTCGGCCTTATCCAATTCAGTCGAATCCCCACTTTGATCACTCCGTTCCACTTCATCCCTTTCAGCACCCGAAGGGCCAGCATTACCCTCATTTCTCTACCCTCCCCCTATCTCCTCCTCCTCATTATCCTCAGTTACTACCGTCTTACAACGTCTAGTGGTCGAAATCTAACCTGCTAGCATTACCACAGCTAAAGGAACATCAGTTACAACATCTAGCACTTCTAAGTCGCTACCCTCATCCATTGGAGCACAACCAGAAACACTAGCCTCGTGTTCTTTGATTTCCTCATCAATCAGCCTCAGTCTCGAAGCTCGACGGGTATGCATCTTATCCTACAGATGAAGAGGCATGCAACCAGATCGATACATTCGATAATTACGTTTCCCCTCGTTACGAAGGTAGGCCCCTACACATAGTATTTGTACCCTTTGGCAAACTATAACCGAGTTTATTCTGGCTTCAAGGCTTGATCTTGTTTTTAGATTTGACTCTATAGTTTATCTGAAATGTTTATGTTATTAGAATGGCCACAGCCCTAGTGGCAGTTGATGCAAGTAATGCAAGATCTATCATCAAATTATTGCTCTGCTGAACAAAGCTCCCTAAAATCCAAATGACCCAGGTTTGAAAGGTATTTTCCTTTTCTTATGTATGAAGTTATTATTTATAATTGCTTTATTTGTATGCTTAAGATGTTACTAAATTCCTGACTTAAGCATCTCCTAGAAAATGCTTTTTCTTCTACTCCTAAAAAATGTTTTTTCTTGTACAGAAATGTTCCATCACAATAATAGATAACTGGATAAAAACTAATCTTTAGCCTGGATACCTAACCTGATTAGACATTTGAACAAAATATTTGAACAATGTATATCTTCTAAGCCTCTGATATAACTCACATAAAATTCGTTACCTTGTGGCATGAAAAGTTCATATATCATACCACTTTCAGACTTTCTTATCAAAGCTGCAACTTCAGAAGTAGGTAGTAAACATTTAGACTTCTTTCTCACCAAAACTAGTATTAGCTCTAACCTAGCTTAGACTGTTAAGGTATGAACTTAAATCTTGTTCGTGGAAGTTTTTTCGGAACACGTGTGGCGAGCGATGATCGAAGACGATTTGGAAAAAGGTTTTTTCAATGTTCTGTTCGAGTAGACTATTTGTCAGTTCGAACAGAAGTGGCAAAGATTTGATTGTTCAAATTGACTTTACAGTTTATTTGAATAAAAGGCAAGTCGTTCGAATGAGACAAGAAGTTGTTCGAACGAGATTTTGTCTATTCAAACAAACTTCTTATCTGTTCGAACAAACTACCTTAGAACCTACTTTATTCGAATAGACTGAGAGTCTGTTTGAATAGACTTCAGTAAGTCAATTTTAAAAGTTTTCTCCGGAGGCGCGTTAGTGTGTCTCGTGATCCGTACTTTGAGTCCATCTTTAAGTAATAACTTCCTATGTTTATAAGAAAGTCTTAGCTTATTTTGTTAGTCAATCATGGTGAGTTTAATTCTAGCGAAACCTAGGGTTTGAGTAACTCCATTAAAGCTTAAAAAGCTTGGAGAGATCATTGTAACCCGTTTGATTATCATAGTGAATTGTTCGGGGAGAGGTTTTTTTATCTGCAAGGGTTTTGCACTTCCCTCCTCCGGGTATATTATGTTCTTGCTTTCGCATAATTTCTTATTAGCATTTATGTTTATCATTCTTGGACGAGGGATTGGGATTAACCACTCTAATTCCCAACAACTGGTATCAGAGCGTAATGATAGGGCTTCTGTGGTGAAGAACGATGGTCGATATAGGGAAATTAGAAATTGATCAATTCAATAGATTAAACTTTAGGATTTGGAAGATGCAAGTAGAGGATTTTCAAAATGCGGAGGATTGTGAGTTTCGTCTTAGAGGGATTTTGACGAAGCCGGCCGATATTGAATTGATGTTCTAGGTAAAGTTCATTCAACACTTTCAAGTTTTATTTCATCAAAATTGCCAAAAGTGAGTACCATATTAGAGAAGATGGACAAACTATCAAAGATGTTTGAATCAATTTCGAGTGATTTAAATTCTCAGAAGTGTATTAAGAGTATTTCAAATTCTCGTAAGCGGCTTACTTTCACCGATGCAGTAGAAGTCTTTAGTGATTATTCTCGCGTAATACTTCTTGGAGCTTCCTTGTTAACATCAGGTAATTACTCAAATGTTGAAGTTAGAGGAAAAAGAGTTTTACATATTGAGAATAGAAGCAAAAGGAGCATAAAGGCATAGAATCGTAATCAACAAGAAATTTGTTGGAATTGCGGTAAAGTTGGTCATAAGAAGGAAGATTGTAGATCGATGATAAAGAGAAGATCCGTAAAGAGACGTTTGGTGACTTTCCCCAGGGAAGGTAAAATTTTTGATAGGGCCTCCAATCTTATTTATAATGATTTGTGTGATATGACTTATGATATTTGGGATAAACCATGTAATGTGATTCATGGTACTCAGAATAAGTTATGGTGGTTGTCTTATGGTGTTTGTAAAAATTCAAGGTTAGACTTGGATGCTCCATTAGAAATTACGTCGGGTAAAAGGGAATTGTTTAGCTTTGATGAGTGCTATCGCATAGTAGGTAATATAGATATTCAGATTGCTTTAACGAATAATAATTCGTTAAGTTCGGACAAGATGCAATATGTGTCTTGTATGGCTAGACATATGTTTTCAAGCCAACTATCGGACCTGGGTCTTTTGGCTACCTTCGACGATGATGTTTTTACGATCATGAAGGATGCTACTATTTTAGCTTGGGACAAAAGACAAGATGCGTTCTTAAGGATATGTAATGGTAATGATGAGATTATTGGTGTTGTTACTTCGATGGTGGACTCTAGAGTATGCCATGAAAAACTTGGTCACGTGAGCATCTGGATGAATACATTGTTCTCGAGGAGAATACTTGACAAGTTAAAATTAGAAGATTTTTTCTTTTGTGAAGACGTTGTCTTGGTGAAGCAAAAGAAAGTCGAGTTTCCTAGAAAGAGAAGAAAATTGAAAATGGGATCGAATCACTTATACGATAATGTATGGGAACCGACTAGAGTTAGTTTTAACGAGGGATTTCATAGTTTTGTTATTTTTATTGGTGATTCCACAAGAGAGCTTGGTGTACATTTCTTGAAGAATGAACGAATTGGTTTGATGCCTTCACTAGATGGAAAGCTTGAGCTGTGATTGAGACGGGTTTAATGTTGAAGCATCTTGGGTCTAACGGTGATGGTGATTAATTTTAATGTGATGAGTTTGTTATAGATAAAGCATCTATTTGGATTGAAAGGCTTGAGAAGATCCAAATAATACTATAAGAGTTTGGTATGGCAAAAAGTATTGTCAGTGAGATTACTGAAAGGGCGCGAAGTATGAAATGTTTCATCGAGTTATCAAAGCAGTTTAGGGCAGATTCGACAGTTTCGGTGGTTGTTATAGAGTCTTGGTATGCATTGGATCTTAGACTATTAGAAGAGATAACTTGGAGGCAAAATGAGGTAATCATTTATACTTCTTTTGTCTATTATAGTAGTAGATCCTCACTAGATTATATGTCTAGTTTGTGCATGTTCATTGGATATGTTTGTGATGATTTTGATGACTGATCTTGTGATGCGAAGAATCAGAAAATTATCTAACTTATTGATGTGATATCCAATGATGATGTCTTTTGCGAAGACATGGATAAGTAGATCGAAAAAGTGGATTTATCAGGATCATGTGAGTATATAAAAATCTCTGTAGAGATAGTGTTGGAACCATTGGCTGAAAAGTTCCAATGAGAACCGTATACTCTTCTGATTATAATGAAAAGAAGAACTAAGGTTTTGAGACTTGCGGCCCGTTATCATTACTCTCGACATATTTTGTGGCTAGCCATTATTGGTGATGACTACAAGGTAGCATTATAAGGTGAGGTCATGGGCAAGTAGGAGCTTGTCATGGATGATGATGAGATGGGATCTCAATCGTCATATCGGGTATATGATGTAATCCTATTACCGATGGTAAAACTTTGTAATTCACAAGCTGGCTTGCAAATTAAATGAGAACAAGTTTGTTCAATCGGTTCAAGGTAAAACTTGTGGTAAAGTGCTTTCAAGCAGAAACGGGTGTTTATGTCAAGTTGTTTTTTTTTGTTCACCGGTTGTGAAACTAGTCGTTTTATGGTGGCTATGTTTTTCCAGATTGAGTGATTCTTGATACAGAATAAAAATTCTTCATGATTGATCTAATTGAAGATGGGTATGTAAGATGGCTATATGGATACATAGTTACTATAAGAAGTTGCATAATGGAGGCTCATACATAAGAGCTTCATATGCGTATTCGAGATACATACCGAAACGATGGGGCTCAAGTTTGGATATGTTCATATCATTGGTGGTTTTAATTTAGGAAACACAACAGAAACCATTATTGATGTTATGGGTTTTTTTTATAGAACTCGTAGATCATCCGTTCTTAGAGTATGGATGATATGCAAGTACGTATGCAAGTCCTAGCATGGGTGAGATAGATGAATCGTGAGAACGGTTATTTCAATAAAAGGTTGGACCGATAGATTGGCTAATCCCTTGCAAATAGTATAGTAGAACAGGAAGAATGTGAAGTAGAAGTTGTTATTGACATAGTACATTGAGACTGGTTAGAGTATTATTTGGTAGCGCACCATTTATCGTTACTTTGGGGTTGAGACAAGTATTTCTTTGGCTATGGAATGCGATATGAGTGTAGATCGAGGTATGTCTAAACTCATTGATAATTTGTTTGCTAATAATGTCATTGTTTACATGAGACCAAAGTTTTACCATGAAGTGGGAGCTGTGAGACGTTGATAATGAATATTATGTATTTGAAGAAGACTCAGTTGTAGCTCATAGCTATGGAGTATTTCTTGTTTAGCTTGCAGGGTTGTGTTTACTTGTAATGGCGAATTACGTTAGTGACATGGAAATGACAACAGTTTTATGGTGTTATACTGAAGCCTCTTAGATATCAAGATGATAATGGTTAATGGCATCATTGATTGCAAAAGCATAAGTGCAGTATGGCTTTAAATGCTTGAATGGTACGGTAGCTTTTGGCATGAAGAGTTCGGTTTGACATGGATACACATGTGCTTACTTTGAAGATAGGTGGAACTTCGGGAACTTCACATTTCAAATTTCAAGTGGGAGATTTGTTGAAGATTGTGAAATTTCGCAAGTGGGTCTTCATGATTGAAGGTCCAGGTAGTACAAACAAGTTGGAGATCTGGAGATGGGTTACAGTAGATTCAATTTCAAGTGGAAGATTGGTAAGGTATGAACTTGAATCTTGTCAGGGGAAGTTCAACGGAGCTTGTGGGATGAGCGAGGATCGAAGAAGGTTTGGAAAAAAGTTTTTTCAATGTTCTGTTCGAATAGACTATTTGTTCGTTCGAACAGAATAGGCAGAGATTTCATTGTTCAAATAGACTTTACAGTTTACTTATTGTCTGTTCGAACAAAACACCTCAGAACCCACTTTGTTCAAATAGACTGAGTGTCTGTTCGAACAAATTTTGGTACGTCAGTTTTAGAAGTTCGTACTTTGAGTCTATCTTTATGTTAGATGTGGGCCTGTAATTCTAAATTAATCTTAAGAGACAATCATGAGTAGATGAAACACTAAGCACCCAGACTACATTGCAAAGGGTGTGGTAATGCAACACTAAGCACCCAGGCAATAAAATATAGTCAAAAGTAATCTTAATCCAACATGAGCAAAACTAGGTGCATTGTGCTCATTTGAAAAGGACAAAGAGTCGTGACTAAGAAGATAGACTGCAATTCAATATATAAGTAAGTTACAAATAAAACTGCAGTATTTCTTATCAAATTGTCATATTCCAGTAACAGTAAACCGTTAAAATATATACTAAGTTACCAAAAAATAATAATTTTACTGTTGATAGCATTGCATTCGGTATAAACTTTATATAGGTTTCAGGACCAAAAATTACTTTGAATATCAGTTTTTTGAACCACCTTGGAAAGCCAGAAGAGTTGTCTACAGGATTAGAAGGCTTATGAGCAGATTGGCTATTGTTATTATCAAGCATATTTTCAGAGAGACAAATAGAACAGCATATTGGTTTGCTAGCTTTCTTGTTCACTATTGTCATTTCATATTCTTCCCTGATGCTTTTACGGATGATTTGAAGAGGACTATAAATGAAGATAGCAGTAGGATGCTGTATCTTTGGTTTCCTAGTCAAGGTTAATGAGCCTGAGTTTGGTTATTTTGGTGCGGTTTCACTTTGTGTATTCGTTAAATTAGTCTCTGGTTTCAGGTTCTCCATGTTTCTATATGTCTCTTGCAGTTGTCCCCACCTTGTATTGTTTTATGGATTTTTAGCTTTTCATGGGGGTATGTCTTAGCTTGCCTTCCAAAAAAAAGAAAACGATGAAGGTGCATTATCGAGCAAAGTATACCATTTGTCGTTTTTCTTAATGTGGCCCATTCTTGACCATTGTTCTTTTATTTCCTTCTACTTCATGGCATTTTGGTGATCATATGAATTTGATATTAGTTGATCTTATTCTATTGTTTATAGTAATGAGCTTTATAGAGCACATTTTGTTACGGATGGAAATAACTAGATTCTATTAATCAAAGTATATTCCTTAGGAAAATAGTCGGCAGGGATGCCCTTTATTTTGTTTCTAACTTTAGAGAAAAGAAGTTTAGTTTTATTGTAGGTGTACTCTCCCGCTAACTGCGAGGCTCCCACCAATAGATGAGCACGCCTTAGGGGAAGTCTTCCTAGCGACACTAGAGCCATGACGAAAGCAACTTGTAGGAGCACTAACCACGAGGCTCCCAATTCGTCGGACAACCTGCCCACCAATGGTCGTAGGGAAGGATCTCTTAAAAACCCTCGAGCTGTAGACAAAAGACACTCATACGGACGAACACTTCATGTCAGGCCCACCAAAAACCATAAAGCCAAAGATCCCAGGGGGTATCCTAGGAGTTATACATCTCACATGAGCCTGAGCACTTCAAGGTCAAGACCCTCACTATAAATAGGGAAAGAAGGGAACCTAAGAGGGGCAATTTTTTTCCAGAACCTTCTTCTCCATCTACGAAACCCTAGCATCTTTAGAGGAAGAGTGAAAAGAGACCCAGAGAGAGTCGCGTGGTGCCCTCCTCTGGTGAGACGTGTCAATCCCAAAATTAATAATTATACATTATTGTCCTTGAGAACACTTCTGGGACTACAATTGGCACCTTCTCCGTCCATATGTCTGAACTTTATGCAATCGCGCGAAGATGGTGTTTCCACACGAAATCAAACCCTGGAGGAAGCAATGGCAGGGATGCGAGCTGCGCTCCTACAACTACAGGAATAGATGCTGAAAAAAGAAGATCATATTTGACAGTTCGAAGTGGTTAATGATGAGATGAGAAAAAATCATGTTGTCGGACATCAAGCGCCAGCTAGCGCCCCAGTAGCATCCAAAACTGTTAGAGATTCTACGCCACACTATGAGGCACCGAACAACCTAAACATTGAAACTAATCTCCATTTACCACCAATATAGGGGTTAGTCTACGAGCCCCAAACCACCCCAATTTATAACCCGTATCCGTTTCCTCGAGGGACAGTACTACAACCATTTGTCCAATAACCTCTACCATTGAGGGAGCCTGTATAATAAGTTGGCAAACAATGACCACCACTACTGCGACCAACATACCAGCTTAACCACACCGGCCCACGACCACCAGGGCGGTACACTCCATAATACCAGGGTATGCGTCCCCCCGAACCTATAACCCAAGTGTCTCATACGATAATTATCACAAGAACCTTCCTTAGGGGCATAAACAATATAGCCCTGACAACCCATCCTACCTACCTAGGTACGGTCATAGGCGATATCAAGAAAGAAATCCCACTTATAATGATGCTTTAACGAATGGTACCAATGAATTTCTCAGTTTGGACAACCATACGAGTAATAGGAAGGCAGCTACTGCGATGAGTCGTAAATCTGGGGAGAACGAGGCTCAATAAGGGATGAAGGCAAAGGAGCCCACCTACCCTTAACGGTCACCTCCTTCGAAGTGTTGATCAGAAACATGCAAAATAACGACCCGGCCAAGCGGTTAACAAAGGAGACTCTACACAGGATACATAACACCCCATTCATGGTGCCCATCAAGAATTATCTACCGGGGCAGAGCTATTCTAAACCAAAGAGAGAGGCCTTCACCTGGAGACAAGACCTATGCCAATACATCTTGAAGTTCCAATATATCATTGACCTGCAATACCAGACAGACGAGCACATGTGCCATCTATTTTCCTCAACGTTGTCTGATGGGGCACTCACTTCATTTCAAAGCAATACATCTTAAAGTTCCAATATATCATTGACTTGCAATACCAAACAGACGAGCACATGTGCCGTCTATTTCCCTTGACGTTGTCTGATGAGGCACTCACCTCATTTCAAAGCCTTAAGTCTAACTCGATATCCACCTTTGAGAAGATTTCTCTGGCATTCATGGAAAAATACCTGTATAACCAGCAATCAAAGAAGCAACCAGCCGAGCTATTTTCTCTAGAATAGCAGATTTGAGAAATTATCGATTCCATCTTGAAGATGTTCAAGAATGAGTTAATACTCATTAAAGGAGTAGATACCCAGTTAGCTTGTTCAGCATTCATGGGCGTATGCTTACCCAGTTCAAAGTTATGCGAAGCTTAACACATTAAACAACCAGAGACCTTCGAAAATCTATACAATAAGGTGTAAAAGTACAAGAATATGAAAGTGGACAACTGCGCATATGCCTCTTAGACATCCATTCTTCTTAGTACTGCCTCTGCCCCGATGCCAGTCACGTGCCCAAAAATGTTCAAATGTCCAAGAAATATGCCGGACAGACTACGCCGATACGCCAAGGGGAGAATCAAAATGAAATTAAATGAAGATCCTTTGGGTAAAGTTGAATTCCCCCTCCTAGAAGGTAAGCCAAAGGTCGAGCATTGGGAACAATTCTCACCCAACGAACTCACTATTACACGAGCGGACATTCTTGGCATTGCTAAGAAAGACCTAGACTACAAGAAGCCACACCCAAAGCTTAACTGTCCTGGATAACCATTTTGTGCTTATCACGAAGTCTACGGTCATGAAACTGAGAAGTGCAATGACCTAAACAGGATAGAGACATGGTTTAGGAAAGGGCACTATACTTATTACTTAGAATGGCCAATCCTAGCAGAAAACATGCTCCCTTACAATGTGCTAGCATAATTAGCAGTGACAATACAAGTACTGGGGTACATGGGAATCTGCGAGATGATACTGGGGGACGTCAACTGGGTACAATCCCATAATGCTATCTCCAACTCTATGGGGAAATATTATCGACTAAGTGAGAATCAGAGAATAGCTCACGGGATCATGACAGTTTCAGAGATGCACTACGGGCAAGCCATCTACTTTATAGACAATGAAATGGGGTTGGTATACCATCCACATGATGATGCCTTAGTTATTTGGATCATGATCGAGTGTGTCTAGGTCAAGCGCAAGATGGTCGATTCGGGAAGCGGAGCAAACATTCTCTATCATGATGCTTAAAAAAATATACACATGCAAGACTGCATAACACCCTCCAAAACTAAGATATTGGGCATCAACGAGTCTACCGAGTAAGCCATCGGGGAACATGTAACTTAGGTAAAAGCCGGACCCGTCGTAATGTCAACGACCTTTGCCTTCGTAAACAACCCCTCGGTATACTAGCGGCATCCTCGGATGAGAATGGACCCATGCAAGCAGTACCATCTTCTTACCCCTAGGTAATACGTTTCCCAACAAAGTTTGGAAGATACCAAATATGAGGCTACCAACTGCTTATATTTGTTATGCCACCTCTTTAAAAAACTTGGTCGCCCTTAAAAATTCAAGAAATAAAGGAAAAAGTATTAAAATCGAAGAATAACAGCAAACTGGGAATGAGCCCATGGTGGTGGACTCGTCCCCCCGTTTCTACCCACCTAAGCAATATAAAAATTAATAAACAACATACCTTTGACCAAAACGATGTAATTATAAACACGTTTAGCAAAGATTGGACATTGCCTCTTGCAGAGCCGGTCGATAAGATTAACCTCAATGGCCCTAGGAGAATTACATATATTGGTTCAATTTTGGTAGGAGAAGAAAGATCAAACCTTATAACCCACCTCAAATGATACAAGGATGAATTCCCCTAGTCATTTGAAGAAATACAAGGCATCAACCCTGAAATTGCATATTACCACTTAAACGCTAACACCAAGGCAACACCTGTTATATAAAACCCATGACGAATAGCCCCTAGACTTTGAGAAGAAATAAATGATGATATCCAAAAATAGTCAAGGTATGATTTATCAGACCCACGAATTATCCCTAATTTGTAGCAAACGTGGTGGCAGTCCCCAAGAAAAATCGCGAAGAACGAGACTGCATTGGTTTCACCAACTTAAGCCAAAACTATATTTTGACAGTTTTTCTATTCCCCCATAGCAAGACTAGTGGACTCCAGAGCTAGCCATGAACGAATGTCATTTATGGATGGTTACTTAGTGTACAAGCACAGTCTATTGGCTGTTAAGGTCCAAGAATGCACTTCCTTCACCACAGAACAGAGCTTGTATTGCTATACTGTGATGCCCTTCATCCTGAAGAATGCAGGATCCACATACCAGACACTGATCATGACGATGTTTGAAGATAAATTGGGGAAAATAGTAGAAGTCTACATTGATAGCATGCTCGTCAAAAGAAAGTTATATAATAACCATCTAGCCGACCTCGATGCCGTGCTCGCCAAGCTAAGGCACTACAGAATGTGACTCAACCCTGAAAAGTATAGTTTTAGCGCCTCTTCGGGGAAGTTCCAAGGGCACTTGGTCACTTTACAAGGGATAGAGGCTGACCTCGACCAGATACGAGCCTTAAAATATATACCATCACCTCGTAGGTAAAATTATCGTCTTAGAAGCTTTATTTATAAAGCTTCATACAAATACCGACCACTATTTTAGTGTATCTAGGAGATCTCGAGCACCAGCTTTGCCGCGCGTGTCTGCCCGTGCTCGACTAGGGCCTTTACCATATATTGAAGTACCCCCGGTTCATATCGACGCCGAGGGCGCTCCCCTTACTGTTCCCCCCACTGGCTCAATCCATCTTGGCATCCACCCCAGAGAGGATTCCTCTGACTTTACTTTTCGGTCCTCCAGACACCCCAAACACCGCCCTGCCTGAGAGCGTCTCGGGGAACGCAACGCCGAACACATACAAAATAATCGGCCTCATCATCCTTAAACCCCTCAATCCTTCCTCATCCTTCCTCCTGTACACAACAAGACTTCCACTACAAAATCTAACCAATCATCCGCGTCAGTGAGAGCCCAACTCCAAACTCATGAAGTTGGCTGAATATCCCCCTTTGTCTCAAGCTCCTTAATATAGAGGTGCCTCCAAATTTCCAAGTCCCAAAAATTAGTAAATACCGCAACACCGAATTTCAAAATGCTCTAAGCCTTTACTCCACAGCTGACCACCTGATGTACCAATTTTTCCTCACAAGCCTCAGAGATATCCCTCATCGATGGTATCATAACCTTCTTAGTGGCTCTATTCAAAACTTCGAGCAACTATCCCATCTTTTCATCGCCCAATTTGCCTTCAACAAAGACCGAGAGGTTAGAGTTGACGCTCTCTTCAATTTCCAAAAATATACCCATGAAACCTTTGAGGCCTTTACCGTGAGGTTCCTCGATGAGTCGTGCAAAGTCGAAATCCTCAACTGCGCGAACGCCGTACTTGCATTTAAGTTAATACTGGCAATTTAGGCCTAGGGGTCGTCTTAGTTACTCCAAGCGACGATAAGATAAAGAAGGCCATACGAGTCAACTTCCTTCTAAGTAATAATGAAGCATAATATGAAGCCTTGTTGAGTGAAGTAGATGCAGTGTTGGCATTGGGCATGGAAGAAATTTCTTTCTTTATCGACTCGCAGCTATTTATTAACCAGCATAACGGGATGTTCCAGGCAAAAGAAAATATGGCCGAATACATGGAGATCATGAAGCAAAGAGTTAGAAAATTTAAGAAGCTGGTTAACCTCGAACATATTCATCGAGATGAAAATAGGCATTCTGACGCCCTCGCTTATTTATCGAGAATCATCGGCGATTGGCTAAGAGTTATCCAAGTCAAAGTCCTCAGCTAGCCAAGCATACTTGAATACATGGTAGAAGACATGCAAATTGACAATGGAGCTACAAACAACCTATCTTACCGGTGACGACCACTTATTCAATTCTTGGGTGAACTCCGCATCGGCACAGCGGATAGGTCGGCCACTGAAACTATCCGTAACAAAGCAAGAAAATAATTGATGATAAACAGTGAGCAATACCGGACGGGCCTGTATGCCTCACACCTCATATGTATTATAGGAGAACGTGTGACGACGGTCATCGAAGATATCCACGAGGCAGTATGTGGAACACATACAATAGGTAGGTTTATTTCTGAATGAGCGCGAACGCGGGAACTTTACTGGCTAATAATGAGACAAGATTTTATAGAATATGAAAAAAAAGTGACAAACTTCAGTTCCACAGTCATCTTATCTAGGCCCCCGCTACAGACCTCCATACTATCTCAAGCCCATGGTCGTTCACAAAATGGGGATTGGACATAGTCAGAGCGCTCCCCAAGGCAAGTGGAAGGTGTAAATGGTTGTTGGTTGTTACAGACTAATTTTTCCAAGTGGGTCAAAGCTATACTACTCACTTAAATAAGAGAAGAAGAAGTAATTAGCTTTTCGAAGAAGCACATCATCTCAAGGTTTGGTGTCCCAGTGGTCCTGATGACAGACAATGAGACTTAGTTTATAGGCAGTAGAGTCACTTAGTTCGTGTGACCCTACAGCATCAAAATATTATCATCAAGCCTAAGGTACCCCCAAGGGAACGGATAGGCTGAGGAGATCAATAAAATGATAATTTATGGTATCAGTAAGAGGTTGGACGCCACCAAAGGCCGATGGGTCGACGAACTACTCCATATTTTATCGTCTTACCGAACAACTCCCCAAAATTTCATAGACTTCGCTCCATTTATGCTTACCTACGGGGCTGAGGCAGTGCTTTCTACTAAGGTCATAGCTCATATAACCAAATATCTGATCATTCGTAGTGAAATCAATGACCAACTCATAACAAAAAACTTTAATTATTTGATAAAACAGGAGAGGAGGTCTCCTCCCGATTGCTAAGCTACCAGGAGACACTAAAGTAAAATTTTAATAGATGAGTCTGCCCACGAGAGTTCCAGAAGGGGGAATACGTGATAAAGGCTTCTCCACTGCTCAAAACTTGAATAAAGGCAAATTTCAACCTAACAAGGAAGGATCGTACCTCATCTCAAGGGTCATTGATGGAAATGCCTACTACTTGATAAATAGTGATGAGGAAGAGTTAAAATCTCCTTAGAACTTAATGAATCTCTGAAAATGGAACCAGTAGCGTACCCCACTTTTATAAATTTATAAAGCAAAGTTTCGATACTCATTTTACCTAACATAAATTTTATTAAATACTGGGGACTTTTTTAAAGTAAAATGTCCTCCCATTCTCAAACAATAGTCATTTTTTGAAGTAAAACCAACCTCCCCTTAATCGGGGTATTTTTGATGTAAAATGTCATCTCAAATACTGGAGTCATTTTTTGAAGTAAAATTCTCTTCCTCATACTGGGGGTATTTTTGAAGTAAAACGCCCCCTCAAAAACTATAGCCATTTTTTGAAGTAAAACTAACTCCCCCATACTGCCCCCCCCCCCCCCCCCCCTCAAATACTACTGTCATTTTTAGAAAAAAAATTGATCTCCTTATACTGGTGCTATTTTTGAAGTAAAACGCCCCCTCAAATCCTGGAGTCGTTTTTGGATGTAAAACTGACATCCCTCATAATGGGGGCATTTTCGAAGTGAAATACACTCTCAAACATTGAAGTCATATTTTAAGAAAAACTGGCCTCCCCATATTGTGGCCATTTTTTAAGTAAAACATCCCCTAAAAAACTGGAGTTATTTTTTGAAGTAAAACAAACCTCCACATTCTAGGGGTGCTTTTCTTAAAAAAAAACTACCCCTCAAATACAAGTTATTTTTTAAATGTAAAATCGACCTCCCCATACTGGGGGCATTTTAGCATTTTTGAAGTAAAATTCTCCTATTAAATACTAGAGTCATTTTTTGAAGTAAAAATGACCTCCCCCATAATGGGGGCATTTTACTTCTCAAACGCCCCCTCAAACGCTAGTCATTTTTTGAAGTAAAAATGACCTCCCCCAAAATAGGGGAATTTTTGACGTAAAACGCCCCCTCAAATACTGAAGTCATTTGCTATTTTTAAAGTTCGTCTGTATCTCGATTTTCGTCAATTGCTATTTTTGGTTGAAAATTATTTTCCTTTATTTGGAAATTTGTTCTACTCTTTTTCACCAAGTTACTTATAATTCCTTGGAGCATCTCCATCAATAACTCTTATAAATAACTAGAAGGCTTTCATTCTGAATAAGATCTCCAATAGTACTCTAAAATTCAATTCTTTCTTTCAAATTGCACATTTATTCTTGTACAACTTGTAAATCACAAAATAAACAAATAAGTTTTATTTATTAATAAAAATAAGGCCTAAGAAGCTTTAAATAGATGGTTCAGAATGGTCATTTTACATGCCCATCAAATACCCCCAAACTTAATGTTTACTAGGTCTCGAGCAAAGAAAAAGAATAAAAATATAACTCTTTCATGGTTTAAAACGATTGAATTTAGCATATGCAACAAGCCATTAAATCTAAAAGTTTCCCTAATAGGATGAGTTTTGTCTTCTGAGGGTTTGCAGTAACTGTACCCACAAAATCGGTAAAAACATTCTAATAATTTAAGCTAGTATACTGGGTGCCGGTGGGACCGACCGCTAAGTTTTTGTATTCCAATGTTTTTCTGACAACAACGTTTTCTTATTATATTTTTCAAATCTATACTCTTTCAAAATAATTATCATGTTCTATGTAGCACACAAAGAGAATAATTGTAGCAATAACATAGATATATGGTCCTCATGGGTGATAAAATGGGAAATAAAACACTTATTTTACACCCTTGTCTCAATAGTCGGTCCTCGTGACATTGAAATATTTTGTAAATGATACGCGTGATGTAAATATACGAGCATAAAACACCCACTAAACATAATACGTTGTCCTCTTTTTGATCTTCTTGAAAGTGTACATTCAATGATCTAAAATAAAAGCCAAAATCACTAAGTAGAAAATTATGAAGCTTCCAAATTGTTAAAATAATCATTTTAAAAGAGTTTGATTAGAAAATAAATGTACCTCAATATATATGTTTTTATACTGGTTGTTGAATAGCCATTAGTGGTAAGCAGCTTTCCTCTAGTAGCCGCAGTCTGAGCCCCGCGCACTTGCCAATCTTTTGTAGTCTCTCTAAGGTGAACATAGGGTTAAAAGCTAGATCACATAATTTCCTCATGCATGATAATGTATCATGCTACAAACGTCAATCCTAGGCTTTCCCTATCACCAATATCAACAATAGCTCAATCTAATATCAGACCTTGACTTTTGTGTACCGCTATTGCCGAACATAGAAGTAGAGGTAGCTGGGTTCGTTGACACGAAGTACCCAAAGATGTTTTCCAGTTTACAGTCTGAGGAGAAATAGGAATCACATTTGAACCTTCACGAAATGGTGTACCAAGATAGTTATCAAAGTCTCCCATAATAGCTAGTAGAAGATCATTCGGTGGTTTTGATGATGAATACACAATTTCCACAAATTTACCCATTGCACCATTAACAAGTTCATTTTGTGTTGAAGATTGGATCACAACATTACACGAGCACCAATAGATAGATACAAAATATTTTCAAGACCCTTGGCATCATCTAAAGAAGAATTAGATGCAGTACCACAATTATTGGTTGAAAGAATTCATGCTATTAGTTTTCTCAGTTCAAGCAAACGCTCCTGGTTGTGATTATTTGTTGCTATCTTTGTTGGAAATACACGAAGAGCATGTCTAAAGTTTTCCTTCTCTTCAGCAGGTAGGAAAAACCAATCTCGGGTATGAAATAAATCTCAATCTCCCATAGTAAAAGTCCCCTCACTTAGTCTTCCTAAGGTATCTCTAAAACTTGCTTGATCATTGCCAGATTGCCTAAAAATATGCGAAAGACGAACACATTTCTCAAAACCAGCATATGGAATCGCTCCACACTGATGCCTATTATTGCCATTTTTCACATAGAAAGGGCTATCAAACACTTGAGGCAATTGATGGATATCACCTACCAAGATAACTGATACATTTCCAAATGGTTTATCAATTGCAAATATATCTCAGTAGCGAAGGTCTGTAGTTGCTAGTATCGATCTTCCAAGCATGTTATACTCATCAATGATTAGTAATTTGGTATCCTAGAAATTTAATTGCATTCGAAGACATTGTTCGCCGATAATATGTTTATAAGGATGGTTTGGTCACCGTTCAATAACAATTGAAAGTTCACGGTGGATGGTAGCTCTACCTATATTGAAAGCAGCAATTCTAGTCAGAGCCATAATATGAAATAACTTGCTTGTTTCAAAAGGTTGAATAACACTGCAGATAATAGAACTGATTAAAGTTGATTTACCCGTCCCTGCGCCTCCACAGACAATCATTCGAATGGTTCTTCCTGCTTAAATTTCATTATGTACTAAATTATGTGCAAATCGTTATTAAATGGACACTTGTTCCAATGGAACTACAAGGGGAGTATTTAACATCTCATTAGCCAATTCACTAATTCCGCATAAATTATTGTGGACAAATTTTCTTTCCTCATCAATGTTTGGATATCGATCTAGTCCTTCTCCCTAGTCGTGTGAGGTATCAAAATCTCTTAATCCTAATTCTATTTCTGCGCCAGGAACAAATAGTAGACCCATTACTGTGGCCATCATCCATTATTCATTTTGATTTTCTGCCATAGTAGGATCAATATTGGGTTCATCCTCAAGATCATCTTCAATTGGATTAGGATTTAACTGCAGGTTTCTATATTGTTCTTCCCAAGTTCCAAAACCACCTTTAGCACCTTCAATACTTCTATAATGGTACATAAGTAATACTTCTTGCCTGTAAAATGCTTCCCATTTTTTGCTGTTATGGGGAATATCACCCTTAAGATGTGGAAATATTATAACAACTGCTTCCACTCGAGATGTAACCCAAGTGTTACGGCTGAACTTATGTCTTTTGGCCATGTCAAGTAGTGGAATCCAATCTAACGATGACGAGGATACAAAGTTTGGGTCTATTCCACTGTATCCTCGTCATCGTTAGATTGCCTTCGTCTAATGGTTGTAGACAATAAACTTTTTTTAGTCAAAGTTTAAACAACTATCTTTCTTGATGAACATTAAAGATGGTAACTCATCAATAAATGGCAAACCTCTTATGCTGATATGTCCCTCTCCGATACTATTTTCATTAGCAACCTCTTGATTACATATCTGATAGTTTGTCACGGGCGACGAATATCCTCAACTATTTCACGTAGAGTATCTGTAAAGTTTTTTGAAGCCAATTCTGATTTAGCAGCGTATTCTCCAATATAATTAACAACAGCGTGCACGGAGAGTACAGGAAACCAATCAATATTAGCACGCCAAGCTTGTAAGACCTTTCGATTATGAGAGCATACGATAGGGTCATTTCTACAACCAACAAAGCGGAACATATTACTATTGGGAGGTTCTTCAATGATCTCGGACTGTAGAAGCACATCGAATGGGTATCTAAAATGATAAACTAATTGTTTTAGGGTTTTATGAAGATGCAAACAATAACTTCCACATTTGGAGTGTCGCATAACCCAATTGATCAACTTTGAATAATCATCATCATCAAAATCCATATTAACTTCAGGTAAGATTTTTCGTGCACAAGGATGTCTATCTGACGTCAATGGATCATTGAGATTAGGATTCATTGAACAGACAAGACAATCAAAGTTATCGATCATTCTTACATTATCCGATGAGTTTGTAGTGACATCATTTAATTCAGGTGCATCTTCCAACCAATAAAATCCATGTACATGGCAACTTTTGTAATGGCCAAATTCTGCAGCTCGATACGATTAGCAATTATCTATCACACCAATGATCCTGTAATAATATGCTAATATAAAGCAAGAATTTGAGGCATGTACTTTCAGCATGGAAAGCCTTTAAACAGGTAATAAACCACGACCTCGTATGGAGGATTTTTAAAATAGTATCTATGTTTCTTAGAGTGGATATCTTTATTACAAGTGATCTCTAGAATATAGAAATGCTTTTAATCTCGTAAATAAGAAGTTTAAGTAATTTTTTAGGTCCCTGTTGCTTTTGGAACTTTTCCTTTATATAGGCTTCTCCCACAGCTCTTTGTCGCGCAGGGGCACGTCATCCGAATAATGTGGTTAATGGCGGTTGACTGGATAACTAACGAGTTCACTAAAGATAGGTGTCTATGACTAAATAACATTTTTTGGGTTTAGCTCAGCCCACGTTCTTGAGTAGTTTGTGGGGGTGGTTGGATTATTTAACTGTAGTGTTAAGTGCTAAAATTACGTGAGCCTGTGATGGATGTAAATCGAACTTTATGTGATCGATTATGAACGAGGTCGAGGGATAAGTCCCTACAATCGCCCCCTCATAACCGAAGTCGTGAGTGGCTTTGGTTGAGAAAGAATAGTTTAAAAGTTGTAAATTTGAAGCGAAGCAATGATGTCATTTGACTTGGTGGATGTTACGTGATATTGGGAAGTGATGGTATTAAATGATGATGCGGATGCATGGGACGGTTGCGTTTGAATAGTCGCATCCGTAATAAATGATGACGCTTGGGAAAATGTACCTGCCCAATAAAGTTAGGGTTATATAAAGAGTACCTTTATCAATTCTTTGAAACAATTCTTACATGCGTAACTTTCTCTGTGATGGTAAAAACTTGGAGTATGGTTCTTGAAGAGAGGATTACGTCTGAAACATAGAGGTTGAAGTTGAAGTACTTTGGTGATCGTTCCTTGGAAATGGCAATCCCAGCCCCTGTTCCTCCCGCCTACCAAGGCTTGTAAGTAGAGAAAGCGGTTTAGGCTAAGGAAGATTTCTACTATAAGTGGAGATTTTATGTCTTCGTCTTGATAGGCGTGGAACGTTAGACCTGTCTCCGTACTCTTTGCAGAAGACAGGGTTAGGGGTTCATATGCATGGAAAGGTTTATCTGCGGGGCAGATATGCTAATTTTTTGTATTGCCAGGAATTCTAAGGTTAGGCCCTCTTCATCTCTACCGACTCTACGGTGGTGGTGGTTATAGAAGAGGAGGTGATGGTAGTGGAGGAGGTGGATAGGAAGGGAGGTTCTGCTAAAGCATTTCCATTATGGTTTTGTGCTCAGAAGACCATCCATCTTGTTTTGTGGGTGCCAACACTGAGTTTACTGCTTACATAGTTCTCGCTTGGGTTTTGACTGGGCTTCAACCGAGCCAGGTGAGGAAAAAAATTTGATAGTTCCACTGTCTTATTTGTATTTGGGTGAAAAATCACTGAAGTAAGAAGAACTAGACAACATGATGCCTTCCCATGCCGGAATGACCTGTTGCTTTAAACAAATAGGGAAAACTTGTTACCTGTAAAGTGCCTGGAGTTCGGTGCTAGACGGATAACATTATGTTGTATTCCTGTGTGAAAACTTGTTATCTATAAATCGTATGTATTAGTTTTCGATATGAATAAAAGTTGATATTTACTAAACTGTATACAGAAAAATGTCTTGAATCGAACTAAATTATGTTGGGTGTTAGTTGAATAGCTGTTGATAAGGGATGAAATAATGTTGCAATGTTGTTCGAACTGAGATGAATATCTGCTGTCAATGTCATGCTGATATAACTAATTTATATTCAACAAGTGAGGGATATAAATTGTAGGAAATAAGGAATTGGAAATTAAAACAATTATGAGTCGATAGTGGAACAACTCTTTGCCGCATGAGGTCAAAATGGTAAATAGTGTACGTTTGGCTAAGAAGATAAGCTCAAACAATTTACTCCAAGATTTTGGGTTTTTTGTTCAAAGATACTATGTATAAACCGCATTAAAAGTGGAGAGTGTTTGAGAAATTTATATATATGGGTAATACGATTTGTAAATAAAAAAAATACAGGAGAAGGTTGGGATGGTACAAACTCAATCTCAGAGGATTCGTCATGCCGTTGAAGGACGATTGGCTATAAAAACTACTAAAGTGCGGGAGTGGATCTTCGGTTTGCTTGGTTACGATGTTGAGTTAATAGTGAGGGAATGTCAGCTCAAAGGATTAGATATAAGGAGCAGAGAACTTGAGTATGCTCGTAATTTTTATGAAGTATTCTTTCGTGTATTCGTGAGTGATTCGATGCTGGTTACTTAAGTGTACCAAAGCTCTGATGGATGTTGTGCAAAGTTTATCTTATGAATAACATAAATACTGTGAAAGTAACAGAAATAATATAGGTCAATCGGATCCTCTACAGGGGCGAATCTGTTTTAAGACTGTTTAGCAAATATTTTGAATAAATTTAAATATTTGTTTAATTTTGAAAATGCTGTCAATCACTATAAGTACGATAAACAAGGACTGTGAAGCAAAAAAATTAAAATACAAGAGCTTCTAGTTTTGTTTTGTATGCAAAAGGAAATAGAACTCTGACGTCGAACAGTGTGAGTCATCATGAGTATAGGAAGGTCAGGGAAAAATATGGAAATAAGGAAAAAAAATATGCTAAAAAATAAGGGGGATTGTAATAATGGAAATGTGGCTTTATCGAATAGGTACAAGGTGTCTGACATGGAGAGTGGAAAGGACGGCTCGGTTCATGCGAGGAGCAATAAATGCCAGCCACATGAGAGAGAATGGATAAATAGTTCTTCTTTGTCTCCAAATAAGCGTTTTATTACAAAAAACTTGGAGAGCACTTAAAGAGAAAAATGAAAAATCAGGGGATTCGATAAAAAGTTATCCGAAGGCGCTAAACGGTTGAAGAGGGCAAAGGATTCTGGATCTCGCAGGTGGCAATGCAATATCGTTGTGAGGGGAAAGCTTGACTCTACTGCCGATTCTCATTCGGATACGGAATGTTAGTAGAGATACTTGCGATATATATTGATTTTCATAGTTTAAAGATATGTGTTATACGTGAATGATTGAATAGAGATATTTGTTGAATATATATATATATATATATATATATATATACATATATATACATAGATGGAAAAAGGATAACTACCTTAACCTGTAACTAGGTCGAGCGCGAGAGGCATCTTTGCAGTTTTAAAACGTGCCTGTAGATTTTGTTTTTAAGATGGGTAGTTTGTTTCTTAATGAGGTTTCGACCTCTGGTCGGATGAATGAGTTTGAGAATGATGTGGAAGGAGGATTGGAATAATTCTTGGGTTTCCCTAATCAGTTGGTGTCGTATCCTCCGGATTCTGATGCCTTTAGAGAATATTGTAAAGCCAAGGCGGCTGTAGGAGGGAAGTAGGGTAAATGTGTAAAGTTTGCCGGTAGGCATTTTAGGGGTTGTATGGTAGCGGAGGGGGAAGAGTATTTTTATCTGTTGGCTGATTTGGAAGCAGAAAAGATAGGGGTATAGATGAATCGATCTCGCTAGAGTATTTTGTTGGGGATGTCTGGAGTGACCTCTCGGAGAGTTTTCTGTGTTACCTATCTCAATTAGAGCATGGGTTGAGCCTTCCCCTTACCAACTTGGCAAAGGGGATTATGAATGCAATTGGGGCATGCCCAATTCAAATGAACGGGAACATGTGGGAGGTAATAACTGTGTGTGATCATCGAAATAAACGGTGGGAAAATGAGGAAAAATAGAGGACGATAACCCCTGAGGATGTTCACCAGTTTTATGGGGTGAAGAATTTTTAGGCCCGTGGGGGGTCGTATTTCTATACGAGTGTAACTCGGCATCGTTTTTTTGATCTGAATTCAGCAGGTCGAATCTGAAATGACAACATCATATGGGTGAAGGGTAATTTCCTTCAAAGAGAAGATGAAGAACCTTTGGACCTTCGATTTAGATCTGTAAAGCAAAGTAAGTATATATTTGCGTAGATAGAATTATTGTTATGTTTTGTTGACAACTATAATTGATAGTAAAATGTGTTATTGTTGGTGTGAAGTCCACAGTAGAAAGGAAAGAATCCCTGTTGGATGAAGTTGTGGTGGAGGAGTCTCAACTCGAACTCGTCTTGGGGGAACTCGGCCTGAGTAGATAGAAGAGAGTTGACAGTAGGTCGAAAAAGGTTTGGAAGGCTCAGTCTGCTAGGTCGGCGGCGGGGGCAATGATGGAAAAAGGAAAAATAATGATGAGGATGCTCGACCGAATTCTTCCAAGACTTTTGGAACTAGCAGTTCCGCTCAGCCGAAGCACGTTAAGCCAAGCAAAGTAGTTAAACTCTTTCTGAAGAAACGGATGCTAAAGACTATGCCGGCCCCGGACGCCACAGAATGTAGTAAGGTCGCTAAAGAGAAAAGGAGGAGGGTCGAATCCTCTGGGGAGAAGGTCGCTGAGCTACGATTAGCTGCGGTGGATAACCTTAGGGAGGTCGAGGAAAGGGCCAGGTTGGCGGCTCTCTACTGGGAGGAAGACACGAGCAAGGTGGTAAGTGTTATGTTATCAGAAGGAAATGTTTAATATACTTTGAGCTAATAACAGAAATTGATATAATATTTGCAGGTTACTCATCTTGTCAAGGTAATTTGGCTCGGTATTGAAGATGAAAAATCTGAGTTGAAGAAGACGAAGAGCGAGCTGGAGAAAGTCGTACCTCGAGCCAAGACTAAAGCCATGAAGGAAGTCAGGCAGGTGAAGGATACTTACGCCGTGACGATCGGCCAGCTGCAGGTCGAGGCCAAGGCCAACCTAGATGAGATTATTGAGGAGCGTGACAGACTGGGTTGTCACTTGATGTTGAAGGGTTATTCACAGGAGTAAGTGGATGCCATTAAGGCAGATGCCTATGTTAAGGTGAGAGATGAGGAAGCGTAAGTGGTAGAAGTTGTGGATGGTCTGGATGGTATCTCTCACCAGACAGTTCTTGACAACCAAGGGGATGATGTCGAGCTTCCAGAAGGTGGGAATGAAAAGGTAGGGTAGTTGCGTTGTATAAATATCTGCAAGTTACCTGACTTTTACTTGAGGAAGAGACTTCTGTATGTTGACTCTGTTTATAAATCTTTTATAGGTAGTTAGAGAGATAACTCTCAGGATAAATGAGTTAGAGTCTGAACTTGCTAGGGAAAAAGAGACTTATAAAGCCTTGATGTCTGCGCAAGCTGAGTAGCAGGATAGATCACTATAGATTATTCGACTTTCATGTTATACCGACATTAAGTTATCAAGTAAATAGGGTAGGAATGCATATCAAAAGTCCAACGCAATTAATACATAATAAGATACCGAACGTTTGTACCTTGTACGCCGAAAGAAGATTCATGAAATGTTTATCTGAAAATGGGCTCCACGCTTTTAATCTAAAAGTACTTGGAAACAGATGTTTAGAAACCACGTAGTCTCGTAGAATGTTGTATGTGTATATTAGGCAATAGATTTCCCGAATCGAACTGTACTAAAATTTGTTATATTTTCTAGGCCGAATTGGATTCATCTCGTGCATGTGAGGACAACGTACTCGTATGCAATCAAGAATTTTCAGAGCAGTTTGACAGGATGAAGGAGGCGAACGAGAATAGAGAGGATCAATACGTAAAAGTGCATTTCAGACTCGAGAAGTTGAATCAGGTCATTTCCAACCCGACTCTTTTGGATGTGGTGAAAGATTCTAAAATTAAGAAGGGATTATAAAATTTATCTGAGGCCATAACACGTGCCAAGAAACTCTATCGTCAGGTCGACACGTTGGCTGTGAAGGGTAAGTTGGCCGACATGGCTCAATATCATATTCAGGCGCTGGAACGATCTGAGGAACAATGTCGATCTGATATTCTAAGATATAGGAACGACCTGGAGCGAATGAGAAAAATATTCATCGAAAAGGATGACGAGCTAAGGTCAGTTCGAGAAAATCTATCAGCTTTGGTGGCCGTAGCTGAACATTTGCAAACAGCTCTTCCTGCCAAGGATATGGAATTCTGAGAAATACAGTGCAGGTGTAATGACTTAAACGAGAGAGTTGCTCGACATAAAGACAAAAAGGATCAAGCCATTGCCCGTGCCAAGAAAGTCGAGGCTAGAGAGCGCTCTGGGGGAAGTAGGACTGAGGTTAAGGCTCCTTTAGTTCGAGGGGATGTAGTTATTATCTCAAGTGGCATTAGTGAGCTAGAAAGTGATGTATCTCAAATTCAGTGGCATGTTCAAAATGGAAATACAAATTTTTGGGAATGCCAGCATAAGTTGGATGGTGCTCATATTAGGGAGAAAGTTTTGGAGGGGGATATCAAAGCAAAGGACTTGCTGGTGAAGAGGAAGGAGGAATTGTTGATAGATCTACCGGCTAGGGAAGAGTTGAACGTAGAAATTGTGAGACATCGTGCTCGGGTAGTAAATTTAAAATCCATAAACTCAAGTGAGTCAGCGCAATATATTGCCAAATTGAAAGAAGATGCCATTTTTCATGATAAGGTTGATGCGGAAATAATTGAATGGAAGGATAATTGTGATATGTTAAAGGTACGCCACGAGAGGTTGAAGGTGAGATTTCTAATAGCGATAGTACCTGGTATGTCTCGAAATGACCTGTTAAGGGTGATCGTTGCATATTTTGTAGATGAAGTTAAAAGATTTGAGTCAGAAAAAGATACCTTGCTCAAAACTCTGTCAGATAAGGGATGTACCTATGGATCTAAGGTAGATCGAGGGAACTGTCTGGGTGCCATGGAGACCTAATTGGCCCTTGAACTGCAGAATCAATAGATTAAGGTAGAGTTTTTATGGCCCGCAAACTAAAAAATAGACCTCTTAATGATGTGGGGGAAAGCATTGCTGACACTCCATCAGCAGAAAAGAATCTTTTGTAGTATGATTTTGACCTAAAAATAAATTGAATTATTGGAGACATATTGTTATAGATGAAAGCTAGTATGATCATTGTCTTATCTTGTGTATGGCGGGGTCTTTGGTATAAATCGAAGTTTTCACGTTCATTTTAATCGCAGAAGCGGGTTGAGTTAAACCAAGTTGAAACTTGATTTGAACTATAGAAATGTCACAGGAATATTGAAGGAGATGAAATCTAGTATGACCTTTGTCTTATCTTATGCCTGGCTGAGACTTTGATATGGAACAAGTTTTTATACTTGCGACCTTCAAAGAGATGTAACAATTCAGCTAAACCAAGTGTTATCCTCGATCCAGCTTACTAATGTTAACCAAACAAGTTATAAAAGATGAAGACTAGTATTACCTTTGTCATATCTCTTGTTTGGTTGAGTCTTTGATGTGGAACAAGTTTTTACACTTGTCACCTTCATAGAGATGTAATGATTCAGTTGAACCAAGTATTATCCTCGATCTAGCCTACTGAAGTGATCCAAACAAGTTGTAAAAGATGAAGATTAGTATTATCTTCGTCTTATCTCTTGTTTGGCTGAGTCTTTGATGTGAAACAAGTTTTTACACTTTCCACCTTCGTAGAGATGTAAAGATTCAGGTAACCAAGTGTTATCCTCGTTCCAGCCTACTGAAGTGAACCAAACAAGTTATAAAAGATGAAGACTAGTATTACCTTTATCTTTTTGCTTGTTTGGCTGAGTCTGTGATGTGGAACAAGGTTTTACACTTGCCACCTTCGTAGAAATGTAGTAATAGGAGCCAATCAAATGATATCCCTGACCGAACTTAGAAAATGCATATTGAAAGCTAGCATTATCTATGCTTGAATCTGTTGAATGTGGATGACTATTTTGTGAAGAGAATGACATTGTGAAAAAAACTTTCATTGATAAGTTTAAAATTTACATTTGATGGAGATAAGAATCTCACTTTTGAAATTACAAAACAAATAGCGAAATATGGGAATGGAGTAGTAGGACGCCTAACGATGGTACCGTTTCAGTCGCCTAGTGTTCCAAGGATTTGAAATGGGGATTCCCTCTTCTGTTATGTGATAGTATGATCCCAGGTCTGAGAGACCTGTGATAATGAATGGACCCTCCTAATTGTTGGCTAATTTTCCAGCGTGAGGCTCTTTGTGATGTTGAAGAATTTCTCGGAGGAGGAGATCTCTGATTTATAAAGTATGGCTCCTGACTCTGTTATTATATGACCTGGCAAGCATATGATGCTATCGACCTAGGTTAGCGATGGCGCATTCCATGGTCTCATCTATCATATTGAGGTTGCAAGCCAATTCTAACTCATTATCCTTGACAATTAGCCCATGATCACAAACTAGATGATGGTATTTAAAGGGAATGACTGCCTTAGTGCCACAAGCAAGGAGGAATGGGGTACACCCGGTGGACTGTCGGGGAGTGGTTTGATACTCCCACAGGACGTGAGGTAGTTTGCAAACCCAATTTCCTTTTTTCTGTGAGTAAAGCCTTTTCTTGAGTCCATCCACGATGGTTTTATAGGTGATTTTGGCTTGGCCATTGCTTTGAGGATAGTATGGATTCGATGGTGAATGGATGATATTATGGTTATTTAGGAAGGTTACGACCTTATCTCCCACAAATTGGGGCCCGTTATCGATTCAAATAAGGTAGGGGAACCCGAATCGAATGATTATATGGTTCAGGATAAAAGAGATGACCCCTTCTTCTCTAGTTCGACAAAGTAGAATTACTTCTACTCATTTTATAAAGTAATTGGTAACTACGAGTAGGTGGCGGTAATTACCAGGGGAGTTAGGGAATTCGCCGACGAGGTCTAGTGCCCATCTTTTGAATGGCCAGAAGACCTTGCTTGTATGGAGCTCGAGCGCAGGGGCGCGTATCATATTTCCATGTCTCTAGCAGGTGTTGCATCTGCGGGAATACTCTTCTGATTGCTTGCGCATGCCGGGCCAGAATACTCCTTGAGTTATTGCTCAGTTTTCTATTGATCTACCTGCGGCGTGAGAGTTACAGGTTCCTTCGTGTAATTTGTGGAGCAGTTCGTCTACTTTCTACTTCGAGAGAAACTTGAGGTAAGGCCCTGTAACGGATAGGTGGAAAAGCATACCATTTTGAGTAATATAATGCTTCGAGTTGTTGATCAGCTGATTGCGTTCATTTAGATTTGTTGGAAGTGGTCTGCTGTACTTCTTGCCAACGCTAAGGTAATCAAGGAAAGGCTTTCGCCAATCATCATTTCCCCCTTTATCGCCTCCAGTATTGATCGTGCATACAAATATGCGATCAATGCTGGGGGTTTAAATGATTTCGATCTGGACATATCGAGCTTCTATACCCATGACCCCGGCTAGATATGCCAAGGAATCGGCGTGTCTATTCTTCCCTCGTATAAGATATTTGAGAGCTGCTTTCGTGAACTTACTCATCCTATCTGCAACAAGGGATGTGTATTCGATCATCTTCGCATTCTTCTTGTATTACTCAGAATAATGATGAATAATGAGTAATGAATCTGTATAAAATGAGAGTTTGGGGATGTCAAGCTCAAGAGCGAGGTCGAGTCCGTAAATGTGAGCTTCATACTCGGTGACATTGTTTGAGGCCTCAAAATTCAAGCGGGTTGATTTATCAATTCTTTTATTTGAAGGGGTAATCAAAATGATCCCGATTCCTGACCCTGCGGGTCCTGCTGATCCATCTTTGAGAAGCCACCTCCCTGACGTAGTGATCTAGTCAGCACATTCGTTGAATAGTTTGGGGTTGGATTCTCTAGCATATTTTTGGCAAGGCCCGGGTCGTACTCCTCCCACTCGGGATCCTCCACTGGATAATCCATGAGAAAAACGATAACGGCCTGACCTTTTTCAGAATGACGCTGTTAGAACTTGATACCATGTTCATCCAAACTAACTGACAATTGTTGCACTCTTCGTGATTTCTCATTTTTTGACAAAATTTCCGAATGTGGGCAGTTCATCATCACTTTGACGGAATGTGCTTGGAAGTAGTGCTTGAGTTTTTGTAAAATATAAACAAGGGTGAGAAGAAGTTTCTCAATTTTAGGGAACCTTGTTTCTGCTGGTGTGAGTATTTTGCTAATGAAGAAGACCGGTTTCTCTATTTTCCCATCCAGGCGAATGAGAACCAAACTGAGTTAAGTATCGGTAACTACTAGGTAGATATTCAGTTCTACATTACTTATTGTGGTGCCCATTATGGGAGACCTCCCCAAAGAGATTTTGAGATCCTGGAAAGTAGATTTGCATTTTGATATCCATGTGACTTATGCGGTTGACTGAACCTTTCCCCATTTGGTATATCCACAGAGCAATTGGAATAGCCATCGGCAGCGGTCTGAAGATTTTGAGATGAAACGGTTGATATCGGCAATCATGCCGACAAGTTTTTGAACGTTTTTCATTATCTTTGGAGAAGGCATGTCGAGGAGAGCTCGAATTTGATCTAGATTGGCCTCGATCCCTTTCTTGCTGATGAGGCGGCCAAGAAAGTGACCAGAATGTACCCCAAATTGATACTTATTAGGGTTGAGATTCATTCTATAAGATCAAAGAATGTTGAATATTGTGATGAGATCTGAGATGTGATTAACTAACAGTAAGCTTTTACACAAGAGATCATCGATGTAAATGCCAACAATTTTTCTCAAGTGTGCTTTGAATATAGCAATCATCAATCGTTGATATGTAGCCCCTGCGTTATTGAGCCCGATGGGCATGACTTTGCCACTTTCGATGATTATTATTGTCGTCTCTTGATCTTCTTCCAGAAGTGGGATTTGATTATATCCTGAAGCAGCGTCCATCATAGATAGGAGATCATGTCCTGTAGTGGAATTAAGGATCTGATGAATATTAGGAAGTGCAAAACTGTCCTTTAGAGTATGTTTGTTCAGATCTGTGAAATCTACGCAAATGCAGACTTTTTTGGTTTTCTTTGGGACAACGACAATATTGGATATCCAGTCCGGATACTTGGCTTCTCGAATAAATCTCACTTTGATCAATTTTTCCTTCTCGATGTTAACTTCATCTCAAAGACGAGGTAAAAGTTGTCACTGCTTCTGTTTGACTGCTGGGGCATTGACGTTGATGGCTAGCATATGGCAAGCCATAGTTGGATTAACTCCGGGCATTTCTTTGAAAGACCATGCAAAAACGTTTTGATTGAGTTACAGGAATCTGATGAGAGCATCTTTCTCATGATGAACCAGCTTAGTTCTGATGAATGTGCCTCTACTAGGTCCATCAATGTCGACATATTCCGTGGGCTCTTCTGTAGGTAATTGATCATCGAGGTGATCAATTTTCTGTAATTGGTATTCGGGCAATCTGTCTGAAGTATCTAGGATGGCAAAGATATTATTTTCACAAGCTTGAGAAAGTTTCTGACTACCTCGGATCTCGTAAATACCATTGTCGTACTTGAACCGGAGTGTTTGATGATAGGTGGAAGCGATTGCTTCCATATTGTGTATCGAGCAACGACCAATGGTCCCAAGATAGTAAGACTTGGCATTGATGACGTAGAAAATGATATCAATAGTGGCTGGTCCTGCGGTAATAGGTAAGATAATCTTGCCCACTCGTTCCTCCCTAGAGCCGCTGAACCCGCTGATGCCGGTGTCTCCCTGAATGACTTGGTCAGCCAAACCCACCTGGTTGATCGTAGTCTAAACAAGATTTTAAATACTGTTTCCAGTATCGATCATCATTGTGTGTATGACAAACTGTTTCATCTTGAGCATTATGACTAATGCATCGTGATGTAGAAATTAGATATGGCTAGTATCGCAATCCTCAAAAGAGATTCCAAGTCGGTAATTGCTCGACTCGGGAAGAAGTTTGGCTTCTTTCTCTTGAGGTGTAAGATCACAGCATTCAGAGAGCCTTCGTCGTTTTGATCAGGTAGAATTGCTGATCTGGTTGATTTTGACCATGTTCCTGAGGTGCATGTAGTAGAGATGCTTCTCCTCTGCTCTGTCATTGACACAAACAACTTTGAATTGCTTCTTATGGTTTCCATCTTGGTATGACTTTAGGTCAACAATGTATTTGAGCATCCGTCCTTCCTTAAAAATGAGCTCGAGCATCCACTGTATAGCATATTAAGTGCCAGTAGAATGATGATTTACCTTATGGTGTAGGCAAAATGGTCGACTCTCGAGGGGCTCCAGTGGTCGAGAGGCGCGGTAGAGTGGATCATTTAATAGTAGTGGAAAAAGTTTGGAGATTCGGACTTTCAGCTTTGGGAGGATGGGTTTGTTTTGTGGACCGCTTCTCCGTGGGTACTCAATGTTTCCCTTGGTACGTTTATGATCTCCCTGTTTCTCCTTAGGCTCGCTGGTCCACTCTGTAGGTGGGGATTTGGTGGAAAGGGCAGACTAAGTAGACTTCTGTCGCTCAGGTATCATCCTCTCTAAGTCGACGAAACCGCCGACCTTGGTGATCATCACCTCTAATATCGTAGGTTTGTTAAGGAAGAGGTATTTCATGGATTTTCAATCGAGCCAGAGAGCATTGGTGAAAGCAATCACAGCTGTCTTTTGGTCAAGGTTATCTACCTTTTGGTCGAGGTATTCCATGTGGCTATCTAAGACCGATAAGGGAATACAATTTCTCCTCTTTGTCTATGTTGTGGGCATATGTTTTGACGAACAACTTCTGCAGCTGATCAAATGTGCAGATAGATTCCTCTGGAAGAGAGTAGAACCATCGGAGTGGCTATTCCTGTAAACTGTATGGCGAACAGACAGCATAGTCTGTACCTTTGTACTTATGAATTTGGGGAGTATTAAAACCTTTCAGTATTTCCATATCGAATAGTTCTTTGGCAATCAAACTTCCTTGTAACGTCGCTGTGTCGCCAGTAGTACCTAGAACTTGTGCCTCGATCAGCTCCATAATTCATTGATCCATATGTTCTTTTGTGATGTAATGACATGTTAGTTGAATTGCTGGACATGCTGGCAGGGGATGATGAGTTATAGTACCTTCACTCAAGCGATCTCGTGCTAGAATCTGATAGAGAGGTCGCTGGTCTTACTCCTGATGGATGGGAATCTAATGACCCCGGTAGACTTCTGATTGGACTTCTCCCCCAAAATAGATGAAGGGTTACAGTCTATGTGGTAGATTTCTAGAGATTGCATTACTGGTGACTCCCTGAGGTCCCAACCTTTACCTTGCCGAAATTCAGGAGGTCTCTGGAAGTTGATCGTGACCCTTGGCTAGAGGAGCCTGCAAAGTATTTTGCAGAGCCTCGAGTGCAGTCTGCATCGTCGCCGTCTGATATTCGTGTCGCTTAACCACTGTCAAACGAGCCTGTCATTATGTATCAAGCTTTATCTCACAGAGCTTGCGGTCTTTTATCAATTAAGGTTCGAGCTCGGTGTGTTTTTCTGACTCTGCGTGGAGATTCAACCATAATTCAGTGAGTTCTCCTAGATCCATAAAAATTTAGAGCTGGGTTCCTGCGGCCTGTCATCTGGGAAAAACCATAGTTGAAAATTGTAATGAAAGACTGCCTTAGGGTTTCGTAGAAATGCAATCTTTCTCACATACGGTGCCAAATATAATGGCCAAATTCCATAGCTCGATATGATTAGGAATTAGCTATCACACCAATGATCTCGTAACAATACGTTAATTTATAGTAAGAATTAGAGACAGGTGTTTTTAATATAGAAAACCTCTGAATAGGTAAAAAACCATGACCTCGTATGGAGGATTTTGGTAATAGTATCTTTATTGCTTGGAGTGGATATCTTTATTATAAGTGATCTCTAGAATATAGAAATGCTTTTGATCTCGTAAATAAGAAGTTTGAGTAATTTTTCTGGTCCCTGTCTCTTTTGGAAATTTTCCTTTATATAGGCTACTCCCACAACTCTTCGTCGTGCTAGAGCACATCTTCTGAATAATGTGGTTAATGGCGGTTGACTGGATAATTGACGATTTTGTGGGATACAGGTGTCTTCGACTAAATAATGTTTTCTGAGTTTATCTCGACCCACGCTCTTGAGTTATTCGTGGGGGTGGCTGGAATGTTTGAGTGGTGTGTTAAGTGCAAAAATTGCGTGAGCCTGAGATTGATGTAAATCAAACTTTGTAAGCTCAATTATGAGTAAGGTTGAGGGATAAGTCCCTACAACTTCTACGATTTTTCCATTCATAACGAAGCCAATAATCTTTTACGGAGAATTCGTAGTAAGAAAGTATTTAAGAAAAAGTTTTACTCTTAAATGAACCACAAAGCAACCAAAGGATTTTTGTTTAGCAATTAATCCTTAGCCTTTTTCTTATCTGCAACATTCATATTTTGTATCTCGTTAGTTTGATCCAAAAGTTCCATTAACTTAGGCCATTGCATATCGGCTGTACTAAGTGTAAAAAATATTGTTGGGGCACCCAACTGTTGTCCCATGACGGTAAGCTCTTGGAGCCTTGTGAACCAATAGGCGCAAGTTCCACAGATACTTTTTGCATAATATGAGATGCGATTCAAAAATTGCCGATTACTAGAAGCTAACATCTCTTTATTGTCTTGTATCGACAATTCTCCATATTCTGGATTCTTTTGTATGTACACGTCACCAAGTGCAAGTGCTCGCCATCTAGAAATTGAGTCCCAAGCAAAATATCGAAATCGAAGATCTTTGGTAAATCAACAATCTTTATATTTCATTAGATATTGAAAGTATTCACTTGGATTGACCTTTCTTGGTCATGCTTGCCTTAAGTCAACAGTTACATAAGGAAATAGTACTAGAAAGACCATAGCAATATATCCTGGAGTAGAGAACTCGTCAATTGCATTGGTTGCGAATGGCATATGAGTTGTTATTTCATTATTCTCTACAACTCGAATAACATTAGATATGCATCCACGTTGATTAGGTTGAATGACATTTGCAACAGTTCCCACAGTTTTAAATTCATCAATTTGAACATTCTCTAATTCAAACTCCTGCGGGCCCTCAAAGTTGCTATGAAGGGCTACATAAGTAGAACTTGCATTTGGATCACACGATCTGGTATCTTAAACATGAGGGAGGTTATCCGGTACACCGTCCTCTGGTAAATCTTCCATGCAACTGTCATTGATATGAATGTTGGAGTAGTATATTTGATTTTGCTTGAGCCAAGCTAAAGCTTGACGCACATTCTTTCGTCGCACTTAAAACTCTCTGCTTCCATGTGTTCCGACTCTGTTCACAATCAGGATGGCTAATAAATTAGATGGTTTACATGGGAGAGATGTTGCTACTGCATTGACATCTTACGCAAAATTGAAGTTATTTCCGCTATATTTGTATTGTTTTCCTTTAACATGATAAATGGACATCATTGGATGGATTCGAGCAATGAGAATTCGCTCGAGATTGGTTAGACGTGATAGTTCCATTGGAACATTGCGAGGATCCATGTAGTTTGTAGCACTAAATTTAGGGGGTAGGCCGAAGGGTGGTTTTTCAGAGGAGCATAAAGTGCAAGACGCAGAAGTCATCTTAACATCAGGGAAGGACCGTTGGCAATCTAGACAACCTTTCCATGCTATTTTCCTACAGAATTTCCTGAAAAGCTGACCACTTGACATTTGTAAGGTTGGTAAAATTGGAACTTATTCGTTATTGGGATTACAACTTTCAGCTGTTTCCAGAACATTTGTTACTATTGTTGCAGCTTGGTTGTTATTAGACCTTTCACCAGTTCCCCAAAAACTTGTTCGTCCATATAAATAGTTGTCCAGTGATTGCTCATAAGTGTTTTGGTTTCTTTGATTGCGAATAGCTTTTCGACGAGCATTACGGTTTGCTAGCTTAGTTGCTCGATCTTCCCCAGACTTTAGATCATGTGGCCTTCTCCGCTTAGTGGAATTTTGTGTTCGTTCAACTATGATTTCATCTAGAGTTCGCAATGTCCTAGAGTCTCTTCTTTGAGAATACTCAATTTAATTATTTTGCCGTCTATCCTCGCGACTTTCTCGTGACCGGCGAGCTCGTTGTGAAGCCAAAGAATTCGAAGACATGATTGATTTAAGTAGAATTTAGAGAATTTTCCTACATATTATACAGTCTATTAGTTAGAAATATAATGCATTTTGTGTTTGGCTAGATAAAACTGTTCAAAATTTTGCTAGGTGAATCCTCCTATTGTTTCCTACTGGGGAAGCTATTTGCAACAAGTTAGGATGATGCCCTTTTGGAGGAGCGCTCCAAAAAAAGGCCTATTATCTAGTGACGATTTTTTTTACCCCCATTCAACACATCTAGGATCTTTCTTTCCTTTTATAGACAGAGTGTTTTGTTGTTTAGCAAAAGAATAGATTTCGCAGTAATGTCTATGTAGCAACGTATCTCCAAACCACGCAAGAAATCCAAGTATTTTGGAGCTTGCGCAAGCAAGAAGTAAGGATGATTTTTCATCTGTACTTAAGCCATTTGGTAGTGAATCAACGTCGAGGATGTAGGTGTGTTGCGGACCTAGCACAAAAGTGCTTAATTGGGGCCTAATCCTTTCGGAGCGAAAATAAAACAAAAGACACCAACCCACTGCCAAAAAGCAAGCCCAGGATAGTTTGGAGACTACTTCTTTTCTTTCATAAAATACAACTATGCTTTTAGAAAAGACCAGACTTGGAAAAATAAACAAAACAGCTTAGCAACAACTCTCTAGGAAAAGTAGAGGAAAGCTTGTACCGTAGAATAATGGGAGTTTTTTGTGTGTTTAGGGGTGGACACTTTTGTATTTTGATCCTTAGAGATATGGAATAGCGCCAGTAGTTTAGGAAAAAAAAGAAATTAGGATGGGCTCTATACATGATGATGATGGTATAAGGGCAAGATCAACGACAGAAGAGGTCAAAAGGGTGACAGAGGAGAAAGCCGACGCATTGAGACGAACTTCCACCGAAGCATGGAATGCTTCAACTGAATCCCTATAGGAAAGTACAAAGGAAACTTTGAAGGTGGGCGAACCAGATCCTGAGGCACCCAAACAGAAGTACAAAGAGAGCACAAAGGAAACTCTACATGAAACTTCTTCCGTTCATACTATTTTACTGGATTTTTATCAGACTAGTTTTGCTTGAGCTGAGCGACCTCAAAATTATCTGATACTTTTTTTTGGGAGGCTATTTTACTGATCTTCAAATCAAACTACTTTTGTTTGTACTATGCAAAAGACTAACCAAACATAAATTATCTGATACAAGGCTAAAATTAAATAATAGATGCAATTCTAAATACCACGGTACTTTAATGAGATAAACATGGTTACTATGGCCAAGAAAGATTACTAAGTAGAAAATGTGTACCTCCGTAGAGGTGAGCCAACAAGATTTGTTGTTGCCTGCCGATTGGGACCACCACCAATGATCGCAAACTATTTCTGCCACGAAATTGAGTGCTATCCATGTTAAGTTTTGTTAAAGTGTCCTCCGGTAAGGTAAGAGAGAGACGAAGCTACCAGCTGTTGAAAATAGTTACAGTGATGTAAGTGTCCTCCAGTAAGATAAGAGAGAGACGAAGCTACTAACTGCTGAAAATAGTAATAGCGATGTAAGTGTTCTCCGGTAAGGTAAGAGAGAGATGAAGTTACTAACTGCTGAAAACAGTAACAACGATATAGGATATGACGAGTTTGTAGAGAACACCTTTTATTGGGTGGTGCTGTAGAGGAAAATTTATTGAGCTTAATGAGATTTGGATAATGAAAGCTTTAATGAGATTGGAATGAGATAAATTTGTATGAGGAAGAGAGTGAGATATGAGAAGAACAAAAAGAGTTTTGTTGAGATAAGTCTGGGGAGAGCCGTTGGTAGAGAAACTCTATCAAACATAATTACATAAAGGCCATTTGGATTTTAAGTAATTTCTATTTACACCCAAATATAGTAAAAAAAACTCAATGGACACTTTAGGAAGAAGAAAAAAGCTTTGGTCAAATTGGTTTGAGGTTTCCTAAAATAATGGGGATGGATTTAAAGGGCAAAACAGTCTAAAAATTGCTTCAGACAGACTACTATCTAACCTCTTTGTAACCACCCATAGCATTTTTGTGTAGTTATGTGTAGAGTGACCTCCCTATCGGTCGGTTAGATGATCTTTAGGTAATTTTCAACGACTCTTCTTTATTCGTCAATGGTAAAAACATTATGAAGTGAAATACATAAAAGTTTACTTCCTTCACAAATATATATTTATAAAATCATAGAATTTTTCTAAAACTAGGGATTCAATCTAATAATTATATAGAAATTTAAATATTTTCTTAATATCCTCAAGTGTTGTGATAGTAGATATTGCAAATAAGACTTGATTTTAAAAAAATTGAGTCCATATTCAGTAGTCTCGTATTTTGTGAAACAAATCCAACTGTTAATTTGACAAGTGCCTTAGTCAATTCGAATCCCTTTATTTCAATTTGAGGAATAACTATAAGCCTTTTACTTTAGTACTTGTTTTTTTTATCTTTAGTAAAACCTTCATAATATAAGTCTTTAGTCGAAAATTCCGGCCAGTTGGCTCAAGTTGCCAGGGTTTGGTGCCCTTTCGTGACCTAGACTCTAGATTCTCACTAAGTAAACTTTTATCCTTGCTCATTTCACATAGTACATGGCTATGCTCGAGATTGGTGATAATTCTTCATCTTTCAATTCTAAATAATACGAGTATGACTTACATCGTAAAAGTTTTTGAGCTATTTTGGCCTATTGAAATCCTAACTTTATTTTTTATAGGACCGAACTTATTCTTAGGCAATTGTTTCCTTTGTAGTGGATCATTCTTATCTTAAATACTTGATTTTCTTTAGATTGGTCAAAATTCTATCAAATATAATAAATGCAAAGATTAACGTGAAGTACATTGTTAGGAGAAATATCAATCAACTTGAATCTCCTACTAATTAAAAGGTAATACATCTAGCTTAAGATAATGATCCAAAGTTTTCTAGGAACATATTTGGTAAACGTTGCAATTTAATCGTTTTTATGATCAAAATATTTTTTGCCATGTCCAAACAATTCTAAGTTATAAAAATTTTCCATAAAAATTTAATAAATAAAAGATGGTTCTTACTTTTCTATAAAAAGTAATAAAAAGGTGAATAATTTTCCTCTACCCCCAAACTAGAAAAAAACATTGTCCACAATGTTTGAGGACTTACAAAAAAATAAGGGGATAAAATTAGAACATTGTACATGATGTAACATAGGTTGCCTCCCAAATGGTCCTAAATTTATTGTCTTCAGCCAGATAAAGTGAGGTACCCCCAAACTCAGTTGAAGTTTGATGAAAATAAATAAAACTTTAATCACTATTGGCAGAGTCAAGTAACTTCAAATCCTCATTGGTGAAACTAAAGTGCTCATAATATGGCTTAAGACGTTGACCATTAAATTTGTGTGTTTTACCAATTCTAGCTTCCTCAACCTCAGCCACACCATATGGATAAACAACTTTAACAATAAGAGGACCAGTCCATTGAGATTATAGTTTGCCGAGGAACAAATACAATCGAGATAACTACAATAAGACTTTTTAATTTGGATCAAATGATTTTTGTAAAATATTTTTGTCTTGAAACACTTTTATGCGCTTCTTGTAAGTCTTAGATGATTGGTATGCATCATTATGTAGTTCTTCTTATTAGGTAATGACTTAAAATAGGGGAAGTCGTTCGAATGAATGGGAAAGTCCTTCCAACGGCAGAGTTTATGTTGAAGTCATTCGACATATTCATGAAGTCGTTCGAACAAAAAGCGGTCTGTTTATTTATTTCTAAGTTCATTTTGATGGGGATTTATTCCAAAGAGATGGATTATCTCTTGATGCGTATTTCAGAGATGACCTAATTGAAAGTCTGTAAATATAGTGTGTGTGTTAAAAAGTCACTGTGTGAGAAACTTGAGATCTAGATGAGATGTGGCTTCTGTGGTAGACCTTGTAAAGAGGTTGTCTTTACAAGGAAGAAGGTAGAGTATTGTTCTCTTGGGATTTGATGGTGAGAGGGGAAGTACCTCATGGTTGCTAAGAAGAGAAATTATTGAAGAGAGAAGATTGAAGGGTTTCAAGAAGATGGTATGCAACACGGTGTTTGTTGAGGCAATCTTTGATGTTCTTAATGGATCTCTTATGTTTCTTTTATCTATTGTAAATCTATGTGAGAAATATTGCGAGATAGGGATTTTCATGTTTGTTAGAATCCCTTAAGGGCATGTAATTGAACTTGGATACATAGTAGATTTCTAGCTTGGTGGGGGGAGTATTCTTAGGGTGAACCTTCGGAAAATATTGTGTTATGTGTGCATGTTAATTTCGTTTCTAGTTTCTTGGTTGATTATTTGTATGCCATGAGGATAATGGATAAAACAAAATTGCACGTGTGGAGTATATTCCGCACATTCACCCTCAACAATTGTTGTCAAAGAAAGGTTAAGACCTTGGAATTATAGTTCTCTAAGATTCTTGGGTTCGATGGTGAAGTCGGATATTTGATTTTTTCAAGATTGATTTAGTTTTACTTATTTTGGCTTCATGATTTTCTTAAGCGGTAGAGTTTGGGAGGATGAGATTTAGATGAAAGCAATATAGTAGATAAGTTTGGCAATATGGCTTATGTTGCGCGAAGGGCTTGAGCAAGGTACTTTGCTCAAGGTGGATCGGTTTTGGCACCTCACACGGTTTTGGCAGAAGCTTCAAAAGTTTGGTAAGGGGGGATGGCTTTTCTCTTGGACCGATGTTCATTAAATTTTGTAATCGTGGTGGCACCTCAAATTATTCACCATGGTTGTTTAATAAATTATCGAGTCATAATTTTTTATGAATCATGGTTGCAAGTTATGGTTTGTGTGGTGACAAAGTGTGTCGATGTGCGGAGACTATAAGATTGCGACATAGAGTCATATTTTACAGGTTTGTTTAACATGGCCTGGTTAGTGCGTAGTGTTTATTTTTTCCTTTTCTGATTAAGTATACACTAGTTCTGATTTTGTTGGTGTAGGAAATTTTTTTTGATTTCATTGGTATGATGAAATTACTGCTTCAGAGGCCCTTTTCTGTGATGGAGTTCAGAGGTGGACTTGATGGTGCTTATGGAGATGTGTTCAAAGAAGAAGTTGGAGCGGTATAATTTCATGGCTATAGATGAAGCAAGCCTGGAAGTATGGTTTATCACCGAGAGAAAAGAAGCTAATGGATGTTCGTCGGTTTTGACGATGGTATCCAGTTTTGGGTACAAAAATGTTTTAACTTGGGTAGCGGATAAGAAGTAAACAAGTTCAGCAGTTTTGTTAATGGGATTGTTCGCACTACGGATGGCCAATGAATTAAGGTTTTTTTTGCCGAGGTGGAGATTGTTTCGTTACGGCTCAAAATAGGGGAAGTCATTCTAAAGATTGGGGAAGTCGTTCGAACGGCAGAGTTGATGTTGAAGTCGTTCAAACAAAAAATGGTCTATTCGTTTGTTTCTAAGTTTGCTATGAAGGGGATTTATTCCAAAGTGATGGATTATCTCATGATGAATACTTTGAAAATGACCTAATAGAAAGTCTATAAATGCAGAGTGTGAGTTAAAAAGCCTCTGTATGATAAACTTGAGATCGAGGAGGGATGTAGCCTTTGTGGTAAACCTTGTAAGAAGTTTGTCTTTACATGGAAGAAAGTAGAATGTTGTTCTCTTGGAATTTGATGGTGAGTGGGGAGGTACCTCTTGGTTGCAAAGAAGAGAAATCAAGGAAGATAGAAGATTGAAGAGTTTCAAGAGGAAGGTATACAGCATGGTCTTTGTTGAGGTAATCTTTAATGTTCTTGATGGATCTCTTATGTTTCTTTTATCTCTTGTAAATCTATGTGAGGATTATTTCGAGATTTGGGATTTAAATGTTTGTTGGAATCCCTTGAGGGCTTGTAATTGAACTTGGATTTATTATTGATTTCTAGCTTGGTGGGGGGAATAGCCTTAGGGTGAACCTCTGGCAAATATTGTGTTTTGTTTGCATGTTAATTTCATTTCTAGTTTCTTGGTAAATTATTTCTATACCATAAGGATAATGGATAAAACCAAATTGCGCGTGCGGGGTGTATTCTGCACATTCACCCCCAACACTTCTAACTCATTGAGTTGAAGCTTGCGATGTGAACTGGCTTACCCAATGTCAAAATTTAAAGCCATTATGGCCCAATAGGCACGGTATTTTAACTCAACGGGGAGATGACATGACTTCCCATAAACTAATCGGTATGGAGACATTCTAATAGGTGTCTTGAATGTAGTACTCTAAGCCCATAAGGTATCATTTAGTCGTGTTAACCAATCATTGCGGTTAGTTTTACTATCTTTTAGAGTATATTTTTGATTTCCCAATTTGAAACCTCTACTTGCCTACTAGTCTATGTAGCAACCTTGTATGTTATTCCAATTTTTTTATTAAGTTCACAAACATCTAACTATTGAAATGTGACCCCCCATCCCTAATTATAGCCCTCGGTGTCCCAAAACGAGATAAAATGTTCCCTTTAATAAACTCAATAACCACCGAACTATCATTTGCTTTAGTAGGGATGGCTTCTACTCATTTAGTAACATAGTCAACTTCTAATTGGATATACGTGTACCCGAAAGATTATGTGAAAGTACCAATGAAATTAATGCCCCAAACATCAAATGGTTCAATAATAAGAATTGGGTTAAAGGGTATTATATTTCTATTATACAAGGCTCCCATTTTTAAGCATCTATCACATGCTTTACAATCTTTGTGAACATCGTAAAATATGGTGGGCCAATAAAACCCGTATTTCAAAAAATTTGTAGAGGTTTTCTTAGAACTGTATTGGCAACCACAAGCGTGGAAATGAAAAAATGCGATGATTTTTGTATGTTCAAAATTGGGAACACATCTCTGAATAATATTTTTAGCACAATACTTGAACAAGTATGGATCATCCAAAAAAATGGTGTCGAACCTCTCTAAGGAATTTATTCTTATAGGGCTTAGTCCAAGAACTCGGAAGGTTGCCAGTAACAAGATAATTTACTATATCAGTAAACCATGGTGCATATGGTATAGAACGAATAGACATGAGTTGCTCATCGGGAAATAACTCATGAATGGGTAAGCAATTGCTAGAAGAATTATTGGTTAATCGGGACATGCAGTCAGGAACAACATTTTTAGCACCTTTCCTATCCCAAGCCTTGATATCAAACTCTTGAAGTAATAATATCCACCAGATTAAATGCTACTTTGTGTCCTTTTTGGAGTAAAGGTGTTTGATTGCTGCATGATCCGTATAGACTATAACTTTAGAACCTATGAGATTAGAACGAAATTTCTCTAGAGAAAAAATTATGGCTAGAAGTTTTTTCTCAGTGGTTGTGTTAATAAGTTGTGCATCGTTAAGAGTTTTACTAGCATAATATATGACGCACGAAAGTTTATCTATTATTTGTGACAAAACAGCTCCAATGGCATAGTTAGATGCATCACACATTAACTCAAACTGCTTGTTCCAGTTAGGAGGTTGGACGATGGGTGAAGTGGTCAAATATATCCTAAGCATCTCGAATACTCAAAGGCATTAATTATCAAACGCGAAAGTGGTATCTTTGGTGAAGAGATTGTTAAGGGGTCGAGCAATTTTACTAAATTCTAAAATAAAGCGTCGGTAAAATCCTACATGACCGAACGTTCTTGACAGATCGAGGGGGTGGAAGACTTGTTATGACGTCTACCCTAACTTTATGTACTTCTATTCCCTTTGCAAATATGACATGTCCTAATACTATGCCTTTCTTCACCATGAAATGACATGTATTCCAATTGAGAACAAGATTTTTCTATTGAACCCTACCCAAAACAAAAGATAAGTGGTGGAGGCATTTATTAAATGAGTCGCCAAAGAGTGAGAAGTCATCCATGAAGTCTTCAAGGAAATTTTTGGCCATGCCAGAAAAGATGCTCAACATATAACGTTGAATGGTGGCCGGGGTATTGCACAACCCAAAGTACATGTAGCGATAGGCAAAAGTGCCAAAAGAGCAAGTGAATGTTATTTTTTCTTGGTCTTCAAGAGAAATTGGTATTTGATTATATCCAGAATATCCGTCAAAGAAGCAATAATATTCATGGCCAGCAAGATGTTCAAGCATCTAGTCCATGATATTTCAGTGTGACAAAATTAGGCTTTCTATAATATATACACACTCGCCAACCTGTGGTCATACGGGTAGGAATGAGATTATTATGATCATTCTTGACAACAGTGATACCGAATTTCTTAAGGACAATATGAATTGGGCCTACCCACGGACTGTCTGAAATATGATAGATAATTTCTGCATTATGCAATTTCAAAATTTCTTTTCTAACTACCTCAGCCATGGCGGGATTAAGCCTTCTATTTCCTTTTTGGAACTTCTTAGAATTATCCTCAAGCCTAATCTTATGCATGCATATAGAAGGACTAATACCCTTAATATCTGAGATGTTTCATCCAAGAGTTTTTGTGTTTCTCCTTAAAATACGTATTATGTTTTCTTCATTCATAGACTTTAAGTCAGATGCTATGATGGCGGGAAGAGTCTCATTAGGACCTAGATAGACATATTTGAGATTTTTAGGGAGGGGTTTAAGCACTAACTTAGCGGACACTTCCTCTGCTTCGTGTACTAGATCTTCAACATTTAGTATTTCAGCCACATAAGTGGTATCCACAATAGGAATAGAATCTAATAGGCAATAACCTCATTATGGAGGTTATCAATGTCAAAATTCTCTCCAAAGTGTGTATGGAAAGCTTCTAATTGATCCCTAGGATTTGAACTGTGAAATGTACTATTTACAATAGTACCAAACATGCTACATTCATCGGGTTCAGCTTCAAACGGAGTATGAGCTGCTTTAAAGATATTCAAATCAATAGTCTTATTCCCAAAAGTCAACTTCATAGTTCCACCATGATAGTTGACCAATGCATTGACAGTGGTCAAGAAGGGTTGACCAAGGATCAATGGGATCTCATCTTGAGGACATTCTACCTAATTTGTGTTAAGGACCACAAAGTTAACTGGATAAAAGAAGTCAACCAATTAGATGAGTACATCCATCACCACATCTCTAGGAACTCGAATGGATCTATCAACTAGTTGTAAGGTTCTATTGGTGGGCTCGAGTCCTTTTAGACCTAGCTGCTCAAACACTGAGTAATGAATTAAGTTGACACTAATGCCTAAATCTAGTAAGGCTTTCACTATCAGGCTTGTTCCTATGTGACACGAATAGTTGGTATTCCTAGATTTTTGTATTTCAAACATGTTTTGTTCAAGATTATAGAGCTAATTTGGGAATCCAATTAAATAACATTATCACTGTTATGGATGATAATAGATTTTTTTGAAACATTCATTCCTCGGAAAGATTTCATTAGCCTCTTCGTCGGAAATGTTCTTTATATTTATAACATGCATGTGAGGAAAAGGTGCCATAAGGACATTGGGTGTAATATTGTCAACCAATACTTCCTTAGTTGAGACTTGTTTAGTTTCTTTCATTATGATATGCTATTCTTGGCTCGGGAGTTCTTCCTCATCAATAACATCCTTAAGATTATCACATGGTTCATCCTTAGGCATCTTAACATTGTTTTTGATTATTTTTCCACTCCTAAGTATGATATGAGTATTCGTATGATTATCATTTTTTAAACTGTCACTTTGATACCTCGGGTTAGGTTGGGTTGGACTAAGAAATGTGTAGTTGTCTCTTGTACTTAATCTTGAAGTTAACTGAGTGATAGACATTTGAGCCATGGATTGCTAAATCATTTGTATGAATAGTTGCATGAGCTGGGCATTGGATTGCAATAAGGCTTGGATGCCATCATCTGAAGGTAGTTTCCTATTTTGAGGAAGAATATATTGAGTTGTTTGTTGAGGAAGAGGGTGGTTCGGTTGGTAAGATAACTAGATTGGGATGGAAGGACTGGGCTGGTAAGACTGACCCCCTTAAGAGCTCCCCTGTTGAAAAGATCTTATATATGAATTATTATAATTGTTAAAGTAAGAGTTTTTCCTCCCTGAAGAACTCCCTAGACTAAATGAATGGTTATAGGGTAATAAAGAAGGTTTTTGATAAAAAACCATTCACATGATCTTTCTTTGCCTCCCTCATTTTATGAATGAATGGACAGTCCTGAACAGAGTGTTCTGGGTTATCACACAATACAGGCCCGCATTTCAGTATGAAAAACAGGTGCTCTTTTTAACCTCTTGGTATTTGCAATTTCTAAGGACTCCATTTTTCGCAAGATAGTCGTTTTTATAGCCTTTGAATCAGAGTTGGAACCAACTCTGAAAGCCTTATCCCTAATTTTTGGATATAATTTTCTCTCATGGTGCCCCAGGTTTATAATTTTTGGTCATTTCTTCCAAGAATATCTAACCCTGTTCTTTATCCTTATCAGTGAATTGGCCTAAGCAAAAGGCTTCAATAGTTTTCTTAGTATTGGTGTCTAACCCATCATAAAGGTTTCTAGTAATGACCGATGAGTCGATGCCATGATGAGGACATTGTAAGAGCAATCCCTTATATCGTTCTAGATAGTCCTTTAGGCTTTCATCCGTATGTTGGGTAATCCTAAGAATGGCCCTACAAAGTTTCTTGGTTTTCTCGAGTTAATAAAACTTCATGTAGAAGGCTTTGAAAAGCATGCTAAAACTTGTGATTGAACTTGGCCAGAGATAATGAAGTCAGCTCTTAGCTTTCCCTAGTAAAGAAAAGGGAAACATGACAAGTTTCATAGCTTCTATTTTATTATCATTTTTAAATTTTTGGAGAAACATTAAATCATCAAAATCTCTCACATGGGCGTATGGGTTTTCATCATCCAGTCTTGAGAATTTGGGCAATAAATTGATGAGTGCATGTCTAGGTTCAAATTGACCAGCGATGAAAGGTAAGACAATACACGAGGGTCGACTCATCATTTTAAGACACATGCGATACTGAAGATGAATTCGCATTGTTTCCAGACCATTCGTATTGTTATTCTCATTGCCATTTAAATCTCCCATCTCGAAGGCTTATGTGAAAGTCAAAGTGGACTACGTGATGAAAGTGGAGTTGAATTGGCTTTAACTGGGGTGAAGTTGAATGAAAAAATTTCATGCTTGTCTTTGACAGAAAAAAGTTCCCTGTGAGTTGGATTTGAAGAATCGTTGGTGTCAATGGAGACAGGAATCTCCAATAGGTTTTATCTATCAACTACAAATTTGATTGGGATATAAATAAGGTCAGATTCTCGAACAGTTTCAAGATAATTTTTAGGATCTCGATACCATTGATTCATGCACTAAATATGCACATTATGATGATCATGCAAGAATGAATGTCCAAAATATAAACACAATAGTCTTTAATCAAAGGTTAGGTATTTCCTCATTTTACTATATAATACCACCTAGTGATAAGTGGATTCCAATTGTAGAACACTGTAAATTTAGGTTCAAGGTCAATGAGGTGCTGATTACTTCAGGTAATCCCTAATTTTAATTTTTTTATATGGGCTATAATTAAGGTCAAGTTAGGAACCAGGTCTCAGGGTTCAACTGCTACTATTCCTGAGAGTGGATCGGTTCGCACGTTGAGTTGTTTTAACTTGCTTTAACAATAACTCATGTGAAAATCTAATCACCTTGACGCACCTGCGCTAAAAGGTGGGGAAAATCGCTTATGATCACCTTTCCACACTAGCTATACTATGGAATATACTTCCTCTAGTAAAGCATAGCGTCTGTCAGGTGTTCCAATGAGCGTATTCCTAATGCTTCTGGTACGAGCTCTATAAATATTTATGCTTAACTATTTCATTTATGGCATAATCCTTGTTGATTTTAAGTCAATGTAGTGCTTCAAATATTTTAAGCCGAGCGATAAACTCTCGGGGTCCTAGTGTATGCTACCACGCACGAGCGATAAAAAATGCGCAAACAATAAACTCATTAACAATCAACGATCGCTTCGCAGGAGTGATAGTGTACCTACGGGGTGGCTTTTTATAGCTCATTATTTACCCCGGTGAAGCTGTTGAGAAGGTACACCCAGTATCCTGGGCTCAAGTAGGCGATGAAAGAATATCCTTCTCGAGTGTGGGTTCTAATCGCAATTCTTACAAAAAAAATTACAACGCTTTCCTCCCCTTAAAATTTTCACATTCTCGCTCAAGATTACAATGTCGTTCCTTACTACAATTCACTCATAGAGAGTGGGAGAGAGAGAGCAGAAAGAAAAATAAAAATATTATGCTAGCTTTGATCTGAGTCACATAATAATGATGTACGCAACACTTAATTTTCAAAGTTAACTTTGGGTGATGTGTAGTAAGGGTAACCCTTCACTTTTTGATTCCCTTGTGCCAACGTTTTTTTGTTTGTTCACTCTGTTAAAGACCTCCAGCAAAATAGACACGAAAGAAAATACCTCAAGCCAAAAAAATAAATAACAAAAAAACAAAAAGGAATTAAACAAATATTTTTTTTTTAAAATAACAAACTATATAAAAAATAGAATGTAACTAACCTAATGTTTTTTTATTTATGTTTTAGAAAGTAGAACACTAAAAATAAGAAATTGAATAGAAACTTCATTTTTTTCTTTTTTTTTCTTCAGGAACTAGAAAACTAAATTAGGAGCTAAGTAAAATAACTAAGTTAAAACTAGGAAAAATAATGAGTTACTAAAAAAATAAGACTAAACAATTTTAATAAATAGAAAACACAATTAGAATCTACTCTAGATTTTTATCTAAAATCGGTAACGGCATCATTTTGCTAACCAACAAAAATGGATCTTTATAGAAAATGGCATAAAATTACGGATTGTCATCCTCTATTATGAACCAAACTAAAACCTGTTTCCAATCTTGTGTTCTCTAATGAAAATAGTTGAACTAAGAAAATAGTTAAACTTAAGAGATAAGAAATATAGCTAATTTTGGGATTTATTGAATTTGTAGAAACTAGGGATCTAATTTCCCCACCATAATATATATCAACCTAAATAATTAAGTAGTATATTTCCCAATTTAAGATGAATATTTTTAACGACCATACGTCAAATTGATCTCCTCTTATATGGATGTACTAATAAAAATATACTATGTGAATAAGAACATGCATTTAAAATATGTACTACTAAAGAATTGCTAAATATAATTTGTTAATCAACATAATATCATAAAATAACTTAACATTATTGATTTGAGTAAATAAAATTAACTATATTATTCATAGTTCCATAAAACTCATTATATATCTCCAATTAAAGTGATCATAAAATAATAATACATCAACTATAACTAATATAGAGAGGAGATCATATTATTAAGCATAATAGGGAGAAATTCTGCTACAACATTATTATATGTCAAACATTGATTAATGGCGGTTCCATCCTCACCCTAGCAAGAGATTTAGCTACTCATGTTCTTAATATTAAAGTATGATAAAAAGAAAATTAATAAAGACATGAAGAGAATAATTAACATAAAACTTTTATTCAATAATAAAGAACTTGCAACCAAAGATCTTTTTTCGTCCTTTAATTCTTCCAGCTCCTCTTTTATAAAATAAGTTGTCTCTTCAAGAGACTATGTATAAAGAGAGGCATAGGACTCTTATTTATACTCCATATGAATTCTAAAACCTATATCTAAATTTTGAAGTTCAAAAACTGTTAGTTATCACTGACTTTCTAATTTTATTTATGAATATATATATTCCAGAAAATTCTCTAAAATAGATAAATGAGTTTTCTATCTTCATAAAGTTTCTGCCCAATAAAAATTTTCTATGTTTGTCTGGTTCTCAATTTTTGTTAGCTGTTATTTTTAGTTGAAAATTGCTTGTCTTGATTTAGAAATTTGTTCTCCCCTTTTCTTGGTTTGGAAGTCCCCTCCTGATTTGTATCGATAATGGGCCATAATTCGTAGGAGAAAATGTTGTAGATTTACTCAACAAACACAACATCATCCACTCACCATCCAATCCATACTACCCTTAAGGAAATGGTCAAGCCAAAATCACCAACGAAACCATTGTGGATGGACTCAAGAAAAGGCTTCACGCACAAGAAAAAAAAAAGGAAACTGGGTATGAGAGCTTCCTCATGTCTTATGGGCATACCGCCTAACTCTACATTAATCAGTCGGCTATACCCCATTCCTCCCCACTTATGGCACCGAAGCTGCCATTCCAATCGAATATCATCATCTAGTCATAGATCACGAGCTAACTGATGAAGAAAATGAGTTTAAATTGGCTTGCAACATCAATTGGATTGATGAGACTAGGGAAATCACTATTGCCAACCTTGGTTGATATCACCATATGCAAACCAGTTTGTACAATAGACGAGTCTAAAGTAGTACTTTCCAAATCAATGATCTTGGCCTCAGAGAAATCCCTCAACAGAGAAAATAGGCACATGCTGGGGAAATTGCCAAAAAATTGGGATGGTCCATTCATAATCACTGGTCTCACTTGCCTGGGATTATATTATCTCATGACTGAGGAGGGAGTTCATATCTCGAATCCTTGGAACACTAGCCGACTAAAATGGTACTATCATTCAGTCCCACACTATCTACTTCAAATTCTTTCTTTTTCCATTCCAAAAGTGATATTTTCATCTCCATACAATGTACATTCTATATTCAATGAAAACTTTCAAGTTTATCCCACACAACTCTCTACCTACTTTGACAATACATAGATTAAAGCAAAGGTAATACTAGCTTTTAAACCGTGCTCTATACATACTCTGCGATTAAAGCGAAGGTAATACTATTTTTCAATCATAGAAGTCTACCAAACATAAGATAAAGCAAAGGTAAAACTAGCTTTCATCTCTCAATATGGCTGCGATTACTATACCGATTAAAGCAAAGGTAAAACTAGCTTTGAGCGAACCCTATAAATACTCTGCGATTAAAATGAAGGTAATACATGTTTTCAATCAAAGAACTCTACCAGACGTTTGAAGGTGATTTTTTAGCCTCTTATTTCGTGCTTCATGCCATTCTATTCGACTTTCTGCGGGAGACATAAGATTGATATGCTCCCTCGCCTTTGCATCTACTTTATTTGACTCCGCCTGGTTCATCGTCCTCAATTTAGCTACCTCGGTATGAAGTTCTTCAAACTCTCTGTCTTTACCTGTACTTACCATGGCGGGAGATTTTATCAATAATTCGTCATTTTTCTTTATTAAAATATCCTTACCTCTGATGACTTGTTCTAACTCCTGTTCCCTAACATGAGTTGCATCCAGCTTACGTTGGCACTCCCTTAACCGCTTATTTACTTTTTGCACGTAACCTTAAGTTAACAATTCGAGCTACATTTCCCTCCAACTCTCTGATTCGAGCTGATAAGCTAACCACATCCCCTTGAGTAATGGAAACCCTGGCATTACCTTTATTCTTCCCCAAGTGCTTTCGAGCCTCAGTATTTTTTGTGCGTGAATTGGCCTGAGCCAAATTGGTCTTCAATTTTGCCACCCTCTCATTCAGCTCATCACATTTTCTGTGCACTAACCAGAATTCTATATCTTTAGCAGGCAAAACTGTAGATAACTACTCAAATACAATTTTGGAGTTAGATAGGTCATCTTGAGCTCTCTTCAGCTCGCTATCTTTCTTAGTTATTTTATTCATTAATTGCTTTAGTTCGTTCCTCGAGTTCTCCAAATCAGCTCGAGTCTGCTCCTGTTCGTTCGTTTTACTAATCATTTGGTCCTTTAGACTAGCAACAAAATGGCATAACTCTTTCTCTGACGATTCTAACTCCTAGATACGGTATCGAGCCATGTCAGCCATCTTACTCTTTACCATTAACGCATCATTCTGGCTTTTGAGTTTCGCTGTCTTTTCTTTTGTCTTTGCGAGCTCATTTTTCCCTTTACTAATTTCAACATCATTCTTCTCGATCTTCCGAGTGAGGTCATCAGCAGTTTGCGTTGCCTTGACGAACTTGAAATGTACCTTTACGTGCTGATCCTCCTTGTCTTCATTTGCCTCCCTCATTCTATCAAACTCCACCGCGAACTCTTAGTGATATTGGCGTTTCTCTTCTTCACTCAAATGAGCTGACTCCAATTCGACCTGTACATCCCTGATACAATGCATCAAGTTCAATTCAGGACACTCCCTTAATACATACATCTTATTTCTAACAAAATTACTATTTTTTGATATCTTCTGTATGAAACTGCTTCTAAACTTAAGGTTGAAGTATGATCCCAATTCAATGAACAATAACATATACTTCCAATTCTAAGGTACAAATTTACTATATTCTAACTTTTGAACACTTTGATATTATCTATACACAGTTGAACACCATTGCCCCTAAACTATTAGCAAGTTTTTGGTTTTTCTCTGAGCTCTAATTTTTACTTTGTAGCTCTAGAGTAATAAAGCATACATGTCAAATCTTTCTTGCTCATTTCTAACCTATAGCTCCGCTTGCAAAGTCAACAGGAACACTGAGGCATCTTTCTCCTTAACAAGCTCATTCTCTATTTCTTTTATTCGGAGGCGCATTTCCTTACATTCCTTCAAACAAGGTTTTGAAACATAACTTAGCCTACATTAATCCATACAGTTACAGTTCACAAACCCCTCATAATCATGCAACCAAATAGTCAACAATTCTACTCTACCTTCTCATTCACATTCTCTAGATTAACATCATCATCCCCTTCATTTTCTCACACAATCTTGGAAGAAACTCCATTCAACCCTCTCACAATACCAACTCTATCATTCCCAACCTCCCCCTCTTCAACATAGGTATCCTCCATAATGTCATTTACCTCAATTTAAGAATACCCTATTTTTAGAAGGTGGCGTCCAAGTCTATCTCTATAGATTACCACCTCTTCCAGATTCTTTACCACTTCCACTATCAGCTTGCCTAACTCTACCTCTTGCGCAGCCTTCACAGAGTCTAGTCACTTCCCCTCCCTAGCCAAATCAGTTTTCATACGAGCTACCTTATTATCGAGCTTAGCCTTTCACTTCTCGAGCTCAGTTTTCTCTTCCTCCATCGTGAGGCAGATCCTCTTTATCAAATGAGTAGCCTACAAAAATAACATAATAATCGACCACATTTTTTAGCTCGAACTACAAAACAGAATTCAGGAGATATTTAAATAATCAAACTTACCATTTTTCTCATCTCCTCCTCACCATTCCAAACTACAAGCCTCACCCTTTCCTCCACCACTTTTAACTCATCTTCCATACCAGGTTGATTCTCAGCGACCTTCGCCCCAATAAGTTCAGAAGAAGGATCTACCTTTATCTTCTTCACCTCTCCCTCGACCTCACCACTCCCCATGGTACCAAAGGTCAAGCCACGTTTCAACATCCTCTTCTTTGAAAATGCCTAAGCTAACTTTCTCAATGTAGTAGACTCCGGGACATCTGCAAAATCTACTCCAGAGGCCTTTGGTTAAGCCACTCGTCTCTATCCATCAGCTCCCCTCTTTTAATTGCTACCAACACCCATCATTAGCCTCGTTGCTTAAGAATTCTGAACTTTCTCAGACCTGTTGTTGGCCCGCTTCTTTCTACTAATGCCAAGTTAATTCAGCACAGCCTCGTGCTCGACCCCTTCTTGAGCAGTAGTATCTAATAGGGACTTCTTCTTATTCACCTTCGACGAAGGACCTATCAAAGAACAACACATTATCTGCAGCAGATCAACATTTGATTTCAACATTTAAATATTATACGTTATTATACTTACTTTACTTCACAGTTTTGCACAGAAGTTTCATGGGTTCTTCATCATTTCTCTGAAGGCAATCTCCCTTCACCCATATCACATTATCGTTCTGCATTCAACCTGCTGAATTCAGATTGAAGAAAAGAGAGTCAAACTGTTAAAAAAGTATGCCCCTCTACTTGCAAAATAGTTTTTTAAGCCATAAAACTGTAAAACGTCTTCAGGAGATATCCTCCTCTTAACCTCGTTCTCCTCCCATAACTTATTTAAAAACTCATAGACATTTATTACCTCCCACATGTTCCTGTTCAACTGAATAGGACATGCCCCAATGATATTCATAATCCTTTTCACAAGATTACTAAAGGGCAGACTCAACCCATACTCCAATTGAGACAGGTAACAAAGAAAATCCTCTTCCAGGTTGCCCTGGACATTTCCATCATAATACTCCAAGGAGATCAATTTGTCTAACCCCCTATCTAATTTCTCCTTCACTAAATTAGCCAACAAAAAGAAATGTTCCTCCCCACGTCCTACTATACAAGTTTTAAACTGCCTACAGGCATGTTCTTCAAAATTGCCCCATCTTGCCCCTAGAAAGGCTTTGGCTTTACAAAAATCTTTAAATACATCTGAGTTTGGAGAATATGATAGAATTTTTCCTGGGAAATCTAGAAATTGAACGACTTCTACTCTGTCCTTGCTATCGGATACTATACTTTCAGACTCAGCCGAACAGCCGGAGGTCGAGGCCTCCAATAAAGGTAAAGTCTCCATATCAACTGCAACTTTATAGATGAGATGTGATTCAACACAAAACTTCTCACGCTTGGCCTACATAGATACGTATATCATTTGTATCTCATTTTTAAAAATATATCTAACAGATTTTAATAGGTTGCTATAAATACTAATTTTTAGATTTAAATATCACAAAAAATGACTTTCAAAAGAAACACATTCACAGTATCACAAATCGTCTACTAACCTTTAATGTCAGAATATGAGCCTGATGCAATGCCAAATCCATCCCTCATAACACAGCTGTATAACCGCCTTCGTGACTCAGTCTCTATAGCTCTCTCTAGCTTTGATTATTGATCACTCTCGATTAATTTCTCACAAAATTCTCTGTTATTTTTTCTCATTCCACTCTCATTGTTTCTTCAATTTTTCAAAAATTGATAAACATTTGAATGAAGAAGATGTAGCATTATTTATATTTTCTTTCTCTAACTATTGGCAATAATTAGGCTTCGTACGAGCTGCCTTCAATTTTGGAACTGAGGTGTCCCTTTTACAATTAATATCAAACGTCTTATACCTTTATGTTGAAATACCTTCCCATTATTACCCCATGCCCTATATTTTAATATACTTTCACCTCTCTTGCCCAAATCTCCCTCTGACCTCCCCACAATAATGATGACTCAGCAGTTACATGTAATCAAACTTTCCCTATAAAAACACAAAAGACAAAAACAAAGCTGTCTACTTTTTCTATTCTAGCTTCTACTACTTATAGAAGTACAAATGTCATTTCCAAAGCTCTCACAATTCAAAATTAAAATTCTCATTTTTACAACAGTCACAAGCAACATTTGCAATAAAAGAGGATAGATTCAAACTTTATTCTTATTAAATTTCTTTGACAATTATTTGACCTTGTACAATTCACTCCCTCACTTATAATTACACCTAAAATATCCTAGATGTCCTGGGGAGCCACACTTGATTAGTTTGCCTCCAACAATTCTCACATCTCCCAACATAATCTCTTCATCAATAATTAATCACAAAGCTTCTTTTTGAGCCGAAGGCTCCACAATCACTTCCTGGAATAGCTCCTCTTAGAAGCAAAGTCTTAACTAAAATTCTTGCCCATCCAATCTAAGTATTCAAACTGATACTCGGTCACTTGCAAGCCTGCATCATAATCTAACAAGCCAAAGATCCACTCCCGCACTTTAGCTATTTTTATCACCAACCATCCCTCAACAGCATAAAAAAATTCTCTCAGATCGAGTCCACACCATTTCTATTTCTTCCACCTGTTTAAAGCTCATTTCCCGCTAGTTATGCAGTTTTCTAGATTACTTCAACTCCCCTATAATTCCTATTTAAACTCTGTTCTTTCACAATAGAAAACCCTAGTATCCTGAGTAAAAATTATTTGAACTTATCAATCCACATCGACCTCAGTGAATTCGGCCTACTTCATCTTGAACTAATTTTTTCCAAATCCAATGTTTAAGAGCGACCTCCCTAAGCTAGAATTTCTAGTATAATCTAAATCATCTACGGTTATCTCTACCAATAATTCTAAGTTATTCAGTTCAAAAACAAATTCGTACACATTTTTTATGTTACAAACACATACTTACAACTCAATTGCTATGATATACTTTGTAGGTCCAATCTTATATATTACATTTTATCCCCTATTCGTAAATCATAAAATTACTTATAGGTCGATTTCAATCACAAGAGTTATTTTATATATCAACACAGAGTTTGAATAACCATTTTTATTAAGCTCAAATTACAAGTACTTTACAGATAATAAGTCTTTCAGGTACTTTACAGATAACAAATCTTTCAGGTACTTTACAGATAACAAGTCTTTCAGGTACTCCCAAACACCAAAACCTTCAGTTTATCTGACTTCAGTGGTGTGTCACTCAAAAAATCTTCTAAAACAAAGCAGGCATTGGAAATCACCAGACCTCCTTCTACCTTCACGCCATCCTACTCTGACCAGAAATTGGGTTTGGAGGAACTCGGGACATGAAAGCTTAAAGAGAAAGTGCTTTAACCAACTCTTCAAATAGAAGGTCTTCTTAGAGCCAAGAGACGATAATGGTGTAGAAGAACACTTCAAGTCTCTATTTCCCTTCTCCACTACCACCGCTGCCTCCTCTATAACTACCACCATCAGAGAGTTAGTAGAGATAAATAATGCTCGACCTTAGAATCCAATCCTACACAAGATATCGGTGAAATTATACTACAGTTACACTGACCCCCGGATCTGTCTCCTCAACCGTGTCTTTCGCAAGGATGCGGAGACACCTCCAACGTTCCCTGCCTTTTAACACAAAGTAATTAAATATCTTCCTACAATAAAAATCTTCTTCAGCTTCAGCCGCTTCTTCCTCTAGCATACCCTAATACGTCGATTGAACGGGAATGGGGGTAGGCATCTCCAAGAACTGATCACCAAAATATCTCAACTTAAAGTTCAATATCTCTGCAGAACTCTCTTCGCAAACCATTCTCCGGGTCTTCACCATTATCAATCTAGACTTCTAGAGCATTTTGTAACAAACAACGTACTTTGCCAGAATCCTTGGTACATGTACTATTTATATAACCCTAATATTTAATATACATGTACATTTCCCAAGCATTATCATTCAAAATAAAAGAAATACGCAAAACCCCAAGCGTCACGTACATTAATATTCTCATCATCATTCAATACAAAAGCATCCCCCCCCCCATAAAAATATACACATTTATCATACATTTAAATCCATATTAATACATCATTTCTTTTCAACTTCCATAAACTATTTTCCCACAATTTTTTTCTCAACCAAAGCCACCCGTGACTTCAGTTGTAAGGGGGCAATTGTAGGGACCTATCCCTCGATCTAAACCGATTTAAACTATTTCAAATTCAAGCTGCCTCCATATCAGACTCACGCATTTTTCACGTGACCTAAGCAGTAAGCATTGACATCTACACCACGAACTGATAAAGAACGTGGGTCAAGCAAAACAGAAAAGCACGAACAAGTCGAAGATACATGTCTCTTGCGAACTTAGCAGTTATTCAGTGAACCACCACTTACCACATAATTTAAGGAGTGAGCTTCAGTACGATTGAGAATTGCGGGTATGGTCTATATAAAGAAAATGTTCCAGAAGAGAGAAGAACCAAAAAAATATACGAGAAATCACCAAGAGAACCATATTTTGTAGATTTTCAAATATTAAATTTCTTATTTACAAGATCAGATATTTCTTGTTAGAGAGATCACTTGAAATAAGATATCGGCCTCAAGTAATAAAATTCACTGTTACAAAAACTCTCAACCCGAGGTCGTGGTTTTTTACCTATTCAGAGGTTTTCTACGCTAAATCACCTGTGCCATTTCTTACTTCACATTAGTTTGTGTCACAGGAACATTGGTATAAGAACTAATTCTGAGCCATCTCGAGCTTACAAAATTAGGCCATTACAGGAGGTATCTTGCTTCTATACCTAATACCCCTGCTAAATAAGCAAAAGAATCACCGTGTCGATTCTCCCCATGAGGTAAATAATCAAGTGTGGCTGTATTGAATCTTCCCATTCTTTTAGCAACAAAGGCCACGTAGTCGATCATTTTTATATTCTTCTTGTATTGCTTAGAGTAGTGATGAACAATTAGTAATGAGTCTATATAGACTGTGAAGTCAGGATTGCCAATCTCTAAGGCCATGTCGAGGCTATGTATTAATGCTTCGTACTCTATGACATTATTAGAGACATTAAAATTAAGGTATATGAATTTCTCAATTCTATTATTTGAGGGAGCAATTAGTATGATTCTAATCCCTGGCCCATCAGGTCTTGCTGATCCATCTATTTCGTATAACCCATTCAGCTCGTTCGTTAAAAGACTTTATAGGTAGGTCTTATACGATTTCTTTTGTAAGATCAGGATTGAGTTCTTCCGAATCTGGATCATTGATTAGGAAGTCGACTAGAAAATCAGCAACTGCATAACATTTTTTAGAATGTTACTGCTCAATTTTGAAATCATGCTCTCCCAAACTTACTGACCACTATTGCATTCTTCTTAATTTCTCTTTTTTAGATAAAATATCCCAAAGTGGGTAGTTCATCATGACTTTAATTGATTGAGCTTGGAAGTAGTGCTTGAGTTTCTGCATTGTGTAAATGAGGATTAGAAGGAGTCTTCCGATCTTGGAATATCTTGTTTCAGCCGGTGTGAGGGTTTTGCTTATGAATACACTGGCTTCTCTATTTTTCTGTGAAGGCGTATAAGAACCTAGCTGAGGAAATTATCTATAACTTCAAGGAAGATAATCAATTCCTCATTGTCTAATAGGTACTCATTACATGATATTTTCCAAGATAGAGTTTAAGTTATTAAAAAACTGCTTCACATTCTTCTGTACATTTGATATCTTCGGTTGGTCAAACTTTGCCTCGCATGGTAAATCCTCGAAGTATTAAGAATAACCATCGACATCGATCTAAACACTTAAAGACGAATCTGTTGATAGTTGCAATCTTGCCAGCGAGTTTTTGTACATTTTTCTTTGTTTTTGGAGATGACATGTTAAGTTGAGCTCAAATCTGATATGGATCATCTTTGATTCCCTTCTTGCTGATAAGATGTCTCAAGTACTTGCCAGAATATACTCTAAATTGACATTTATCTAGATTGAGCTTCATCTGGTAAAATCGCAATATGCTAAAGACTATATCGAGATGTTTGATATGATCCTTCTTCTATAAACTTTTGCAGAGGAGATCGCTGATATATACTTTAGTATTTTTCCCCAAGTGTTGTCATGCCCCAAAATCCAGTAATCGATAGCTAGACCAATGACTGAGATTCGAGGATGTATAGGTCGAGGAATCCAAAGATTTGCCCCACGAACAACCGAGCCGTAGACAAATTCTGGCCCAGTCATTATCAATAGTATCACAACAGAGTAATAAGGAAAAACAGTAACAGCGGAAGACGAAGATAACAATATCTAAACATAAGATTCTACAAACCTCTACGCAGCAAGCCCGACAGTAATAACTGGAGAATGAGCCTCCAGCTCAGCTCCCCAAAGATCACCACAGCAGCAACTAAAACCTGAAATAACCTGCCACTGAAAGGGGGATGCGAGAGTGAGCAAATAACGAGCTCACTACTCCCAAGAATAACTAAACGATTATATTAACCAATGAGATGGATATAAATATTAATGATAATAGGATATGATAATATTTAACGATAAATAATATATATATATATATAAATACCAAGGATGTCTGATAGGTATATAACTAGTCTAATGATTATTTGTAACTATACTATAATTATATATATACATCTCGAGCAAAGGAGTGCTAAGACCATAACTACACTTCAGTTCCAATGACTACTAACTACACTCTAATCACTACTGTGACCCTCAGTGCCACAAGCAACTAACCTACCTCAGGAATACAGTAACACACGAGGGTAAACAACCCTCGGCCAATAACAATCCGATTATCCAAACCCCAACCAGGCACAACCCCGAAGCTACCGCAAGCTAAACGAGATCATCCACAACTAAAATACCAGCCTAAAGCTCATAGCAACTAACCAGACTAATCAACCTAATAACTTAATTAGATACAAAAGAGGGAGGAAATAATGCAGAGAGGAAAGGAATATGCAGAAAGAAGATGAATCTAATTGCACCGCAAATCAATTAGGAGAAGAGGAATTTAATAAGTGGAGAAGAATATGATGAACTAAGATAATCCCATAATTATCCCAATGCAATGATATGTTATGATGATGATATGATGGAAGGAGATAATCTTATGATTATCCCAAGTGCAGAAGATTTTATACTAAACATAATGCAGAAATGGTTAAAAATTTCTATCAGAAGAACTTACGAATTAGAAGTGTACAGAGATGCAATGATATGCTTGATGATGATGATGCAAAATAATTTAACGATGTCAACCCAAAGGGCTAGCCCCCAAGACTAAAGTGGGCTAACAACTGTCGAAAATGGTTTACCTTATCGGATATTGTAGGATACAAGGGTATGATGAGCTGCACTAGCTCGACCAGACTATGAGGATATTACATCAATCTATCGAATCCCATGGAGCCAACGTTCGAACTATATATACATTCTGAGGCATTTCAACCTCCCGGATAAGCCCTGTACCGGATAGTAAACACTGTCTCATACCATCCCACACTCCTGAATGGGTGACTAGGTATAATAGTATCCATCCTGGACCCACCTTTCTATTTTAACCCAATTTAAGGAATCCCTGAACCTCTCGAGGGTCAGCCGATGCGGAGTTATTTATGTATCCAATCGTAGTAAGATAAGGAGAGAATATATTATTTATGGATGTGAGCAAAAGTCCTCAAGACTGAAACATAACTGCTGTTAACACAGCCAGTGCAGAATAGGATAACCACCTGCCTGAGAGTATGGTAACCAAAACTAATGCAGATGCCCACCTGTGACTCAGTTACACCATCTAAACCTAGATAAAATAGCAACTTAACCTTTACAACATCTAAAAAACATCAGTTTCTAAGATTCCTCAAGCAATATGATTACCATCAAGTACAATAGTACTCTAGCTGTCCACACAGACTAGTACCCATGGGGTGACCTACAAGTGTCCAACGAGTAGTCAACAATCCTCAATAAAAGAACTGCCTCACAATCCTCCTAATCATGTACATAAGTCACCAGCGCGGATGTACAGGAACCGGATTCAACAGGAGGTTTCATCCGTATTCCAACATCTCGGGTGACGTACAACCTCATAACCCACCTGGCTCAGCCACGTACCTCACTGAGCCATGCTGACTCACTGCCTCCTAGATTACAGAAGGGAACACAGCCCTAACAACCTCATCCTGGGGAAAGAAGGCTTACGAGTAAGCTCTATTAGCTCTAAGAATCATGAGGACAATAAGTGTCACAACACGATAAGCAAAAAATCCTAAGGCAAACTATTAGAAGTTCAGCATCCACAACCAACCACCACAGAAAAGCCATCTGCTCACTACCAACAACTAACAGTCCAGGAGATACCACACTCCCACATGGAATCCAATATTTCTACAACCACCAATCAAAATGACAGTGCTCAAGGACCAGGCCTCGAGAACATAGAGTACACCTAAACTAATCCTAAGACTAATCAAAATAATAGCAGGCAAGAGGACGAGCTCTGAATCGAAGACCATGTCTTACTGAAGCTATCTCGCCCCAAGACTACCCTGGAACCAAGTCCAGCAACCCAAACTAACCAAGGTGCTATATTATAAGGTGAGAACTATAGTCTCTGAACTGGCACTATCTCAGAGAAATGGCGGCTAAACAACAAGCCGTTCATAAGTCTCTACTAATTGTCAAACTAAGTTACTAGTGCCCTAAATCAAGATTGACACTCTAATAACTAACCAACGATACCATACTCAATATATTATCTATATATTCCACACTCAAAATATTATATATATATATATATATATATATATATATATATATATATATATCGAGTGTGAGGCGTCGCAAAACACTGAGAAATGCCATTGTTCCCAACCTCAATGAAGAAAAGAGTCGCGATAACCACCCTCAATGAAATTGGTCTAAGGGGAATCTCAAGAGTCATCGTCACATCGACGACAACAGAGAATAACCTCCTATGACTAGATATAACCTACAGGTTCTATCTAGTAGCTAAACTTACAACTAACCCAGGTTTTACTAACTTATCAAACCCTTAAGTACTCTTGCCTAAGGTATGCTAAACGGATAACTAGTAAAGTATCCTAAGTAATTATCCCATATACTAACCTAATCATAGACATAATATATACTAGGCATTCCTATAACTCACAAATCAGGATAATAATCTAGTTATTAGGGAAGATAAAACTCGCCTGGTAATAATCATAGTCCGGCAGAAACCAACTCGGAAAACCAAACCTTGGATCGACGACGAGGCAATCTGAACAACGAACAAGCTACCATAACCAATAACAACACAAGTAAACAACATCAAACCCAAACCCTAGAAATCAAACCTACGCCGAAATCGAGAGAAAGGAACTGAAAAGGAATCGGGAATCACTTACTGAGGATAGGAGCGAAGCTTGCGACGAAGCGGGCGAAGAATCCTCGAGTGATGGGGAAGAATGGATTGAGAGTAAGGAGGAGATGGGAAAAGGTTTGGGAGAGAAGGGAGAGAGAAAAAAAAAAGGAGAAGTGAGGAGAAGAAGAAATGAAACTAAAAAGGCTGATATTGCGCCTGTGTTCGAACAAAAATTGATCCTGTTCAAACAGAACCAAGTATATTCGAGCAGAGAAGTGTTCTGTTTGAATACAAAGGACTCTATTCGAACATGAAGAGTCATGTTCGAATAGAACTGGTCTTGCCCAAAAAAATAACCCCGGAGGCATCCCGGACCACCCTGGACACCCCAAAAATACCACGGACCACCCCCACTACCACACAAACACTTCTATAAGTCCAACAAGGGTTTTCCAAAGTAGAAACACCACCTCCACCGCCTCACGGCTACCAAAATGCTTATGCCCCCAAAAAAGAATCTTTTCCTCGGGAAACTCTGAAAACCTACCCGCCAATCCAACGGCTCACCGGAACCACCCCAAACTATAGACATACTAATAAAACATCACAACCAAACTTTCTAGGGGTTCTTGAGGTCTAAAAACCACCTCCACCACCTAAAGGCCACCAGAACTCCTAAAACCCAGAAAAATGAATCTAACGGCTAGAAACTTATTTGAAACGAATAAATGGATGCGGAATGGATAAAAAAGACTCATGAGGAATAATATACAAATGTGTGACGTGTGGGAATATATGCGGAAGCTTAACGGAAGACAGAAGGAATCTTTTCTGAAGGAAATGGACAGAAAGGAAGAAAATGGACAGAAAGGAATAAAAATGGATAGGAGGAATCTGACAAGCCAAATAGGAGGGGAAGCAACAAGGAAACCTAAATCTATCCTAGGATTTCCTGATATCATGCCACACCACCACACAACAATATCACACAACCACCAAGCCACAACGGGAACCCAAAACCTAAACACAAACACTTCCGCCCCGAAACCACCGAAACCAATAGAACTACCAAAAGGAGTCTAATACAAACCTACCAAAAGAAATAACACGGATGGATAACGAATAACAATATATGAATAATAGTAATAATACTTAATAATAAGCAAAAAAAATACCCTGAAATTCTGGGACATTACAAGTATTCTCTGAACATAGCTGTCATTAATCTTTGATAAGCTGCTCCGGCGTTCCTCAGTCCAAAAGGTATGACTTTGTAATAGTAAAACTCCCATTTAGTGATAAAAGTGGTATTTTCCTGATCTTCATCTAAAGGGGGTATCTAGTTGTATCGTAAAGCATCATATATCATAGATAGTAGCTCATGATCTGCTATAGAATAAAGGATTTTATGAATGATTAGAAGAAGAAAATTGCCAATTAACGTGTGCTTTTTAGATCAGTAAAATCTATACAAACTTAGACATTCCCATTCTTCTTTGGATCGGCGACAATGGTAGAGATCCAATCCGGGTACTTTGCTTCTCAAATGATCCGACTTCGATCAACTTATCGATTTCATTGTTAACTTCATCTATGAGACCTGGTGAGAGCCTTCTCTATTTCTATTTGACTGTCGTGGCATTGTCGTGGGTGACCAATTTGTCGCACACCTTGGCTGGGTCGACTCCTAGCATTTCCTTGAAAGTCTAAATTATGACATCACGGTTCATCTATAACAAATGTAGGAAAGTGTCCTTCTTTTGTAGGATAAGCTGGGTACCAATATAAGTACCCCTGCTAGAACCATCGATGTTAATTTACATTGTAGGTTCTACTGTTGAAGGCTGATCATCGGTGTGACCAGCTTTCTATAATTGCAATAGAGCAAATCTATCGGATGTGTCTAGTATGGCAGAGGTGGTATTTTCTTAAGCTCTTGAGAAATTTTAAATGCTTTAGATTTCATAGATGTCATCATTGTATAATAAACGAAGTGCTTGATGGTATGTAGATACGATTAGTTCGATGTTGTGTATCCAGCAGCAGTCCATGATCCCCAGGTAATGGGATTTGGCATTGATGATGTAAAAAACAACATCGATAGCGGTGGGTCTACCAGTAATGGGCAGGATGATCTTTCCTATGCGCTCTTTTATAGATCTATTAAAACTATTGATATTGATGTCGCTTGGTATAACATGATTTGTTAATCCCATTTGCTCGATTGTGCTCGAAAAAAGGATTTTAATACCGTTGTCGGTATCAATCATCATGGTATGCATGACAAATTTCTTCATCTTAAGCATAATAACCAGAATGTCATGATGTAGAAACTTGATGTAACTGATAATGCAATCCCCAAATTAAATTCTAATTCGTTGATTACTTGATTCATGAAGGAGTTTAGCTTCTTTATCCTGAACTGTGAGGTCACAACATTCTGTTACCCTCCTCCTCTTGAATCTAGAAGAGTTGTGGATCTGGTGGATCTTGATCATGCTGCTATGGTACATGTGGTGCAAGTGTTTCTCTGCAGATTGATCTCCGACTTAAACTACTTCAAAGAAATTTGAAGAAATTTGATAGTTTCTTAACCCGGCAAGCTGGGCCGATGAAATGGCATAAGAAGGACAAACTATTGTGAGAAAGCTAGGGCCAAATAAGGCCTGAATAAAGGAAACATTTGGATACTCTGGAGAGATGGGTTAAGAATTCCAGAACCTGAAACCATGGACACCTCTAACCAACAAATCATGGTTAGATACATGAGCTGCAGGCTTTCCTTCATCTAGGTCAGCTGCCCCTCTCTCTTCAGAACAATACTCTAGAATGAGATAATAATAGTGCTACCGGGACCAATGAGCCATAGATTTTCTAAGGTGATTTTACTTGCATTCTCAGAACTGAGGCGTGGAGGGGCAGAAGACAACTACTATCACAAGCCTTGTAGGACTTTTGGAGCTTCATCGACAGGGATAATCTTACAAAGAGCAACACAATGGGTATAAGATATACATGGATTAACACTTAATAGGGAGTTAACGGAACACTGAGCTGTCGGGATAGATGCTTGCACAACCCAGTTTGGACTGACAAATATCGGAGATGGAAAATCAAGAACTTCCACGAACAGTATCAGACCACTCCATCCTTTTTGGAAAGTACAAGGTCGTCCCATGACCTAACAACATTCCCTTCATATAGCTTCAAGCATGGAACACTTATGCAGATTTTGGGGATGTGGTTCATAGCAGCTAGAACACTAAACTTGAAACAACACCTCTTTTTTGTTTAATGCTCAAACTCTAGAGTCCTAAGATTAATATCAAGAAGTGGAAACGTATTAAACCGGACATGGCGCAAGGTACCAAAAAAATTTTAGAGGAAGACTTACTGCAGCAACAACTCAATTAGGAAACTCACTAGAAAAATGATACTTTCGACCAGGACATCATTGTAAAGGCCACACAACTTTAGCTTATTGAAGGGCGAAAAGAGATTCAATCGTATCAAAAATCTAGAATTAAGTGGCTCACAGAAGGCGACCGCGATACCCAATTCTTTCATAGCATGGCAAGAGCTAGAAATGAAAAGAGTGTTATCACAAAAATCGCGACAGAGGAAGGAATTATCTTAGCAAACCAATCCCATATAACCCGGTCAACCGGAGCAACAACATTCTAAATGTAACAATGTCTAGAGTAGAGCAAACTGAAAATAATATGCTGATAGCACTCCCAAACGAGGAAGAAAACAAACTCACGGTGTTTAATCTCAAAAAAGATAGCTCTCTAGGTCCAGACGTATTCCCAGAGGCCTTCTACACAACATACTGGGAGGTGGTTAAACAAGATTTCTGTAGAGGAATCTCCACCTTCAACTCCAATATCATACTACTCATACCCAAAATCAAGAAATCAGAGAAGGTGAACTACTACAGACTAATTTTCCTGAGCAATTTTTTTGTTAAAATAATCACGAAGATACTGACTACCCGACTGTCGCCAATAGCAGAGAGAGTGGTGTCCCTGGCACAAAGTACCTTCATTAAGGGTCGAAGTATACATAACAATATCTGGATAATATCTGAACTGGTCAACGAGATGAATGGCAAGTGGAAAGGAGGCTATGTGGGACTAAAACTAGATATAATGCAAGTCTAAGATACACATAGCTGGGATTTTATTACGACAGCTCTCCAAGTTTTTGGCTTCTCCCCTAATTTATGTACGTTGATTTTGGCCATTATTAATAGCGGGAAGATTGTAATCGCAATAAACAGAAGTCCCACAGGGTTCTTTAGTCCTAGATGAGGTCTTAAACAAGAAGACCCTCTCTCTCCGCTGTTGTTTGAAGTCGCTGAAGATATATTGGTTATTAGCCTACACAAATTTAGGGACCAAGAAAAAATCAACACTATGGTCATTACCAGGTAAATACATGCTCTAACACATCTTTTTTCACAGACGATATCTTCATATTCCTCAATGGAGCTACTTGAGACCTCCAACACCTGAAAAGGCTCCTTACATACCAAGAAGCATCTGGTCAAGTTGTAAGCCTGGAGAAGAGCAAAACTTTTATTGGCAGAGTTCCACTCACTAGGAGAAGGGTAATTCTCAATGTATTTGGATTTCAAGAAGAACGACTATACAAAACTTATTTGGGAATACCCCTCTTATAGAGAAGAGCTACAAAGAATAATCTGCGACCATTGGTGGAATAAATTAGAAAGCGAGCGAATGGTTGGGTAGGAAGACTTCTATCTTTCCAAGGTTAAGTGGTCTTGGCAAGATCAGTCCTTCCTTAACAGCACACCAATATGCAAGATGGCAGTTTACAAATGGCCTCAATCTCTGATCAAAGAGGGCGAATCTATCATTCCAAAATTTATTTGTTCTGGGGATCCATCAGAAAGAAAGAACATTATCCTTAAGTAGGAAAAGGTGTGTAAACCCATACAGGAGGGTGGCCTAGGCATTCAAAAACTGGGGGAAGTTAAAAATGTGCTTTACTGCAAACTTTACTGGACATCTACCCAACAAAGCGAAGAATGGGCATGCTTCATGAGCACAAAATACAAAAGCAAAAATGGAGAGGTGATCGCATAGTATAATAAGTCATCCATTTAGAAGAGGATACAAGCTGCAGAACATCTAACAGGTCAGCACATGGGTTGGGTGATCGGCAATGGTGGAAAAATTAACTTCTGGAGAGATTGTTGGGCAATAAAAATCAACTTCTGGAGAAATTGACTTCTCAAATCTAGGTATGATTCTTACTTTTAATCTTTGGGAGGATGCCCATTTTTCTAAGTTGCTACTGTTAATCAGTTCTCTATCTTTTTGATGATTTTGATTCATCGATACAATGATTACAAACGATAGCCTTGTGGTTGAGAGGCCTTTAAGAATAATACTTAGGAAATTCTTTTATCCCAGATTTGAAAATTATAGCTAGTTTCTGAAATTTAAAAAATACTTAGGAATTTTTTGTTTGTGCTAAAGGAATGCCTTTAAGAATAATGTTATCCTTATACGCTTGAACATGTAATTTTATATGTATAATTGAAATACCATCCATGATACAATACCTTTTTCGTTCTTTGAACTACCCAATATATACTTATGAGTTTAAACCTTGAATTTCAGAAACATTGACAATCTTCAAACTTAAGACGGTTGGTGATGAGGTCCTTGATATTTGTAGGGAGCGTTTTACATTAGTTGAATTTGGTGGCTGCTATTCTTGTTATGTCGATATCGAATGTTGAGAGTTTGCCAAATTATTTAATAATTTGATGTGCTGAAGGAGTTCTCATGACAGGAGTGTAATGCAAAGTGATTATATGACTCCATCTTCTCTATGATATGCATATCTAACTAAATAATATTACTTGAGCCTGTTAAGTATTTAACTAAGTTGTTCTAGCTCGAAACTTACTATCATAATATACTTTCTTTGTTTTCTTTCAGGGGTGGGTGCTCCTGACTTCTTTTTTTGAACACTCAATACTCGTTGTCGCCTTCATATTTGCTCAAAGCCATTCTCAAGAGAAGATAACACTTGCTAAAGTGGGGAGTAAGAGGATTGATGCTTAAATCTAGAAATTAAATGATTGCTCATTTGATGATGTTTTTTATGAAGATCCTTGGTAGTCAAACTTGGGATGAGAGTTGTAGTACAAATCCCAATTACACAAAGTTTAAGTTTCCACGAAAAAGAGCTTACTCCAGACGCATGGTATTGAACTAATAATTTTTAAGTTTCCTTTATATTTTTTTTATTTTTTTTTGTGAGATATGGTTTCGGGTCATAAAATGTGCAGCCCAATTCTTTGTTGTTTTTTCATAACTCCATTTTATGGCTATAACTACAAGCATGTGTAACTCCCTTCTTTAATGGACTCCAAGAACTCAATGCCCGCCTTCTAAATGTCAGCAATTTGCTTATGTTTTGTAAATATTGTTCCTTATTTTTTGTTACTTCATTTATGCTGGTTTGTGCATGTATCCTTGTGGTTTAATCCGCTCAAAACCATATCCTTTTGTGGTAGATATTGTAAGAAAAAATTGCATACCATTTTAAAGTAATTTTATTAGCTTTCATGAAGATACAATTAAATATTCTAGTTTATCTTGACTAGAAGTTTTTGCGTTATCTCGCTGCTGGTCTAAGACCCTAATGTAGGGTACAATATTGCTTTCGTGAATTAAATTTGAAAAAAGTGGCAAACAGAAAAATTATAAGTTGGGGACTATTTCCCTCATTATCAAATTTCTAGGAGAAAACTTGTCCAAAAATAAACATATATTCAATTGTAGGAATTTAAATAAATGTCAAAGGGTATCTTAAATAACACTTGCAGTCTCTCATGTTGCTCTTTTGATCAAAATCTTGCATATGAAATACAGCATTTCGGATGTTGTTTTGGATCTATGATAAATTTTTTTTTTTTTTTTTCATGAAAAAGAAAATTGCCTAGTTCTTTTATGAAACTTCCCTAGGTTGAATAGCTCCTAACTTCCAATAGAATGACTACCTAATACATAGTTTTTCTCAAGCTCTTATTCAAAAAATTATCCTCTGAAGAGGCTATCATTTAATGATAACTATGTCTTTCAATTTACAATCTATTTTATTTTACCTATCAAAATAGGTTCCTTCAGTTAGCCTCGGAAAATATCATTCATCAAGTATATCGACAATGGAAGAAGGTAGATTTATCCATTTTCAGTCTGAGGAGAACACAATTGAACAAATATTGCAGAAGGAGAAATCTGCTGCTGGTGTGTTGTGCCATCTGAAAAAGCGTCAGCCTACTCTTGCCATGTCTATAGAATTGGCCAAGGATGTGGTGGGCATTGTGGCTACATTTGGAAAAGTAGGTGGTGAGAACATTAGTAGGTTAGTCAAAAATAAGAGTTGCACAGGCATAAAGTGTTTGATGGAGGTATTTTTCTTGACATGTTTCTCTTTCTGTTGTCAATATGTAGGCTTTTCTCATATTATATAGGACTGGACACTATGATGGCAATTGTGTGCAAGATATTGAAAGGTGTTAAAGCTCTTGAAACCTATGACAATGAAGGATAGATCAATAAGAATATTGGTCTTCACATGCTCGGGACTTCTATCAGGAGGCAGATGGATGGCAGATATGTAGAAATTTGTTTAGAAGAATTAAGGCAAGAACTTTCATTTGTAGTTTGAGAAAGCATTTTCTACTATGTGTTTCTTTATTTTACTCTATGACTAATACATACAAGATACTGTTCTTTTATGTCTAGAAACGTGTAAATATTTCTTATCCCCCTAATAAGTTTTTTTCCCCTTCTTTTGTAGACCTTATGTTGGCGATTTTGTGGCCAATGACCCACAACGAAGGCTTGCTCATTTGAAGCCAAGATTACCCACTAGAGAGTGTCCTCATGGCTTTCTTGGATTTACTGTGAATATGATCAATTTAGAATGTATTAACCTGTCTTTTCTAACAATTAACAGTCATGGGCTACGCGAAACTCTCTTTTATAGCCTTTTCTCACATGTGCTAAAGGGCAAGTCATAAATGTAACTTACCCTTCCATGTATAAGTATGCCCTCTCTTTAGATGATGGAATGGCTAGGAGAAATGGTGTGTTCGCCGTTGGTAACAGGAAAGCAATGATTCTCTTAATATTAGTACCTATGCAAATTGTTTTTTTTATGGATGTATTTCTCATGCACTTTTCTTACAATATAGTGATCTTTGTGAAATGGTCTAGATTTGCAGGTTTCTTTTGAGCAGGTGAACATTAGTATAGGTGATACGATTCTAACGTTACTTGACACTATTGATCTAATATTGGTAAATTATAAGCCACTTAATAGTCAATGAACGATTAATAATTGTAACACCATACTTATAAGGGAAGAAGGGAATGCATAATGGTAACCTGGTTCTGGTCTATCATTTCACTTTTTAATTTGGTTATTCATTTAAAATAAAAGACAACACAAGTACGGGCATGATAGTGATAATTTTCAAGTATGTATCCGGTAAAAACATGCTTATAACTAGCAGAATCTAGAGAGTGAAAGGTTAGAGATATAGTATAAGGTGCTTATGCTACTCATAAGAAAATCTCCAAAGTTGGTAAAAAGACTGGCTTTGAGGCACTTGATAATGGAAATGAAGCCCCTTGTATAGGGCTACTCAAGGGGAAAATCCATATATTTGGTAGTGTTGGGCTGTTTTGGAAAGTAAAATGGGAAATATAAGGAGAGCAAGAGAACTATTTGATACTGCTACTGTAGCTAATAAGAAAGACATTACGGCCTGGCATGGGTGGGCTGTCTTAGAGCTAAAACAGTGAAACATCAAGTAGGCTTGAAATCTTCAAGGTAGAGATTTGAAATACTGTGGAAGAAATGAGTACGTGTATTAAACACTTGCTTTGCTTGAAGCTAAAGAAAATTATATCGAGCAGGTTCGATACTTATACATGCAGGCCACAAAGTGTAATCCAAGTAGTTGTGCCAGCTGGCTTGCATGGACATAACTAGAGATACAGCGGGAGAACAATGTTGCTGCTAGGCAACTATTTGAGAAAACAATCCAAGCTAGTCCAAAAAATAGGTTTGCCTGGCATGTATAAGAAATTTATGAGGCCAACCTCGGTAATATTGACATAGGAAGGATACTTCTAAAGATAGGCCATACACATAATCCTAGGGATCTCATTCTTCTTCAGTTTCTTGCATTATTGGAATACAGATACTCAACTGCAAATCTTGCTCAAGTACTATTCAGGAGAGCATCTGAATTGGACCCAAGGTACCAGCCAGTATGGATTGGTTGGGGATGGATGGAGTGGAAAGAAGGAAACATTTCCACAGCGAGGCAGCTCTACCAAAGAGCATTATCAATCAACTCAACTAGTGAAAGTGTTGCTCATTGCCTTCAAGCTTGGGGGTTTTAGAACAGAGGATTGGTAAAATGTCTGTAGCTCAAAGATTATTTAGATCCTCACTAAATATAAATTCCCAGAGCAATATAACATGGATGACATGGACATCAATGGAAGAAGAGCAAGGAAATACTGCACTTGTTGAGGAAATTTGAGACCTCTATTTTCAGTAGCGTACAAAAGTTGTAGACGATGCTTCCTGGGTTACGGGGATCCTAGACATCTTTGATCCGGCCTTTGATAGCATAAAGAGACTTTTAAAGATTTGATCAAACCTTATATTTTAAGGGAGATGATAATTTAATGAACAAGACAGAAACTATGTATAACAGAAGCTTCAGGGAAGAACTGGCAGATACTTCCTCGGCTGGTCTTCCAGAAAGTAACGACAAGGAAGGTGGAGATGAAACAATTAACCCCAGTTCAAGCTCTCTTGATTTAGATACATTTATCAAAGATAGGTTATGTATCGATGTTTCGAAACTTGAAGTCCAGATGGAAATGATGAGGACGCTAAAGAAGATTAAATCTTTAAGAAGTGGAAATTAATCCCCTGAAGTCTTTCTTAGGGGATTAATTTGATTATGAAAGTTTGTAAGATACAGACTCATGATTATATTTATCAAAGTGAATTCACAATGTATAAAAATTAATTATTTTTTTTTAAAAAAGCCCCTTAATCGAGAAAAAATAGCAACCCTGAGCGGAACTGCCAATTTCAGTAGTGTGGTACAGTTAGGACCATTTTGGTAAGTAAAAATAATGTGAAGTCTAATCAACCAAATTTAGAAATTTACGAGCACTCAAAGAGTGTGGAAGGATTCTAGGCCAAGACAAAACTTCCTTTCAGATTCTCCAACTACATTAAATGAACCAGGTAGATTTCTTTCCTTTTGTAATTTTGGGCCAATCTCAAGACTTGCATCATAGTGAAAGGGGTAGATATCTGAATATATTAAAGTTACTTGAAAGCTAAAATATTGCATCTCAATGGTAATTGTGTTTGTGATTTAACTTCATTTTTGTAATTGTGTTTGGAATTTATCTTAGCAGGTAGAAGCAAGTCATTAATGCTTGGCTGGAAGTACATTATTAAGAGGAAATCCTAATCCAGATTTTCCCAAGAACTTAAATGGTTGTGACTTCCTAGTCATTTCATCCCCGGATAGGTTACTTGCCCTATATCTTTAACGAATGAGCAGCAACAGAGCACAACATATGGTTGGAATTCATTCTCATCTCGATGTGAGATTTGCCAATTATTTCCCTTTTTCTAATGAAGCATTGCTTGCAACTTGTGGGTACTAATGAAAGGATGCCAATGGTCAGATGGGTTTACTAGATGAAAAAGGTCAGGTGCATGAATTAAGATGAAAGTCTTGTTCGCCTTGTTATAATTTCTAGAATGACACATCCTCCAAGTGTAACTCACAGCGGGTCATTCTCTGCCCCGCCGCTAGTTTGAAGTATGGGAAGAGTCTTTAGGATAGGTTCACTAAAATTTACTTATTCCCCAACAGCAATACTTCTCCATTATCAAACTGAAAGCCATGTGAGTTTTTATTTTCATGTCTTCATGATTTTTGTATCATGAGTTTTATATGCATGAACTTGTACATATTTTTCTTCACATGTTTATATATTTAGATTGTTGGCAGAGGTGGAAGTCCCATCACTAGTCTTATAATTGAGATGACACCGTTAGAGAGTAAGGAGTCTTCTATTCTTTCTTTATTGCGGTTTTATTGCTTTCCCATATTTGGGAAACCTTTACTTACCTAATATCTTCTTGGTTTTCCATGATATAGGCAATTAGCATTTTCACTGAACCTACAGGTAATTTTTCTCAGATTTTATATTGCCTTGTTGATTTTTACTCAAAATTTATTTAGATTTTCTTTGTGCTATTACAGATCCCTGCATTTAAACTAGTGTTCCTGAATCTTGGATTACTTTTCATTACGAACTAATTCCTCATCATGAAAGACTTTACATTATTATTTTTGGGTATTCAATACCTTACCAACCTCAAATCACTCAGCTTAAGTGATGTACCCAAGGAAATTGAGATAAGGCTTGCCCAGGCCAATATTATCAGATAGTAAGGCACATACCAAAAGTAATTTTTAGCTATGGGGCATGGGTTGAAAACCGAATATATATAGTCATGACAAATGGCCAGGCGAGTCTCCTACTTGGTTTAAATTAGTCATCTTATGCATTTTCTTGTATTAATAATACTTGTTTCCTTGTTCTCTTTATAATTGTGCAGATATTTATGGAGGAGAATCATGTCGAGATGTACCAGATTCCTGCAATTTCAAATGGGAGCTTGGTGAGTGTACTTTTATTAACCTATGGGGAGTCTTTTAACCAATCAAGAAAGAAGAAACATGGTAGCACAACATGAAGCCGCAGATGTACCAGATTACATGACTCCTTCTTCTCCATGATTTGCATATCTAACTAAATAACATTTAAGTATTTAGCCAAGTTGTTATAACTTACTATCATTATATACTTGTTTTGTTTTCTTTCACGGGAGGGTGTTTCTGACATCTTTTTTTGAACACTAAATACTCGTCGTTGACTTCAAATTCGCACAAAACCATTCCCAAGAGAAGACATCACTTGCTAAAGTGGGGAGTAAGAGGATTGATGCTTAAATCTGAAATTCAAATGTTTACTAATTTGATGATGTTTTTCTTGTAGATCCTTGGTACTCAAACTTAGGATGAGAGTCACAGTACAAATATTTAGCTCTGTAATCCAATTAATGAAGTAATTGAGTTCCACAACATTGTATTTTATGAAGGTAATTTAATTTAGCCAAATATTTTGCATTTTTGTATAATATGGTTGTGGTCCGGTAGAGGGGAGGGCGGGGCAGGGGATGGGCAATATTTGATTTTCAATTTTTTTTTGTATTTTTTGAGGTATTAACGTCATTGTAAAAATGTTATTGCTGATTTATCAAAACCTTACCACGTTAAAAGATTTTAACTGCGTTATTTTTTAATGATGCTATTTAGTGACGTCAATTGAAAGCATTAGCTGTCCGACAACCGAAATTGGGTATCAATAATGTTATTTTTTGAAGCCCCTTATACGTCACTTATTAAATGACGTTAGTACCTACCTTTCCCCATCATCTATTTAATGACGTTGTTAGTTCCTACCTTTCCTCGCCATCGCCTTCGACGTCATTTGAACAAATGACATTAAATCCCTTTTACGCCATTGCTTTAATGACGTAAAAATTTTTATTTGTTGTAGTGCTGGAACTCTGGAAATAGATTTGTAACATCTTTTATATGCCACCGGTGAATGAAGATGACACTTGGCTAATATTCCTTGCCAAAAATAGACACGCAAGCTCTTATGTTAAGGATCTGTAGGTCTCGGTAGCATTTGCAACTGGTAATGGTCTTGAGAATAAGCGTAATAGCCTCAGATACAATGAATGGAGAACAACCAACCAACAGCTACAGCAAGACATCCTGCGAGACATCATGGACACATCCCAACTATCCAAAAATGACAAGTACAATAACAGAATTGACCTACAAATTATCAAGGCCTGGATCGTCCAGTGCCGATAAAGATGTACAACAACGATAAAGAGTTGCTGGTGGGAACTACCAAAACCAGGGAAGATCAAGGCCTATTATGATGGGTCAGCTCTGGGCATCCCTAGACCAGTAGGCATTGCGATACTGTATAGGAATACGGATGGGGAGGTACTGGGTATTTTCCACAAAGTACTAAGATATACCAACAACTATGTCGCAGAGATTCAAGCCATCATACAAGGCGCTAAGCACGCAGTAGAGAAAGGATGGAATACATTTTGGTTGGTATCAGATTCCCAAGCTACGGTTTAAGCATTCACGACAGACACACTTCCATGGATTATGGTCATTGAATGGAAACAAACCAAACTGAAATTCGACTTGTTCAGAATTACTCATATATAGAGAGAAGCCAATTTTTTAGCAGATTAAACAGCCAAACGAGGGTTCACAAATGCAGTACCCTTTGAAGAACTGTGTCCAGAAAGGCCAGTTTTTCTCACATGCATAAAGAACCCAAAAATATAATACTTCAGATTCCCCAAATAGTACTTGAATGAATGATTACGGTAAGTCACTCGAACGACATTTGAGGTCGCTCGAACCCCAAATAGCAATCTAGATGGCCAATTCGAGCTGAGGAATTTCAAAGGCTATTTCAAATACGTCGTTTGAATGATATTTTAGGTCGTTCAAACAGACTAGCTCCCAAGGATGCCAATTCAAGTTGAGGTGTTTCGTAGTCTAATTTCAACTATTCATTTGAGTGAGACTGACACCATTCAAATGAAGTAGCACAGACGCATGCCCCTTGCCTATTTTAGAGCTTTTTGCCTTTCTTAAAATAAATTTATTTACTTTTCGTAGAGAGCCCCATCAGCATATGCACTAGTGACATGTACTAGTGTGTGGCATGGTTTGCACTCCATCCCCTTGTACTTTTTTGGATATATATTACTAAACTTTTTGCAAAGAGAAATATATTTTAACTTGCATCTTAAAGCTTCCATTCTTGTATTTTTCAAGGTCAATAATGTATTCGTTCATTCTTCTGTCTTTGAAAATGAATTCCAACAATATCTGTAAAGCGTAACAGTTTTCATTTTCATGATGAGTTATCTTGTGGGTCATTCAATACGGTTTGCATTCTTTTGGATCCAAAGGCTGAGACATACGATAGAACTTATTTTTCTCTAGTAAGGGATATATTGCTGAGATCCTGACATTCATCTTTGGAAGGACTGGTTTGGGTAGCAAGTTGCCTATTTGAGATATGCCTGTGATTGCATTAGCTCGCTTTTGATCACCTTGGCCATCCTTCAATTCACTATGATGATCTACGTTTTGATATTTTATGATTAGGCCACTTTTAATAGATTTAGGCCTTTTGGTTATCATCCTTTCCAGGTCAACATACCCATTAACCTTGGTAATCATGTCTTCCAAGATCGAGGGTTTGTTAAAGAAGAGATCCTCCTTCGCTTTGCAATTGATCTATAGTATATTAGTAAATGCAGAAACGGCTGCTTTCTAATCGAGATTATCAAAATTCCGGGGGAGTTTTAGAATTTCTTTTACAAAGACTTTGAGCTTCTCCCCCTGAGACTGCTTGAGACTAATAAGAGTGTATAAAATCTCTTCTTTGTCTTTGTTGTGAGTATACATTTTGACGAAGATCTCCTGTAGTTGGTCGAATGTGAGAATTTAATCTTTAGGTAGAGATTGGACTACCACCGGAGCAGTTCTCCTTATAGGCTTGTGGCAAATATACAACACAAAATGTGGTTCAAATTAGAATAAAATCCCAGTGAGCCGCGGAATTACTGAATGTGTTCTATTGAATCAGTGCTTTTGTACTTACGTATCTACGAAGTATAGAAACTTGTTGGTACTTCTATATCAAGCAACTCTTTTGCAATCGGATTACCTTGTATTTTGGTTAACTCGTCCTTATTTCTATGAGCATGAGCTTTAATTAATTCATTGATTCGCTGATTCATGTATTTCTGTGTAACGTACAGTCGTGGGGATTGAGCGACTTGGCATGTAGGTCAGGGGTTATGAGTACCACTACCCTCGCTCAAATGCTCACGAGCTGATATCCTAGATCGAGGTTATTGTAATGGCCTAATTCTGTAAGCTCGAGATGGCTCAGAATTAGCACTTATACCAATGTTCTTGTGACAAACCTAATGTAAGATAAGAAATGACATAGGGGATTTAGCGTGGAAAACCACTGAATAGGTAAGAAACCACGACCTCGAGTTGATGGTTTTAGTAGCAGTAAATTTTATTGCTTGAGGCTGATATCTTATTCCAAGTAATCTCTTGATCTAGAAATTCTTAATCTTTTAAATAAGGAGTTTGGTATTTTGAGAAACCCGAAAATAGAGTTTTCTTGGTGATTTCTAGTATATTTTTTTGTCCCTGTCTCTTCTGGAACTTTTTCTATATATAGGCCTTGTCCACAGTTCTTTATCGTGCTGAAGCACGCTCTCCAAACAATGTGGTAATTGGCATTTGACTGAGTAACTATTAAGTTTGTGAGAGACATGTTTCTTTGACTTGTTCATGCTTTTTTTTGTGCTCGACCCACGTTCTTCATCAGTTCGCGGCATAGGTGTCAATGCTGACTGTTTATGCCATATATAGAATACGTAAGTTTGATATGGAGGTAGTTCAAATTGGGCTTAATCGAGGGTTAGGTCCCTACAATCGCCCCCTCGTAACTGAAGTCACGAGTGGCTTTGGTTGGGAAAGAATATATGAGTATATGGGCTTTAGAAGTTGAAAAGGAAGGAAGTATTAATGTGGATTTAACTGTATGGAAAATGTGTATATTTTTATGGGGGGACGTATGCATTGAATACTGATAGGAATATTGATGTACGCATCGTTTGGGGTTTTGAGAGTTTCTTCTATTTTAAATGATGATTCTTGGGAAACGTACATGTACATTAAATATTTGGGTTATATAAATAGTTCCTGTACTGAGGATTGGGGTAAAGTATGCTGCTTGTTGCAAAAATTCCTTTAAAGTCTAGATTGACAATGGTGAAGACCCGAAGAATGGTTTAGAAAGATAGAGTTTTTGTTAAGATGTAGAAGTTTAAGTTGAGGTATTTTGGAGATCAACCCTTGGAGATGCTTACCCCCATTCCCGTTCCACCGACATATCAGGGTATGTCGGAAGAAGATGTGGTTGAATCTGAAGAAGATTGCATGTGAAAATTTTAACACATTGTCTTAATAGGCGAGCTGCGTTGGAGGCGTATCTGCTTCATTACAAAAGATAAGGTTGAGGAGGCATATGCGGGGGTTGGCATAACTGTGGGCCAGTTTTGCGGATGACATGCGCAGGATTAGATTTTAATGTTGGGCCCCCTCATCTCCACCAACTCACCGATAGTGGTGGTTATAGAGGAGACGACGATGGTAGTAGAGAGGGAGACAGAGAATGGAAGTCTGCTTCTGTACCATCATCGTTTTGGGGCTCTAAGATGATCTTCTGATTAAAGAGTTGGTTCAAGCACTAACTCTTTCTTCTTTTATGCCCATAGTTCCTCCAAACCTAGTTTCTATTCAGAGTAATCTGGTGTAATTGGGGAAGGACGTCTGGTAACTTCCAATGCTTTCTTTTCTTAAAAATATTCTTTGAGTGAAACATCACTGAGTTAGATGAACTTAAAGATTTGTTATTTTGAAGTACCTAAAAAACTTGTTATCTGTAAAGTACCTAAAAGACTTGTTATCTACAAAGTACCTGATTTTGAAGTACCTGAAAGGCTTTTTATCTGCAAAGTACCTATAATTTATATTTGAGCTTAATAAAATTTGGTTATTCAAACTGTGTGTATATATATAGAGTAACTTCTGAAATCGAGCTATGACTAATTTGAAGATTGATGAATAGAGGTTGAAATGTGTTATATAAGATTGCTCATACAAACTATGTTATAATTGAGTTGTAAATATCTATTTGCAACTTAAAGATGTGTAAGAATTCATTTTCGAACTAAATGACTTTAAATTATTGGGCAAGAGAGATAACTCTAGAAGACTTAGAATATATAGTAATTAGAAATTTGAGCTCAGGGAGGTTGGTCATAAATATTAGGCTTGGAAAGAATAAGATTTAGATAGAATAGGCCGAATTCACCGAGGTTGATGTAGAGGGATAAGTTTAAATAATTTTTCTCAGGATACTAGGGTCTTTGTTGCGAAAGAATACAATATAATTACAAATTGTGGGGGATTTGGGGTAATCTAGAAAACTATATAAAATAGGGGGAAATAAGCCTTTAAGTAGGTGGAAGAAAATAGAAATGGTGTTGATTTGATATGAGAGAATTCATTATTCCACTGAGGGATGGTTGACAATAAAGATAGCTAAAGTACAAATGTAGATTTTTGGTTTGTTAGATTATGATGCAGACCTGCCAGATACCAAGTATCAATATGAAGATTTAGATTGGATGGGTTGGAAACTTGAGTATAGACGTCGCTTCTACGATGAGCTATTCTAAGAAATGATTGTAGAGCCCTCAGCTCGAAAAGAGGCTGTGAGACTAATTGGTGAAGAAGAGATCAAGTTAGAAGATGTGAGGATTTTTGGAGCCGAACTAATCCAGTATGGCTCCTCAAGACATCAGGAATGTTTTAGGTGCAATTATATATAAGGGAATGAAGAGTATGAGTTCGAATAACTGTCAAATAAATATAATGAGAATGATGTTTGAATCTGTCCTCTTTTGTTGCAAATGTTGTTTGTGACTATTGTGAAAAATTGAATTTGAATATTTTTGAAATGTTAAGAGCTTTGGAAATGACGTCAGTACTTCTATAAGTAGGGGAAGCAAAAATTAAAAAAACAGAAAGCTTTTGATTTTGTCTTTGGTGTAATTATTGGGAAAGTTTGATTCCGTGTAAGTGTTGAGTCATAATGAGTGTGAGGAGGTCAAAGAGAAAATTTGGGAAAGAGAGATAAAAATATACTAAAATATAGGGCAGGGGGCAATGATGGGAAGGTAATTTCACTAAAAAGGAGCAAGATGTCTAAAATTAATTGTGGAAGGGATGCCTCAATTCTAAAATCGAGGGTGGCTCGTACGAGGCCGAATAATAGCCAGCAGTTAGAGAGAGAAAATATAAATAATACTTCATCCTCTACATTTAAACGTTTATCAACTTCTAAAAACTTGAAGAGCAGTGAGAGAGGAAAGAGAAAATATAGTAGAGAATTTTATGAGAAATTAATCGAGAGTGATCAACAATCAAAGTGAGAGAGAGTTGCATAGACTGAGTCACAAAGGTAGTTATATAGCAGCTTTCTGTGGGAAGGATTTGGCGCTGCGTCAGATTCATATTCCAACATAAATGATTAGTTGAAGATTTGTGATATTGTGAATGTGTTTCTTTTGAAAAAAAAAATTTGTGGTATGCAAATCTAAAACTTAATATTTTTAGCAATCTATAAAAATCTGTTTGGTATATTTGATAAACAAGATGCGAAAGAAATCGACATTAGTCGAAAGATGCAAGATATTAGCAGGTCTAGGAAATTTCAAAAGTCTCAAGCAACGAGGCTAATGACGGGTGTTGGTGGCAAGAAGAAGGGGGGAGCTAATGGAGAGAGACGTATTATTTTTCCAATGGCCTCTGTAGTAGATTTTACATATGTGCCTAAATCTACTATATCGAGCAAGTTGGCCTGGGCTTTTCCAATGTAGAGGATGCTGAAGCATGGCTCGATCTCTGGAACCACAGGAAGTGGTGAGGTCGAAGGAGGGGTGAAAAAGAGATGGGGTGACTCTTTTCCCTAATTGACTGGGGCAAAGGCCTCAGAGGATCGATTTGGTAAAGAAGACGAGTTGAAAGTGGTATAGGGTAGGGCGAAGCAAGCAGTTTGCAATGGTGAGGAGAAAATGAGTAAAATGACAAGTTTGATGATTTGAGCATATGCATAATTTTGTGTGAGCATTCAAACTAACAATGCGGTCGATGTTTGTTATATTTTTGTAGGGGATCTGCCTCGAGGTCGAGGAGGAGAAAGCTAAGCTCAATAAGGGTAAGTCTGTGCTCGAAAAAATGGTAGCTCGCTTTAAAACTGAACTGGCTAGGGAGGGGAAACGATTGGACTCTATGAAAGCGACGCGAGAGGTGGAGATAAGGAAGCTGACAACGGAAGCAAGAATAAATCTGGGGGAGGTGGTAATCCAGCGTGATAGACTTGGACGCCACCTCCAAAAAATAGGGTACTCCAAAATTAAGGTGAATGAAATTATGGCGGACACCTATGTTAAGGAAGAGGAAGATGATGAGGCGGAAGATGTTGTGGTTTGAGCCGTAAACGGGTTAGATGGTACCTCTCCCCAAATTGTGTGAGATAGCCAAAGGGATAACCATGAGCGTCCAGAGAAAGGAAACGAGAAGGTCGAATGGAATGTGGACTCTATGATTGTATGATTATGAAGGGTTTTAAATGTTATAATCTAATGGAACATTGTTTGATGGATAGACTTTTGTATGCTAAGATGTGCATGTAAACCTTGTCGCAGGAACTAAAGGACATGCGCCTCAGAATAACAAAATTAGAGATTGAGCTCGCTAAGGAGAAAGACGCCTCAGCATCCCTATTGTCTTCGCAAGTGAAGTTACAGGTTAGAAAAGAGCAAGAAATATTTGACTTCTATGCTTCATTACTTTTGAGCTACAAAGTAAAAATTAGAGTGTAGAGACTAACAAAAAAACTTACAAACAGTTTAGGGGCAATGGCACTCAAATGTGTATAGAAAATATCAAAGTGTTGAAAAAATTATAATGTAGAAAATGTGTACCTTAGAATTGGAAGTATATGTTATTATTCATAAAATTTAGATCATACTTCGACCTTAAGTTTAGAAGAAGTTTCACACAATAGATGTCAAAAACTAAAAATTTCATTAGAAATAAGATGTATGTATTGAGTGGGTGTCCTGAATCAAACTTTATATATTGTATCTGTGATGTATAGGTCAAATTAGAGTCAGATCGTTTGAGCGAAGAAGAGACACGCCAATGTAACCAAGAGTTTGTGACGGAGTTTGATAGAATGAGGGAGTAAAATAAAAATAGGGAAGATCAAGGAGAAGGATGCTAAAATTAGTAAAGGGCAAAAAGAGTTTGCGGAGACGAAGGAAAAGGCGGCAAAACTCAAATGCCAGAAGGATGTCTTGATGGTAAAACGTAAAGAGGCCGACATGGCTCAATACCGTATACAAGTGTTGGAAACAATACATCATTTTGTGGCTAGTCTGAAAGACTACATAACCAGTAAAATGAATAAACAAGGGCGAAATCAAGCTAATTTAGGGAATACCAAGATCGAACTGAAGAGGTTGAAGAATTAAATGACCACAAAAGATAACGAGCTAAAGAATACTCGAGATAACCTATCTAACACCAAAATTGTGGTTGAGCAGTTGACTGTAGCTTTACCTGTTAAAGATATAGATTTTTGGCTGGTACAAAGGAAATATGATGAGCTGTATTAGAGGGCGGTACAGTTGAAGACCAATTTTTCTCTAGCCAATTTACGTACCAAAAATACTGAGCATGGAGAGCGCTTGAGGAATAATATAGGTAATCCCAGGGTATCCATTGTTCAAGGGGATATAGTTAGCCTATCAGATAGAATCAAAGAGCATGCGGGAAATGTAGCTCGATCTCAAGGTCACGTGCAAAAAAGGAAATGAGCGGTTAAGGGAGTATTAAGGTAAGTTGGATGATGCTCTTTCCAGGGAACAAGAGTTTGAGCGGGTTATTAGAGATAAGGTGATCTTGATAAAGAAAAGGGATGAACTATTAAAGAAATCTTTTGTTGGGAAAGATTTAGATAGGGAGCTCGAGGAACTTCATGCCAAGGTGGCAGAACTGAGGGCGATGAATCAGGCCATATCAGCTACAGCTGATGAGAAAATGAAGGTGAACATTGAATTTATGTCCCACGCAGATAGTATGTCCCACGCAGATAATCAAATTGAATGGCATGAATCACTGTATAAGAGGTCGAAAGAGCGCCTTCAAACGGAAAGAGAGAATTTATCTAAGATGGTCATGTCAGAGACATCGCGCTCTGATATGTTAATGGAAGTGATCGCCTATTTTGTTGAGGAGGGAAAAAGGCTTGAGTTAGAGAGAGATACCTTTCATGACTTGTCAAATAACGGATGTATTTACAAAGCTGATATTGATCGAGGAAACTATATGTACTCCATGGAAATGGAGTTTGGTTCTCGACCTGCTGACTTTGTAAAGCATGGCAGGGTCACCGTAGCTGCTCGAGCTCAAGAATTTATTGTTGATCATCCTCCTATTGTAGGGGAAAGCGTAACTAACCTCCCAACAATAGAAAAGAATCATTTGTAGTGGCTGTATATGTAACCTAAAAAAGTATCTGTCGCAGACATATTGTGAGACGAAGCTAGTTTTACCTTTGCCTTATCTTATGTCAGGTAGAGTTCTTTGAAGTAAAACTAGTATTACCTTTATTTTAATCGTAGAGTTTAATTGTCGTATCCATTTTGATAGATGAAAGCAAGTTTTACCTTTGCTTTATCTTATCTCTGGTAGTGTTATTTGATTGAAAACTACTATTACCTTGGTTTTAATCGCAAAGTATAATTATCGCTCCCATATTGAGAGATGAAAGCTAGCTTTACATTTGCTTTATCTTATGTCAGGTAGAGCTCTTTGATTGAAAACTAGTATTACTATTGTTTTAATCGCAGAATATAATTGTCGCAGCCATATTGAGAAATAAAAGTTAGTGTTACCATTGCTTTATCTTATGTCTGGTAGATTTCTTTGATTGAAAGCAAGTATTACCTTTGTTTTAATCGCAAAGTATAATTGTCATAGCCATATTGAGAGATGAAAGCTAGCATTACCTTTGCTTTAATTGCAGAGTATGATAGAGAAGATAGTTTTACCTTTACTCTAATCGGAATAGAGGTCGATTGAAAGAAAGTATTACCTTTGTTATAATCTATGTATTGTCTATGAAAGTAGAGAGTCATGTGAAAAAAACTTAGGAGTTTTCATTGAACAGAATAGAATGTACATTTATAGAGACGGTGATCTCTCTTTTGGAATGGAAAAAGCGAGAACATGAAATGGAGTAATGAGGGAGTTAACAATAGTACCGTTTCAGTTACCCAGTGTTCCTAGGATTTTATATATGAACTCCATCTTCGGTCATGAGATAATATGATCTCAGGCCAGTGAGGCCATTGATTAGGAATGGACCCTCATAATTTTCTACTAATTTCCTGGCATGTGCCTACAGGGAAGCTCTACTGAGTTGGCTATTTCTCATAACAACCTTACAGGGAAGCTCTACCACCTGAGGAATACAAAGGCGGAGATAATGGCATTTAGCGAAGGGAAAAATGAGGAGATGGAAATTATGGTTGAAAAGGAGGTTAAGGAAAGGGAGGATGGTCTGAATGTTGTTGAAGAGGCCATTACTGATAATCAGGGAACTATTAATCAGGTAGGATGATCGTGAAATGTAACATTGGTTGTGAAACATGAACTAGAGCTTTGTAACTTTATTGCTGTTTGATGCCAACAACATTTTATTTATGAAATTCCGTATTGTAGGAGATAAAAAGCTCGCGCCTCAGAGGTAAGGGCTTAGAGGGCCTGCTGAATTACAGGTTAGATAATTCAGATAAATTAATAACTAGATGAACAAGAATAATAGGAGAAAGGATATGTACCTTGCATGTTTATTTTAGTTCAGGACGTTTGTGTATGTACCCTCTGTCTTGCCCCCAAAACTTGTTATTGCCAATAGGCCAAGGAGGAGTTGGTTGTCTCGAGCTTGTAGGTGTCTACACTGCAATTTTATCAGTATGTTTCTGTCGATCTATTTCTCGATTAACTACTGATGTTGTGAGTCCCTGCTAACTGTTGTGCAGAAGGAGCTAGATGTTGCTAGAGAGATAGATGAGCAGACTCTTTTGTATAATGCTGAGTATGCAGAAGAATATGAGGTTTTGTTTTCTCAGTATGAAGATCGATTGGATGATAATGTGAAGCTTTCTTTAAAGCTCGAAGTAGCTAAGAGACAAGTCGAGCAAAAAACTGCAACAATTTTGAGCAAGGATTTGGCTTTGAACCTACTTACCAACGAACTTGCTGAGTTAAAGGAAAGGCTGCGTCAGGTCCTCAACACGAGGCTGAGCTAGCCGAATACTGTATTAGAGCGTTAAATGAAGAGATATCTGATATGAAATGTAACATTTGTGCCCTGAACGAGCAGTTGCTGAAGAGAGAGATCGAGCTGGATACTGCACGAACAAACTTAGCTGTGTCTGAGGCCGATTTTGTAAAATTAAGCAGTAATATTATGGGAAAAGATCGAGAATTGCGTAACTCTGCACAAATACGTGATAGTTTGATTTCCAGGATAGATCGTGTGAAGGCTGATTTATGTCGTTTAAAAGGGAGAGAGGCTCAAAGCAGGGCTGATTTAGCAGAGATTCAAGCCAAGAGCAAAAGTTTGGTGGATGATTTGACCCATGCTCGCGGAAACGTGAGGAGGGGTGTGCAACGTGAGAAGGATATGAATGAAAGAATTAATCAACTTTGTGCGCAAATCTCCGAATCGGAGCGGGAGTTACATGTACGTGAAATGAAGTATCAGAAAGATCTAAAATTTGAATTGGATAAAAGGGATGGTGAAATTGCTTCTTGTGAGGGGAGTCGAGAGATGAAGGAATTTCTTCGGTCGAAAAGAAGAGTTAGTGGAGAATATGCGTATTGATCTTATAAACTCTCGGCAGAATTCAATAGACCTTACGAGGAAGATGAGCAAACGTATTGATCAATTAACAGCTGAACTGGCTGAATCAAAAGCTCATCGTTTGAAGGATAACAAGCGCGCTGCTGTTACTCACCAAGCCTTTAAGGAAATAGTAGGTCACAAACAAGAAAAATATGATGGTGAAGCTTTGCATCAATGGCAATTAAGCGCATTGGTTACATTTTTTGTTGAGGAAATAAAATTCCTGTAGGACGAGAGAGATTTGATGCAAGATTACTTCTCTGGAAGGACTTGTGTATGTAAACTCAATATTTCGAGCATAGATCCAATTGGCGTTATGGATCGTGGTATTGGGATTACGACGGCTGAACAGATAGCTCAAGGGAGAGAAATTATTGCTGAACGAGCTCCAGAATATATGGCATCCAGGACTGAAATAGGGGGAAGCTCGAATGTAGTCACACCTACTCCTATTGTGGGAGGAAGGTCGACTGCTCTCCCATCAATAAAATTCTGTAGAGTTAAAAGGAAATAGAATTGAACTCTGATAACGAGTACCTTTTGTATTTACCAGATGTTGATGCTTCAGTGCTCGATGTAGGACTTTGAGATGAGCGCTGTAATTTGAAATGCTGAAATGAGAAAATAATATTTCCACACCTGTAATAGATGTTATTCTCTGGTTTGACCCATTGATTTAGAAGAAGTCTGTGGGTGTAGAAGTAAGTATTATTTGTGCTTCAACCCTTGGACTTTAGAGAGGCTTAGCGGTAACGAGCTAGTATTATCCTTGCTCGTACTTTAGGCGGTCACCGCAGGCTAAGAGGTTCTTTATGGCCTCCGCCTCGGATCTATGTTTCCTCAGGGGTTCGGCTAGTATTATCTATGCCTTGATGCCATATTGGTGAGCTGGGCTTATCGGCAGTGAGCAACGTCTCACTTGTGCTTTAGGCCTGATCTCGCAGGATGAGGCTCTTTATGGCCCCAGCCCCGGAGGTGTTTGTATTCTCAGTGGTTCGGCTAGTATTATCTATGCCATGATATCATATTGGATATTGAAGCTTAGCGGCAGCGAGCATATTTTTCCCTCACTCGTATTTTAGGCTTGTTATCTTTAGGCTAAGAGGTTCATTGTAGCCCCCGCCTTCGGATGCATGAGTATCCTCAGGAGTTAGGCTAGTATTATCTATGCCATTACCAATGTTGGATGTTGGAGCTTAGCGGCAGCGAGCAAGTTTTTTCCTCACTCGTTCTTTAGGCTTGCTATCTTCAAGCTAAGAGGTTCATTATGGCCCCCGCCATCGGATGTATGAGTATCCTCAGGAGTTAGGCTAGTAATATCTATGCCATTACCAATGTTGGATGTTGGAGCTTAGCGGCAGCGAGTAAGTTTTTTCCTCACTCGTTCTTTATGCTTGTTATCTTCAGGCAAAGAGGTTCATTATGGCCCCCGCCTTCGAATGTATGAGTATCCTCATGAGTTAGGCAAGTATTATCTATGCCATTACCAATATTGGATGCTGGAGCTTAGCGGCAACGAGCAAGTTTTTTCCTCACTCGTGCTTTAGGCTTGTTATCTTCAAGCTAAGAGGTTCATTATGGCCCCCTCCTTCGGATGTATGAGTATCCTCAGGAGTTAGGCTAGTATTATCTATGCCATTGCCAATGTTGGATATTGGAGCTTAGCGCCAGCGAGCAAGTTTTTTTCCTCACTCGTGCTTTAGGCTTGTTATCTTTAGGCTAAGAGGTTTATTATGGCCCCCGCCTTTGAATGTATGAGTTTCCTCAGGAGTTAGGCTAGTATTATCTATGCCATTACCAATGTTGGATGTTGGAGCTTAGCGGCAGCAAGCAAGTTTTTTCCTCACTCGTGCTTTAGGCTTGTTATCTTCGAGCTAAGAGGTTCATTATGGCCCCCTCCTTCGGATGTATGAGTATCCTCAGGAGTTAGGCTAGTATTATCTATGCCATTACCAATGTTGAATGTTGGAGCTTAGCGGCAGCGAGTAAGTTTTATTCCTCACTCGTGCTTTAGGCTTGTTATCTTTAGGCTAAGAGGTTCATTATGGCCCCCGCCTTCGAATATATGAGTTTTCTCAAGAGTTAGGCTAGTATTATCTATGCCATTACCAATGTTGGGCGTTGATTACCTTTAGGAATCGAGCTAGGATAAGCTGCGCTTTTACCCTTGGATGGAGATTTCATTGATTGATTGGGATTCTTGTAATAAAAATGAGATTTTATTGATTGAAAAGAGTTTGTACATATACTGGAGATGAAATCTCAAGGTGGATTAAATGTTGTCGAGTGACGGTGGAGCTGCTTACCATCGATACAACTACAATCTTCTTGTATTCCATGGTTTTAGAATTTTGTCACCAGCTTCCGTCATGAGATAGAATGAACCCAGAACAGTTCGACCTATGACCATGAAAGGACCTTCCCAGTTTTCTGCTAGTTTCCCAGCATGTGGATATTTTCTATTATCTGGGATTTCTCGATGGACCCAGTCGTTGATGGTAAACTCCCGAGTGCGAACTCGTTTGTTGTATGAATTTGCCAGTGTTTGATGATATCGACCAAGATTTGCGATAGCTCAATCTCGTATCTCATCAATCCAGTTGAGGTTGCAAGCCCATTCGAACTCATTCTCTTCGTCTGCGAGCTCGTGGTCTCTTACGGGATGGTGGTACTTCGCTGGGATGATTGCTTCAGTTCCATAGGCAACTAGAAAAGGAGAGTACTGTGCTAATTTTTGGGGCGTAGTTCTATAAGCCCATAAGACGTGAGGTAATTCACGTATCCAATTGCCCTTCTTCTTTAGCATAAGGTGCTTTTTGAGACCATCTACGATGATCTTTTTTATGATCTCCGCCTGTCCGTTTCCCTGGGGGTAGTATGGGTTCGATGGAGAATAGATTATGTTTTGTTTGTTGAAAAATGCTATGGCCTTTGCTCCAACGAACTGAGGTCCGTTATCGATACAGATCAAATGTGGACAACCAAATCTTGTGATGATATGCTGCCAAATGAAAGAAATGACCTCTTCTTCTCAAGTTCTACATAGAGGAACTGCTTCGACCCATTTGGTGAAGTAATCCGTGGCAACAAGGAGAAATTTCCTATTACCCGATGTATTGAGGAATTCACCAACTAGATCGAGTGCCCATCGCTTGAACTGGTAGTACACCTTACTGGCATGGAGTTCGAGGGAAGGGGCCTGAATTTGATTTCCATGATGCTGACATGCATCGCATTTCCTTGAGTATTTTTTAGCTTGTTTCTGCATCCCTGGCCAGAACACTCCTTGGGTAATAAATTTGTTTGCAAGAGCTCGTCCTGCGGTATGGGATCCGCAGACTCCTTCATGTAGATCTTGAAGCATGTTGTCGGTAAGTTCCTTAGAGTGGCACTTGAGGTATTGACTAGTGACCGAGCGTTTGTAGAGATTGCCGTTTGGTTGGACTGTATAACGTTTTGAATTCTCGATGATGTGTCTGCGCTGCTGTGGATCATCTGGTAGTGGCCCATTGCATGAGTTATCTTGTCTGAGATAAGTAACGAAAGGTTTCCTCGAATCATCTTCCGCCATCTCATCGCCCCCAGTGTTAATCGCATATATCGTAGTACGATTAATACTGGGGCAAGAAATAACCTCGATTTGAAGGTGTCGTGATTCCGTTCCCAATACCCTGGCTAAGTAAGCCAAGGAGTCAGCGTGGCGATTCTCTTCTTGATGGAGGTATTTGAGCGTAGCTCTGTGAAATTTGTTTTGTTTTTCTGCAACCAGAGCTGCATAATCGACCATGATGTCGTTCTTCTTGTAATGTTCTAAGTAGTGATGAACGATTAGAAGAGAGTCTGTGTAGGCTGAGATTTCAGTGATTCCGAATTTAAGAGCCATGTCCAGACCGTGAATGAGCGCCTCATACTCTGTAACATTGTTCGATGCTTTGAAGTCGAGGCGGATGGATTTCTCGATTCTGTCGTTGGAAGGTATAATGAGAATGATTCCAATTCCCGACCCTGCAGGTCCGGCTGAACCATCGGTGAGGATCCTCCACCCTTTTTAAGATATCCATAATGCTCGATCATCAAAATATTTGGAGGGTAGAATCTCATCTACTGCATCTTCGGCGAGATCTAGATCATGTTCTTCCTAGTCAAGATTAGAAACTGGAAAGTCTGCTAGAAAATCAGCGACTGCTTGACCCTTTTCGGAAATTCGCTGCTCGAATTTGATTTCATGCTCCCCTAAACTGACAGACCACTGCTGTACTCTTCAGGATTTCTCTTTCTTAGATAATACATCCCGAAGTGGGTAGTTCATCATGACTTTGACAGGATGTTCATGAAAATAGTGTTTGAGTTTTTGTGCGGTGTAAACAAGAGTTAAAAGTAATCTTTCAATATTAGAGTACCTCGTTTCCGCTGGAGTAAGTAACTTGCTGATGAAGAAGATCAGTTTCTCAATTTTTCCTTCGAGCCGAATGAGAACTGAGCTGAGAGATGCATCTGTAACTTCGAGGTAGATAATCAGTTCCTCGTTGCCTATCGGAGTGCTCATGATTGGAGCCCTCCCTAGCTAAGTTTTGAGTTCCTGAAAAGCTGCTTTGCATTCCGGTGTCCAGTTGATATCTTCATTCTTTGAACCTTTGCCTCTTTGAGTATAACCTCTGAGTAGCATAAATAACCATCTGCATCGGTCTAAGGATTTGGATATGAATCTGCTGATTACAATCTTTCCTGTGAGCTTTTGTACATCCTTCTTTGTTGATGGTGAAGGCATGTCCAGAAGAGCTTGAATTTGATCTGGATCTGCTTCTATCCTTTCCTTGCTGATAAGATGACCCAAGAACTTGCCTGAGTGAACGTTGAACTGACATTTTTCAGGATTAAGCTTCATTATGTAGGATTGTAATATACTGAATACTGTATAGAGGTGAGAGATGTGATCTTCTTTCTTCAGGCTTTTGCAAAGCATGTCATCGATATAGACTTCAACTGATTTTCCCAAGTGTTCTTTGAACATACTCGTGACCGGCCTTTGGTAAGTGGCTCCAGCGTTCTTAAGGCCGAATGGCATGACCTTGTAACAGTAAAGACCTTTTTTGTTATAAATGTAGTCTTTTCATGATCTGCTTCCAAGAGTAGAATTTGATTGCACCCTAAGGCGGTGTCCATCATGGACAAGAGTTCTTGACCTGCTGTAGAGTCAAGGATCTGATGAATGATCGGAAGAGGGAAGTTGTCCTTTGGCGTGTGTTTGTTGAGATCTGTAAAATTGTCATTGACCCGGACCTTCCCATTCTTCTTTGGAACAACAACGATATTTGAAATCTAGTCTGGATACTTGGCTTCACGAAAAAAATTGACCTCGATAAGTTTGTCGATCTCCTTGTTCACCTCGTCTCTGAGTCTTGGAGATAACCTGCGTTGCTTCTGTTTAACTACTGCGGCGCCTTCGCCGATGTTTAAGATATGGCAAGACTTTGAGGGGTCTACGCCTGGCATTTCTTGGAAGTTCCATGGGAAAATGTCTTTGATGGATTGGAGGAAAGAAATAAGAGCCTCTTTCTCTGTTTGAATTAATTTTGAACCAATATAAGTACCTCAGCTAACTCCATCGACCTGGACGTATTCCACGGGCTCGGTTGGAGAAGACTGACCATCGAGGTGACCAGCCTTCTACGATTGCTATGCAGCAGTCTATTTTGATTGGCCGAGAACTGGTGAGACTGTATTCTCGCAAGCTCGAGAGAGTTTTGGACTTCCTTTGATTTCATAAATACCATTGCTATGCTTGAACCGGAGTGCTTGGTAGAAATTGGACGGGATAGCCTCCATATTGTGCAGCCAACAGCGTCCTAGTATCCCCAAATACCTTGATTTGGCGTTAATGACGTAGAAAATAATGTCGATAGTGGTAGGCCCTGTTGTGATCGGGAGAGTGATCTTCCCAACTCGTTCTTCTTTGGACCCATTAAATCCACTGATGTTTGTCTTACTTTGAACGACCTGATTTAAGAGTCCCACCTGATCAATTGTGCTCTGGAAAAGGATCTCAACCCCACTTTCTGTGTCTACCATCATGGTGTGCATTACGAAGTTCTTCATTTTGAGCATAATCACTAGTGCGTCATGATGAGGATACTTCACATGTCCTGTGTCACAATCCTCGAAGGAGATTCCCTTTCAACGACTACTTGACTCTGGGAGGAGCTTGGCTTCCTTGTCTTGGACAACATGGTCACAGCACTATAATCGAGATCAATTTGCTGCAGTAGAGATGATATAGATGCTTCTCCTCTGCTTGTTCTGTTGCTTGAGCCACATTATCTTCTTTCAGATAGCTCCCGTCTTTATAGCTGGGAAGATCGATGATGTATTCGTGCATCCTCCCTTCCTTAAGAATGATTTCCATGAGCTTTTTCAAACCATAGAAATTGTCAGTCTTGTGGCACATAATCTTGTGATATTCACAATAAGGTTGACCTGCTATTGGATCAAGATGTCGAGCTGGACGGAAATATTAAACTTTCTGGAGAATAGGATAGATCACTGAAAGTTTGGCATTCAACTCTGGTATGACTATTCTGGATTGTTTCTACGGCCTCTTATTGTTGTCTCTTTCTGGTTTAGTCTTTGCTCGTTTCGGATCGCCTAATTCACTCGAGCTGCGGTTGTTGTTGAAATCTGCAGAAGGTAACTTGGTGTTGTGGACTGCCCTTACAGATTTATTCGGTTTGGGCATCATCTACTCCAGATCGATGTAATTGCTGACTTTCTCGATCATATCTTCGAGAGTCTTAGGTTTCTTCAGGAAGAGATACTCTTTAGCTTTGCAATTGAACTGCAAAACATTTGTGAATGCAGACACGGCTGTCTTCTGATCTAGATTGTCGACCTTCCGAGCCAGTTCGAGAAACTTCTTGGAGAACTCCTCGAGCTTCTCCCCATGCGCTTGTTTGAGATTATAAGAGAATATAAGTTCTCTTCTTTCTCTTTGTTGTGGGCATAAGCCTTGATGAAGATTTTCTGTAACTGCTCGCAGGTATGAATCGAACCATCCGGTAAAGAGTGGAACCAACGGAGAGGTTTGTCCTGAAGACTGGTAGCGAAGAGCCGGCAAAGAATGTGATTTAAATTAGAATATAAACCCAATGAGTCGCGGAATTGTTGAACGTGCTGACCAGGATTGGTTCCTTTGTATTTGATGATCCTGGGTGTATGAAAACCTATTGGGGCATTCATATCAAATAATTCTTTAGCAATTGGACTACCTTGTAATTTATGCGAGTCATCCTTCGCGTCTAAAGCCGTTGCTTCGATGATCTCCCTGATACGCTGGTCCATGAGTTCTTGAGAAATATAATACTGAGGGATTGGAGCTGCTGGAACTATCGAAATTGCTTGACGTATGAGTCTAGGAACGTGGTCACCTATTTCCTCGCTCACAGGTTCAGGAAGCGGGGCTCGGTAAGGAGGTCGCAAGACTTCCTCGGGCTGCTTGGAAGGTCTACGATCTCTTTTGATATCTGTCTGTGCCTCATGTCCCAAATGAATTGAGACTATCAGTGTTTGTAGATCCTCACAATGAATCCTAGAAATTTCTGTATTATGTACTTCATGTGCCCCTGACCTCTCGTGAACGGAAACTCTTGAGATTGTTGGTACTGTTTCGCGCTCTCTCAGGGCTAGTGGTTGTTGGTTACTCTGTAATACCTTCAGAGCTGTTTGAAAAGCTAACATCTGAGCTTCTTGCTTCTTTGCCTCCAGAACTCGAGCTTGACACTCTCATTCTGATTCTTTCTTGCGGAGTTCTCGATCTTCCAATAGCTGGCGCTCGAGCTGACTCCGCTTCTCGGCTTCGGCAATTAATCTTGCCCGAAGCTCGGCAACCCGATCAGGTTCCCTTGAACTTTTAGACTGAGCTCACGAAGACTGACGTGTTTAAACCATAATTGAATACTACTCGACTAATGAGTATCAATCGTGGTCCTTAAGTACGTGGAAAAAATCGTGCGTTCCCACAGACGGCGCCAAATGTAGGGACCAGATTTCGTAAAGCTCGAACTGGCTTGAAATTGATCCTTACACCAAGAACTACTATAACAAGAATTAAATAAGAGATAACACTTAACACAGGGGATTTAGCGTAGAAAACCTGTGAATAGGTAAAAACCACGACCTTGAGTAGAGGATTTTGTGAAAGTGGGATTATTGCTTGAGAAAATGGGAGAATCTAATTACAAGAGTTTATCTAAGATAGAATAGCTAGATATCAGATAATTTTATGTGTAGAATTTTCTATCGGCCACCCTATTTCCTTAGGAGCTCTGTCCTTTTATAGACCCTACTCTCAGTTTGACATCGTGCTCGAACACGTTCTCCTGAAAGTGGAGTCATGGGCAGTAGAGTGTGTAACTGTTAGCTCATGGGAGACAGGTGTCTGTTGACTTGCTCTTTTTATATCTGTTGTGGACGATCCACGTTCTGCTCGAGTTCGTTGTCGATGTATAACTGTTAACGTGTTTGTTTAAGCGTGAATCTGGTACTGGATAAGGTCATGTCTTATAGAGCTTGAGGTATAGATGAGATCGAGTGTCCTTAGCTCGAAGGATAAGTCCCTACACCGGCGATTTCTCGACTCAGGTAGAAGTTTGGCTTCTTTAACTTGAGGAGTGAGATCACAACATTCTGACAGTCTCCTACGCTTGAATTGGTTAGAGCTGGTGATCAGATGGATTTCGATCATGTTGTTGTAGTAGATATGGTAGAGATGTTTCTCCTCAGCTTGATCTTTGACCTGGATTACTTCGAGTTGCATCTTATACCTACCATCCTTGTATGATTCTGCGTCGATAATGTATTCGAACATCTGTCCCTCCTTGAAAATGAATTCTAACAACCTCTGTAAGGCATAGCAACTGTCAGTAGAATGATGGTTTACCTTATGAATCATGCAGTACAGGCGATTCTCAATTGGTGCCAATGGTTGTAAGGGACGGCATAGCTTATCCTTGGAGAGGATTGGAAAAATTATGGAAATTTGAACATTCAACTTTGGGAGTACCGGTTTGGCTTGTGAACCACCTTTCCATGGATTGCCAGTGTTTCGTTTGGAGCGCTTTTGATAACCTTAATCCTCCTTTGGTTAAGTGCTTTGATCTTTGGATGATCCTTTCATGGTTAGGCCGGATTTAGTAGATTTATGCCTTTCGGACATCATCCTTTCTAGGTCGACATAATAATTGACCTTGGTGATTATATCCTCCATGGACGTAGGTTTATTGAGGAAGAGGTGTTCTTTGACCTTGCAGTCGAGCTGGAGCGCATTGGTGAAAGCAGTAACTGTAATTTTCTGATAGAGATTGTATACTTTAGGTGTGAGCTCCAAAAACTTCTTTGCAAAAGCCTCAAGCTTCTCTCCGTATGACTGTTTAAGACTAATAGGAGAATATAAATTTTCTTCTTTATTTTTATTATGAGTATACGCTTGATGAATTACTTCTGTAGCTGATCGAATGTGAGTATGGAATCTTCAGGTAAAGAGTGGAACCACTGGAGCGATTCATTTTGTAAACATGTTATGAACAAACAGCAGAGAATGTGGTTGAGATTGGAATACAACCCCAATGAATCACGGTATTGATGAATATGCTCATTTGGATCAGTGTCCTTGTATTTATGAAATTTTAGAGTATGGAAACCTTTTGGTATTTCAATATCAAATGGTTCTTTGGCAATTAGACTCCCTTGAAACTTGGTAAGGTCGTTTGCAGTGCCCAGAGCTTGTGCTTTGATCAACTCCTTGAAGTGCTTATCTATATGCTCTTGTATGAGATATTGACGTGTCGGTTGAGTGACTTAATGAGGAGGTTGAGGATTGTGAGTACCGGTACCCTCACTCAAACGATTGCATGCTGGAATTCAAGGTTGAGGTCATTGTTCTTCCACCCGATGTTTGGAACATCGGTGACATCTCCTAATTTTTTACTGAACTTCACCACCCAAATAAATGGAAGGTTGATGTTCGTGCTGAATATTTCTGGAAATAGCTTTGTTGGTGGCTCCTTGAGGTCCCTATCTATCCCACGTAGAAACTCAAAAAGTTTCTGGAAAATTGATTGTGATCCCTTGTTGGATAAGCCTGTTGAGTGTCTTGTGGAGTTTGAAATGCAATTTATATGGTTGTCATCTAGTCTTCATGTCATTTGAAAGTTGTCAAACGAGCTTGTCATTCGACTTCAAACTCCATCTCACTGAGCTTTCGGTCAAGAGTTAACTGACATTTAAGCTCATTATGCTTCTCTGTTTTGGCGTAGAGATTCACCCATAGTTCTATAAGTTGCTTCGGCTCTACCGAAAGATCGAGCTGGATTCTGGTTGTTGGTCGTCTGGAAGTGACCATGATAAAAATTGGTAATAGAGTGAATGTGTGCCTTAGGATATTATGGAAATGTCTTTGATTCCTATAGACGGCGCTTAATATAATGGCCTAATTTTGTAAGCTCGAGATGGCTCGAAATCATCTCTTACACCAATTTTCCTGTGACAAAACAAATGTAAGATAAGAAATGGCATAGGTGATTTAGCGTAGAAAACCTCATAATAGGTAAAAAACCACGACCTCGAGTTGAGAGTTTTAGTAATAGTAACTTTTATTGCTTGAGGCTGATATCTTATTACAAGTGATCTCTTGAACTAAAAATTCTTGATTTTTTAAATAAGAAGTTTGCTATTTTAAGAATCTAAAAAATATAGTTTTCTTGGTGATTTCCCATATATTTTTCTGGTCCCTGTCCCTTATAGAATAATTTCTATATATAGACCTTGTCCACAGTTCTTTATCGTGTTAAGGCACGTTCTCCAAACAATGTGGCAAGTGGCATTTGACAAAGTAACTGTTAAGTTCGTGAGAAACAGGTATCTTTGACTTGTTCATGCTTTTCTGTTGTGCTCGACCCACATTCTTCATCAGTTCGTGGTGTAGGTGATAATGCTGATTGTATATGTCACATGTAGAATTTGTGAGTCTGATATAGAGGTAGATCGAACTAGAAGTAGTTTGAATTGGGCTAGATCAAGGAATAGATCTCTATAATTTGGGATCCTCGCCTTGACGTATAGAGGGTCTATACAGTGACCCGTATTTTTTTTATTTTTTTTATTTATTAGTATATATCCCTTTTCTGCATATATTCCTATCCATATAGCATCTACATATATTACTTTATATTAAGCTTCTGCATACATTCCTATTGCCCTGTATATTCTGCATATATTCCTTTTATCCATAATGCATCCATTTTATTCTTTTTGGGCAGGTTTTTTGGGGTTAGATTCATTTTCTACGCTTTCGGTGTTTCAGTAGTTATTAAGAGGAGGTGGTTGTGTTGAGGTTTTGGGAGTCCGTGGTTGGGTTGGTAGAGTCGTTGTTGTTATTGTTGTGGTGTTTTTGTGTGGGTTGTTTCTGTGTTTGGGTGTTCATGTGAAACTGGGAGGATTTGGGATTTTGCAGTAGTCGTTCGAACAAGGTTCATATTCATTTGAACAAGTCAACTTGTCTCCTGGAACTTGGCCCATGATCTCCTAGCCATTCGCATAACTTCTGTGTCCATTCGTATGACCCTGTTCTCGTTCGAACGACCTATCGAACGTTTTGATATTTCTCCTGAGGTGTTGGCCCAAGGAAATATTCTCGTTCGAACGACCTTTCGATCAATTGTTGTGTTTCTATGGTTTCTTTCCTTTTTGGCTTTAGTCGATCGAACGACTTTAGCATTCGTTCGAATGACCATCGTATTCCTTGTTTTAATTTTATCTTTCTTCTATTTTCTTTTGGGTTGTTCTTTTGGTGTGCAACTAGAGAGAGAGAGAGCTTTAGAAAAAGAGTAAGATCTTGGAGAGAGAGAAAGTGAGAATTTTATCATCATCTCTTTCCTTCATCAGCATCACCGATTTTGGAAAGTTTTTCGCCTTTCCCCTTTTTACCCAATTTTCATGATTTCCGTTTTGGGGAACCCTCAATTGGGGGTTTAGAATTGATTATTGGGTTGGGTTGATTACATGGGTTCATGTTTGTTTGATTGATTGATTGTTTAATTGTTATAGCTTATCCTGTGTTTCGTTAGCCGAATCGTTAAGTCCAGGTTTTGGAGTTCCAGCTTTAGTTTTGTCAGGACTCTGGATTATTATCAGGCGAGTCCCCTTCATTTCTAAATTCCTCAACTAGAGAGGTACATGTGATTTAGTTATGGTCTGATATTATATTTCTCAGTATAAGTTGTTAACCTATAAGTTAGTTATTCTATAACTTGGTTTATAGTTGCAATGGACTTTAGGTTTAGTTAGAAGCCGTTAGTGTAGTATTCTCGTAGCTGTGTTCATGTTGATGGCTTCGGTTTTCTAGAGACTGATGTTGGTTAGATGTGGTAACGGTTAAGTTACTATCTCATCTAGGTTTAGATGGTGTAACAGAGTGGCTGATCATTATATTTTAGGATTGTTTGCCACGCACTTAGGCAGGTGGTTGTCCTATGTGTGATGCCAGGTTTACGGCTGTTGTGTTGTGATCCTTGGGATATGTTGCATCTTTTAATCATGTAAAACTCTTTTAACTTATCAAGATCGGATACATAACACAGCTCTACATCGGCTAACCTTGCACGAGTCCAAAATCTAGTTAAAATAGTAGGTGAAGAACTGGCTGTGAACACTATCATACCTTTAATACCCATCCGAGAGTATGGGAAGGAATGAGAAAGTCTGAATCCGGTGTAGACTTATCCTCGGTGAGGTTGAAATTCCTTGGAATGAAAATAAAGTTTGGACGTTGGCTCCTTGGGTTGAAAAGCCTAGAACACTTTGATCAAGTGAGTATCCACTAGCTTGTTCGAGCTTGACAAAAATCGTACCCATTGTATCCCTTTAACAGATCTCTTTAAGATAAACATGCTAGCGGTTGATCAACCAATATTAAAATAGGATCGTGAACACGTTTTAAAACATTAAAGCATACAACATTTGGGATAATTGTAGGATTATCCCAGTTCATCATGTCATATTATATCATCATCACTTATCATTATTCCTTGTCACTATTCCTTTTTCTAAACTCCTATTTCTATTCTTCTGTTTCTTATAACTCTTTATCTGGAACATAGTCACTTAGTTTACTATTCTTTCACTTTAAAACTTTCTTTATCTCATTCACCTAACCCTCTTCTCCGCACCTGTTATATTAGTAGGTTATTTAGCTTTGTTGGGCTTTAGTGAGCTGTAGTTTGCTCACTCTCGTATTTTCCCCCATTTCAGAGGATGAGTAGTTTGGATTACAGTGAACTTCAGCCTGATTGGAGCCAGTTTTGCTGCTGCAGATCTTCTTTAGTTAAGACATTCTTGTATGTGATCTCAGCATATGTCGTTGTTCTTAATTCGAGATATTGTATTCTTTTTTTTTTTTGCTAAGTTAGAAAATTTTATTGTAGAGAACAAACAACTTACAATAGGCTATCTACAGCCCACAAACTAAAGAAAAAAACAAAGCAAAGTTAACATAATCTAAAGTATTCTTTCATAAGAATTTTAATTTTCTTGAGGAAAGCAGGTCTTCCCATTTCGGTCTCACACATGCCTTCATGAAGAAGAGCTCCTCTTTTTTAAAGAGCATCAGCACTGAAGTTGGCCTCTCGCCAGATTGCTAAAAATCTGATATGCCTCATATTCCTTCTTGCATTTTGCCAAGCCGCTTCCAATATCTAAAGAATATTGTCTGATTTGAAAGCTTCCACTGCCGTCGTGGAGTCCGATTCAATCCATGCAATAAGCCAACCAAATGAAGCAGCATATTCCATCCCGTGAATGATTGCCTCGCATTCTACCATGTAATTGGTGACCAACACAAGGCCTTTTGAAAGAGTACCCAGCACATTACCATTTCTATCACAAAAAATATAGCCAATGCCTCCTTTGTCAGGATTTCCTTTAGCAGCCACATCGGTATTAATCTTAAGCTCTCCTATCCGAGGAAGCTCCCAAAAGAAAGATTTAACCAACGGGTGCTTACTAGAATGAGCAGCCACACTAAGACGGTGGAGGATGCCCAAGTCGGACTGATTGTTGAGCATAAGGCCAGTAGACAATGGAGCGGAATCGTGAATAGGTTTTAACCATTTCCTTTTTTTATTTTCCAAAGTGTAAATCTGATCTTCGAAAAGACATTTGTTACGAACTTGCCAAATCAGGTTAGATCCACCCCAGACAGCCCCAGTCCAAAAATCTTTCAAATAAGGACTCATCGAGTCTCCAGCCCAGAGGAACAAAATAAGGTTGTCGTCTCAATTTCTGAGTTGGAACAGATCAGCCATCCAGTTCCATAAATAGACGCTGAATGGACATTCCCAGAATAGATGCTGAATAGATTCAGAGCTGTTCTTGAATAAGTTGCATCTAGAAGCCAGTGCAACATCTTTTGTTTGTACTTTTTCGTCCGTAGGAATCTTTTTGTGGCATAATCTCTTGCCCCACATAGTAAGTCTAGGATGAATAGCCTTTTTACAGAGAAATGAATACCACCACGGTGGCTGACCTTTGTTTCGAATGGCCTCGAAAGCTCCTTTGACAGTGAACTTTCCCATTATATCAGGTTTCCACACCCTCCTGTCGGTTTTTTTTTGTTGATCTCGATATTTTGGATGTCCACTCCTAATCTGTGGAACAGCAGCTGATGATTATAAGAAATATCCCAAATGCTCTCAACAATAATACCACTCACCTTAGCAAGCAAGCCGTTCCAAGGAATGCAATCATTATTAATCCAATCTTTGAGGGAAATTGGAGAGCATCAGCTATCTCGCCATAGGTCGATGCTAGCCCCATCCCCAATCACCCAACCAGAATGAGCACGGACATCTTCAATAGCCCCTCTAACACCTGCCCAAATCGATGATCCTTTGGTAATCATAGAAAAGTTGCCAGATTTAGAGATGAATTTGGCTCGCATGAATTCATACCACTAATCCTTAGGATTCTGGAAGTTCCAAGAAATTTTTATCATCAGAGATTGTTTGATCCCCTTTAGTCTTCTAAGGTTAATACCCCCTTCCTTAAATGGTTTACACACCTTATCCCAAGCCACAACACAAGCTTTATTTAAATCAGGTTCCCCAGACCAAAGGAAATTACGAAGAATTCTTTCTCCCTCTTTAATCACAGAAGCAGGCCATTTGTAGATACCCATGTTGTAAATCAAAATGCTACTCAACACAGATTGGATTAGCACTGCCCTCCATTGTAGAGATAACATGCTACCAGCCCAGCCTGTGGCTCTTCTTTTGATCATATCCACTAGAGGTCTCAGAAGCATCTGTGTGACTCTTCCTTGAACCAGAGGAATGCCAAGATAAGTTGTCAGCAGACAACCTTCATCAAAGCCCAGTATTGCTTTAACTTTTTGCTTTTGTTTTTTGTCATAGCTCCCAAGAAAAGTTTACTCTTCTCAGTGCTGAAAATTTTCCCAGAGGTCTCCAGGTACATCTCGAGCCATTAACTAAGATGTTTCAACCCCTTAGTACATCCATTCGCAAAGACGAAGATATCATCAGCAAATAGAAGGTGAGAGGGAGCCATAACCCCCTTGGTGATCACCATAGGCAACACCTTCTTACTACTTTTCAACTCTGAAAGGCCTTTACTAAGAACCTCCTCGACAAGAGAAAAAATAATTGGCGATAAGGGATCACCTTGACAAAGCCCCCTACTCATTTGAAAGAATCCGCAAGGACCACCATTCACGAGAATTGAAACAAATCTACTTCACAGGGGTAATCTAATCCACTTATAGCATTTGTGGTGGAAACCCATATTGTTCAAGACTTAAAATAAGAAATCCCAGCTTAAGGTGTCAAAAGCTCTCGCAATGTCTAGCTTAATCCCCACATTTCAACCAAATCGCTTCTTTCGAAGCTCATTGATCATTTCCAAAGCGAGGCCAATATTAATGTGTATGTTCCTCCCATGAATAAAGCCACATTGCTCATTGGATATAATGTTAGGCAGAAGACCAGACATTTTGGAAGCCAAATTTTTTGAAATAACTTTAGCCAAAAAGTTACCCATGCAGATTGGACGAAACAACCGCAACTTTGAAGCATTCTTCACTTTTGGAGCAAGAATGATGAAGTTTGCATTGAAACCTCTAGGAAGAGTAGTATCAATGAAGAAGGATCGAATAGCTCTCACCACATCCAGCCCCACAATCCCCCCGCAAGCTTGGAAAAATGGACCAAAAACTCCATCAGGGCCTGGAGAGCTATCAGGATTCAGAGCAAAAACTGTCTGTTTTATCTCATCACCATCAGGTAAGCCAATCAAGCTATCGTTATCCGCCGTGGTGATGACCTTTGTGACCTGATTAAGATCCAAATCAAGCATTGGATGGGCTTTAAAGGCAAATTTCTCAGAGAAGAAGTCAACAATGTGTACCTTAATCTCGTCTTGCTCCTCACGAATCTACCATCCTCAGTCTGAATAGAGTAGATCATGGTTTTATTTCTTTTAATGTGAGCAAGAGCATGGAAATAGGATGTGTTTTGATCCCCAGATTGAAGCCAGCTCACTCGAGCTTTTTGCTTCCATAGATCTTCATCATGGTTAACAGCAGTGGTCAGGAGATGGTTGGCATTAGATAATTCCCTAGCAAGATCATCATTATCAACCTCATTGTCCAGTTTTTGTTGAAGAGTCTCAACTCTGGAAGATAGCTCCTGAATATGCCGTTTATTATGGCCAAAGACCGTTGTATTCCACTCCTTTAGCTTGCCTTTGAGACGCCGCAATTTGCTGCCAATTTGAAAAGGAGGATCTCCTTCTAATGGCTGATCCCAATTCTCTTTCACCATCTGCAAAAATGAATCATGGTGAGTCCACATATTACAAAATCAAAACGGAGCATTAGTGGGCTTTGTAATACCCACATTCCAGCAAAATAAAGGTGAGTGGTCAGAGTTCACCCTAGCCATCACCTTATATTTCCAGCCCGGGAAAAGATTCAACCAGGCTTGATTACAAAGCATTCTATCCAGTTTGCAAAGAATCCTATTGTTTCCCATTTGCCCATTAAACCAAGTATACTTCGAGCCTGAAGAATTTGCCTCAAGAAGACAAGAGTTATTTATAAAGTCTTGGAACTCCTCAGCAGCCCTCCACCTCACACCCCTGCCACTTTTCTTTTCTCCGACCCTGAGAACAGTATTGAAGTCACCGACCACAATCCATGGAAGATTTGTGGAGCCAATCACAGTAAGATCTCTCCATAGCTCCCTTCTTCGAATGTAAGAACAGTCAGCATGGAGACATGAGACCATCCAATTTTCAAACAATACAGTAAAGTATTATTTTGATCAAGCCAGAATAACAGGTTTTGTCAGCTCTTTTCGAGATATTGTATTATGTTTTCAGTCTGATATGTATATATATTATTTTCTTCTACTTTACTATTTTTTATTTACTCTAATGATTATTACTTTAAGTGAATGACAGAGCCTGAACTTGTCTATGGCTCAGTTGTTCGTATGGCAAATCAGTGGATTCCCCAACCTGCACAGCTTCGAATCTAGTAATTAGTCAAGCTTACCGATTATTGGATTTTGGGGCGTGACAGTCTACCTCCTCTATTGATGTCAGACTGATAATCCCGTCCCAGATGAATTGAAGCATCAAGTATGTGTAGGTCGTTACGCTAATGTCTGGAAGCCCCTGTGCCAGTTGCTTCTCGAGGTCCCAACCTATCTTGCACTGAAACTCTAGAGTTTGCTGGTATTAGATCACGTTCTCTTGTGATAGACACAAAATTTTTACATGTACAACTCATAAATTTATATCTACCTAGTCATTTATTAAATAAATGTGATATTAATAGTGTTTTTCTTTGTATTTAAAGAAATCGAACGCATGATAAACAAGTCGTATATTTTTCTGGTTTTCAATATAGAATAAGGTGATGCACTCCAATAATGATCCTCATTTGAAGTTGTCAACCAAAGGCCTATAGAAGACCATTGAATATAATTTATTGTAGAGATTATTTTAATGAGTTGTAATATTTATGCATGGTCGAAGCCATTGTTTAGGTGATTTTGCATTACTGATGATGCTTTGAAACCCTCATATACTCTATAAATGGGAGGGGAATCCCACCTATGAGGGACATCTTGGAGAGTGTAATATAATGTTTTAATAAGTAATATAACTTATTCTTGTTCTTTTCCTTTCTTGCCAATTTTTCTTTATTGTCATAATCTAGTAATATGGCAATGATCGAAGGGATGAGTAGCTAAACCTCTAAGCCAAGGCTAGAGAAAGCTCCATCCTAATGTAGCCTAGTTTTAGAAGTAGCTTTAATTTAAGTACTATTTCTTTCTCTCGAGGCTCAAGTTCGAATCCTGCATTCCTTTATCCTATGCTTGACCATTGTTATGTAAGGTGGTTTATGGACAATTCCCAAATGTTTATTTCTTAATCATTATGAGTATCGTGTATAGCCGTCCAAGGATACATGGTATGGGAATTATTTCGTACTTTGATTAAAGATACTTTCTCATGAACTACAGTGGAGTGGAGTAGAATTGATGCCATGGTTTCCACTCCAATTTATCTTGCAATTTATTTCATCTTTATTTTCATATGATTACCTACACACAAATCTCTTGTATTGGATAAAATTAATATCTTGAAGATAATTTACACCTACAAGTCTCTTGGGATACGACCCTGCAACTATTTGTATTCAACGGTATGCCATGCACTTGCGGGACTTTAAAACTTCGGTTTTATTATCGATCAACTTTTTGGCGCCGTTGCCGTGGACTTGAAAAAGTTGCATTTGAGTTTTTGAGTTATTTTTTAAAGCCTTTTTTTCTTCTTCTTGTATTTTCCGCTCTTTTGATTTTTTATTTGTTTTTATGTTTTTTAACTCTTGTAATCACTTAGGCTCGAACAGTAATGGTTGTCTGGTGCTCAAGGTGGTGTAAAATTGGATGATTGCATTACTATTATAATCAATTCCCATATTGCAAAGATTGTTATAGTAACTACTAGTGGTCGGCCATTCCCAAATTGCAACAGTTACAACAGTAAGAGCTTTTTAGTTTTGATTCCTTGTGTCACAAATTATTACTGTGTGGCGTGTAGGACTCTTAATAAAGTTGGTGAGCTTAGAAGCTTATTCAATTTGTAGGCTATTACTTAATTCTACTTGGTGTTTGAGAAAAGTGCCTCATATTTAACTTGGTTGTTTTATGATCACAACATTACCAATTACCTTTTAAAGTTTGACATGCCTTATCTTTTCAATTACTTGTGGCAACCTGATTTATTTTTTACAAGCCTCTTACCGACCACAAAAGGTTTAACGCGCTTGAGAACGAGTTACTTTTGCGAGTTTTGCTTGAACTGGGATGTGATAAAAGACCAAATTTGTTAATCACAATTAGCACTTTCCATTGTCGATAGCACTTTGACAATTTTGGGCACCGATAAGCGATACAAAAGAACGGAAAGCGCAGAGAGTGCTAAAGGTGAAAATACGAAAAGCTTCAAGCGCAACCAATTCGTTGTGAAAATCCTTCTTGCTCCCCCTAAGTGAAGGGGCATTTCCTTCTTTTGTCCCCTAAGTGAAGGGGCGACCATAGCTACACCGAGAAATACTTCTCATAGGTTGGTAATTTTTTAAACTTAACATATCGAAGGGCATCCTTTCCGTTCCGCCCCGGCACCTGGACATATAAAGTCGTGTGAACTATACAAATACACGCTGCTCTAAGAAAAAAATAGTTGTGGCTGGATTGACCAATTGATGTGTTTAAAAATATTTTTCATTCTAACATTAGTAAAGGTTAAAACTATTAGAGACTTGCAGGATTTCATCACCATAAAAGTTCTCTAACAAGTGGGAGCACCCATTAGGGATACGAAGAAATTTGTATCACACAAAAATTGATCATCCTGGACCTCAAAATAACTGATAATAAAAAAAAGTAGCAAGATTCCCACGGGATTTCATCGCCCAACAGATAGGTGTATCAGACCGGGGTACAAACACGGGTTCATAGGATACAACCCCAACCTAGCACCACAAAATATTGGTTGTAGGTTTCTGACATTACCATTCCAAGTACTGACATACGATAAGGTGACTCACTAGGGCGTGAGGAACAAACATCTACTTTAAGTTGGTACTAGCATAGTAACGTAGGGGAATATAGGAACCAAAGCCTTTTGCCATCTTAGCCATTTTGAACATAGAAGAATATAGGTAATAATTACTTTTAAAAAATGTTGATGTACTAGAGTCTAGGTTTGATTGATTTTTTACTGCACTAGGTACCAAAATTTTTTGATTATTAGTTGGGCATGATCAGTTGGACATGTGGAGGAAAATGATTAGGATGTTTACAGAAACCTTTGCCCATTTATGGCCCACCACCTCAGCCTAAATGAAAAGGGAGACCACCTCGCCCAGTCAATCTAATAGAGGACTTAAGTGCCCCAATGTGGAAGGAGAATGATCCATCTCGAGTTTCCCCAATTTTGGAGAATGGTAATCCATCTAGAATTGACCTAATTGAACTTGTTCTTGAGCTAGAACCTGAACCCCCAATCATGATTGCTGCCAAATCTCTTAGGGACTATTGGACCACTGTGGTAAGAGTTATGCCATTGTGTATCATATTACCAACCGTCATAACAAACCATTATGAAATCAAGCCTAGTGTGATCCAAATGTTGCGTACATTTCATGGGCTTGATTTTGAGGGCCCTTATAAACACGTCGACAAGTTTAAGAAAATTTGTGCGCTTTTAAAATATCAACATTTTACTAAAGATTATGCTCGCCATCATTTAATCCCATTCTAACTAAAAGACAAGGCGAGTCATTGGCTTGATTTATTAGTAACGGCATCTATCAATTCATGGGATCAAATGGAGACCAAATTCAAAACTAAATGGCTTTCTATGGGAAAAACCCTCGTTCTTCAAAATGTAATTGTTGAATTTGATCAAAATGAGAGTGAAACATTTTACGAGGCATGGGAGAGATATAAAGATCTTTTTTTATAATGTCACCATCATGCTTTTAACAAGCAACATCTAGCCCAGATCTTCTATCATGGAATAACTTCTAAGAATCATTATTGACAAGAATTCATGCATGGTGACAAATTCTAGGACCTTAAACCTGATAGAGCTTATGAGAAGTTTGAGACATTGGCTGAGAACACTCAGCAGTGGGATTTTGATCTACATAAAAATATTCATACACCCAAGAAAGGTGGCTTATGCGAAGTGAGTGAGGAAACAGCCATCAAAGCTCAATTAGATACTCTTACTTAAAAATTTGAGGCAATGGCTATGAATAAATCTAAGGGTAGTGTAAACCAAGTTCAGCAATGTAATGGCCAAATTTCCTAACTCGATACAATTATAAATTAGCTATCACACCAATAATCCTATAATAATACGTTAATATAAAGCAAGAATTGGAGACAGGTGTTTTTAGCGTGGAAAATCTATGAACAGGTAAAAAAACCACGACCTCGTATGGAGATTTTTGTAATAGTATCTTTATTGCTTGGAGTGGATATCTTTATTACAAGTGATCTCTAGAATATAGAAATGCTTTTGATCTCGTAAATAAGAAGTTTGAGTAATTTTTCTGATCCATGTCTCTTCTAGAACTTTTCTTTTATATAGGTTTCTCCCAAAGCTCTTTGTCGTGTTGGAACACGTCTTTCTGAATAATATGGTTAATGGTGGTTGACTGGATAACTAACGAGTTTGTGGGAGACAGGTGTCTTTGACTAAATAACATTTTCTGGGTTTAGCTCGACCCGCGTTCCTAAGTACTTCATGGGGTGGTTGAAATGTTTGACTGGAGTATTTAGTGCTAAAATTACGTGAGCCTGAGATGGATGTAAATCAAACTTTTAAGCCTGATTATGAGTGAGGTTGAGGGATAAGTCCCTACAATCCCCCCTCGCAATCGAAATCACGAGTGGCTTTGGTTGAGAAAGAATTGGTTTAAAGTTGTAAATTCAAAACGGAGCAATGATTGCATTTGACTAGGTGGAAGTTATGTGATATTGGGAAGTGATGGTATTAAATGATGCGGATGTATGTAACGGTTGCGTTTGAATAGTTACGTCCATAATAAATGATGATGCTTGGGAAAACGTACCTGCACAAGAAAATTAGGGTTATATAAAGAGTACCTTGATCAATTATTTAGAACAATTCTTTCATGCGTAACTTTTTCTGAGATGGTGAAAACTTGGAGTATGGTTCTTGAAGAGAGGATTGTGTCTGAAACGCAGAGGTTGAAGTTGAAGTACTTCGGTGATCATTCCTTAAAAATGGTGATTCCAGCCCCTATTCCTCTGGCGTACCAAGGCTTATTGGGAGAGGAAGAGGTTAAAGCTGAGGAATATTTCTACTATAAGTAGAGATTTCATGTCTTCATCTTGACAGGCGAGGAACGTTGGGTTTGTCTATGCACCCTTGCGAAAGACAGGGTTAGGGGTTCATATGCATAAAAGGTGTATCTGCGTGGCAGATATGCTGATTTTCTGTGATGCCAGGGATTTTAAGGTTGGACACTCTTCGTCTCTACCAACTCTGTAGTGGTGGTGGATATAGAAGAGGCCGTGATTGTAGTGGAGGAGGTAGATTGAAAGGGAGGTCATGCTGCTGCACTTCCATCATGGTTTTGTACTCAAAAGACCTTCCATCTTGTTTTGTGGGTACCAACACTGAGTCCACTGCTTACATAGTTCTCACTTGGAGTTTGACTGGGCTTCAACCGAGCCATGTGAGGAAAAAAAATTTCATTCCACTGTCTTCTTTGCATCAGGGTGAAAAATCACTGAAGTAAGAAGAACTGGACAACATGATGCCTTGCCATGTTGGAATGACCTGTAGCTTTGAGCAAACAGGAATAACTTATTATCTGTAAAGTATCTGAAGTTTGGTACTAGAGGATAACATTTTGTTGTATTCCTATGTGAAAACTTGTTATCTGTAAATCGTATGTACTATGTTTTCGATATGAATAAAAGCTAATATTTACTAAACTGTATACTGAAAAATGTCTTGAATTAATTGAATTGTGTTAGGTGTTAGATGAATAGCTGTTGATAAGGGATGAAGCAATGTTGCAATGTTGTTCGAACTGAGATAAATATGTGTTGTCAATGTTGTGCTGATATAACTGATTTATGTTCAACAAGTGAGGGATATAAATTGTAAGAAATACGGAATTAAAAATTTGAACTATTATAGGTCGATAGAGGAGCAACTCTTCACCGCATGAGGTGGAAATGGTAAATAGTGTAGGTTTAGCTAAGAAGATAAATTTAAACAATTTACTCCAAGATTTTGTGTTTTTTGTTCATAGATACTAGGTATAAACCGCGTTAAAAGGGGAAAGTGATTGAGAAATTTATATATATGGGTAATACAATTTGTTAAAAAAGAAAATACGAAGGAAGGTTAGGATGGTACGGACTCGATCTCAGAGGATTCATCATACCGCAAAAGGACGATTGGCCATAAAAACTACTGAAGTGCAGGAGAAGATCTTTGGTTCGCTTGGTTACGATGCTGAGTTAACAGTGAGGGAATGTCAGCTCGAAGGATTAGATATAAGGAGCAGTGAACTTGAGTATGCTCGTTATTTTTATGAAGTATTCTTTTGTCTATTCGTGAGTGATTCGATAGAATGAGAAAGGTTGGTGGGCTTGATCGCTGGAGTAGAGATCGAATTTGAAGATACGAGGATCGACGAATGATGTGATTAGATGCTGGTTTCTTAAGTGTACCAAAGCAGTGATGGATGTTGTGTAAAGTATATCTTATGATTAACATAAATGCTGTGAAAGTAATATAAATAATATAAGTCAATCTGATCCTCTATATGGATGAATCTGTTTTGAGACTTTTAGCAAAATTTAAATAAATTTAAATATTTGTACAGTTTTGAAAGTGATGTCAATCACTATAAGTATGGTAAACAAGGACTGTGAAATATAAATATGAAAATCATGAAGCTTCTAGTTTTGTTTTGCATACAAAAGGAAGTAGGGCTCTGACATCGAACAGTGTGAGTCATCATGAGTATAGGAAGGTCAGGAAAAATATGGAAATAAGGGAAAGAAATATGTTAAAAAATGAGGGGGATTGTAATGATGGAAAGTTGGCTTTATCAAAATGTTATAAGGCATCTGATAAGGAGAGTGTAAAGGATACCTCGGTTCTAGAATCGAAGACAGCTCGTGAGAGGTGCAATAAATGCCAGTCGCATAAGAGAGAAAGGATAAATAGTTCTTTTTGTCTCTAAACAAATGTTTTATCACAAAAAACTTGGAGAGCACTTAGAGAGAAAGATAAAAAATCAAGGGATTCGATAAAGAGTTATCCGAATGCAATAAGCAGTTGAAGAGGGTAAAGGATTTTGGATCTCATAGGTGGCAATACAGCAGCATTGTGAGGGGAAAGGTTGACTCTACTACCGATTCTCATTCTGATATGGAAGGTTAGTAGAGATACTTGCGATATATGTTAATTTTCATAGTTTAAAGATATGTGTTATACGTGAATGATTGACCAGAGATATATGTTGAATATATATATATATATGTATACATAGATGGAAAAATGATAAATACCTTAACCTATATGTAGGTCGAGCGTGAGAGGCATCTTTGTAGTTCAAAAATGTGCCTACAAAATTTGTTTTTAAGATGGGCAGTTTGTCTGTTAATAAGGTTTCGACTGTAGTTTCCTTATTTTATTAGGGAACAACAATAATAGTTAGACGGGTTGGGCTTGATACTGAACCGGAAGAGGGTACCACTCACCTGCCTCTGGCTTCCTCTGTTTAGCTCTTTCTCTTATTGCAATTTCGAGATCGCTGAGGAATAGTAGTTTGCTTCCGAAAGGAAGAAGAAGAAGAAGAAGAAGAAGAAGAAGAAGAAGGTGAAGGTCCTCTTGTGCTAATCCCTTCCTCCCTATTTATAAGGAGGATTTGACCAAGTAGAATCCTTACTCACGTGCCCCTGGGAAATTCCCAGGCTATCCTTTCAGGGTCGTGGGTTTGGGTGCTCCTCCTAATTGTTCTACAATTTAATGCATGTTCGTGTATAACGACCGGCGAGATATATCGTCGGTCTATTTGCGTGTACCTCCTCGGATTTAGTGAGGTTGGGGTCGTAGAGAGAGCTTGTTCATTAGACTACCCAGACTAAGTCGTTAGCGGGAGCGTGCTCCTGCAATCGCCCCCCTCAGGTCTGGCTCATATGGAGGGAGATCTAAGGTAGGTATGGCCGTGTATTGAGTTAATCGTTTTGTGTGGCGTCTGATAGTCTTCCGGGCATTGTCCCAGGAGGGGGAATGAATATTGAATTTATGGGAGAGTGTGTGGTTTGACTGCTGGCACGGTGGGTAACGTAAGTAACGTGGTCCCAGTGAAGTTTTCAAGAAAACTGTCTCTTCATATGATCATCTCTTCACTATAAAAGGACTGTTAGCTGTCAGAAACTTCCCTTATTTGAAAAAATTTCTTTGGGAGAACTAAATTTAGGGACATTTAAGTTGAACGTTGGAGCTGAGAAGATTTGGTGTTGTACATTTACGTTAAGCGTTGGAGCTAAGAAGATTTCTCAGGTTAGTTCTCCCTTTTACTTTGCTCTCATCATTTTGATTTGTTATTGGAATCATGTAAAATAGCTGATCTAAACGTTGGGTACATCGTCCACCGGTGGTAACCAGAAACACTGGGGTAACCGTGGCGCTGGGATGAATCTTGTTATTCATCACGGAGTTGCGGCGATTTTTAGCGGCCGCACCGAGGGAGAGTAAGGGTGTAGGCTGGCCCTTGGGTGCCTTAGTAAATTAGGTGGCCATTTTACCCTTCGTTCCCATAGGGTTGGGCCTGACGTTTGCACCTAGCTCGTGCAGGGACAAACGAGTACTGGGCACCAAACGGTATATAGATACGAGGGGAAGAAAGTAGAAAAGACGAGCCCATAAATGGTCGTGTCTGAGGGTGAGTCAACGACGGAGGGCTCTACAGCCGTGCCATTATGAGCCGTTCCTGCAGGGTGGGTGGGCGGTCATGATCATGAGGCAGGAACGTCGGTGCCTCGTGACTTAATAGCAGAATCGTAGGCGAATTTCATGGTGTTAGGGAGAATACCTGGAGATCTATCACGCGAAGATATTATTAGTGGTCGTGAGAAGGGAGTATCTGAGTCATTTTGGCCTTATCTTAGTGAGTGGAGGTTTCCTGGCACTCTTGGTGATTACGAGAGTCCAGGGATAACGATGGAATTTTTTGACGTACTTAATGAGGAAGAGAAAGCTCGTAGCGGTAGTAAGTGGATATGGCCGGATTGGCAAACGCTAGCTTCCAACCAATAGATCATTTATTTCGGGCAAATTGACGTTGGGTTGAGATTTCCCTTGGATGATTTAACCAAAAAATGTTTGAACTCGTTTTGGCGCGCCCCGGGGCAAATGAATGGGAATTTTTATCGGGTGATGAGGGGATATCGGCTGATTAATCAGTCGGTACCTCCTCGTTGGAACGTAGGTTCTAGGGACATTATGGTCACCTACAAGACAGGGCGTTGTCCTTGTCAATGGGATAATGTTCCCGAGGGGTCAGGGGTTGAGCGTGATGGAGACGAGGCAACAGAAGAGCTTGCGCCTCCTCGTATTACGCGTTTACGATCACGAGTTGGGCGTGAAGGCTGACAAACTCTAACCTCGGCAATGGCAAAAAAGGACACAGGTAACGCGACCTTGGGTAAGGAAGGTGATGCAGCTCCAAGATGTCAGAGGGTCATACGTACTTGTGCTCATGAGTGGAAGCATTAGAATTATATAGCTCGTAAGTTGAGCGAACCGAAGATGTTTAAGTTACCGACAACTATGAATTGCTGGTATCGGCATCCGATCCTGGTGATAGGGGCTTTTGATTATGACAACGGGCCTAACCGTCGTTTGCATCATAACGTGTTTAATACAAAGTGTGCGTTCCTTCATATAATTTGCAAAAGTATTATGCGAGCGTTTGTTATTTGTTCACTAAATTATTGCTCGTTATGCTACAGATGTAACGCTTGCGAGGGTATCTTACAAGTCATCTCGTTTGCGTGTGCTTGGTTTTAAAAATAAAGAGTGTCAAGTGTTGACGAATATTCTTGACGGGAAGTTTAACTCCGACATGTACTGGACAACGAGCAAGTTCAGCGAGCCTCGTAATCGTCCCGCGAGCGATGCTTATTTTGTGGAAAGTGTGCACAACTACAAGTCCGTGGAGAGCGTTGAGATGAAGCCGAGATTCTTAAGTGCTGGGGAAATGATGTGTCCGGCTCGAATACTGTCATGCCTCTTGTCACTGGGCAGAGTCCTGGGCTACGAGAGCTTAGTGGTCACACGGAGGAAGTCCCGATCGCCAAACGGGAGAGCTCAGTAACCGTCGGTCTTTTAGACGAAGACCCGGGACAACTGCGAGGTAAGAAAAAATTTCCTTTGTCTTATTCCTTCGTAGAGGAAGGGACCCATTCGATGAGAAGTGGAAAACTCTTTGGGGGTAGTTTGCCATAAGGGGAAGTGCAGAGTACTCCTTGCAAGGAGAAGGGAAAGAAACGTCTTGCCGAGGCACTGGATGACCCTCGTGCTCGTCGTCCTGCGATCGTGGCCGCTATTCGAATAAGTTATTTTTGTATTTGTTATACGTTTGTTACCATCGATTTTATGGGTAATAAGTCTTTTTGTTCACTTTATGCAGTGTACTCTTGCGCTTGAGTCCGCGTTACTCAGGGCCGATGCCCTTGTCGAACGTAATGCCGAGCTAGAACTTCATCTGGAGGAAATGAAGTCAGAGTAGAAGAAGCTTGTATCGGAGGCTCTTCACCGCGAGCTAGCGCATTATGTGGCGAGCAGGACTGCTGGGCTCGAGGAGCAAGTAAAAGTGTTGATAGACGAGAAGTTTGCTGTCTACCGCAACCTGGAGGTGACTCATGCGCGGCTAAGGACACTGTCGTTGGAGAAGGAAGCGAGCGAGCAAACCCTTCGTGAGGACTTGGCAGGAGTGAAGCATGCTACGGATGAGTTGCAGGGTCGTGTTACCAAGCTGGTAGATGGCCATGCCCATTTAGAAAATGAGCTTCCTTTATCTACTAAGTGGTGGGTAGATACATTGGCTCCGCCGTTGCTTATGCTTAGGCAAACACAAGACGTACCGAAATTGCATCATTTGGGATATTCTGGATGTCAAGTTCCTCTACCATTAGAAGGCAAGATGGATATTACACCTAAAGAAGAGGCGCAGCTTGAAGAGGTAGATAGGGTGGTCGTTGCCTAAGTCCCCGAATGAATGATAAGATCGTTCAGTAATCCTCGCAAGAATAGTAAGGTGTGAGACTTTAAGTCTTTATGATGTGATATTTTGGTATGTAAACTTATGATTCTCATGGAGACTTCATCTATATAAATTTTCTGCTAAGCTTGTTATATTTTGCTTGATATATATGCGTAGATGTGTTTTTAGTGTATGTTTTATCGTATCATTCACGGCGTGGTGACTCCTCGTTCAGACGACCTCGTGTTGTCCGCGTAGAAAAGGATTAATGTAGACGAAATGTCATGTCTGTTATTAATGCGGATTGTGAGTTCCAAGGAGCAGTGGGTGGGGCTACAAGGGGGGACGTGGGCGGCGTAATTAACGAAGGGATGGCTCTTGGATTTCCCTAAGGCAGTTAATGAGGCTTGAATATATATCGGCTTGTGTGAGAGAGGTGTCATTGCACTGCAGCAAACCTGTGGGTGGATCAATTATAATTTAGTATTGAAGCTTTGAATCGGAGGTCCCAACGTCAAGGAGTGGAAGATGTATACGCCGTTAAAGGCCAGGTACGAAGCACGGGTAAGCATCTGGGTGGAGTTTTATAGTAAGTTCTACTTTGGTGAACGTGGGCTTGCTGGAAGGCCATTAGAACGGACCTATATTGAGCCGTCTACCCTTCCCATTCCTGAGAGGAAAATGCGGGAAAAAAGGTGGTTCTGGTACCTTATCTTGCGGGACAAAGTGGAGAATTGTGTAAGCCGAGAAGTTGTGTTGCGCGTGATGGCCGGGGAGGACGTCAAAGCGGCCTGCATCGAGGGGCCGGGCTACGGAAAATGGGAGAGGTCGTGTCCTTTTTGTTCCTGATGTATTTATTCTTAATCCAGTCGTTTGATGTTGTATTTAGTTGTCTTATCAGTTCTCTTGTTAGAACTTTGAAGGATCCGGCGATCAGTAATAGTTATTGCAGTTGTTTTGTTTATTAACTAGCAGATATTTTTCTTTTAGTAGTGCGTCAAAACTAGGCGCGAATTACTTGTTAAAAAATTTATAATTTTTCCTCGTTGATCCAACTTATCTTGTTCATATCAGCTACCAGGTTTGCTGAGCTATGTGCGAAGTGTATGATAACTTGACGTACTCCTCGTTAACTAAATAATATTGATCGTTCCACCGACCAGAACCTTTACGCTGGGTAAGGTATAATAAACTTTTAAGTAGTCCTCATTGGACTATCACATTGTTCTTATTAGCTGGCGTCGAGGGCATCTCGACTTTCATACTTTGCGAGGGTGGCCTACATCAAGGATGTCTCATCATTCGTATTTTCCATGGGTCGCCTACTTCAAGGTCACCTCGTCTTTCATATTGTGCACGAATGGTCTACGTCAAGGACGCCTCCAGCATTCGTATTTTGCGAAGGTGGCCTACTTCAAGGTCACCTCGTCTTTCGTACTGTGCGTGAGCGGCCTACTTCAAGGACGCCCCATCATTCGTATTTTGTGAGGGTGGCCTACATCAAGGTCACCTCATATTTCATACTGTGTGAGGGCGGCCTACGTCAAGGACACCTCATCATTCGTATTTTGCGAAGGTGGCCTACTTCAAGATCACCTCGCCTTTCGTACTATGCGAGGGCAGCCAACTTTGATGACGCCCCCTCATTCCTATTTTGCAAGGGTGGCCTACTTCAAGGTCACCTCGCTTTTTATACTGTGCGAGGATGGCCTATGTCAAGGACACCTCGACTTTTGTACATTGCGGGGAAGGCCTACGTCAAGGACATCCTCGGTTTTCATTCTATGCGAGGGCGGCCTACATCGAGGATGCCCCCAGCTAAGTAATTTTGTTTTAACGTCAAAAAATGACTTTCGTGCTGTGCGAGTGTTGCCTACTTCAAGGACCCCTCGACTTTTGTGCTTTGCGAGGATGCCCTACGTCAGGGACACCTCAACTTTCATACTTTGCAAGGACGGCCCATTTGAAGGACGTCCTTGGATTTTATGTATTGCGAAGGCGACCTACGTTATGGACATCCCTAGTTAAATGATTTTATTTTTACGTCAAAAACCGAGTTTCACGTTGTACGAGCGTGGCCTTTCTAAAGGCCGCCTCGACTTTCGTGCTTTGCGAGGATGGCCTACGTCAAGGACACCTTAACTTTTGAACTTTGCAAGGACGGCCTACGTCAAGGACGTTCTCAGTTCTGTTCTTTGCGAGGGCGGCCTACGGTAAGGACGCCCCCAGTTAAATGATATCGTTTTTACGTCAAAAACTGACATTCGCTTTGTGCAAGGGTGGCCTTCCTCAAGGGCGCCTCGACTTTTGTGCTTTGGGAGAATGTCCAACGTCAAGAACACCTCGACTTTCATACCTTAGGAGGACGTCCTATGTCATGGACGTCCTCGGTTTTCATTCTTAGCAAGGGTGGTCTGCGTCAAGGACGCCCCCAGTTAAGTAATTTTGTTTTTTACGTCAAAAAATGACTTTCGTGTTGTGCGAGGGTTGCCTACTTCAGGGATGCCTTGACTTTCGTTCTTTGCGAGGATGGCCTACGTCAAGGACGTCCTCGGTTTTCATGTATTGTGAGGGTGGCCTGCGTCAAAGACACCCCCAGTTAAATGATTTCATTTTTACGTCAAAAAATGACTTTTGTGTTGTGCGAGAGTGACCATCCTCAAGAGTGCCTCGACTTTCGTGCTTTACGAGGGCGGCCAACGTCAATGACGTCCCCAGTTCCGTAATTACTTTTAAAAAACAATTTTTATCTCTATTAGATGAGTGATCAGATAATTGGGATGTACATTTGGGATTGTGATGTTGAAACTAAACATTTATTAAGTAGGAGTGATCATGTACGTGCGATGTAATTCTAATGAACTTATTTACGAAGGTTCATGGCATTCCAGGGGGATTTGAGTTCCTCATCATCGCGGTTGAGTAGGTAGTACGTGTTACCATTGGCGATGCGGGATATGAGGTAAGGGCCTTCATAGCTGGGTTTAGTTTGTCCCTTGTTGTGATTGTGAGCTGTTGGGAAGACTTTTTTCATGACGTAGTCGCCTTCGCAGAACTGTCAAGGGATTACTCACTTGTAATAGTTTCTTTTCAATGTCTCTTGATACCGTAGTAGTCGGGAAAAAGCTTCTTCCCTGGTTTCATCTATAAAGTCATGGTTCTTGGCGAGTAGCCGGTCATTTATTGCACTTTCAACAACTACGGATCTCGTCGTATTGGCAATAACTTCGGTGGGAAGTACTGCTTCGGAGCCGTAAGTGAGCATAAACGGTGTGAAGCCCGTACATTTCTGAGGGGCCGTTCGGTATGACCACAGAACGTAGGGTAGCTCGTCCACCCAGCGACCTTTTGCCGTGCCCAGTCGTTTACTGATTTCATCGATGATGGTTTTGTTTGTGGCCTCAGCTTGTCCATTTCCCTGGGGATATCTGGGGCTCGAAGGGAGAATTTTTATATGATAAGGTCGTACGAAATCTGTGACTTTGCTTCCCACGAATTGTGTACCGTTGTCGCTCATCAGTACTGCGGGGATGCCAAAGCGTGCTAGAATATGTTTCCATAGGAACGTGATGACTTCTTCCTCCCTAATCCGAGCGAGGGGTATTGCTTCAACCCATTTGGTAAAATAGTCTACTACAACCAGTAGCTATTGTTATCTTTCGGACGCCATTGGGAGGGCCCCGACGATATCAAGTCCCCATTTTGCAAACAGCCATAGGCTAGAAATTATATTGAGATCAACTGCTAGTGCGTAAATTATGTGCCCGTGGATTTGACATTTATCGCATTTTTGGGCGTATGTTATGAAATCTTATCGCATAGTTGGCCAGTATAATCCTTGGGTACGTGCACGGTCATCCATAGAGCGACCGGCTGTGTGGGCGCTGCAGACACTGTCGTGAATTTCTATGATAACTGTATTGATTCTCTCTCCAGCAATGGAAGTGAGGTGCAGAGCATATAGGCTTGTCCATAATATGACACCATTAATCATCATATATTTTTGGGCTTTGTTGCGGATGCTTTCGGCTGCTGATCGGTCATCCGGAAGGATGAGGTGTTCCCCTAGGAAATCAAGGAAAGGTTTGCGCCAGTCAGGGGGAACGAGTAGGTCAGTTTGCATGGCTGGTATTGTGTTTGCAGTAATGCTCGGTTTATCACGGATATCAATCTGGATGACACAGAGTTTGTCGCCAATGATGCCTGCTAGATATGCAAGGGCGTCCGAGTGTCTATTCTCACCATGGTGGATGTGTTCGAGGTTGATCTTTCGGATCTTGCTTAGTCTCTTCTTTAGTTTTTACATGTAGCCGGCCATCCTACCGTTGGCCTGGAACGTCCCGCTATGCAGTTTAACAACTAGCTGCATGTCAGTGAAGATGGAGAGATCCTCTGCTCCCAGGTCCAACACTGTTTCTAGTCTACTCAACAACGCCTCGTATTATACCTCATTGATACAGAGGGGGAAATTGACCCGTAAGGCTTTCTTGATTTTCTCATTGGTCGGAGTAACTAACACTATGCCAAGACCAGAGCCGCCATCATTGACAGACCCGTCGGTATATAGCCGCCATCCCTTAGTATACGCTGGCTCGCCGGCATCAGGATGGGTGTCGAGGTCATCCTCCTCGTCATTATGCCAATTGTCGTCATGTATGGGGAGGTCTGCGAGGAGATCCGCTACTGCCTTTCCTTTAATGGAAACTCGTGGTTCATACCGGATGTCAAATTCACCTAGTGTAATTGCCCAATTTGCGATCCGGCATGTCTTATCTTTCTTAGTAAAAATTTCTTGAAATGGTTGGGTGGTGATGACCTTGATTTTATGTGCCTGGATATATGGTCGTAGCTTCTGTGAGGCATATACTAGAGCGACGGCCTATTTTTTTGCCTATTTTTCCACCGTAGGGTTTTATAGGCGAAATATACTGGTTTTTCCACTTTGTGTTCTGTGCGCACGAGGACCGCGCTGATGGATTCATCTGTATTGCCAAGGTACAAACCTAGTAACTCGTGCTCGATTGGGGAGCTGAGAATGGGTGGAGTTGCTAAGTAACGTGGCCTGTTTTGAAAGGTTGTTTCGCATTCATCGTTCCATTGGCATTTTTTGTTCTCCCGAATGCAGTGAAATAATGAGCGTCATTTGTAGAATGCTTTATAAATGAAGCGTCCAAGAGCTGTTATTTTTCCAACGAGGGCTTGGACTTGCTTTAATGTCCTTGGTGATGGCATACATACAAGAGTACGGATTTGATCTGGGTCGGCTTCGATTCCATGTTGGGTGACTATGTGTTCGAGGAACTTTCCCGAGGAAGCCACATAGCTGTAATTTTCCAGGTTAAGACACATCATGTGCGACCGTATCTTCGTGAAAGCTGTCTCGAGGTCGCGAAGGTGGTCGTTGCACGGGCGGCTTTTGACGAGCATGTCGCCGATATAGACTTCGACTATTTTCCCAAGATGTTCTTCAAACATTGCGGTCACGAGGCGTTGGTACGTGATTCCCGTATTATTCAAGCCGAAGGGAATGACCGCATTGCAGTACAGGTTCTGCTCGGTGGTGAATGGCGTGCATTCTTGATCTTCCACTGCTAATGGTATTTGGTTGTATCCGGAGTAGCCGTCCATGAATAACAACGGCTCGTGGCTGGCCGTAGAATCGGATAGTCTGTTAATGAGGGGCATAGGAAAACTATCTTTTGGGCAGTGGCGGTTGAGGTGGGTAAAATCGATGCACACTCGAGATTTCCCAAACATCTTTGGTACCGCGACTACGTTTGCTACCCAGCGTGGGCAGTCAACAAGTCGTATAAATCCTGCATGCAGTAGCCTTTGTATCTCGTCATTGATAGCTTCACGTAGTCGTGGTGCCATTTGTCGTGGTTTTTTCTTCACGAGGTCGGCTTTTTCATGAACATGTAAATGATGACAGGCCATCACGGGGTCTATGCCTGGCATTTTGTCAAAAGACAATACAAAGATATCTTTGAACTATCGGAGTAGTATAATGAGGTCCACTTGCTCGTTACCTATCAAGAAGGAGCCAATATATGTTATTCTCGTGGGGCCGTCAATGTCAATTGGAACGACTGGCTCCACGAGGGACGGGGTCCATGATTTATTGAATGTACTTATAATGGCATCGTTTTAGACATGTATCGTGTCTATGAGCATTACGTTGTTTCTGGTGCGAGGAACGGGGGACGAGTCCACCGCCATGGGCTCGTGCCCAGTTCGTTGCTAATCGTCTCACTCGATATATTTTTCTTTCTTTTTTGCGTTCTCTTGATTGATTAAGTTTTGTAGTGAGTTGGCGTAGCAGACTCGGGCTGCGACCTGACAGCCGCATATCTGGTAGGGGCCGAACTTTATTGGAAAATCTATTACCCAATGGTAGGAGCAGGGGACCACCTTCATGGCATAAATCCAGTCGCATCCCAGAATTCCATTATAGTGTACTGTGGAGCTATTGATGATGATGAAAGTTGTAGGTATGATAACCAGGCCTGCCTGTACCTGAGTGACGAGCTCTCCTATTACTCATTCAGTGGACCTGTTAAAGCCATAAATCTCGGTCTTGGAGGGTTTAAGGCAGTCCTGCATGTTCATGTAGCAAAGTGCGTCGTAGTAGAGGATGTTAGCGCCACTACCAGAGTCGACCAGCATTCTTTTAACGAGAACGCCGCCTATGACGATCCAAATAACGAGGGCATTATCATGAGGGTGTGAAACGGTGCCAAGATCGTGATCGGTGAAGTAGATTTCTTGATCTGGTGGAGGGCGAGTGGTTGCATCAATGTCGTGGGCGGTTCGCTGGTTCTCGGTTAGACGGTAACATTGCCTTGTAGAATATGAAATGGAGTACCTTAAAGGAGCTTGGTTGAGGTCGCCCAATATCATCTCACATACTGATAAATGTTCTGGTGCCCGTATGTTTGCGCGTTCATCGTAGGTGGGGTGAGGCGCTCTCTCTGCGGGTGGGATTGGTTTTTTGAGGTAACGTGTATAGCGGCCGGGTCAGAACCAAGTCTCGGTCATGTTGATGAAATCATAACATTCCTCGGTTTGATGGTAATGTATCTTATGATACGCGCGCAGTATGGGTGACCAGGTCAGTCAGGCCTATTACAAGGTTTTCTGTAGTCAGGGTCATTCTTGACCGCAAGGAGCAAGTCTGCCCATGAAATGGTCAGGTCGTTGGGAGGATAATATTCTCATCGGGTATTTCTTTTTCGTCCGTCCCTGGAAGTTTCGGTGTTATCTCGTTGTTCGAGCTCTATTCGTTGTCTATTCCTGTTATCGTGTGGATCTCCGTGGGTATCCCGTGAGTGTTTGGGTACCTGGTTACGTAGTCCGGCATAGGTTCGGATGTGGTGCTCAGGAGGGCAGCGGTTTGTGAAGTCGAGGCACGGTTGTCCGCTTCAACATTTTGATATTTACGGATCTTCCCATACATGTGTACGAATGTTTCAGGCCGTTTTCAATGCAGGGCCTCGCGCAACTTAGAACTGGAGAGACAGTCACCCATGAAGGCGAGGCAACCTATTGGTGTGTCTGCTCATTCTATAAATGTGAGCTCTCTTTTGAACCATGATAGGAGAGAGTCGGTGGTTTTGCCAATTTGTTGTTTCAGGGAGAACAGTTCCTCTAACTATTTTTTGGATTGCTGGTTGTGGAGGTACTACTTGATAAATGCCCATGAGAGTTGTTCCAACGTGGATATAGAGTTGGGAATGAGGCTCTGAAACCAGACGAGGGCCCCGTCTGACAATATCGAGGGGAATAGACGACACATGTGCCCATTTGTTTGATGTTGTAGGTCTATGCTATACTGAAACTTGAAGAGGTGTTGCCCTGGATCATGGAAATCGGTGAATGGCTCTATTTTGGGTCGAGAGTAACTTTGTGCTAGAACATAGCTTCATATGGCTACTGTGAAGGGTGTATTGTTAATCCGGCGGAGCGTCTCCGTGGTTAACCGCCTGGTTGGGTTTGTACCGTGCATTGTCCGGATAAGTGCTTCGACGATCGCTGCTGTTAGTGATTGTTGGTCATGGGTTTCCGCGATCCCTTTCTGGATGGCTTCATCTCGGGTTGAGGATTCGTCATCGTAGCTGTCGTAGTTGTGGGCATAAGTCGGTCCCGAAAAGGGCATTCCTGGGTATCGGTCGTAAAACCTCTCGTTGTACGCATGGTTCTGATCGTATTGGGGCTGACAGTCGTGGCCGTGGGGGTAGGAGGGGTCATCCGGGCTATAAGGGGGATGCCATGGTGATTGTTTTGCGCGGTCATCGCCATATCGATCACCGTAGTCCATGACGGGATTTGGTGCACGGTGGTTATGGAGTTGAGGGGCATAACGACCGGGAGGGAGCGGGTCGTTATGGCTGAACTGGTAAACCGGTCAATGATGCGGTAGGCCGTCCCTTGGTGAACCGTGGGGTACGGAGGCATAGTGGGTCCTTGGGGTGGTGCGAGGGGTTGGTGGACATGTGTTACCGAGGCTGCAACTACAGCTATAAGGTTTGCTTCATTCCCTTGAGGTGGTTCGAGCGGGGTTGACTCACTAACAGATGTAGAGGGTATTGGATCGCCCAGCAGCGGGTGAGTACTAGCGGCGAGAGTTTCACGATGAGTATCGTTGGCCAGTTGGAGTTGTCGTATTTGGTCATCTTTTGTGGACATCTGGTCCTGCAGTTGTGCCAGCGCCGCTCTCATTTCGGCCATGGCTTGTTCCTGGGACTGATTGCGGGTGGAAACCACCATCGTTGCTCAGAGGAGGCTTTAGGGGGGAATACAGACGATGTCAATTGTAGTCTCCTTACTTTATTAGGGGACAACAATAATAGTTCACCAGTTTGGGCTTGAAACTGAATCGGAGGAGGGCACCACTCAACTGTCTCCGGGTTCTTCTGTCTAGCCCTCTCTCTGATTGCATTTTTTAGATCGTTGAGGAATAGTAGTTTGCTTCCAGAAGGAAGAAGAAGAAGAAGAAGAAGAAGAAAAAAAAGAAAAAAAAAAGAGAAGAAGATGGTGAAGGTCCTCTTGTGTTTCTCCCTTCCTCCCTATTTATAGGAAGGATTTGACCTAGAAGCATCCTTACTCAAGTACCCCTGGGAAATTCCTAGGCTATCCCTTTAGGGTCATGGGTTTGGGCCCTCCTCTTAACTGTTCTGCAGTTTAATGCATGCTCGTGTATAACGACCGACGAGATATGTCATCGGTCTATTTGCGTGTACCTACTCGAATTTAGTGAGGTTGGGGTCGTAGGGAGAGCTTGCTCATTAGACTACCCCGACTAAGTCATTAGCAGGAGTGTGCTCCTGCATCAACCTCTGGTCGGATGAATGTGTCTGAGAATGAAGGGAAAGGAGGATTGGAACAATTCCTGAGTTTCCCTGGTCAGTTGGTGTCGTATCCTCCTTGTTCTGATGCCTTTAGAGAAATTTGTAAAGCCAAGGCGGCTGTTGGAGGGAAGTTGGGTAAATGTGTATAGTTTACCAGTAGGCAGTTTAGGGGTTGTATGGTAGCGGAGGGGGAAGAGTATATTTATCTGTTGGCAGATTTGGAAGTAGAAAAATGAGATTGGGGTATAGATGAATCGATCTTATTAGAGTATTTTGATGGGGATGTTCAGAGTGACCTCTCAGAGGGTTTTCTGTGTTACCTATCTCAATTAGAGTATGGGTTGAGCCTTCCCCTTACCAATTTGGTGAAGGGGATTATGAATTCAATTGGGCATGTCCTATTGAAATGAACGAAAACATGTGGGAGGTAATAACTGTGTGTGACCCTCTAAATGAAAGGTGGGAAAGGGAGGAAAAATTGAGGTGGATAACCCCTGAGGATGTTCTGCAGTTTTATGGGGTGAAGAATTTTAAGGCCAGTGGGAGGTCGTATTTCTATGCGAGTGTAACTCGGCATCACTTTTTCGATCTGAATTCAGCAGGTCAAACGTGGAATGACAACATCATATGGGTAAAGGGTAATTGCCTTCAAAGAGATGATGAAGAACCTTTGGACCTTTGAGTTAGATCTGTAAACCAAAGTAAGTATAGACATGCGTAGATAGAATTATTGTTATGTTTTATTGACAACTGTAGTAGATAGTAAAGCGTGTTATTGCAGGTGTGAAGTCCACAGTGGAAAGGAATGAATCCCTGTTGGACAAAGTTACGGAGGAGGAGACTGAACTCGAACTCGTCTTGGGGGAACTCGGCCTGAGTAGAAAGAAAAGAGTTGACAGTAGGTCGAAAAAGGTTTAAAAGGCTCAGTCTGCTAGGTCAATGGCGGGGGTCGATGAAGGAAAAAGGCAAACAAGTGGTGAGGATGCTCGACCGAATCCTTCCAAGACTCCTGGAGCTGAATGTTCTGCTCAGCCAAAACCCGTTAAGCCGAGCAAAGTAGCTCAACTTTTTCCAAAGAATCGGATGCTAAAGTCTATGTTGGCCCCGAATACCACAGAAAGTAGTGAGGTCACTAAAGAGAAAAGGAGGAGGGTCGAATCCTCTAGGGAGAAGGTCGCTGAGGTACGACCTGCTGCGGTGGATTACCTTAGGGAGGTCGAGGAAAGGGCCAGGTTGGCGGTTCTTCACGGGGAGGAAGACACGAGCAAGATGGTAAGTGTTATGTTATCAGAAGGAAATGTTTAATATACTTCAAGCTAACAACTGAGATTGATATAATTTTTGCAGGTTGCTCGTCTGGTCAAGGGGATTTGGCTCGGTATTGAAGAAGAAAAATCCGAGTTGAAGAAGGTGAAGAGCGAGCTGGAGAAAGACCTAGCCCAAGCCAAGACTGAAGCCATGAAGGAAGTCAGGAAACTGAAGGCTACTCACGCCGTGGCGATCGGTCAGCTACAGGTCGAGGCCAAAGCCAACCTAGATGAGATTGTTGAGGAGCGTGACAGACTGGGATGTCACTTAATGTTGAAGGGCTATTCTCAGGTGGAGGTGGATGCCATTAAGGCTGAAACTTATGTTGTGGTGGAAGATGAGGAAGCGGAAGTGGTGGGAGTCGTGGATGGTCTGGATGGTGTCTCCTGCCTGACAGTACTTGACAACCAAGGGGATATGTCGAGCTTCTAGAAGGTAGAAGTGAGAAGCTAGGGTAGTTGCGTTGTATAAATATTTGTAAGTTGTATGACTTCTACGTAAGGAAAAAACTTCTGTATGTTGACTCGGTTTATAAATATTTTGTAGGTAGTTAGAGATGACTCTCAGGATAAATGAGTTAGAACCTGGACTTGCTAGGAAAAGAGAGACCTCTAAAGCCTTGCTGTCTGTGCAAGCTAGGCTGTAGGTTAGATCAGTATAGCTTATTTGGCTTTCATGTTACACCAACGCTAAGTTATCAAGTAAATAGGATAGGAATACATAGAAAAAATCCAACGCTATTAATATAAAATAAGATATCAAAAGTGTGTGCCTTGTAGGCCGAAAGAAGATTCATGAAATGTTCATCAGAGAATGAACTCCAAGATTTTAATCTAAAAGTACTTGAAAGAAGATGTTTAGAAACCACATAGTCTCATAGAATGTTGTATGTGTATATTAGGAATTAGATTTCCCGAATTGAACTGTACTAAAATTTGCTATATTTCCTAGGTCGAATTGGATTAATCTCGTACACGTGAGGACAACGTACTCGTGTGCAATCGGGAATTTGTAGAGCAGTTTTATAGGATGAAGGAGGTGAATGAGAACAGAGAGGATCAATACGTAAAACTGCATTTCAGACTCAAGAAGTTTAATTAGGTCATTTCCGACCTGGCCCTCCAAGCCGAGGAGAAAGATTCTGAAATTAAGAAGGGATTAGAAAATCTATCTGTGGCCACAGCACGTGCCGAGAAAATCCATCGTCAGGTCGACGCGTTGGCTGTGAAGGGTAAGTAGGCCGACATGGCTCAATACCGTATTCAGGCTCTGGAACGATCTGAAGAACAATATCAATCTAATCTCTAAATATGTAGAGCGACCTGGAGCGAATGAGACAAAAATTTAGCGAAAAAGATGATGAGCTGAGGTCAGCTCGAGAAAATCTATTAGCCTTGGAGGTCGTAGCTAAACATTTGCAAGCAGTTCTTCCTACCAAGGATATGGAATTCTGAGAAATACAACGCAGGTGCGATGAATTAAACGAGAGAGTTGCACGAGTTAAATCAAAAAAGGATCAAGCCATTGCTCGTGCCAAGAAAGCCGAGGTGAGAGAGCACTTTGGGGGAAGTAAAACCGAGGTTAAGGCACCTTTACTTCAAGGGGATGTAGTTAGTCTCTCAAGTCGCATTAGAGAGCTAAAAAATGGCGTATCTTGAATTCAGGGGCATGTTCAGAAAGGAAATACGAATTTGAGGGAATACCAGCATAAGCTGGATGCTGCTCTTATTAGGGAGAAAGTTCTAGAGGGGGAGATCAAAGCAAAGGACTTGCTGGTGAAGAGGAAGGAGGAATTGTTAAAAGATCTGCCAGCTAAGAAAGAGTTGAACGCAGATATTGTGAGACTTTGTGCTCGGGTAGTTGATTTAGAAGCCATAAACCTAGCTGAGTCGGCGCAGTATATTGCCAAATTGAAAGAAGATGCCATTTATTCTGATAAGGTCGATACGAAAATAATTGAATGGAAGGATAATTGTGCTTTGTTATAGATGAAAGAAAGTATGACCACTGCCATATCTTGTGTCTGGCGGGCTCTTTGATATAAAACAAAGTTTTCACATTCGTTTTAATCGCAGAAGCGGGTTGAGTTAAACCAAGTTGAAACTTGATTTGAACTATAGAAATGCCACAGGCATATTGAAAGAGATGAAAGCTAGTATGACCTTTGCCTTATCTTATGCCTGGCTGAGTTATTGATGTGGAACAAGTTTTTACACTTGCCACCTTCGCAGAGATGTAAAGATTTAGCTGAACCAAGTATTATCCTCAATCTAGCCTATTGAAGTGAACCGAATAAGTTGTAAAAGATGAAAACTAGTATTACTTTTGTCTTATCTCTTGTTTGGCTGAGTCTTTGATGTGGAACAAGCTTTTACACTTGCCACCTTCGCAGAGATGTAGTAACAGAAGCCAATCAAGTGATATATTTGACCAAACTTAGAAAATATTAATTGTAAGCTAGTATTATCTATGCTTGAATTTGTAGAATGTGGAGGACTATTTCGTAAAGAGAACAACATTGTGGAAAAAAAACTTTCATTGATAAGTTTCAAAATTTATATTGGATGGAGATAAGAATCTCACTTTTGGAATTGGAAAACAAACATCGAAACATAGGAATGGAGAAGTAAGACACCTAACGGCAGTACCGTTTCAATCATCTAGTGTTCCAAGGATTTAAAATGGAGATTCCCTCTTCTATCATGAGATAGTATGATCCCAGGCCAAAGAGACCTGTGATAATGAATGGAACCTCCCAATTGTTGGCTAATTTTTTAGCGTGAGGCTCTTTGCGATGTTGAGGAATTTCTCGGAGGACGAGATCTCCGATTTGGAAAGTATGGCTCCTGACTAAGTTATTGTACAACCTGGCAAGCATATGATAATATTGACCTAGGTTAGCGATGGCACGTTCCCTGGTCTCATCTATCATATTGAGGTTACAAGCCAATTTGAACTCATTTTCCTCATCAGTTAGCTCGTGATCACGAACTGGATGTTGATATTCAGAAGGAATGATTGCCACAGTGCCATTAGCAAGGAGGAATGGGGTACACCCAGTGGACTGCCGGGGAGTGGTTCGATACGTTCAAAGGATGTGAGATAGTTCGCGAACCCAATTTCCTTTTTTCTGTGAGTGAAGCCTTTTCTTGAGTCCATCCATGATGGTTTTGTTGGTGATTTCGGCTTAGCCATTGCCTTGAGGATAGTATAGATTGGATGGTGAATGGATGATATTGTGGTGATTTAGGAAGGTTACGACCTTACCTCCCATAAATTGGGGCCCATTATCGATACGAATTTGGTGGGGGCACCCTAATCGAGTGATTATGTGGTTCCAGATAAATGAAATGACCTCTTCTTCTCTGGTTTGACATAGTGGAGTTGTTTTTACCCATTTTGTAAAGTAATCGGTAGCTATGAGTAGGTGGCAGCAATTACCTAGAGAGTTAGGAAATTCGCTGACAAGGTCTAGTGCCCATCTTTTGAATGGCCATAAGGCCTTTCTTGCATGGAGCTCGAGCGTAGGGGAGCGTATCATATTTCCATGTCTCTGGCAGGTGTCGCATCTACGGGAATTCTCTTCTAATAGCTTGCGCATGCCTGGCCAGAATAGTCCATGAGTTATTGCACGGTTTGCTAATGATCTACCTGCAGCGTGGGAGCCACAAGTTCCTTCATGTAATTCGTAGAGCAGTTTGTATGCTTTCAACTTTGAGAGGCACTTGAAGTAAGGCACTGTAACAGATAGGTGGTAAAGCATACTGTTTTGAGTAATGTAACGCATTGAGTTGTTGATCAGCTGTCTGCATTCTTTCGGATCTGTTAGCAGTGGTCTATTGCACTTGTTGTCGACACCGAGGTAATCTAAGAAAGGCTTTTGCCAATCGTCATTTCCCCTTTATCACCTCCAGTGTTGATCGTGCATACAGATATACGATCAATGTTGGGAGTTAAAATGATTTTAATCTGGAGATATCGAGCTTCTTTACCCATGACCCCTGCTAGATATGCCAAGGAATTGGCGTGTCTATTCTCCCCTCGAGGAAGATATTCGAGAGTTGCTTTCGCGAACTTACTCATCCTATCTGCAATGAGGGCTGTGTATTCGATCATCTTCCCATTCTTATTATACTTCTCGGAATAATAATGAACGATGAGTAATGAATTGGTGTAAACTGAGAGTTTGGGGATGTTGAGCTTAAGAGCGAGGTCGAGTCCATGAATGAGAGCTTCATACATGGTAATATTGTTTGAGGCCTCAAAATCTAAGCAGATTGATTTCTTAATTCTGTTATTTGAAGGGGTTATAAAAATGATCCTGATTCCTGACCCAGCGGGTCCTGCTGATCCATCAGTGAGAAGCCTCCACCCTGATGTACTAATCCAGCCAGCTCGTTCATCGAATGGCTTGCGGGTTCGATTCTCTGGCGTATTTTCGGTAAGGTTCGGGTTATGATCCTCTCAATCGGGATCCTCCACTGGAAAATCCATGAGAAAATTAGCATTGGCCTGACCTTTTTCGGAATGACGTTGTTTGAACTTGATATCATGTTTGCCCAAACTGATTGACCATTGTTGTACTCTTCGTTATTTCTCTTATTTAGATAAAACTTCCTGATGTGGTTAGTTCGCCATCACTTTGACCAAATGTGCTTGGAAGTAGTGCTTGAGTTTCTGTGAAGTGTAAACAAGGGTGAGAAGAAGTTTCTCAATTTTTGAGTACCTTGTTTCTACTGGTGTGAGTATTTTGCTAATGAAGAAGACCGGCTTCTCTATTTCCCCTTCTAGGTGAATGAGAACCGAACTGAGAGAAGTATCTGCGACTTTCAGGTAGAATATCAGTTCGTTATTACCTACTGGGGTGCTCATTATGGGAGACCTTCCCAAATAGATTTTGAGATCCTAAAAAGCTACTTCGCATTCTGATGTCCATGTAACTAATGCGGTTGGCTTAAACTTTCCTCGTATGGTACATACGCGGAGTAATAGGAATAGCCATCGGCAGTGGTTTAAAGATTTAGAGACGAAATGGTAGATAGCAGCAATCTTGTCGGCGAGTTTTTGAACGTCTTTTGTTGTCTTTAGAGAAGGCATGTCGAGGAGAGCTCGAATTTGATCTGGATCGGCTTCGATCCCTTTCTTACTAATGTGGTGACTTAGAAAGCGGCCAGAATGTACCTCAAATTGACACTAATCAGGGTTGAGATGCATTCTGTAAGATCGAAGGATGTTGAATATTGTGTTGAGGTCAGAGATGTGACTAACTGACTATACGCTTTTGCACAAAAGCTCATCGATGTAAACTTCAGTGATTTTTCCCAGGTGTGCTATAAACATAGCAGTCATCAATCGTTGATATGTGACCCTTGCATTCTTGAGCCCGAAGGGCATGACTTTGTAACAGTAAAGGCCACTTTCGGTGATGAATGTTGTCTTCTCTTGATCTTCTTCCAGAAGTGGGATTTGATTAAATCCTGAAGCAGCATCCATCATAGATAGTAGATCATGGCCTGCAGTAGAATCGATGATCTGATAAATGTTGGGAAGAGGAAAACTGTCTTTTAGAGTATGTTTGCTCAGATCTACGAAATCTTCGCAAACGCAGATTTTTTTACTCTTCTTAGGGACAGCGACAATGTTGGATATCCAGTCTAGATACTTAGCTTCTCGAATGAATCCTTCTTGGGTCAATTTCTCGATCTCTGTGTTAACTTCATCTTGAAGATGAGGTGTAAGTCATCACTATTTCTATTTGACTGCTAGGGCGTTGATGTTGATGGCTAACTAGTTGCAAGCCATAGTTGGATGGACTTTGGGCATTTCTTCGAAAGACCATACAAAAATGCCTCGATTGAGTTACAGGAACTGGATGAGAGCGTCTTTCTCGTGCTGAACCATCTTAGTTCAGATGAATGTACCTCTTCTAGGTACATCAATGTCGGTATATTCTGCGGGCTCCTCTGTAGGTGATTGATCATCGAGGTGATCAATTTTCTATAATTACTATGCGGCCAATCTATTTGAAGTATCTAGGATGGCAGAGACAGTATTTTCACAAGCTCGAGAAAGTTTCTAACTACCTTAGATTTTGTAAATACCACTGTCGTGCTTGAACTGAAGTGTTTAATGATAGGTGGAAGCGATTGCTTCCATATTATGTATCCAGCAATGGCCCATGATCCCAAGATAGCGAGACTTGGCATTGATGACGTAGAAAACGACATCGATAGTTATGGTCCTGCGGTAATAGGTAAGATAATATTGCCCACTCGTTCCTCCCTGGGGCCGTTGATCCTTCCAATGTCGGTGTCGCTTTAAATGACTTGGTCAGCCAAACCCATCTGGTCGATCGTACACTGAAAATGAATTTCAATGCTGCTTCCAGTGTCAATAATCATTGTGTGCATGACAAATTGTTTCATCTTAAGCATTATAACTAACGTATCGTGATGTGGAAATTTGACATGGTTAGTATCGCAATTCTCGAAGGGATTCCAAGTTGGCGATTGCTTGACTCAGAAAGAAGTTTGACTTCTTTGTCTTGAGGTGTAAGATTACAACATTCAGAGAGCCTTCAGCGCTTTGATCGGTTAGAATTGTTGATCAGGTTAATTTTGATCATTTTGCTGAGGTGCATGTAGTAGAGATGCTTCTCCTCAGCTCTGTCATTGACCTAAACAACTTCGAGTTATTTCTTATGGTTGCCATCTTGGTATGACTTCAGGTCAACAATGTATTCGAGCATCCATCCTTCCTAAAAAATGAGCTCGAGCATCCACTGTATAGCATAGCAATTGTTAGCAGAATGATGATTTACCTTATGGTGTAGGCAAAATGGTCGACCCTCGATGGGCTCCAGTGGTCAAGAGGCACGGTAGAGTGGGTATTTTAATAGTAGTAGAAAAAGTGTGGAGACTCAGACATTCAACTTTGGGAGAACGGGTTTTTTTTGTGGACCGCTTCTCCGTGGGTACTAAGTGCTTCCCTTGGTGCATTTATGATCTCCCTGTTCCTCCTTAGGATCACTGGTCCACTCTGCTGGTGGGAATTGGGTGGAGAGGACAGACTTAGTAGACTTTTGTCGCTCAGATATCATCCTATCTAAGTCGACGTAACCGTTGACCTTGGTAATAATCTCCTCTAACGTCGTAGGTTTGTAAAGGAAGAGGTATTCCTTGGCTTTGTAATCTGGTCAAAGAGTATTTGTAAAAGTGGTCACAACTGTCTTTTGGTTGAGGTTATCCACCTTTGCTTGCGAGCCCTAGGAATTTCTTTGAAAAGTCTTCAAGCTTTTCTCCATGTAACTGCTTAAGAGCGAAATGAGAATAAAAATTTTCCTCTTTGTCTCTATTGCGGGCATATATTTTGACGAAGTGCTTCTGCAGCCGGTCAAATGTGTAGATAGATTCCTCAGGAAGAGAGTGGAACCATAAGAATGGCTCTTCTTGTAAACTTGTGGTAAACAGACGCCAGAGAATGTGGTTGAGATTGGAGTACAGCCCCAATGAATCGTGGTATTGCTGGATATGCTCCTTTGGGTCGCTACCTTTGTACTTAAAAATTTAGGGAGTATGGAAACCTTTTGGTATTTTCATATCGAATAGTTCTTTGGCAATTGGACTTCCTTGTAATGTGTTGCCGGTAGTACCCAGAACTTGTGCCTCGATCAGCTCCTTAATTCATTTATCCATATGTTCTTTTGTAACGTAATGACATGTTGGTTAAATTTACTAGATGTGCTGGCAGGTTATGATGAGTTCTCGTACCCTCACTCAAGCGATCTCCTACTGGAATCTAACGGAGAGGTCGCTGGTCTTCCTCCTGATGGACGAGAATCTGGTGACCCCAACTGACTTCTAATTGGACTTCTCCCCCTAAATGGATAGAGGGCTACGGTCTATGTGGTAGATTTTAGGCGATTGCTTTACTGGTGACTCCCCGAGGTCCTAACCTTTCCCTTGCCAAAATGCGGGAGGTCTCTGGAAGTTGATCGTGACCCCTGGCTGGAGGAGCCTACTAAATATTTTACAGAGCCTTATGTGCAGTCTGCATCATTATCATCTTATCTTTGTGTCATTTGAGCGCATTAAAACGAGTTTGTCGTTCTTCATCGAGCTCTTTCTCACAGAGCTTGCGATCTTTTGTCAATTGAAGTTCGGGCTCGGCGCGTTTCTCTGCCTCTGCGTGGAGATTCGCCCGTAACTCAGTGAGTTCTCCCGGATCCAAAAAAAATTTGAGCTGAATTCCTGCGGCCTATAGTCTAGAAGAAACCATTGTTGAAAATTATAATGAAAGACTGCCTTTGGGTATCGTGGAAATACAATTTTTCCTAGTGATGGCGCCAAATGTAATGGCTAAATTCCGTAGCTCGATACGATTAAGAATTAGCTATCATACCAATGATCCAGTAATAATAAGCTAATATAAAGCAAGAATTGGAGACAGGTATTTTTAGCGTGGAAAACCTCTGAATAGGTAAAAAACCCTGACCTCGTATGGAGGATTTTTGTAATAGTATCTTTATTGCTTGGAGTGCATATCTTTATTACAAGTGATCTCTTAAATATAAAAATATTTTTGATCTCGTAAATAAGAAATTTGAGTAATTTTTCTGGTCCCTATCTCTTCTGGTACTTTTCCTTTATATAGGCTTCTCCCACAGCTCTTCGTCGTATTGGAGCACATCTTCTGAATAATGTGGTTAATGGCGGTTGACTGGATAACTGACAAGTTCGTGGGAGATAGGTGTCTTCGACTAAATAATCTTTTTCGAGTTTAGCTCGGCCCACGTTCTTGAGTAGTTCATGGTGCTGGTTGGAATGTTTGACTGGAGTGTTAAGTGTTAAAATTGCGTGAGCCTGAAATGGATATAAATTAAACTTTGTGAGCTCGATTATGAGTAAGGTCGAAGGATAAGTCCCTACAAGCAACAAGGTTGCGCCGTTTGTTATAATCAAACCCATCTGACTAAAATGCGCCCCATGTTTAATAAAATGAATGACAATCAAGATCAAGTTAATGCCTTCAATAATACCTACAAGAGGCCTTTTGACCCGTACAAGCCAACTTGGCAGAACCACTGAAATTTTTCGTAGAAGAACAACTAACCCAGTTCATGTTTTGGAAAGCCACAAATCTCAGGTCATAATTTACCTAGGAATCCCCTATCCCAATCTTATCTTTAGGAATCTCAGCAATCCTTTCAGTCATCCAAACAGTTTTAACCCGCTCTACCCAAACCATCTTTGGAAGACACCCTTACTCTCTCCAAGCAACAATCGATAGAAAGTCAAAAACAAGTATTACAATTTTAGCAACAAATTATGCAATTCCAACAACAGACTTTGGTGAATCAAAATTCTACATCCCAATCTATCTCTAATCTAGAAACTCATATAGGGTAATAGGTAAATGTATTCCATGAGAGACCACCTTGGTAAGCTACCAAGCCAACTTGTATCTAATCCAAACAGACCACCAGGGCTTGATTCTGACTCAATCCCTAAACAGCTTAATATTATTACCACCCTTCAAAGTAGTAGACAAATTCATAACCGAGTTGAAATGCCAAGGGTTGAGCCAACACCAATTACTATTGAGGATGAGGAAGGTATCAGTGAACCAGTTGTAGTGAGTAACCATAAACGTTCTAAGAAATCTAAAGAGTTGCCTACCTCGTCCGTTTTCATACCAAAGGTACCTTTTGAGCCAAAGGTACGTTATCCACAATGCCTTCTTCTGGCTAATAAAGGGATTCAATTTGATGAGATATTGGATACATTTATGCAAGTTCATATAAATATTTCAGTACTTGATGTCATCTTGTTTATCCCTACATATGCCAAATTCCTTAAGGAAGTGTGTACTAGGAAAAGGAAAATCAATGTGCACAAGAAAGTCTTCATGATTGAGACATTACCCCTCATAAGCTCATAAATTCTAAAAGCCCAACCATCCCCTGTAAAATTGGAGATCACAAAGTGGAAAGGGCATAACTCAACTTGGGGGCTAGTATTAATGTCTTACCTTACTCCGTCTATCTGGAATTAGGACTTGGAGAACCCAAACCTACCTGAATGACACTTTAATTGGATGACAGGTCAATACGATACCCACATGGTATCCTTGAGGATAATCTTATCATGGTTGATACTCTCATTTTTCTTATGGACTTTATTGTTTTAGATACTGAAGATGTCATGAATCCTAGCTGTGAGATTCTTGTCATATTGGGCTGCCCTTTCCTTACGACTGCTCATGTCATTATTAATTACTTTAATGGGGTCTTACACCTATCAATAGGAGACATGAAGATCAAGCTCAATATTTTTAACAATAATACTCATGTCCCTAATTCTGATGACATGGCTAAGCTGAATATGATTGACTCCCTAGTTTACAACTCATTTTCTAAATCATTTTCTGAGGACCACTTAGAATTATGTCTTGCGAACTTTTGTGAAAACTTTGATAAAGATACGATTGTGGAAGAGCTTAATACACTACTTGACTTAACACCTATTTATAATAAGTCCAAATAGAGACTTCATGTTGAGCCACTTGAACCGTCCACTACTTTGTCAATTCCATTTATCATTAGAGCACTCAAGTTAGACCTCAAGCTATTACCTAAAAATCTTAAGTATGCTTTCTTAGGTGAATCTACAACTCTGTCTGTGATCGCAGCTTCCAATCTAAATGTGAACCAGGAAAGTAGATTATTGGGTGTCCCTAGAAGACATAAATCAACCCTAGGGTGGTCTATAGTAGAATTAAAGAGGATTAACCTAGCCATTTGCATGCATCGCATCAATCTCGAGGAAGGTACTAAAAATTCTTACGAGATGCAACGGCGATTGAATCCCACCATGATGGAGGTTGTGAAGAAGGAAGTTCTCAAACTTTTGGACTCGGGTATCATATACCCCACTTTGGATAGTAAGTGGGTCAGCCCCGTTCAGGTTGTGCCTAAGAAATAAGGGAATACTATAGTTGAGTATGAGAATAATGACCTAATCCCCAACCGCATGACAATTAGGTGGCGTGTATGTATCGACTACAAAAAATTGAGCACAATCACAAGAAAAGATCATTTTCCTCATCATTCATTAATCAAATACTATTGTTGCTTTCTTGATAGTTATTCTGGATACAATCAGATCGCCATTGCCCTAGAAGATCTGGTGAAAACAGTTTTTACGTGTCCCTACGGGACATATGCTTATCAGCGTCTGCCATTTGGGTTGTGCAATACACCGCTACATTCTAACATTGTATGAAGAACATATTTTTTGATATGGTTGATAAGTTTCTTGAAATCTTTATGTATGACTTTTCAGTGTTTGGATCGTCTTTTGACCAATGTTTACACCATTTAGAGCTCTTGCTAGAATGATGTACATAAACCAATTTGGTGCTAAGCTGGGAAAAGTATTACTTCATGGTGACACAAGGGATAGTATTCGGACATATTATCTCCAATAAAGGGATTAAAGTTGATAAGGCCAAGATCGGCATTATTTCTTCTGTACCTCTACCTCGAACGGTTAAGGCCATTCGATCATTTCTGGGCCATGCTGGGTTTTATCACTATATCATCAAAGATTTTAGCAAAATTTCCTAGCTCTTGTGCAATTTACTTGCTAAGGACACTGATTTCAACTTTGATGATGCAAGTTCAGGAGATTTTCAGAAGCTTAAACTTCTATTAACTTCAGCCCCTATCATCCAACTTCCAAATTGAGAACTTCCCTTCGAGCTCATGCGTGACGCTTTAGATTACGTTGTTAGAGCAGTTTTAGAGTAAATAGTAGATAATAAACCTCATGTTACTTACTATGCTAGTCGCGTACTCAATGACGCACAATTAAATTACTCTACCACTGAGAAGAAGTTATTAGCTATTGTGCTTGCCTTGGAAAAATTTCAATCATACCTTAATAGATCCAAAATCATTGTTTACACAGACCATGCGGTCTTAAAGTATTTATTATCTAAAAAAGATGCTAAGCCTCGGTTAATTTGATGGATTCTTTTGTTACAAGAATTTGATATTGAAATTTGAGGAAAAAAATGTGTTGAAAACGTTATTGCAGACCATCTATCTCTAATTCTCACTGAAGGTACTAAAGATTTTCTCCCTATCTTGGAGGCATTTCTTGATGAGCAGCTCATGGCTATCTTACGACTGCCTTGGTACTTTGATATTGTTAATTATCTTGCTGCAGAACCATTGGTCAAAGTAAGATAAAACCAAATTCTTGTACGAGGATAGCCATTTTAGCTGGGACGATCCTTATATATATAAGTTTTGATTAAACCAAGTGATTAGGAGATGCATCCCAAATGATGAGTTCCATAGTGTACCACATTTTTCTGAACCCTAACTTACGGAGGACATTTTGGTGCCAAGACAACCGCCGCAAAAGTTCTTCAATCTGATCTTTATTGGCCTACACTTTTTTGTGACATACATACCTTTCGTTTTGAATGTGAAAGGTGCCAGAGGACCGCGAATATTTTTCATCGAAACATGTTTCCCTTGAACAGCATCCTTATTGTTGAACTATTTGATGTTTGGGGCATTAAATTTATGGGCCCATTTTCTTTTTCTTGCGGGTACCTTTACATTCTCGTTGCGGTCGATTATGTTTCCAAATAGGTTGAGGCAGTACCATATCAAACAAATGATCATAAGCCCGTGGTAAAGAAAATTAAAAACATTTTTAATCAATTTGGCACCCCTCACACAATTATTAGTGATGGTGGTAAACATTTTTGCAACCACATCTTTCAAAATCTTTTAAAAAATTACTTCATCACTCAGAAAGTTGCCACACCTTATTATTCACAAACAAATGGTCAAGTCGAAGTCTCCAATTGGGAGATAAAAAGAATTTTAGAAAAAATTGTTTGAGCCAATCGTAAAAACTGTCTGATCATCTTAATGATGCCCTTTGGGTATATCAAATAGTTTACAAAACATCGATTGGTATATCACCCTATAGACTCGTCTTTGTGAAGGCTTGTCACTTGCCAGTAGAATTAAAATACAAGGCTATGTAGGCTACGAAGGCCTTTTACTTTGAAAAGGATAAAGTTAAATCAGATGGAAAACTTCAACTTTCAGAACATAACGAACATTGTCACGAGGCTTATGAAAATTCAAAATTTTATAAAGAATGAACTAAATCTTTTCATGATAAGTCGGTTGTTTGTAAAACTTGAAGCATAATCAGAAAATGTTACTCTATAATTTACGACTACATTTATTTCCAGGGAAATTACGTTCTCTTTGGTACGGCCCTTTCGTATTCAAAACAATTTATGCACATGGATCCGTGGAGGTAGAGGATCCTCAAGCCAGTAATACTTTCAAGGTCAGCGGGAACATTTAAAGCTATATTTAGAATCGTGTACTTCTGATGAAAATACCACTTTTCTATTTAACCCGTATTATTATAATTGATCATGTGTGCCCTTTTTATGCCTTACAGTTTATTTAAGTTTTGGGGTACATTCGTCTAGCTAAAGACGGTAAAACTTAGCGCTTCATGGGAGACAACTTAAGACATATTCAGGTAAAAAGTTCTAGTTTATATTTCCCATTCAGTATATTTAATTTTGTTCTCAATCTTTGCCGATAATGTTTTATTTAATTTTGGGGGTAGAAACACTACTCTTTATATATTTTTTGATGAAAAGTAAAATAATGACTCTTTGGCAATGTATAATATATATTTGGCAAATTTCCAACACTTAAACTAATTTTAAATATAGGCAAAATAATATGCTAATTGGAAAACCTAAAAAACTTTGATATTTTACCAAGTGTACACTTGAATATTTATTTAACGTGTTCTTAAACTCGATATACTACCCTGTGATTAGGTAAAAAATCAAATTGTTCTGGGTATATTTTCAAAACTTGCACTTCACTATAGTTATACTTCCAATACCTTCAATAGAGTTTTTGACCAGAATATGGAAAATTTAGCATTTATGTTAGGAATAATTTGTTCCAAGGGAGACAACTGCCAAAAAATAAGTTCATTCCTGAAAGTATAAAAGAAAAGCTAACTTGGTCTAAAACTTTTACGCTGCAAGGCATACTCGCATGATTAAGAACTAAAAGAGCAAAACTTACTACCAATCTCGAGTATGACCATGAACTATGTAAGGGGAGCATGAAAAGTGTTACTTATTAGTATGTTGGTTCTAGGTCAAGATTGGGCACAAAACCCTGGCAACCTTAGCCAACTGGCGGGGATAATTGACCAAAACTCCTTGTTATAAAGGCTTCACTAAATAACCAAGTATGAAAAGAAAAAGAGGCTTGTAAATAAAAATCCAGGAAAATGAATTGACTAAGGCACCTAACGAAGTAATCGATGAATTTATTACAATAAGTACTATACTACCAAACACTGACTCAACTATTCTATACAATATATATTGTGTTGTAACACTATCTTCACTATATTGAGATATAGCTAAGGAAAATGTTTGAATCATTTTCTAAGAATGCGGTCGTATTTCTAGTTTTGGATTTTGTAAATGATATTCTATGGTACACTTGAGAAACACTGAGTTTTAAGGAATTTTTTGCCATAAAATTTTCTTGTCGTAACAAAGTAAGGATAAGTTGACAAGAAATGAGTCCTTTCTAATCTAGAGTTGCCAAAGTATTAATACCAATTTTTGTAGGAATAATCACTGTAAACCCTCACGGGATAACACTCGTCCACAAGGGAAACCTGTAGATTTAACGGCTTATTGGATGCGTTAAATACAATCGCATGACCTACAAAAATGGCTATTATTCATTTTTGCTCGAGGAATAGCAATATATAAGTTTGAGGGAGTTGATAGACAAGTAATATTTATGTGAACAACTCCTAAATTTATATCTACCTTGTTATTTATTAAATAAATGCGATAATAATAGTGTTTTTGTTTGTATTTACAGAAATCGAATGCATGATAAACAAGTCATACATTTTTCCAGTTTTCAATAAAAAAGAGGTGATGCACTCTAACATAATCCTCATTTAAATTTGTCAACCAAAGGCCCATGAAAGGCCATTAAAGAGAATTCAATATAGAGATTATTTTCATGAGTTGTAATATTTATGCATGGTCTAAGGCATTTTTTAGGAGATTTTACATTAATGGTGATGCTTTGTAACACCTCCTATTCTCTTTAAATAGGAGGGGAATCTCAGGGACATCTTGGAAAGTGTAATATCAAGGTTCAATAAGCAATAAAGCTTGTTCTTGTTCTTTTCCTTTCTTGTCATTTTTTCTTTATTGTCATAATCTAGTAATATGGTGATGATCGAAGGGATGAGTAGTTAAACTTCTTAGTTCTATTACTTTCATGTTGTAGAAGTAGCTTTAATTTAAGTACTATTTCTTACTTACCGGGATCAAGTTTAAATCATTCATTCCATTGTCTTATGCTTGACCATAGCAAGGATTTGGAGGAATGAAGAAACTAAATAACCATCTTGTTTGACCAGAACAAGATAGGTTATGAACATGGAGAAAATAAAGTAAGCTACCTTACCCAACATGACTATTTTTATGTAAGGTGGTTTATAGAAAATTCCCAAATGCTTATTTTTTTATTCATTATGAGTATTGTGTATGCCCAACTAAGGGTACATGGTATGGGAATTATTACATACTTTGATTAAAGATACTTTCTCATGGACTACAATGGGGTGGAATGGAATCGATGTCATGGTTTTCACTCCAATTTATCTTATAATTTATTTATTCCTTCTTTTCTTATGATTACCTATACACAAATATTTTGTATTGGATCAAATTAATAGCTCAAATCTAATTCACACCTATAAGTCTCTTTGGATACGACCCTGCAACCATTTGTAGTCAACAGTACACCGTGCACTTGCGGGTACTTAAGACGTCAGTTTTATTATCGATCACTTTGGAAGGGGAACTTGTGGATTGTCTTACATGGCTTGCAAGGCAGTCTGCATCATTATCATCTGTTTTTCATGTCGCTTGAATTTTGTTTTACAAGCTTGACGCTCACTTTCTAGATCTTGTTCGTGGAGCTCACGATCGAGCAACAACTGACGCTCAAGTTCATTTCGTTTATCTGTTTCGGTGTGGAGGTTTGTGCATAATTATACGAGCAGATCTGGTTCGACTAAAATATCATGCTGAACTCCTATGGCTAGTCACTTAGAAGTCGCCATGATTAAAAATTGAATGCTGAGTAACTGTATGCCTTAGGATTTTATGGAAATGTTTTTTTTCCCATAGATGGTGTCAAATGTAAGGGCCTAATTTTGTAGTAGCATAAAATAACTCAAAATATCTCTTACACCTAATGTACCTGTGATAAGAATGAGTATAACCCAATATAGAAATGACATAGGTGATTAACATTGAAACCTTTGAATAGGTAAAAACCACAACCTCAACTTGAGGGTTTAGTGACTATAATCTTATTGCTTGAGGCTGATAGATTTAATTATAAGTTATAATCTCTTGAGCTTGAAAAACTTGGTCATATCTCCTCTGGAACTCATCCTTTTTATAGACCTTACTCTTAGTTTATTATCATGCATAAGCACGTTCTCCTAAAAATGGGGGCAAGTGGCAGTTGGACTTGTAACTACTAGTTTGTTGGAAGCAGGTGTCTTTGACTTATTCTATTTCATCTGTAGTGCTCAAGCCACATTCTTTATTAGTTCATGGTATAGGTGTCATTGTTGATGGTATATGTCATGTGCATATTGCATGAGTCAGGTATTGAATCAGTTCTAGTTTATCACAGCTCGAGGGATAGGTCCCTACAGGAAGCACCAACAATACAAAATACATCATACAAAGTGTATGAAAGCTGCCATAATCACCATCAAACCAATCAGCAACAATTACAAGCCTCAATCACTTCAGTAAAAGTCCAAAAATTCTATCTAGATTAAGAGAATCCAAGTAAGATGTATGTTTGATATTAACGAAAATGAAGATAGATTGGAGGAACCTAACTGAGAAGCAAAGTCATAATAATAGTTGAAAAAGTTTCTACTCGAGTCCAATTAGAAGATAGGTCGAGGAGGGAGAGTTGATACTTGCGACTTGTGAGCCCTAATTGCAGTGGACGAGAAACGAGAGTGTGAGAGAGATAGATAGAGAGATCGAGCCCAACTGTGAACTTAGACGATTGGGTACAACATGAAATCGCGATGAAAGAGGTAACAATTTTGACCACCGAATTAGAGGAACTCCAACAAGTAAAGAAAACTCTGTAATCTCGAGTGCTACTCCAAACAAGATTTTGGGTATCCAAAACTGAAGAAGTAAGGAAACCAAACTCTCCGTAATTTCGAGCGTTGGGGTGCCCAAAACTGAAAAGAAAAAAAAAGTTGATAAACCAAATTCTTTATAATTTTTGTCGCAATGTTGGGGCACCCAAAAAACTGAAAAAGTTGAAAATTTAAACTCTCTGTAAATTGGGGTACAAAGTCACCAAAATTTGGTTACCCAAAACCAACAAAAACATCAAAAACTCCTTAAAAATTTTCAAACAAACACTACAAGGAACAAAAAGCACATAAATATCCAAGTAATTATAATGTACTCAATGTATAATGGATACATATGAAATTCATAAGACAAAGATCAAAATTATAGAGTAAAGCAAACACACATAAGATGGACATGTACTAGTGTGCAGAATGAGATAAGTATCATATCTCTTTCTTATATACTATTCAAAGTGTGAATGTACATCATCAAGTCTTGTATAGTCAATTTAAGCAATAAGCAGAAAAAGGCAATGGGTGAGATGGAGATCAAAAACATTGATCTATACTCCTGGAATAATGAATAGTAAAAAAAAATGAAAGGTGGGACACTATGTTCAAAAAGTGGACCGTATACGGAGTGAATGTGAGTACACAGAATGGGGACACTTTATTTTCAGTGTCTTTCACACCAAGTAGGTAACTTTTTCCACATGGTGGCCTTCACACTACTTGTGCAACCCTGCAATGACTTTCTTCTTACTTTTAATCATTGGCATACAAAGTCATTTTTCCTTTTTTTCCTTTTTTTTCTCCATGTCTCTCAATAGCATTTTTTGACCAATATCTCCCTTGAAATATTGTAATTATTTTAAATTGGGTTGGATGGAAGGCTTTATTCCATTACCGAAGACTCCAAAAAATTAAGAGTTTTCCCTCACCCCCCCCCCCCCCCCCCCCCCCTCTTCACACGAGATACCCCATATTCACTTTTACCAAAACTATAGACTAACGATGAAAGATGAAATGATATCCAATAGACTTAACTACAAGAGATCATAGGTCGAAGACGTGAAACCAAGTGTCAAAAATAATGAAAGAACATATGGTATAATCACTGGAATTAAATATGTCTACGTTCCTAAATAAATATTCCTTTTTTCTTTTTTTTAAAGAAAAAAAATACAGTATGTACAAAAGAAGTAGTGAATAATCAAACAAGAAATAGTGATAAACCACGATTATAAGCTACAAGGGATAAGAAATCACCCAAGACCAAAATGGTCGACTTGACCCCTCAAGTCGTCATTCCTAATCCAAATTTTCTTCAACTTCAGAGGTGGCAATGTTTTTGGAGGATTGGACAAAGCTTTCCAAAAAGTGAGAACACTAGAAGCATGTCTAAAATTCAAGTGAGATGACCAATAATAAGAATGTGTTGTTTAGGGAACCCTCCTTGTACTGCAAAATGAGAAGGTAGATGGATCATGGTTAACTCAAGAAGTGGAACTTTTGACAAATATAGATTTTGAAGCATGTAGTTTAGTCAAATCAAATCCAAGACCATACTTCTCACCAAATGGTTTCCCAATTTCAAGAAGTTTTCCCAAACTATCGTTACCATTAATAAAATCTTTAAGCTTACTCACAAACTTGTAAAGATCTTGTTCCAACTTGAAAATTTGACTTGTGAGAAACTTCTCATATGCAGACAAATTGTCACAATTTGATGTAAGAACCTTATTCTCATTCTTCACTTTTTCCAAATCATAACTCACCCTTTTTAGACTTGACAAGTTATCATGGAACTCATTTTCCAAAAAAATATTCTTGGATTAAAGAGTTTCCACTTCAATATTGAATTTCTTATTTCCCTTTAGAATTTTGATGCTCTTAGCATACAACTCACTATATTATTCCCCAAGAGTAATTGAATCTGACTCAGATGCCAAGTCAGGGTCATATGAAGCATGAGATAAGGTTTCCTCTATCTTGCTAGTAACTGTACAAAAGTTTTAAGTATCTTTTTTGGTCATAAATTTAAAACTACATTCACTTTTGCCATAGTCAAAATCAAAATCAGAAGATTGGGACTTATCAAATTTAGAACTCTTGCCCTTACTTGGACAATCAGACGCTATAAGCCCACGACCGCCACATTTATAGAACTCAATCTCACTCTTATTATATTTGTCTCTTCTACTAAATTTTTCAAATCCATTTAAGCTATCACTTTTGTTATAATTTCCTCGATTAGCAACCCGTCTAGACTGACGAAATATTATTCTTAAAGTTTTGGGCAAAAAAAGTTATTTCTTCTTCATCCAAATCTCAATCAAACTCTGCATTAATCCATTTAGATGCTTTAAGGGCAATACCCATATTCTTTTGTTGCAGATCAATTTTCATTTCAAAAGTCTTAAGACTACCAACCAATTCTTCTACCTTGATAGCATCCACATCTTTGCTAACTTCTATAGCGGTGACATGTGGATTGAATCTAGCTGGTGAGGACCTCAAAATCATCTTCACTGCCTTCATAGATGCAATGGGTTCTCCAAGGCTATGTGAACCATTAACAATCTCACAAATCTTAGTATAGAAGTCATCATATTTTTCGTTCTTCTCCATACGAATTGATTCAAATTGAGATATAAATATTTGAAGTTTTTGAGACTTACCTGAATTAGGCCCCTCATGGGTAACCAGAACGTTGTTCCATGCTTCTTAAGCTATTTTACAGGTTGAGTCCACTCTTCTTCAACAACTCCACACACAATACAATTAAAAGCTATACTATTATATTTAGTTACAGTTTTTTCTGAATCATTCCACAAGGATTTGGATTTATTTTCAGCGATTCCATTCTCGCTAGTAACTAAAGGATATACCCATTTCTTAAGGAAATCGTACCAAACCACTTCATCTAATCCTTAAGATTTAAGAAACCACATCATCTGAACTTTCCAATGCGCATAATTAGTTCCATCAAGAAGAGGGGGCCTAGATTGAAATTTTAAAATAATCAGACATTATGATCGTATCACTCAAGCTTTAAAACCCTAACGGAGTAACTCGCTCTGATACTAATTGAAATTTTAAGCTATCTGGCTGGTTAACATAGGGTTGAATAGGTTATCAATTTAATATATGTTCTCAAACCTATTTTAACATAAGGAATTGCAATGTAAAAGTATGGAAACTAAAATGAAACCCTAAGTTATATACCGAAGGAAACCCACGAATGAGTGAAAACCTCCAGTGGCTAATCCACTATAATCAAAGTAAGATGTCATACAAAGCCTGACGCACAACATAATCTGCTAACCTGCTCGAGTCCACAAACTTCAGCCGCTGCAATCCGCATCTTCTCCAACTTCTTCAATTATCTTGCATCTTAGACCAATCACTAAAGTCTAACAGCACAGCCTCAAAATTCACCGACACACACTCGGAATCCCTGAGATAAAAGTAACGAAATTGACGTTTTGTTGAACTTGATGATTTGGGAAATCACTAAGCTTGATTGTAAAATTAAAATAAATTTTACAATCTCTCCCACAAAGGCAATCCAAAAAACTCTTAATGAATAATAAGAATTAGGTTTATCAAGATTTAATGGATTGATTTTAGGTTTTTAGAATCTTCTTTGATGAGTAAAACCCTAGAAAAATAGGAGGAGAGAGGTGATGATCTATAATTTTCAGTTTTGATAAATACCCTATTTTTAGACATCATCAAAAAGGTTTGAATCTCGAGAAAGGTTTAAAATAAAATAAAACATTTAACCTGGAAAAGTTTTACTAGGAAAATATTTTTCTTTACGAATAAAATAAATCTTATCAACACCTTTCTACGTGGATTCTTTGTGTGTGAAGATTGTCAAAATATGTTTCACTTCTTATATCGACTTCAACAATGCGCTCCGTTGGCGATATTTGGGTCAATTATCCAATCTAAGTTATTGTCAACAAATGACAACCCATAGAATAAATAGTGGAATATCACCACTTACCTTAATTGAAGATCTTTTTACTTATAGTGGTATTTGATGATTGTTATGAGGTTATCTTTTTACTGATTTACTCATTGGGTGCAACTCTTGGAATTTATTAGATTGAAGATATTTTTTTGTGAAAGGTATTTGATAATTCATGCAAGGTCTTTGTTTTTGTTTCTTGCGCTTGTGTTTAGTTTTATACGCTTACTCCAAAAGTTTAGGTTTAATATTCCTTACTTATACTTAGCTACTGCAATGAACTAATGAAATCCTTATTTTTTTAAGGACAGGATTGATAATTTGTGGATTTTTGGGATGTAAAGGCAAGGCATTTTATTTTTGCGGCACATCACTGACTATCCCATCTATGTTATTTTTTTTGTTCAAATTTGCATTTTCGTTTTAAATGTGAGTTTATTTTTATTGCACTTTAGATAGCAATATATTAGATGTTTGTTGTGATTTTCCTTTCACCTCCCATTCTATGTGAACAACTCTAGAATTAACCAATGTAGCTCGAGGCTTTAGAGAAAATTAATCTTTATTTTTCACTTCTCTTTATTCTAATTCGCTTCAAAATACACAAATGGTGTCAAATGCGTGCAAAAGATTATCTTGGCTCATACTTCCTTTGAAGGGGATAAAATGTTTAAATAATCATACAATAGTGACACTTAAACATTATATTTATAATAAGAAAAAATAGATCATCTGTCTTATTAGGTTTCGGTCGTCCATTTCCGAGATGCAAGCAAATTTGGCTGAAAAAAGCACGGGCCTGAGTCGTTCGATCAAAACATTTGTCTAAAAAAATCAATCTCAGTTGTTCATTACCCAATTAGATCTCGATGTTACTCAAATTAGCTTAATATGTATCATCCCATACCATAGTATCGTCCTCTGTCTAATCTTCTCCAATTGCAAACATTCAATTACTTCGATCCTTCTTTTCACTCTCTCTAACAGTTTTCAATCGATGAATTGTTGTTAGGGTTTTGTTTGGTTCGAGTAATTATGTAATCAAAATTATTAATTTAATGTGAACGTCTTATGGTATGGTTACTTCCCACTATGAACTTTTTTTCTTTTCCTCTATTATGTGTTGTATACACAATTTTTCTCATGTATCAATACATTGATTACCTTTATAATTTGTTAGTTGTTTAACATTGACTGATGTATTACATATATCTCAGGATGTATCTGGTATCTATAAGACTAGTAAATTCTATTATCAATGTATCAAATAGTAGTATTGCCTATACCATATATCTCTTAACATGTTGTTTATCTGCTTAAATTCTTATATTTTGTGCTCAAGTCGTGGAATGTGAGATATATTTCTCTGGGAGACGGAAGAAGTTTATGCTTAGAATGTATAGAGTCTACAATAATGGATACTGGTGATAGCCAATCACTTTACCATGCAATCAGAGACTACTATGAAGGAATGAACATGAGACTAGATCTACAGATACCCATGCTTCTTGTTGAAAGATAGGCCCTTAGCGAAGCTATTGAGGGGGAGAAGAATGTACGTGATATTTCTACCCTACATTTATTTACGTGGAACTCTTAAGAAACATTTTTGCTTGTCCCATATTATTGTTTGTAGGGATTTCATCACATGCACGAGATAAGAGGATTATGTCTATCCGAGAAGCAGACTGTTACCAGTGTATGATAAACAATTTACTAATTAAGTGGCCATTGTAAAGTTATTATCCTAGTAACTCTTTTTATTTGGAGAATAGTGTTCAATAGAAACCTTTAGACATAAGCATTTCCTTAAGAATGATTAGCAAACTAATAATTAAAGGCCAAATAGTCAAAATGAGGCTTGGGATTTGTGACGTGGCCGATAGTTGATTCTCATCCTCATAATGGATTATAGTAATTGTTAGCAGAGAACCCCTTACGCAACACATATTTATTATATTAACCGCATTTACTTGTTTTCATATCTAGATACTTAGAAGGCCAAAAATTTGAGGAAACCGGCTTATTGGTATGCAAACACATCCACAAAAGCTGACGCAAAAATGTAAAGTTACAGCTATTCTTGTTCTATACGGACTTCCAAGGTAGTAATTCCGCCTACTTTTTTCACTATTCTAACTAAAAGCAAGGAAATAAGCCCTGTATTAATGGAAATGACGTTTCCATGGCACGGAATTTACATGTTCTCGATTTATTTATGAAACAGTGAATGTTCAGTTTGAAAATAATGAATAATCCTTGCCCAGAGCCTAATATTTTGGTACCTCAAAACATTTTTCCAGCAAAATCAATCCTAGTTATTCATTTCCCAAGTCGATCTCGAGGGGATAATATTAGTCTATTAAGCCAAATTAAATGGCAATCCTTGAAAACAAACAAACAAAGTTGAATGGAAATCCTTAAAACCAAAAACCTATCTCAGATTTTAGATTTCTCACAATCGTCTATGCTTTACCATCAAAGATCCGCCTATCTGTCTCTCCAATTCCTTTTTTTTGGGAGATTTCACTAGTTTCCCTAACGATAGGGTTGACTCTGTTATTTGATTTGAAAAGCTTCAGTGTAGAAAAACCCTGATCTTGCATATTTGAAGACGAAGGTAGTTTTTCAAATCTTTTTCGTGATGATTTCCAATTGAAGCAATCTTCGGTTATTGTTCTGCCTTATTTGTCATATTTTGCTTTCCATACATCCTCAACTAGTTATAATTTGGATTGATTCAAGTAAACTTTGCAAGGCTTTTAAAACCGATAGGTTAATGAGATATCAATATTTGTTTGGGCTTCTACAGTATCTCAATGTCTTGTATTGTGTTGTTAGGTGAAGAAGTATTTATAATATAAGTATCGAGTCATTTAAGTAATTCTTGAGATTTACCTAGAATAATTATATCAATTATACTTTTTGTGGTTCTTATTTCTAATTAGACATGTTGGTATGGTGGTTTCACCTTTAGGTTGGCACTGGAATGAATGTCATTATCTCTCAACATTTATTTGATGCTGATATTTTTTTGAGGTTTGCCAAAGCTTATAGAGAAGAAGGAATTACTTACCCCATTGTTCCTGACAGTTTACCAATCACTATCTATAGAGTCTACTTGCGCATGATTGGCATTTGAAATTCTTAGGTTCATAATCTTCTCCTTGCTTACCCTTTATATGCAATCTCTAGTCAGACTCTTTTCTTGGTTATAGTGAACTATTTTTTGTTTGATTGATTTTTAGTTTCTAAAGTTATCCTTTTAAGGAATCTTATATTATTATTTTTTCACAGTATCAAATATCTGCTGTTTGCTATATGCACCCATCTTTAACATATTTTAATATCTAAGTATGGCTTCTTACGCTTAGAGAACCCCCCACTCTAGGATAAAAACTCTTTTACTAACTATATCAACACCACATGGCAAAATCTTTTTTCAAATGTACACTATATAGGTAACCCTTATATACTACATATAGTACTATTCAAAATTATCCAAAAGTGTAGCACCCTTTGAATTATGTAGATGAGACGAACACATAAACAATATTTTTTTTAAAACCCTCATATACTGCATATACTTCATTTATGTCCCCAAATTCTAATAATTAGTAAACCAAACCCGTAATGGCCAAATTTCGTAGCTCGATACGATTTGAAATTAACAATCACACCAATGATCCTGTATCAATATGATAATTGAAAGCAAGAAATTGAAACATATGCTTTAGCATGGAAAACCTCTGAATAGGTAAAACAAACCATGATCTCGTGTGGAGGACTTTTGTAAAAGTATCTTTATAGCTTTGAGTGGATATCTTTATTACAAGAGATCTCTATTATATAGAAATGCCTTTGATCTCGTAAAAAAGAAGTTTGAGTAATTTTTTCTGGTCTTTGTCTCTTCTGAAACTTCTCTTTTTTATAGGCTTTTTCCACAGCTCCTCGTCGTGCTGGAGTACGTCTCCCGAATAAGGTAGTTAGTGGTGGTTAAATAAATAACTGACAAGTTCATGGGAGACAGGTGTCTTCGACTGAATAACATTTTTTGGGTTTAGCTCGATGTAGTTCCTTATGTAGTTTGTGGGGTTGGTTAGAATGTCTGACTGGAATGTTGTGTGCTAAAATTGTGTGAACCTGAGATGGAGGTAATTCGAACTGAATGAGCTCGATTATGAGTGAGGTCGAGGAATAAGCCCCTACGATCACCCCCTCGCAATCGAAGTCACGGGTGGTTTTAGTTGGGAAAGAACATGTAAAAAATTGTAATCTCAAAATGGAGCAACGATGGCGTTTGACTGGGTGGAAGTTACATGGTTTTGAGAAGTGATGGGTATTAAATAATGGTGCGGATGTATGTGACAGTTTGAGTTTGAATATTCGAGTCCATAATAAATGACAATGCTTGGGAAAACGTACCTGCACAATAAAGTTTGGGCTATATAAAGAGTACATTTATCCCCTTGTTTAGGTAAATTCTTGCATGCGGAACGCTCTTTGAAATGGTGAAACGTAAAGAATGGTTCTTGAAGAGAGAATTGCGTCTGAAGCGCAGCGGCTGAAGTTGAAGTACTTTGGTGATCATTCTCTGGAAATGGCAATCCCAGCGCTTATTCCTTCGCTGTATAGAGGCTTGTCGGGAGAGGAAGCTGCTGAAGCTGAGGAAGATTTCTACTGGAAGTGGAGATTTCATGTCTTCGTCTTAAAGGGCAAGGAACGCTGGGCCTATTTCCGCACTTTTGTGGAAGACAGGGCTAGGGCTTCACATGCAGGGAAAGGTATGTCTGCGGGGCAGATGCACTGATTTTCTGCGGTGCCAGGGATTCTAAGGTCGGGCCCACTTCATCTCTACCAACTCTGTGGTGGTGGTGGTTATAGAAGAGGCGGTGATGGTAGTGGAGGAGAACAACTGTTAGGAAGATTCTGCTGAGGCATTTCCATCATGATTTTGTGTTCTGGAGATCTTTCCATCTTGTTTTGTGGGAACGCACTGAGTCTGCTGCTCACATAATAATTGCCTAGAGTTCGACTGTGCTTCATCCGAGCCATGTGAGGAGGGTTTTATATTGGTTCCACTAATTTCTTCGTGTCAGGGTAAATCATCACTGAAGTAAGAAGAACTGGACAAGTTGATGCCTGGTTGTGCCTGGTCGACCTGTAGCTTTAAACCAAATGGGAAAACTTGTTATCTTTAAAGTACCTGAAGTTCGGTACTAGACGAATAACATGTTGTTGTATTCCTGTGTAAAAACTGGTTATCTGTAAATCGTGTTATGAATAATAGGAATAAGTATTGATTCTCACGAATTTTGTGTATAGAACTTTTCTTGATTCGATCTGAAATGTGTTAGTTGAATAATAGTCTGATAAGTCCTGAAACAACTTTGAACTGCGATAAACAAAAGATCTATGTTTAATTAGGAAATGAAATAGGAATTGTAAAAATATGTTAATTTGAGTTGTTCTGAGGTCGGTAGAGATTCTATGCATAAGATCGATTGTATTACGGAGGGGATAAGTTATAATAAGTGAGTCCAAGATCTTAGGTTTCTGTTACGCGGTACTAGGTAACAACTGAGTGAAATAAATAAGTGATTGAGAAATCTTATAAATACGGATAGGATGACCTATAAAAGCTCAAGGGAAGGTTAGGATGGTGCGGACTGGATCTCAGAGGATTCGTCACACTGCTGAAGGTCGACTATTCATAAAAACTGTCGAGGTGCAGAGAGAATTTTTAGCTCGCTCGGCTATGATTTTGAGTTACAGATGAGGGTGTGCCAGCTCGAAGAGCTAGATATCGGGAGTAGAGAACTTGGGTATGCTCGTTACTTCTATGAGTCTTTCTTTTGTGTATTCATGAGGGATCCGGGAGAACGATAAAGGGTTGTGGGTCTGATTGCTGAAGTGGAGATTGATTTTGAAGAAATGAGAACTGGTGAATGATGCATGTTGATCAATTTTTCAAGATCGCGATGGGTACTGTGTAAATGTTCTTATGAATAAACTAAATAATGGAATGTAACAAAAATAATATAAGTCAATTGGATCCCCAATAGGGGGATCTGTTTAAGAATTGTTAAGTAAGCAATTTAAATATTTGTATGACTTTAAAAATGACGTCAATCACTATAAGTAGGATAAACAAGTTCTGTGAAACCAAAATACGTGAGTCCAAAAGCTTCTAGTTTTGTTTTGTATAGAAAATAATATAGAGCTCTGGCATCTCACAGTGCAAACCATCATGATTGAGGGGATGTTGAGAAAAGATATGGAAAGATGGCAACAAAACACGTTAATAAATGAGGAGAGTTGTTATGATAGAAAGGTAGTTTCATCGAAAAGGTACAACACATCTAACATGGAGAGTAGAAAGGACGCCTAGGTTCTGGAATCGAGGACGGTTCGTACGAGGGGAAATAAATGCCAGCCGCATGAGAGAGAAAAAATAAATAGTTTTTCTTTGTCTACAAACAATCATTTTACCACAAAAGACTTGGAGAGCAATCAAAGAGAAAGGCGAAAGATCAGGGGAATAAATCAAGAGTTTTCTGAAGACGATAAACGGTTAAAGAGGGCGAAAGGTTCGAGATCTCGTAGGTGGGAATACAGTAGGGTAGTGAGGAGAAAACTTGACTCTTCAGTCGATTCGTATCCAGATATCGAAGGTTATCAGAGATATCTATGCAATATACTTCCAAATTTTATAGTGTGATTATATGCGTTATGCGTAACTTTTTATCAAAGATATACGTTGAATATATAGATATATAGGTATACATAGATGGAAGAATGATAAATACTTTAGCCTGTATGTAGGTCGAGTGTGAGAGGCATCTGTGTAGGTTGAAATAATCCTGTAGAATGTGATTAAGATGGGTAAGTCGTCTGTTAATGATGCTTCGACCTCTGGTAGGACGAACGAGGCTGATAGCGATGGGAAGGGAGGATTGGAATAATTTTCGGGTATCCCTGGTCAGTTAGTGACTTATCCTTTGGGTTCTTATGCTTTTAGAGAATTTTGTAAAGCCAAGGGGGTTATAGGAGGTAAGTGGGGTAAATATGTAGAGTTTGCTGGTAGGCAGTTTAGGGGTTGTACAGTAGCGAAGGGGAAGGAATATTTTTACCTTTTGGCAGATCTGGAAGCAGAAAAATAAGATAGGGGTATAGACAAATCGATCTCATTAGAGTATTTTGATGGAGACATCTGGAGTGATCTTTCAAAGGGTTTTCTGTGTTACCTATCTCAATTACAGTATGGGTAATGCCTCCCCCTCACCAATTTGGCGAAGGGGGTAATGAATGCAATTGGGCATGTCCCGTTTAAATGAATGGGAATATGTAGGAGGTCATAACTGTATGTGACCATCTGAATGATAGGTGGGAAAGGGAGAACAAAGTGAGGCGGATAACCCCTGAGGACATTCTACAGTCTTATGGGGTAAAGTATTTTAAGGCCAATGGGGGGCCGTACTTCTCTGCGAGCATTACTAAACATCATTTTTTCGATCTGAATTCAGCAGGCCGAACATGGAATGACAGCATCATATGGGTGAAGGGTAATTGCCTTCAAAGAGATGACAAGGAATTTATGGACCTCCGATTTAGATCTGTAAAGCAAAGTATGTAAAAACATGCATAGATAGAATTATCGTTAGTTTCTATGAAAAGTATATTTGATAGAAAAATGTGTTTATTGCAGGTGTGAAGTCTACAGTGGAAAGGAAAGAGTCCATGTTGGATGAGGTCGCAGAGGAGGGGACTGAACTCGAACTGGTCTTGGAAGAACTCGGCCTGAGTAGAAAGAAGAGAGTCAAAAATAAGTCAAAAAAGGTTGCAAAGGCTCAGTTTGCTAGGACGATGGCGGGTGTCAACGAAGGAACGAGGCAAACAAGTGGGGACGAGGTTCGAGCTAAGACTCCTGGGTCGGGCAGCTCAGCTCAGCCAAACCTTACGACGAGTAAGATAGCCCCAAAGTTTCTGAAGAGATAGATAAAAAAGGTTATGTCGGCCTCTAGTGCCACAGTCAGTGGTAAGGTCGCGCAAGGGAAAAGGAGGAGTGTTGAGCCTTTTGGGGGCTCAGGAGAGAAGGTCATCGAGGTGCGATCTATTTCGGTGGACAACCTCAAAGAGGTCGAGGATAGGGCTAAGTTAGCGATCCTACAAGGGAAGGAATATACGAGCCAGATGGTAAGTTTAATTATGAGATAGTAATGTTTAATATTCTTGAGCTAGTAGCTGAGCTCGATATGATTTTTGCAGGTTGCTCGCCTTGTCGATGGGATTTGGCTCGACATAGAAGAACAGGATTCTGAGCTCAAAAAGGTAAAGAGCAAACTGAAGAAAAACCTGGCTCAAGCCAAGACTGACGCCATAAAATAAGTCAAGCAGCTGAAGGCCGCTCATGCAGTGGCGATCAGCCAGTTACAGGTCGAGGCAATGGCCAATTTAGATGAGATGGCTGAGGAGCGTGACAGACTAGGTCGTCATCTGATGTTGAAGGGCTACTCTCAGAAGGTGGTGCATGCCATTAAGACTGACACCTATGTTGAGGACGAAGAGGAGGAAGCAGGATTACTTGGGGTTGTAGACAATTTGGATGGTGTCTCCCCTCGAAAAGTGCTTGATAACCAAGGGGACGATGGGGAGCTCCCTGAAGATGTGAGTGAGAACGTAGGGTAGACATGTTTTTTCTGAATATTTGTAAGTTGTAAACATTTGTGGAGGGAAGGAAATGCTACATGTTGACTTTGTTTATAAATATTTTGTAGGTAGTTAAAGAGATGAGTCTCAGGATAAATGACTTAGAATTTGGACTTGCTAGGGAATTAGAGACCTCAAAGGCCCTGTTATCTGTGCAAGCGGAGTTGCAGGTTAGATTTGAAATAGGTTATTCAATCTTCATATATACCATCGCTAAGTTAAGTAAATAGGATAGAAATGCATAGCAAAAATCTAATGGTATTAATACTAAGTAGGATATCAAAACTGTGTACCTTGTATGCCGAACGAGTATTAGTGAAGTGTTCACCTGAAAATGGTCCTTAAATGCTTTAACCTAAAAGTTTTCGGGAACCAGACACGTAGAACCCAAGTATTCTCCCAAAATGTGATATGTGTTTGTAGAAAGGATACATTCTGAATCAAATTGTACTAAGTCAAATGTCTCAGGATGAATTGGATGCATCTCGCGTACGTGAGGATCACGCACTCATGTGCAACAAGGAATTTATGGACCAGTTCAATAAGATGAAGGAGGTAAATAAGAACTTGGAGGATCGGTTCGTAAAAGCACACTTAAGATTAGAGAAGTTGAATCAGGTCATCTCTGATCTGACTCGTCACGCCAAGGAGAAAGATTATGGGATTAAGAAGGGATTAGTGGATTTATCCGAGGCGACAAGCATGCTGAGAATCTTCAACGCCAGGTCGATGTGTTGGCAACGAAGGGTAAACAGGCAGATATGGCTCAATATCGTATTCAGGCATTAGAACGAATTGAGGAGTTATATCGATCTGATCTTAATAGCTGCAGGACCGAGCTGGAGAAAATGAGATGAAAATTCATAGGAAAAGATGATGAGTTAAGGGTAGCTCGAGAGAACCTATAGGCATCGGAGGCTGCAGCTAAATATTTACAGACAGTCCTCCCTGTCAAAGATATGGAATTAAGATAAATGTAGCGCAGGTGTGATGGCTTAAACGAGAGAGTCGCTCGACTTAAAGCTGAAAGAGATCACGCCATTGCTCGTGCCAAGAAAGCTGAGTCTAGAGAGCGCTCTGGGGGAAGTAGAACTGTAAATAAGGCTCCTTTAGATCATAGAGATGTCGTTAGTCTCTCAGATCGCATTAAAGAACTGGAAGGTGATGTATCTCGAATTTAGGGACATGTTCAGAGGGAAATTTTAGACCTGAGGGAATGTCAACATAAGCTGGATGCTACTCTAATCAGGGAGAAAGTTTTGGAGGGGGAGATACGAGCTAAAGATTTACTACTGAAGAGGAAGGATGATCTATTGAAGGATTTGCCAGCGAGAGAAGAGTTGGAAACTGAGATTGAGACATTTCATGCTCGGGTAGTAGAATTACAAGCAGCAAACTTGGCTGAGTCGGAGCAGTATACTATTAAATTGGACGAATACATCACTCACCACGATAAGATAGCTAAGGATAGAAACGCTTGGAAGGATACTTATGTCAGTGTAAAGGCGTGTCACGAGCGGTTGAAGGCTAGGTTCGCAAAAGCGGTAGTACCTAATGTATCTCGATCTGATTTGTTAATGGTGATTATTGCATACTTTGTAGAAAAAGTTAAAAGGCTAGAGGCAGAATGAGATACCTTGCTTAGCACTCTGTCAGATAAGGGATGCACCTGTGGACCTGAGATAGGTCGAGGTAACTATCTGGATGTCATGGAGACCCAACTGGGTCCTCGAACTGCTGATTTAGTAAAACGTGGTAGGGCTGCTATGACCCGGGAACTAAAAGATAGACATCTTGATGATGTGGGGGAGAGCATTGCTGACACTCCATCGATAGAAAAGAATCTTTTGTAATATGATTTTGACCTGAAAATAAGTAAAAATGTTCCAGATACATTGTTATAGATGAAAGCTAGTATGACCATTGCTTCATCATGTGTCTTGCGGGATCCTCGATATAAAATAAATTTTTATATTCGTTCTAATTGCAGAAAAGTAGAGGGGTTGCTGGACCAAGTATTAACCTTGACCCAGGCTTATAGAAATGTCGCAGACATATTGAAAGAGATGAAAGGTAGTATGATCTTTGCCTTATCATATGCCTGGTTGTGTCTTTAATGTGAGGCAATCGTTTTCACTGGTCACAATCGTAGAGCTGTAGAGATTCAGCTGAACCAAGTTGTATGCTAGATCCAACCTACCGTTGTAGACTAAACAAGTTGTAAAAGATGAAGACTAGTATCAGCTATGTCTTATCTCTTGCTCGGCTCTTTGAAGTTGAACAAGTTTTTACATTTGCCTTCCTCGCAGATATGTAGAGATTCAGCTAAACCAAGTTGTATGCTCGATCCAGCTTACTAGTATAGACCAAACAAGTTGTAAAAGTTGAAGACTAGTATTACCTATCTCATATCTCTTGCTTGGCTCTTTAAAGTTGGGCTAGTTTTTACACTCGCCTCCATCGCCGATATGTAGTGGTAGAAGCCGACGAAGTTCCTTGATCGAACTTAAAGAATGGGGATTGCAAGCTAGGATTATCTATTCTTGAATCTGTGGAATGTGAATGATTGCTTTGCGAAGAGATTGACACGATATGTAGTGGCAGAAGTCAACGAAGTTCCTTGATCAAACTTAAAGAATGGGGATTACAAGCTAGGATTGTCTATGCTTGAATCCGTGGAATGTGAATGACTGCTTTGTGAAGAGATTGACGCGATATATAAACAAAAAAACTTTCATTAATAAGTTCAGAATTTACATGGGATGGAGATAAGTATCTCACTTTTGGAATTGATAACAAACAGCGAAATATGAAAATGGAGTAGTGGGATGACTAACGATAGTATCTCTTCAGTCGCCTAGTGTTCCAAGGATTCGAAATGGGGATTCCCTTTTCTGTTATGAGATAGTATGACCCCAGGCCTGAGAGACATGTGATAATGAATGGACCCTCCCAATTGTCGGCTAATTTCCTAGCGTGAGGCTCTTTGCGATGTTGAGGAATTTATCGTAAGAAGAGATCTTTGAATTGGAAGGTGCGGCTCCTGACTCGGTTACTGTAAAACTTGGCTAGCAAATTATGGTATCGACCTAGGTTAGCGATGGCGCGCTCCCTGGTTTGATCTATCATATTAAGGATGCAAGCCAATTCAAATTTATTTTCCTCATCAATTAGCGCGTGATCTCGAACTGAATGATGGTATTCAGAAGGAATAACTGCCTCAGTGCCATAAGCAAGGAGGAATGGGGTACAACCCGTTGACTATCGGGGAGTAGTTCGATACGCCCACAGGACGTGTGGTAGTTCGCGAGCCCAATTCCCTCTTTTCAGTGAGTGAAGTCGTTTCTTGAGTCCATCAACGATGGTTTTGCTGGTGATTTTAGCTTGGCCATTGTCTTGAGGATAGTATGGATTTGATGGTGAATGGATGATATTGTGGTGATTTAGAAAGGTTACAAACTTTTCTCCCATGAATTGGGGCCCGTTATCGATACGAATTAGGTGGGGGCACCCGAATCGAGTGATTATGTGAATCCAGATAAAAGAGATGACCTCTTCATCTTTGGTTTAACATAGTGGAATTGCTCCTACCCATTTTTGTAAAGTAATTGGTAGCTACAAGTAGGTGGTAGTGATTACCTGGAGAGTTAGGGAATTCGTCGATGATATCTAGTGCCCATCTTTTGAATGGCCAGAAAACCTTGCTTGCATGGAGCTCGAGCGTGGGGGCGCGTATTATATTTCCATGTCTTTGGCAAGTGTCACACTTGTGGGAATATTCCCCTACTTGCTTGCGCATGTCAGGCCAGAATACACCTTGAGTTATCGCTCTGTTTGCTAATGACCTACCTGCGAAGTGGGAGCCACAAGTTCTTTTGTATAATTCGCGAAGCAGCTCGTCTGGTTTTGATTTTGAGAGGCACTTGGGGTAAGGCCTTGTAACGGATAGACGGTAAAGCATTCCGTTCTGAGTAATGTAACGCTTCGTGTTGTAGATCAGCTGTGTGCATTCTTTCAGATCTCTTGGAAGTGGTCTATCACATTTGTTGTCGACATAGAGGTAATCTAAGAATGACTTTTGCCATTCGCCGTTTCCCCCTTTATCGCCCCCAGTGTTGATCGTGCATACTGATATGCGATCAATGTTGGGGGTTGAAATGATTTCGATCTGGAGATATCAAGCTTCTCTACCCAAGACCCCGGCTAGATATGTCAAGGAATCGGCGTGTCTATTCTCCCCTCAAGGAAGATATTTGAGAGTCTCTGTCACGAACTTACTCATCCTATCTATAACGAGGGTCGCGTATTCGATCGTCTTCCCATTCTTTTTGTACCGCTTGGAATAATGATGAATGATGAGTAATGAATCTGTGTAAACTGAGAGTTCGGGGATGTCAAGCTCAAGAGCGAGGTCGAGTCCGTGGATGAGAGCTTCATATTCGGCGACATTATTTGAGGCCTTGAAGTTCAGGCGGATTGATTTCTCAATTTTTTCATTTGAAGGGATAATCAAAACGATCCTGATTCCAGACCCTGCGGGTCCTGCTGATCCATCGGTGAGAAGTCTCCACCCAGACGTTGTGATCCAGTCAGCTCATTCGTCAAATGGCTTGGGAGGTGGATTTTTTGGCGTGCCTTCAGTAAGGTCTGGATCGTGTTCTTCTGACTCGGGATCCTCCATGGGAAAATTTGCAATGAAATTAGCATCTGCCTGACCCTTCTCTGAGTGACACTGTTCAAACTTTATATCATGTTCGCCCAAACTGACTGACCGCTGTTGCACTCGTCGTGACTTCTCATTTTTGGATAGAACTTCTAGAAGTAGATAGTTCATCATTACTTTGGCGGAATACGCTTGAAAGTAATGTTTGAGTTTCTGCGAAGTGTAAACAAAAGTGAGAAGAAGTTTCTCAAATTTAGAGTACCTTGTTTTTGCTGGTGTAAATGCTTTGCTGATAAAGAAGACTGGTTTCTCGATTTTCCCTTCCAGATGAATGAGAACTGAACTGAGAGAAGTATCGGTGACTACTAGGTAGATAATCAGTTAAGGAATAGGTACTTCTTGGCTTTGCAATCAAGCCGGAAAGCATTGGTGAACGCGGTCACAGCTATCTTTTGGTCGACGTTATCTACCTTTCGTACAAGCTCCAAGAATTTCTTTGAAAAATCTTGGAGCTTCTCCCCTTGTGAATGTTTAAGACCTATTAGAGAATATAAATTCTCCCCCTTGTCTCTATTGTGGGCATATGTTTTAATGAACTGTTACTGCAGCTGCTCGAACGTGTAGATAGACTCTTCAGGAAGAGAGTGGAACCATCGGAGTGGCTCTTCTTGTAAACTTGTGGCGAAAAGTTGACAGATAATGTGGTTGAGATTGGTGTACAATCCTAATGAATCGCGGTATTGCTGGATATGCTCCTTCGGGTCTGTACTTTTGTACTTGTGAATTTAGGGAGTATGGAAACCTTTTGGTATTTCCATATCAAACATTTCTTTGGCAATCGGACTTCCTTGCAATATCGTGGTATCGCCGGTATCCCCCAGAACTTGTGCCTCGATAAGCTCCTTAATTCGTTGATCCATATGCTCTTTTGTTACGTAATAACGTGTTGGTTGAACTGCTGGACGTGCAGGCAGGGGACGATGAGTCCCCGTACCTTCACTCAAATGGTTCTGTACTGGAATCTGACGGAGAGGTCGTTGGTCTTCCTCCTAATGAATGGGAATCTAGTAACCCCGACTGATTTTGGATAGGATTTATCCTCCTAAGTGGATGGAAGGTTGTGGCCCATGCGGTAGATTTCTGGAAATTGCTTTACTGGTGACCCCCCTTGATCCTAACCTTTCCCTTGCCGAGATGCGGGAGGTTTCTGGAAGTTGATCATGGCCTCTGGGAGGAGGGGTTCACTGAGTATTCTGTTGAGCCTCGAGTGTAGTCAGCATCGTCGTCAACTGATCTTCGTGTCGTTTGAGCATTGTCAAATGAGCTTACCGTTAGACATCGAGCTCTTTCTCTTAGAGTTTGCGATATTTTATCAATTGAAGATCGAACTTGGCACGTTTCTCTACTTCGGCATGGAGATTCACCCGTAACTCGGTTAGCTGTCCCGGGTTTACAGAAATTTCGAGCTAAGTTTCTGCGGCTTGTCGTCTAGAAGAAACCATAGTTGAAAATTGTAATTAAAGATTGCCTTAGGATACCGTGGATATGCAATCTATCCCACAGACGGTGCCAAATGTAATGGCTAAATTTCGTAGCTCGATACGATTTGGAATTAGCAATCACACCAATGATCCTGTATCAATATGATAATTGAAGGCAAGAAATTGAAACATATGCTTTAGCATGGAAAACCTCTGAATAGGTAAAACAAACCATGATCTCGTGTGGAGGACTTTTGTAAAAGTCTCTTTATAGCTTTGAGTGGATATCTTTATTATAAGAGATCTCTATTATATAGAAATGTCTTTGATCTCGTAAAAAAGAAGTTTGAGTAATTTTTTCTGGTCTTTGTCTCTTCTGAAACTTCTCATTTTTATAGGCTTTTTCCACAGCTCTTCGTCGTGCTGGAGCACGTCTCCCGAATAATATGGCTAGTGGCGGTTGAATGAATAACTGACAAGTTCGTGGGGGACAGGTGTCTTTGACTGAATAACGTTTTCCAGGTTTAGCTCAATGTAGTTTCTTATGTAGTTTATGGGGTTGGTTAGAATGTCTGACTAGAATGTTGTGTGTTAAAATTGCATGAACCTGAGATGAAGGTAATTCAAACTGAATGAGCTCGATTACGAGTGAGGTCGAGGAATAAGCCCTTACAAAACCAACTACTAAAATTTGAGGATGTATAGGTCCCCTCAAATAACCAAGCCAAAATAAAGTTAGGCTCAGTTATCTATTTGTTCACAATACAGAGTAATAAAGAATAAAACAATAGTGGAAGAATAGTATAACAATAACTATACTCAAAATTACTAAAAACCTCAGCAGGTTGGAGATAATTTAGGCTTTGATAAAGAGAAAGTTTGAATCATGAGGATCAAGGATGGCTAATTTGCAGTAGGGGAATCCAACATGAGAATACCTAAAGAAAAACATCAACTGAGGAAATTTAGAGGAAAAAAAGCAAAAATTTTGGACTAAGAAAATCAAAATCTAGTAGTTTTCGACTTAATCTAGAGAGGAAAATAGATATCATGAAAGCAACTCAAGTTGTTTTGTGCACTCGTGTTTTATATACTTCCCTTCATTTTAAAAATGTTAATTATATTTTTTCATATCCAAAAGAAAGGAAAATAAATACTAATGATTTCAATATCTACCATTTTGATGGAAGGCCATTTTATGGAAAATGGTTCATCATTTCCTTTGAAAATTAAGAGAATCCATACAAACCCAAGTTTTAAGCGCTCTTTTCGTTACAAGATTCAACTTAAAAAATATATAGCATCAACATTTTGCAAGGAACATAAATGAGCAATGTAACATCAAAGCCTTCCACTTTCTTGTGCACTTCCAATAGCACCCTGAATTCGGCTTATACAAGATTTATAGACAAACCCGAGATAATCAATAATGCTATCCTCACAACCCCCTTCAATAGGATTTATATCAAACGACCAATGAACTAAGGTCGAATCATCCCCGTAATCACTAAGCTTTAACGAATTCACATATGCATCTAACCCCACATTACTTAGTACCATTTCGTAAGCATAACCGAATGGGGATGGATCCATGAAAATCAATCTTTATTTACTCTAAGATCTATCTCCATCATCTTGAGGGAATATGAATCCAAATATTTGTCTAACATACCCCGAAAAGCCTTCTTCTCTTGCCAAATTGGTGTAGTTTTTGACCATCAGCATCTACATTGGTAGTCGACTACTTTGAGAGACTATGGTCAATACTTTCTCTATGGGTGCACTAACTAGTCCTCCCACTGATCCATGCCATTTCGCTTTTCTTAACTCCAAAGCCAGTACAAAGTATTAAACATAAATTCAAGAATTTTTCAACACCTAAAACTTGGAAACGTGAGAAAACTTATAACATACCATGAGTGACTTCTTTAGGAATGGAGAATATCTTTCCAAATATTTCAAAATGGAATTTTCATGCCTAGTAAACCAAATGAAGTCTATTTTCTCGCCTTTGAGACTCCTGGATAGAGTGAAGATAAATCTTTAATTTAAAGAAATGTTCTCTTCATACATATATTTCATACTGGCACTATATAATAGGAGTATTGATGAAGGATCTAGAGGTCAAGATATTTGTAAATAAATGCAAGGGCATCAATGATACAAGAAGGTAATTCCTAGGCTCAATTTCATTGGGATTTACACAAGAATTATCACAAAAAAAATTAAGTTACATGATAGACAATGCGTTATGATGGTTTAAGTAAGTGAAAAAGTGGTGCTAACGATCTGCCTCATGGGCCAGAATATGAGTTTGAAATAAATGGTAATATAGTCGAGTTTTGAAGAGCTTGCCTAATTTTTCCTTGAGTTCAGACTCTAGTTCTACATCAACTAAAGAAACACAAAAAGGCAGGACAGAGCAAAATAGAGGCAAAGAACATACTTTGGAGCACATACAGGCAAAAGAGCAAGAGAACAAGGTAGAAATTTTTGAGTACTATGACATCAGAATACATTATATTTTGGGAAATACTTGAGGAAAAAATGTGCCTTATTTCTTGATTGATTCAGCCTTACATAGATTGACCTTTACACGAAAAAGCTCTAATAATAGGTTATAAATTTAAATACAAAGAGATATATGCACAGGCCTAAACAATAGCTCAAATGGGTTCACCAGCTTTGAGTCCGGACGTCCCGTACATAGTTTCCTCAAACCGGATAATCTCGTTCTTAGAGCCATAAGAAACTTGGGTCCGTTCATCTAGAGTAGTGATCACCTTGTCTAGAACAGACTTGTATCCATCACTACTATATCCTCCAGCTTTCTAAACTAATAACCCCAATGGAGCTACCATCAATAATAGCCTTAGCTTGGCCTTGGCAGATGGAGATATCACATTCCTAAACACCCCTTTTTCCTTCACAATGATCTGCACACACCCATTTATATGATAAATCTAACAATTTTAATTAAAAAAAATCAAGCACGATGAAGGATTAATTCAATATAAACTGTCAAACTTCAAGTAATGATACCTGGTTGACATCGGGTACCATTCCTCTGGTGTATCGCAATGTCTACTTCTCTTTAATGTAATAGTCGATTAGCTGTTAAGCATCATAAACCTGGTTAAAATATAAAATTCGTTATTTTCAGGGGAAATACAAGCAATGGAAAGGTTTGGAAAATACCTTCTGGAAATTGGGGCTGTCGAAATTTGCTCTCAAATTTCCAGGTGAGAACATCTTTCATTCGTTGATTTCAGTTGTGTCTTTCACATGTTGCCACTTCCCTGATGAAGTAGATACTAACTTTTTTAGTAATTTCCAATTAAATATTAGTAATTTGTTTAAGTTAACGTAGATTAGTCCATAATTTTACCTTTGTCGAAGAGAAGGAACTCGCGGGTTCCAGGCATGTCTTTAAGAGCAATAAAGTAAGTTGTACGTAGATCGTAAATCCCCATAGCTATTGCAACTTGATCTCTTCCTGTCACGCCTGTTAACTTATCCCCAGGCCACACCCCAAAGATGGTACCCACTGTGAAATTTATATCGACAATACTTGATCTATCAAGAGGATCAAATGCCACATTGTAGATACTCAAACAAATTGGATATCTTTTGATTAAGTGTATAATCAACTAAAATGTCGGGGTTAACTCAAAATTCCCAATTTCATAGGTTACTATTCATAATTTTAAGTCGGGTTATGTTATATACGAACCATTGACTGGACCTCCCATATCTTGTAACTCAGGGGCTTCTTCAGAGCAAGTGTATTTACAGAAATGCAAGTATGGCCAAGCCTACACACAAAAAAGGAGAACTTAAGAACCCTACTCTCGATCTCTCCCTTACTACGAAATTGCTGAATCAACAATCTCCCAATGGTAAACTATATATCTCCTTTTTGCATAGTATTTAGATTAGGATTTAAATCTATGCTAATGATTTAGTGAGGACTATACTTTGATTGAAAAATGCGATGTAAGTCTTTAGCGCTAATATTGAGGTTATGGAGTTCTAGTATTTTTTTAACTTGATTTCTTATTGGGGTTTGGATAAGTTTGTCCAAGTTTTAGTTTTTTTGTGCTAATCTTGAAGTTATAGGGTTCTAATATTTGTTCAAAATTGAAGGTTTTGCTGGGTTTTGATAAACTTAGATTGGGTATCTAATTTTTAGTGAATGTAAAGCGTTTTAGGAGATTGTGATGCAATATTGATTAATTATCAAGTTAACATTGTGATGCAATATTGTTGTGTAATATCTGAAAAATGATTTGGTGATGATTGAATCTAATAGGCTTTAAACTTGAACTATATATTACTAAAAAGGAACTTCTTGCAATGTATAACAACCCTAATATGCTCTAATCTTCTTGGGTTTGATTGAATCAAATATTGTTGTGTATAACAACTCAAAATTTAAACTATATATTATTAAAAAGGAACTTCTTGCAATGTATAACTGCCCTAATCTACTATAATCTTCGGTGATGATTGAATCTAATATTGTTCTGTATAACTTCTCTAATCTGTTCAAACCATTGCAGGAGAATTTCTTGCAACAAAAGGCAATGTTTTAGTACCTGATTCGATTATTGTTGGGAAAAGAGCTTATATTACTAAATAGGTTTTAACTACAGAAGAAATTAAAAGGAGAAAACAAGAAAAAAATGCCAAATCACGGACACAATATGCTTCTAAACTAGACACCCAAAAATCAGCCTGAATATTAAATTTCCCAATCCCAGGTAATACAGTTAATTTCCTTACAATATCAGTCTTTTTAGATATCAAATAGACGTATTTTTTTCTTTATGAATTTGATTAATAATAGAAGAAATTGGTTATTACACAGGTCTTATTGAAATAAATAAGAAAAAACTACAAAATAGGAATGATATGGTTAATACTATTAATCATATTGGGACAGGTCAAGCAATTACTGTAAAAAATTTAATAAAAAATGTCAAGAAAGATGCTAGAATGCGGGATATAGATGGAATTCATACCACGAACATTCATTCTATTGCTTCAAACAATTTAAGTACATTTCAATATTTTATTGCTTCTTCTGGATATCATCCGGGGGGTGTCATTCACTTCGCCTCATAATATTATTGACAACAATACTCTTGTAAGGTCTCAAATAATATATATTTTAAATTTTGAGCATATAAATGAACATTTTATTGCGATTAATAACCCAAGCATCAAACGTGCACACCCGAATGATAACTTCACTCATAATTCATCTTCCCAAAAAAGATTAAAGAGCAGTTACTACCAATTGAAAATAGTTGTTAATCTAACATTATCAAATGGATGCATACAACATGCTTTGCCCATAAATATAAATCAATTACATTCTAACGAAATTGCGATTCCAACAATTTATATCAAACCCACACAAATGGTATCTAAAATAAGCCTTCATATAACATTGTACGGAATTATATTGATACCACAAAATTTTAACGAGATAAGCTCCCTCCAAAAAGACAATGCCAACATTGTAAAGCCTATTTATTCACGAAAGAAATAAGAAATTTATGCTACAAAAATGGTAGAGTAAAATTGAATCTTCCACCTGTACCAAATGATCTCTTAGAATTATTCAAAGATCAAATATCAATTGGAAAAGCTTTTAGGCTAAATATACATAGTTATAACCATGCATTTCAATGCACCTCAATCGGTGTCACTCTCGACAAGGAACTGGTTAATTCTAAAAATGGAGTCTACGCATTTCGAGCTTATGGGTCTATATATCATCGTATTGGAAGCTTCCTACCCAAAAAAAAAAGGGAAGTCACAATTCTTGCAACTATATTTCTACGACCCTGTAACAACACTTAAAAATAGGCTACTAGGGAATGATACTTTACATGTCAAAACTGCCCTTCAATTAACAAAAATCTTAAAGCGTACTAATGCATTCATTAAACAATTTAAAAAACTAGCAAAAAAAGAGAACCTAAGTGATTACAAAATTGAAATTAAACACAGGCCAGATAATGTACCCCAATATGTCCTTCCAACATCTGATGATGTCGCAGCTATTGTTATGGGTGGAGATGATTTCACAGTAGGAAGGAATATCTTAATTTATCCTAAGAAAAAAAGATCTATATCTAAGAAACATCTAGATTCTATGATCCCCTACAATATCTTATCTTACTCCCTCATGGAACATACGAGTGGGATGCAAGAAATAATTTCTTAGGTGGGAACGGAATCTCGTACCATGCTTGTTATTGTTATATGTTGCAAGTTTTCCCTGCATATGAATCATTAATTCATAAAGGCGGGCAATTGTTTTAACAATACATTGTAGACCAATTTATTAAAGTACAAAGTAACAATCTAGGTTACATAAAGAAAAATCAAGATAAAATATGTGCTGATCTATATCAGGGTTTACATGATGTTCTTATTACTAGAGAGGAAAAAGGAAAAGACGTGGGCAACAAAGTTATCCTTCCTGCTTATTTTAATGGTAGCCCTCGCAATATGCATATGAGATATCAAGATGCAATGGTATTAGTCCAAAAATATGAAAGACCTGATTTATTCATATCAATGACCTGCAACCTACTTTGGCCTGCTATAGTTAACAATTTAAAAGTAGGACAAGAAACTTAAGATCGACCCAATTTAGTTGCGCGGGTTTTTAATTCTAAATTTAGACGACTAAAACAAGACATAATTAAAAAAAATTATATTAGGAAAGGTTCTAGCATATGTCTATGTAGTTGAATTTCAAAAATGTGGATTACCACATGTCCATATGTTTATAATTTTGCATCCAAAGGATCGCCTTAGAAACCCGGATGAATATGATAAATTGGTTCGTGCAGAATTTCTTGACCAATCAAAAGAACCTGAACTATATCAATTGGTAAAAAAGCATATGATTCATGGACCCTGTGACAAATACAATTCATCACGTCCATGTATGAAAGATGGCAAATGTCAAAAGGGATTTCCAAAAGACTTTACCGATGAAACTATTCAAGGAAGGATTGTTACCTTATTTATAAAAGGCGAGATAATGGTATTAAGGTACAAGTTGATCTATTTGGTAATAAAATGGTTGATAACAGCTGGGTAGTTCCATATAATGGGATGCTACTTAAAGAAGTATGATTTCCATATCAATGTCAAAGTATGTAGCAGTTTTAAATGTGTAAAGAATCTATATAAATACATTTACTAGGGATTAGACCGTATCTGTATTGAGGTTAATGAACAAGTTAAAGTAGGCGAAATCAAACAATTTATAAATGGTAGATGGGTATCGCCACCCGAAACTTCTTGGAGACTATTTGTTTTTCCAATGAGTAAAATGTAACCTAATGTAAAGCTCTTACAGTTACATCTACCAAGCCAACAACAAATCACTTACTTTGACATTTAAAATATTAAGGACATTATTGAAGAAGGTGGAAATACTATGACAATGCTAACTGAATTTTTTACATTGAATTCCAAAGACACTTATGCTAGGCAATTCTAATACCAAGAAATACCCCAACATTATTCCTGGATTAAAAAGCAATGCTATTGGAAACGGCGCAATAATAATAGGAAATGCATAGGCAGAGTCTACACTGCTTCACCGAGAGATGGAAAACGTTTTTATTTGAGACTTCAATTACTACATGTAAGGGGGCCAAAATCGTTTGATGACCTAATGAATGTTAAGGGTGTACAGTATAGATCCTTCAAACGAACAGTAGAGGCTTTAGGTTTGTTAGAGAATGATAAAAGCATTAAAGAATGTTTAGAGGAAGCAACATTGATAAAGATAGCTACTGCATTGAAGAAGTTCTTTGTTTCCTTACTGGTATTTTGTCATCCTTCAAACGTTAATAATTTATAACAAGAATTTAAAATTCCAATGGCAGAAGATTATCGTAAGTCATTCCTCAGTTTTGTTGATGCAAGAATTGATGATAAACTATTAAGATATCTAAATGATCTTCTTGGTGAACATTATAAGAAAATATTTGATTATGGATTACCAGAGCTCAATCAAAATTACGACACTAAAGGCATGTGCACTTTATTTAGAGATGAACAAGAAATCCTACACTAGAATTTGATTTATCATCCAAATTTCTTTTAAACAAAGAACAACAATATTCATACAATAGGATTTTGGAATCGTTTAATGAAAATAAAAATAAAAATAAAGTATATTTCATAGATGGTCCCTGGGGAACGGGGAAAACTTTTTTATATCATGCCCTTCTAGCAGAATTAAGACAAAATGGTAATATAGCCCTTGCAGCAGTAATTTCTGGCATAGCTATTACTGTATTACCCTGAGGTCACACAATGCATAATAGATTTAAACTACCATTAGCACCTGAGCACAATTCAAGTTGTAAAATTGGTAAAGGAACTTCATTGGTAAAACTAATTAGACAATCAAAGGTCCTACTTTGGAATTAGGCACCTATGATGCGCCGGTATTACTTTGAAGCACTTGATGAATCTCTTAGGGATGTCCTAAATTTCTCATTACACTTCGATGGGAAAATTATTATTATGGGTGGTGATTTTTGTCAAACACTACCTGTAATCACAGGCTCAACTCGAGGACAAAAAGTTGATGCATGTATTGTTAACTCATATCTCTGGAAATGATTCTGAAGACTAAATTTTTTTACTTCGCGCAAGCAATGGTGACTCTAAAATAGAAGTTAAAGAGGGTATAATCCACATCCCAGGAGAAATTGTCATACCTATGATTAATGAAGACTCCATCCATGATTTAATAAAGTTTGTATTCCCTGAGATTTGGGAAAAATCAAAAGATACAGATTGGATGGCAGAAAGAGCCATTATAATGCCTTTAAATGAACAAGTTGATGGCATTAACAACTTAATCATTTGATTCATTTCCTGGAGAATCAGTTACTTATTATTCATATGACTCAGTTGAGAAAGACGTAAATAATTTATACCTTCAGGGATTTCTAAATTCAACTGTTGCAGGAGGATTACCACCACATAAACTTACTTTGAAAATTAGTGTACCTATCATGTTGTTAAGGAATCTTAGTGAAAAACATGGCTTGTGCAATGGCACTAGATTAATTTGCCATAGTTTTGATAAGAATATGATTGTCGCAGAAGTAATGATTGGACATAATAAAGGAAATCTCGAGTTCTTGCCACGTATATCATTAAAACTGTCCAGAAATGTTAAATTACCCTTTGAATTAATTCGTAGACAGTTTCCCATCCGTCTATGCTTCGCCTTAACCATAAATAATTCTCAGGGACAAACAATCCCCTTGACTAGAATCTATTTACGAGACCATGTAATCAGCCATGATCAGCTATATGTAGCTTTATCTAGGGGTATTTCAAAAAAACTAGCAAGTATTCTAGTTTTGATATGTAGCTGCAAAGAAGTTCAATTTTATTTAATCAATGAAGCATCCAGAATTATATGTTTGTTTTTCGTAATATGATTTTATCAATAATCATACTCGACATATTTATTTGTACCCTACTCGACATATTTAATATGATTTTGCAATTCTACCATATATTCATTGGCTTACTTTTTATACTTTATGAAACTCATGTTTAGGTCCCGTGCACAATTTTCCAAGTTATATACATAGTATCCTTCTAACAAACTACTCACCTCGGTAAGACATCTATACTTTCCCCCGTGGGAGACCCCTCATCGATGCTTCTAAACCTCGATCAATGGCGAGAACTAGGTTATGTTTTGATCAATTATGTTGTTCTCGGTGTCGAATAAGAATCCATCACTCAAGAATCCCAATCTGAGTTGTTCTGTTTTGATCTTACAGTCCATCACCTTCTTTCGCTAAATTCAGATGATGAAATTATGTTATTACATGGAAGAAGTGAATTTAATTCATGTAGGGTGATGATATTCCTTCTGAACATCATGCATTGGTACCTTCAATCATGGGTGGCGGCGGAGGGAAAAAGATACTCCCCCTCCCTTTTTCAGACTCCACTCCAGGTATATATTTGTATTTTCAATTGTTTTTTTGTCAGTCGTAGTTTTGTTCTTGGATTTGTAAAATTTATTTTTTGATGAGATCCTCTGCAGATTTTCATCTTACTTTCAAACTTCTTGACTCAGCTGTTAATTGCCATATGCATGTAGTTCAAACCAGATCCATGGATCTCTCCAAGGACATGTCTGCTTATGGTTATAGGAGTGTTGTATAGAAGGAGAGGGTAGAGACTTGGAGGCAAAAGCAGGAGAGGTTGATTAAAAATGAAGATGGCGATAAAGATTGGGGCAACGATGGTGACAGGCCAGATCTACTAATGTAAGCACTCAACAATCCTTATTGAATCTGACCAGACTTTTGATATGATTATTCTATTGATATAGTGGATAGTTGCAACCCTCTCTATAGTTACTTCTATTAATGTGCTTAGTGTTTTATTTTCTCTCTTTTACATGCCTAATGTGTGGCATTTTAAGGTTTTGTTTTCTTCTAATATAACAGTTACACTAAAGATGCCCTTACTATTAGTAACTTTCTATGTTGAGATCATACTAGTTTTCTTTGTATAGATAACCTTGTCGGATGCATATAGCATTCAGGTGGGGTAATTGATAATTCCAAATAATATTCTTGTATCTTCTTTAAAATGATCATTCTTCTTATCATTTATCAATTCAATATCGGGCACTATCTAATAGTGCAAGTGATGCTTTTTATAAGCTCAGCAACACTAGGCTCCAAATCCAGGCATACGTTTTTGATAGTAAAAGCTAAATATTGTAATTTTTTGTAATAATCAATAATATTAATGTCGTAACTAAACTTGTTGTTGGATGCATATAGCATTCAAGTGGGGTAATTGATAAGGAACGAAGGCAGTTGCTGTTACTGGTTCTGGTGGTATCGAAATGTGTCCAACTCCACCATCGAAAGTGGACTTTGTGGCAGACCATCCATTTATTTTTATGGTATGAGCTGACAAGAGTGGGCTGATAAATTACTGGGTTTTTATGTTAATAACATATTAATTATCCTTATTTATGCAGGTCCTCAAGAACTAGTATTTAACCAGGACTACACTTGTGAAGATATCATGAAAATTCTTTTTACAAATAATTATCTTACATGATTTATTCAGTCCTATTATTCTTCTCTATATCCATATATCTAACTAATTCTAATGAGAGTTATGATATACATACTTTATTTATGTAACAGGTTAGACAAAAGGACAATGGAAACTTGAGAATTTTGACCTAAACTAATAGCTACGATTTTGCAACATAGCTCAATGCTTGAAGCCAACAAGACCAAGAACTAAGAGCACAAAACAAGTGAAACACTAAATAATATCTTGGATTTAGACATTGAGCATGAGCGCAAGGTGGTGAGGGACACACTTAATGGTCCCAGAGCTTGGTAGTTACAAAAGAATTTGAAAGAACTGCCATAAAAGAGTTTGGGTCAAAATGGTTTGCTTACAAAATATTCTGAATCATACCCATCTTTATTTAACTTATAAAATTGTTAAATTTTATTGCTTTATTTCCTTGACAAGGCAAGACAATATGCCTGGCCAAACATGTACGTCTTCATAAAGGCAATAGGAGAGATGTTAATTGGCCAACTGAGCAGAGATCTTTCAGTCTCTATTATACGTCCTTACATCATCACTAGCACTATTAGAGAGCCATTTTCTAGTTGGATCAAAGTGATTAGGTAAATCCAAAGAAACAAACTTTTTTCAACTCAACGTAGCACGGCCATGGATGTTTTAAGACCCTAAGAGTAAAAAAGGACTCACTGAAGAATCTGAAACACAGTATAAACCTGAGGACTAGATAACATCACACTTATGAGTCCTTTTAAGTTTTAGGGTCATGTAGATCTAAATAATACGTGGTATGCCCTGAGTTATTTATGTCTTTACCAAATCGATAGACTTGGTGAGCGTGTAATTATGACATTTTTAATATACCCGAACATGTATTTTAGCCGTCCATTATATTTAATTTTGGGTACTTATGTACGTTTGTTTGATTGTAGCTATTGGAAATGGATATTTGAAACCAAACTCTTAAAGTCAAGTAAAAGTGTCTCCAGCAATTCATAGCACAAAAATTCAAAGACGCAATATATTTGGTCTCAAGATTGAAGAAATATATACACAAATATTCTTAGAGAATAAGATCAAATAATATATTATATATAAGATTCATGAAGATATTTTATATTTAAGATATATGCAAGAGTTTCCATGAAGAAATTTATCTACATCACTTAAGGAAATTATATGCAAGAATCTTAGGTGATTGGTTGTAAAATTAGAAAATATTCTATATAATTTAATGTATAGTTTCTAAATTTGGGTTCCTTCTCCTATAAAAAGAACCTCCCCCCAATTGTAATTGGGCATTGGAGCAAGTTTAAAAGAAATAAAGTCTTAGTTTTATTTAATTATCTCATCTCTATTTTATTTTCTTTTGTATATAGTTAGCTAGTTCATGCAATGATCTTGGGAGTGATAGAAGGCTAATCTTTTCTAGTTATGACTAGAATGAAGCCCTTACCCGAGTAGCAATAGTTATGTTATAGTTCTAGGATTAGTTCTCATTTGCAATCATCTAAAATAGCTAAAATCTACTTCTAGGTTTAAACCATAGCTAGCAAGTAAATTTAGACTATTTAGCCAAAATCCGGTATTATAACCATTAAACTGGATTTTAGGGCAAACACGAAGAAAACTCGTAGGAGAAATTTAACCAAGCTTATCCATAGTTGGAAGTATTCCTCCTACACATCGGATTAAGTAAAACATAATTTGACCAAACCATAGATGCCTGAACATGGATCTAGAATTGACATTTACATCGAAGATGCCCTACCCATAATTTTTTACATGAATAATCCGCCTAGTAAATCTACATAATTACTATTATTGCTTTGGTTGGGCCAAATTCTAGTCGTAGCTATTCTCTTGCTAACTGTTCTTGTTATTTCTTTTTTTTAGATTTATCTCTTTTAAAACCTAATTCGGCCTAAAAAGTATTTGTTTTCCCAAACCTCTCTGTGGATTCGATCTCACTCATCCGTGTTACAATTCGACAACCGTACTTTAAGCGGGTATTTTGCTAGAGGCTCTAAAAACCTCTTATCAAGACTTACGGTAAATAATTTGCTTCTTTAATTATGTCATTAATTATTGTAATAATACTTCTTCTTTTCTCTTATCTCCATATAGTCACATTAATAGGTTGGCAATTGGGTATGGAAAAGGCAAAATCCCTTACTTCGTCGGGGATCCAGAGTTAGTTATCGATCTAGTAAGCACATAAGTCTTACTTTTCCTTCTCTTTTAAGTTTTTACTGTTTAAAAATTATGGTGTAACCACAATAAATATGTGTTGTAATTTCTTTTACAGATATCAATAGACATGGTAGCGAATGCAATGGTTGTAGCAGCAATCTTTAATGCAAATCAACCCCTCTCAGTACATCTGCCATGTGAGTAAGTCATTGAGAAAACCATTGAAATCTATAAAACTTAGAGACTACTGTCATGAGTACTTTTCTAGGAATCCATGGATCAATGAGCATGGAAAGCCTGTAAAAGTGACTATGCCTATTATCTTCTCCACCATGGAAAGCTTTCGCGGATATATCTGTATACGTTACTACACACTTTCATTACTTTGTGAAACCGTAAAAACCCAGGAAAGTTATTAGTGTAGTGTGATAAATAACTAAGAAAAATTAGCAAAAAATTGGTCCATTCTAATATGAAAATATTTCCTTTATTCTCTGACTTCTATAGGGATTTGATATTAGGTTCTTATTATCACAAAAATCTTCCTTATTAATTTATGGACAAATTTAGCATTGAGGATTTCAACATTGATGCTAAATTGTCAACTATCTTAACCCAATTTAAGATGTGCATTACACAACATACATGAAGGCTTAAAACTTAAAACTATGGAGCATTTGTTGGAAATCAAATTCAAATCGTTCGTCGCCATTAATCCTTGAAGGCTTCTTTCCAAAATCTCAAATCGCAGATCAAAACCGAATTGCTTGAAGTAGGTTTCGATCATCTCTTTTGATTGTTTATGTTTCTCTCGATTTCTGATCTTGTGTTGTAATTCAGGCTGAAGATGTGTTTGAATCGTTAGCTATCCCACTTATGAAACTTGTGGGATTGAAGACGGAAGAAATGGCGGCTGAAGAAAAATCGAGCACTATTTTAATGGATTCAACTAAACATCAGGTGTCACTTTAACTTTGAATTTGTTTGAACTAAGTTGATCTAGAATTTTTGAAGTTAACTGTTGAATTTGGGCAGTTTCAGGTATCGAAATTGCGATTTCCTGCCAGAGACAAGCATCAGCTTCTTAGATTGGAATTAGAGGTATGAAGTTCTCAATTTACTTGTTTTAGTTCCTGCATTATCTTTAGAATATTCGTTAATCGTTGTATTAAGATAAATTTAGGCCGAAAGTAGTACGATACCTATTTCGGAACCTGGGTTCACTTTTGTCACCATTCGCTCAACTACTACTCTGAGCCATTTTTCGTTTAAATCAGGATAATCCCTGGTGGGTCGTCTAGGTGGTAGCTTTTGATCCTGCTACCTATATTTCACATTACTTGGGGTGGCATCATATTTGATATCCGTACCATAGTAACAATGAACTTTATCCATGTAAATGAACTAATCTGTCATTTTCTCACAAACTTATTTCTTTAAGGTTAATGATTTCCTGAGTTATATACTTCCTGCAAATCTGTTAGGTGTTCGTGTTTTAACTTTTGGGCGTGTACTATTGATAGCATTTTTTAGGATCCCAACTCCCCTATATACTCAAACTCCCTTTTCTACACAATTTTGTACACTCCGTCTTGAGATGCTCTTCATATTTCTTTTTGTTTTATGAAACGTCTGGAGATGCTGTCATGTTATTCTATATTTCCTAAAACATATTTGTAACAGTCGTAGTAGTAGTTTTGGCCTATATGAGTGTGGAATCCAAAATTTGATGAAGGGATGAAAGAAAACCATCGGCATTTTGAAACATTCACTTTAATGCAAAATAGCAATTGACGTAAGCAAAAAGCATAAGCGAGTGGCAATTTTTTTTCTTAACCCTTTAAAATTCTACTATTTAGCTTTTACTCAGACAATTATTTCCAAAAAGTAAATATAGAGAAATCAAAATGATAGTTTCTTCCTTGTAATTCCGAAGTCTGGACACAAACCTGTTTGCACTATCAAAAAATATTAGCCTGGCAATTTCCACTAACTTTGAAATAGCGGCTGGAAATGACCAATTGTTCATTAAGCCAAAAAAAATTGTAAGCCATTCAAGTATGTAGAACAGATATTTCTAGTTCTATGCACGCATTTTGTGCCTAAGTTTGTGTGTTTATGTTCATCAATACATATATATACATTCAACTCCAATTAAAATGCAGGATGAATGCTGCAATTCCAGGGCTATCAAGGCATGCAAAGAACTTATTGAGAAACAACGCGTTCAACTCCAGGAACTTGTCTATCTCCAATAAATTGAAGCTAACGTCAGTTCCCGCCAAGGAAACATCCTCCAAACCCTTGATAACAACCGTGACTATCTCCACAATTTTTTTCAGAAGGCTATATTTTTTCTTACGAGTGTTCACCAAAAAAGTCAAACCGAGGAAGCCGCACATATTGTAACTCTTAAACTCTTCCGAACCACATTTGAACATGTTGGTTCTGCAGAGCTTCAATGTTCTTTAATTATTTTTTTAGCAAGCTTCCATATTTTTATGATATAAATATAAAAATTCCTATTTTCTTGAAAAACATTGGATGCAAATTATTTGACACATTCCAAGTAGGAGTTGAAACTCTCATCATGAAAGTTCTATAGTCTGTTCAAGAGCTCTCCCAACTTAACTTTTTTTTTTTTAAGTTGCAACTTGGTACAAGGTACTCATTGTGAGAGTGAAACAGAATAGAAGCTGTCTCCCTCTCTAAATATAGCTCCCAATATCTACTACATAATACAAATAAGGCATCGTTTAGAACTATTAATCATATACATGGTCGATAATATGAGAGAAACAATTTGAAAATGATTGGGTCACAATTTAGTTATAATCTGTCAAGACCCAAATCAGTTCTCTTAAGACACTTAGAAGGGCTGCATAAAGCTTGATGCCGATTTCTTGTTGTAATTAAACTTTTGGTTGAAACACAGAAAGTGGAGAGTTTCTAGAAATTGGGGCTCTAAAACAATTTTCTGATAATTTACGATATCTGTTTTTCAGATTACAATGTAGGGAATCTAACCAGTATAGGCAAAGCATTTTTGACAGTCTTGTAAATCAGGCATTCCTTTACCTAAACTCGTGTGAGATTATAGATCATCACATTGCTTGCACATATATTTCTTTGCAGATTTTAGCGGCAGAGCATGATCAAACTAGAGAGGAGAAGTTTCCGGGGGATTTATTAATGCAAAAGACAAAGTGAATCACAAGGTAGCCCATTTCAAAACATAAGTAGCCAGTGGAACTAGAGGACATCAGATTCCCCTTATTTACCCAATATATATTTGGTGCTAAGGACGAGACTCAACTCAAATTCCCTTCAACATTCTAGAATTCCCTTCAAGTCGTATATATCAATCTGGGAAACTCGACTTGGCAGCAATGGTGATACATTTTTAAGACCTTTCAATAATTCTAGGAATAATTCTAGGAAGGACATCTCAAATAATTTTGCTTGCCTATTGGAAATCTTAGTTGTAGACATGTTTTATGTTGAAGTGGTCGCACATCGGTTGACATTGAGCTCTGGGCATTTTGATTGCAATATTGACTTTGGTTCTTTTTGTTACATTGATGTGATGGAAAATTCTAGTTTCCTACAGCACGTTTTCACTAAAACTAAGATCATTCTAGTGGAGTTCATTGTTCCGATTGGGTGATAATACTCCCGGGACATTGTAAGGTCTGTAGTTAGTGGAGATATGAATCTTGGCATAAAGATATATAGTACAGTTTTATGTTAATGAAATTGTAGGTTTGGGGTCGTACTCTGCTAGGGTGGATTATCCCATTGTGAATCAACAAGAACCGGTTGTTGGATCACATTAATTGATCGTCAAAATTAGGTTGTTGAAGCTAAGATGACCATAGAATATTATGTCTTTAGGCCTGAATGACATTTGTGATCTCGAAGTTCAGTTGGGTGTGAGTGCAGGAGTGATCCAAATGTAAATGCGTACAAGCACAAAGAAAACAACCATGAACTTGGAAGTAGTCCGGGCATGGTGATATATTATGACCATGGATTACTCCTGGATGATAAAAATCTACAAATTAAGGTAGATAGCAGTACTGTTTGTTCTTATTACTGAGAGTAGAAGGCAGGTAAAATAACGGTTGCAAATACTTTTGCACTAAACGTTATTCTTCAAGACAAGCTTGATTTTGATTGCTCTTACATCTGATGGCTGTGGATTGCTATTAGGATGCAAGATTAACGCAATGACTGCCCAGTTGAAACATTCCAAAGTTTTTTTTAGCCAGATGATGTAAACCTATTTCATTGAATAAGGATACCCCACAAGATGTAGACCTAAAGGAAAAAAATCAATACGACAAGCTTAGAATGTCGATTATAGACCAATAATTTCTTAGATTATAGAAATTTACTGTTATCTTGGGTCATCTTAATATAAAGAGTAGTGATTGTGATTGTCTATCTGCGCCAGTAAAATTGACAAGAACAGGAGGCCACCATGTCAGATCGACTGGCATTAATAGTGAATGTCAAGTCATCGGGTCATAAAGAAAATGATGGGTGCCAAAGGTGAAGTGTGGATTGTAGTAAAAGTGGGTGAAATCACCAAAAAATAATAGTGGCCAAAGAGGAAAATTGAATGTATTTTGGCTGACAAGAGGTCAGAACATAGTTTTACAAGCAGTACCATATCACACGGCGCGTTTTTACATTGGGCTGTCATTTCACTTGGCATGGGGCCATTGTCACGTTTCACTTAGTTCACTATTATTACGAGCAATTATGCACGTGCAATTGTGATAGTGCGTGCGTACACATTATCTTTGAAAATATAATTGGGTTTTGAATTATTTTTAGAGGTTATTTTTTATTGGTAAAAATTGACATTAAAAACATTAAGATATTTTAGTAACTTTATAAGCTTGCCTCGAGAAGTGTATTTTTCTCGCAAAAAGAGGGACTATATTGAGTTTCAAATAAATGCCCAGATTTTTTTTTTTTGTTAATATCATCTTAGTCATTTAAACCACTCCTCGGAAACCCTTCAAATATTTGAGGTTTTTCTTTATTAATAGAAATGTTTTTAACAAGAAGGGAGAAGATTTAGACACTCAAGTCTCAAACACTCAAGTCTCACTCAATCACAACCACTCATCTAATAGAGATGAGTGGCTCTCAAAATTTGGTGATTTTCAATAAGGGAAATGAGGTAGAAAAATGTCGGGTCCTACCTGCCCCACTCTCTCTAGCTGGCAAACATTTTTCTCTCTCTTTTCAAACCATCTGCCACTCACAATTAATGTTGCGTCTCTCCCACTCTCCCTCTCTCTCTCCAAACAAACCAAACACATATTTTCCTCCAAACATCTTTTTTCACTCACTCTGTCTCTCTCACTCTCGCGAACAGTTTGAGTTTCTCTCTCACTCTCTCTCCCTCACTCCTTCACTCTCTCACTGTCTCGTCATTAGAGAATGCTCTTTTCTTTTTAAGGATCTTTATTATTCCATTTGGCGGTTCAGAGAAAGAATTGAATTCAAAGACATTGTTCATTCCTTTTGGAGCAGAGCTTGGGGATTGATATTGGAGGTTGTTGTATGCTTCAAAGTAAATCCCATTATCATTCAAAATTACTGTCTATTTCTTTGTCTCCCCCTTTGTGTATGTAATTTGGTATTGAAACTACTTAATATTGTCGAATTCGTCAATATTTGACCTAAATAACAACAATTATACTGAATAATTGAGTTATTAATATCTAGAATTGTTGAATTCGTCAATATTTGACCTAAATAACTCAAATTACATTAAAATATTGTTGAATTCGACAATATTAAAGTGAAATTAAGTTATTAACATCTAGGATTGTCGAATTCGACAATTTAGCAGTATAATTGTTGTTATGGTTACATAATATTGTCGAATTCGATAATTATAGAATTCCCCTGGTTCATCTCTTTTTTATTTTATCCTTATTTATAAGTCTAAATTGTCGAATTCGACAATAGTTACATTTAACTTGGGGTTATTAAAATGGAGTATTGTCGAATTTGACAATTTACCAATTGCAATTAGACTTATGTTTACATAATATTGTCGAACTCGATAATTACCATGTATAATTATACTGATTTTTTGAGTAATAAATTGTATACAGGTACACAATGAATGAGAAAGTGCCCCCAACCACTTCCAATAGAAGAAAAAGTGAGTTGGCCAGAGAAGGAGATCTAGTTACATATTAGATAATGAGAAAGTCTATTGACCCAAGCACAATCGTTCCTCCAAACACTGTTGACACTGCCAATGAGAGTGTTAGTAAACCAGTACCTGCAACTGAGTCTGCCTAAGCTACTTTGGGAGCTCAAACTAAGTCTGCGCAAGTTGTAAATATTCCCCAGGGTTCAAAATTTGAGACTGAGTCTGCCCAAGCAGCCTTGAGAGCTCAATCACTACTCCCAAATGTTTACCTTGATTATGATATGAATATTTCTATTGTTGGGGGGTATTCTAAAAGTGAGGGGGCTACAAGCAACGAAGACGTAGGCCCTAGTGATAAAAACTTGCTGAGGAGTTTTAGGTTCCATAGAAAGAGGTCGATCGTGTCAGGGTAGGTATATTATTTAATGGAATCCCTTGTTTAATTATGTTTTGTTATTCCTATTATTGATAGTTACATTTTGTTGACATAATCACTATTATTGTTCAGGAGAAGCTTCCCATTCGTGCTCACCATTACCAGTCTACGTGGGACCTTGCCAAGGAACCACAAGTGGTCCAAGATTTTGTTAAGTTGAAGGGTTTAGATTGGATTGGGGCCATATCCTATTACTATTACAACTCTTCCCTGATTTCTGCTTTTGCCGAACGTTGGCAATCGAAAACTAATAGTTTCCACTTCAAATGGGGCGAGATGACTCCAACTTTTGATGATGTGGAGCAATTGGTTGGGTTGCCTGCAGATGGTGATGTCACGGTCATTGGTGGTACCTCGAGAATAACCTCCTATAGGATTTAAATGTATTCAAGTCTTTGAAAGTTGGGGGTACTGGGAATTCGTTGTCAATGAGGAAACAAAAAGAGTATTATGCATACAAGTTGGAGAAGGTTCTCAGTGACGGTACCGCTGTAGCTGCCAAGAAGAAGAAGGGGTTAACAGCCAGGTCTGTTGCTCGTGCTTATATGTTGTATGTCCTTGGGTCCTTTCTATTTCCCACGAAAAAAGGCGCAGATGTCAGCGTACGGTACCTTTACCTGTTTGCCAAGGACAAGGTGGCAAAGAAGTGGTCATGGGGATCAACAGTTCTGGCCCAGATGTATTACAATCTCAGTGCAGCATCTCGAGATGATGGGAGGCAATTTGCATGCTATAACACGCTACTCGAGGTGATTCTAAGCTCATTTATGTAACTGCTTTTTACATATGGCTTGAACATCTGCTAATTTTATTTTGTTTATATATATACATGTAGTCGTGGATCTTTACACATTTCCCAAAGCTTGCTGGGATCCCCAAAGAGATGAACTCTGACACAGACGAGCACTATACTTGTTAGAAATGGGACATATCTGTTACGGATAGATACGGTGGTACAACTATGCTCAAGTCTAGGGAGGCATTGGACAACTATAAACTGGAGGATGTAACTTCATTACCCTGATACACTGTATCATATTGTACTTGGAGTTAGTAGATTGCATTGCTTCAACATTGTCAATTTCGACAATATTGCAGATTCACAACTAAAGAAAATTGAATAATTATCGAATTCGACAATATTGACTACGTGCATCTACTATTGTACAGATAATATTGTCGATTTCGACAATTGCTTAATTTTATTTAGTTGTGCATATGGAAATTTATCGAAATGAACATGGTAAATTGTTGAAATCAACAATACTCCATCTCAATAACTACCAGTTCTCTATAATATTGTTTAATTTGACAATGTTGTTAAATCATTCTCAGGCCTACTGGAAAAATTATTCAACTTAATGGTGCATAATATATTTGATTCATTTTTCACGTAGGTTGTATGGGACCTATACAGAGATAAAAAGGATTCCGCGCACATGCATTCAAGGAGGTCATATTTTTCTATGGTGCATTAGCAAGTCCAGATCATGTTCAGCCTTACTACCCAAATAGAGTTGTGCGGCAATTCAATCAGGAATAAGGTATCCTAGCAAAATGACTATTGATAGAGGTTTCCAACTTATGGAACACAAAAGAGCAAAGGAAATTCAACCCTAAGTATGAGTGGGTTGATTGCTTCTCTGGCCAAAAGTGGAAGGAGTTTGTTTTAAAGAACGCTAATAGGGGGCGGAGGGTACGAGAGGGGCCTCTAATATGCACAGTAAGATACTTGGAGTGGTTTGCCTCTGTCTCGTGTACTATGATCTGTCCTATTACTGTTGACCTGGTTATAAATGATGATGCTGGAATTCATCAAAGGAAGGAAGCCAATGTCAACGAGTATGGTGACAGCCTCATGCACCAATCTGACGATGTTGCTGAACAATATGATGCATTGGTTAGTACATATTACAAATATTTTTATCTCACTTCCCTTATATTATATTCACTTCAAACTTTTTAGTCTATAATATTCTGTTCACTTGAATTACCACTTTTGTAGCATTATGAGCATGCTAGTTTGTCTCCAAATGCCCATGGTACTATGTAAACAAGTGGTAGATCTGGTGGCTTCGATCAGCAAATCACAACACTAAATGACCAACTTCAGAAGCTCAAGGAAGATAAAGAGAAGGAGTCTGAAGCCAATATAAACCTAAGAGAGACCCTCAAAGAGAAGGTTAGTTATACCTATCTTTAATTGTGTATAATATTAGTTTTTATGTATAGTTATTAGTATAAGTAATTGTTGAGTTTGACAATTATTACAGTGTATGTAAAGGTGGAAACATGCAAATTGTCGAATTCGACAATTTTCTGAGTGATTTCTGAAATCATATATATGTATTATTGTCGAACTCGACATTACATAGTATTATTGTTGAGATCGACAAAAACATAGAAAGTAATCTAATTGTTTCATGCCAATTTAACCTCAGACAAGTGAATGTGATCTGCTAAAAGAAACCATTGAACAAATGAAGGAGGACATTGAACTAAAGCGTGTAGTTGACGAGCAATGTGCACTAGAGTTCACAGATCTGCCAAGGCAGTTATATGCGAAGGTAAGGTCTTAGGCAGATGTCATTATCGCATCCATTATTTGTTTTTGTCAAAATCCTGATTTTCCTTGTCAAATTAATGTTTGTAGATATTGGAGTGTAAAAATTTGGAGGAAAAAAATAAAAGTTTAGAGGCGGAGCTAAAGCAAAAATCTGGTCTCGAAGACTGTAATCAAAGCTTATCTATTGAGTGGAATAAAAAGGTAATGAGTTTAGTAAAAATGTAATAATGTTAATTTTAATAACCCCTAATTTCTTATAGTCTTTCATTAATCATTCTTGTATCTGGCGTGATTATTTTGTCCCCAATGTGCGCAGTGTAAAGATAGCGAGTCACTAAAAGTGGTAAATGCGCTTTTGATGGAGCAGAAAGACTTGCAACTTCCTCCAGCTACACCTGTGAGTTTACCAAAATCTACTATTAGTTTGTGGTTGAATTATTTATAAGTCTGGTAATATTGTTCTTGTGCTGCATGTTTTGAATGGGTTACTATACTACAATCACATCAGCCTGTACCAGACGCAACCTTAGCAAAGAACTATGAGGACTTGTTGGCTACACATGAGGACGTTACAAAGAAGTTGATTGCGAAAGATGATTTTGTAAGTCATTCGAAATGAATGAAATTAATTCTAGTTAGTAAATTGGAGTTTGTATTTGATAATAGTGAATTTAAGTTTAATTTTGTATACGACTTTTTTTAATTAGTGAATTGGAGTTTGTGTTTGATTATCCAAAATCAAATGTAGTATTCATTTTGGATTTCATGCTCAATATCGGTTAACCCCTGCTCAAAATCAAATGTAGTATCCAAAATCACATTTAAATGAACTGAAGTTATATAGCTCATCTCCTTTATGTTTTTAGAACAGATAATGAACTGAACATCAAAGTATAAGAAAGAAGCAACGAGATATACAGAGGAAACTAACCATCTCGTAAACTCCCCCCTCATCATTCTTAATTTTATGGAATGCTGATTTCACTATTTAGTCTAATGTTGGCTATTTTTTCAGCGACAGAAGTTGGTTAATGCTGAAGAGAGGATGAAGTATTCAGAAGCAAATAGCAGTGAATGGATATGTCCTATTCCTAACTCTTGTACCTATTTTAGATTTCTCTGTGTAATGTATGGTTTGAAGTGATAATTGTCAAATTCGATAATATGGCTTCAAAATCATGTTATTAAAATCGAATATTGTCAAATTCGATAATTAAGAAGTGTATTTAGGGTTGTGCTTGCAAAATATTATTGAACTTGACAATGTAGGTAATATACATGTACATGTACCAAGTATCTTTATCCTAATGTTGGAGTTTTTTTTTCAGCATAACAAACTAGTTAATTCTGAAGAGAGGAAGAAGACTTTGGAAGTAGATAACAGTGAATGGGTATGACATATTCCTAACTCTAGTACCTATTTGAGATTGCTCTATTTATTGCATGGTTTGAAGTCATAGTTGGCGAATTCGACGATTACTAACTGCATATTGTCGAATTCGACAATATTGGTAATATACATGTACACTTGCTTAATATATTATTGCTGAGTTCGACAATTATGGCATTGTAATTGGAATTATGCATATATAACATTGTTAAAATCGAGAATATTGTCATAATATTACTGTTTGTTCTAATATTAGTTATTGTTGCAGGAGGTTTGGCGTCAAGCATTGAAGAAGGCACTTGCAAGTGAAGGGATGTGAGACATGGGGGACACAACCTTTGAAGAACTTTTTGAGTAGAACAAAATATTCTTTACAATAGCACAACAGGGACCCAAGGGAGATTATCAAGAAGACTTGGTTTCTACGGCGGTAACCCTTGAAAATATTGTCTTTGCTAAAAGGGAGAAAATGTTAAGAAGATGAAGATACAAGAACTTTTATTCCAATCATGGATGAAGTATCTTGTAGATGTTTGTGGCATCATAATTAGTGATAATAATTCTGGTTTTAGGGTTACTGCCGCGATTCAGCACCAGAGCCAATATAGAATCCCAGATGTAATGAAATCATTGAATACCTTTCTCTACAAGGACCCCGCATTCTGGAAGAGTATCTTCAGCCAAACATTGGGTATACAATTCACTCCAGACGGTAAGAATATGTATCAAATTCTATTCCAGGCGTGTTCTTATGGTCATCAACATGTAGAGTATAGGCATATGGCACAATTACTATTCACTTACTATGAGAAGGTTGTGGTCTTTATTAGCCGCACTGAAGCATATACATTTTTACCCCTCTTTTGGGTACGTAAAAGAAATACTACTTCAAATGAGGAGAGGTTTCAAAATCTTCTTATGGATACTAGTAAGTTTTGGTGGTTTGGTTTGGGGACGGACAACCATTACGTTCGCTTATTTCCAAAGTTCGATACACCAATACCTCTAGTTTCTACTATTTTCTACAGTCATGTAAATCTAGAAATTCCTCCAATTTTTCTGAAAGAACAAGTGACTAGGTATTTTGATGTGAGGGTTAGGAACTTCAAGGCATTACTTAGAGATCACAATGTAAAGGGGTATAAAGTTAATGACATGGTTGTTGTTGGTTTGTCGATAATCAAATAGGATTGTCGACGAAATCTTTGTATATCACAGTTATGCTACCTCAATATTTATTGGTAGTATCCCAACATGGTTATACATTTTTCCCTTTTTCTATATGATAGTTTATTTAGTTCACTGTTTGTATATCACAGTATATAATTTTTTTATAAAAGTGGCCATTGCTGATTTATTTTTGTAGTATACAGATTTCTGTTAGGTCATCTGAATCTCATTTCAGACTGTTCAAAATGTACATATTGGCTCAGAAGAATATTTTAACAGTGCACTTGGATCTAAAAAATGAAATATTATCGATTTTGACAATATTTTTAGTGTATATGGTTACATGCAATGTATAATATTGCCGATTTCAACAATTTTGGTAGTATATTTCGAATTATGCATTTCTAATATTGTCGAACCCGACAATATTACAAAGTGTAATTAAAGTTATGGGTATATAATATTGTCAAACTCGACAATATTACAAAGTGTAATTAGAGTTATGGATATATAATATTATCGAAATCAACAATTTAGTTAAATTATAGAGGATCTATTACATAACTCGACAATTTAATACAGTATTTTCGATAATCTACAAATTCATTGAGGGTGCATAAAGCCACACAATCCCTAAACTATAAATAATTCTTTGCTATTGTCTCTGTGAAATACTGGAATGCTATTGTCCTAAATTCCAATTACAATGCAAAGATAATATTGAATTAACACACTAATCTCTCAATAATAATCAAATACATATTTATTAGTCAATGTATGTGAACTCCTTCTATTTTCCTAGATATTGTGGTTGTCAAAATTCGATTGCAACGGCTAAACAAATTCCCCATTATTGTCTCCTACATGGAACACATTATTGTAAATATGGCATAAATATAGAATGGAACGCATTTTAGAAAAATCACAGGGAATATGCTGTTTATGTATAGTGTCGAATATGTACTTACTTGATTCTGCCATCATTGTTTTGAGAAGTGGGCATGTCCATTTGTCATGGTTGCCGAGTACTCCACAACTTTTGCATGTTCTCTTCTTCTTCATAACAGCCTCTTCCATCCCCCCTTCCATCTTGCCCCTTTCTTGTGATCAGTCTTCGCCCGTCCTTTTGTTTGAACAACGAGAGGGCTTAAAATCATAGTTCCAGATACCAGAGAATCTACGATAGAAGTTGAGATATTTTATTACGATGCATCTATCTGTGTTAAAGAGTCATCATAGTTTTGAAGGTAAGACTCAAGCTTGTCTAGATTCAAAATTGTAAAATCAAAACTTTCTTTCATCTTCGAGGCCCTCTCGGATAAGTTTGATGCACAAAGGGATAGGTGGCTATGGCGTAAAGAATGTAGTAAGTTATCTCCTTCTAACTGACTTTCATCATACAACCTTGAAAACTTGCTTGTACCAATCGTCCACCTTATCATAATGAAAACCTCTGGTATTTTGAGAATGTCATATTTTGAGAAAATCTCCAGGAGGTGACAACATGGGAGTCTAACATACTCAAACAACTTGCATCCGCAATTATCAGTTAACTTCTCTAAGTCTATTTCTTACTTAAATGACTTGGTATGACCACTATGGGACTTCACCGTAAGTTGTCGAACGTTGCCTTCTACGTGTCTTTCTATAGCAATGAAGCGATCAACCTGGTCAAACTGATCCTGAAGTTTGTGGAACATTGTTCTGGTGTAAATCTTTGTAGTATCTTTCAGTAGAGCTTGATAAGGACCAACTTGACGATATCTGTATTCTGATGCAAAGTATTATTCCCTTTCTCGCTCATATACCTCTGAAAAGGCAGCCTCATACTTGGTCACAAAACTGTACAACCCAGTTGTTATTGGCAACCAACTATTAAAGAAACTATTTGTGAACTCACTCCGTCTTTTACTGCTCATCCCTGCAAAGAAGGTTGACCTATTCCATAACGGTATCTAGGGCTGTACTCGGGTCGGGCCGGGTCGAAGCATTTTAGTGATCCGACCCGAATTCATCGGGTTATCAAATTATGGACCTGGACCTGAGCCGACCAGGTGCATAACCCAAACCGGAACTGTACCGGGTTGGTCGGGTCGGGTCGGGTCCTGAGTTCGGTTTGTTATTATTTTTCAGATGTAAACCCAGCCCACATTGAACCAAATAGATAGCCCACCCAGATGCAAACCCAACCCAGTAAGACCAAATAGATAGCCCAGATGCAAACCCAACCCAGTAAGAGCAAATAGATAGCCCAGATGCAAACCCAACCCAGTAAGACCAAATAGATAACCTAGATGCAAACCAAGTAAGAGCAAATATCCCAGATAACCAGATAGCCCAGATATAAACTCAGTAATACAAACTACAAAGTAACAACAAAACATACATAACCCTGTTCAGAATTACCATGATATAAATACTTCAGAGTTCATAATGATATACTCTACCTGTTACCATGATATATATACTTCAGAGTTCAGAATAATATACTCTACCTGTCTACCATGAAATAAATACTTTAAGCACAAAACATAACTCAGTCTCAGTCTCAGTCATACATGAAGGGCAACACACAAAACATAACTTAAATCTATAATGTCATAGTTCATAGTTCATACAGACAGATTGGTTCTAGAATAACTAAGAATAACATACAAGAAAGCATCCACTCCGCAAGTACAAATTTAAGTTGAGGATGAAAAGTAGCCAAAATCTAGGAGTTGATATCTTCGAATCATCTGCAAAAGAAGTCAAATATCGCGGCGAAACTGACAAAGAAAGCGAAACAAAAAAATAAAGGAAGGAAGGAAGGAAGCATCTATTTATTCTCCATTTTCTCTTTTGCAGCATTCCTTAATAACACCCACTACCTTCATTGACATTTAGCTAATGAGATAAGAATTCCTTGCGTCTTTTCCACATAGTATATTATTATATTTCACAATAATCAAAACTCTAACAAAAACCCAAACTGCACTCCAAACAACAGTTATAGTACTACAAAACTCCATTAAAATAAGAAAATTACCTCAGATATCAAACTTGGAGATTCAACAACAACTCAATGAACCCGTTACAGCTCTATAAACTACTCTAAACTACGCTAAACTACTCCTATGTTTGAGTTTTGAGATAAACATAGTAGTACTAATAATAACAAGAGCTTATAATAAATATAAAGTTGGAAGCTAACCTTATAACGGCTAATAATAATAACTGTATTTATAGAGCGCCAAATGTCAGAGACCCAAAATGGTGATCTCATAGTTGGGAATTTATAAGAAACAAATACAATAGTTATTGCTCAAATCTGGCCAGGACATTTCTGATTGATGCAAATGCTGTACAGAGCAAGGCTTACGAAGTTCTCTTGAAGGCTCACGAGGCAGCTATTGAGGCTCTAAAGACAGGAAACAGGGTCAGTGTTGCCTTTCAAGCTGCATTTGTGGTGGTTGAGAGGGATGCTCCCGACTTTACTACTAGTCTCACAAAATCAGCTGGAACAGGCATAGGCCTCGAGTTTCGTGAGTCAGGGCTAAATTTAAATGCCAAAACGATCGAATTTTAAAAGCAGGCATGGTATTCAGCGTCTCACTTGGCTTTCAGAACTTAGAAGCCCCAAATAACAACCCAAAGATCCAGAAGTTCTCTCTTTTACTTGCAGATACTGTTATTATCAATGAAGAGCGTCTTGAAGTCTTAACTTGGAGTAGTTCTAAAGCTGTAAAGGATGCGGCTTACTCATTTAATGAGGATGGTGCTGAGGAAGAAAAAAACACTAGTCAAAGATGAGCCTAATGGTACCAGATCATTCATGTCAAAAGCGATACTCAGATCAGACAATCAGGAGATGTCAAAGGAAGAGTTGTGAAGGTAGTACCAGGTTGAACTTGCTGCCAGAAAAGCGAAGAAACTGCTAGGCGGCTCGCTGGGGGTGGGTCTAGAACAGGAGATGGTCGTGGCAATATGAAATCAAAAATCAACCAATTTTGACCAATTTTAGGAACATCAAAAATCAACCAAAGAGAAACAAACTACGCAGATTGGCTGCAAATTTTACCAATTTCAGAAACAAATCAATTTCAGGAACATAACCAATTTTAGAAACAAACCAATTTCAGGAACATAACCAATTTCAGAAACAAACCAATTTAATATGTATGTGAGAGAGAGAGAGAGAGAGAGTACGTGGAGTCGAAGACGAATTGACCGCAGAATGGCAAAATTTTTGTTGATTCATTGTTGTCTACTTTTGCTTGTTGTTGTTGTTGCTAATGGAGACTGGAGAGAACAAGAGAGAGAGAGGAGTCATCATTCATTCACTTTGATGCTAATGGAGAGAAAGATGAGGAGTCACCGACTCACCATTCATTCACCATTCACTTGGCTTGCTTGTTGTATCTGAAGGCAGTCAGTCACCATTAACTGGAGAGAGAGGAGTCAGTCACCATTCACTGGAGGCTTTTTGTATCTGGAGAGAAAGAGAGAGAGGAGTCGGTCACCATTCACTTCGAGAGTGGGAGATGAGATGTGGAGGGAGGGACTAGGGAGGCTAGAGGCAGATATGTTTTACTTTCCTCAAGTTAACCCTAAAGATCTAAACCGGTTCGGGTTTTGTCAGGTCTTTTAATGTCTAAACCAAACCCAAACCGATGAGATCCGGGTTCTGAAATTATAACATAAAACCGAACCGGTTGTTCTTCAGAACCGGACCGAACTAGCCGGGTCAGGTCGGTCCGGATCGGGTTCACGGGATCACCGGTTTTGTGTACAGCCCTAACGGTATCCATCTTTATCTAATATTGAAGATTCCTTGCATCCAAACGCTATCATCCAATTTATGTTTATACATTAAGTCCATCCACTTGGTTTCAAACTCTACAACCTTATATGTGTTGTGCATTATCGAATCGATATCTTATTTCAATGTAGATGGTTCCCGATAAACATGGCATATTTTCCCAGGAAATTTGTTTGTAATGTGCAACAAACAAAATTGATGTCTTTTGTTGGGGAAGACCTGGAAATAAACTAGAACTTAGAATGAAAGTGTCTCTGAATATTATATGATATTGTCGAATTTGAAAATTTAGTAGTGTAATTAGATTGGAGTTATGCTAGCAAATATTGCCGAATTCGATAATTTAACAACTGTAAATGGAGTAACAAGTGTTCGAAAATATTGGTAATGTAAAATCGACAATATACTCCAGTTAACAACTGTAACTGGAGTTACAAGTATTGAATATTGTCGAATTCGATAATATTGGTAATATAAAATCGATAATATACTCCAGTTAACAACTGCAACTGGAGTAATAAGTTTCAAAGTACTTCTTTACCTTGGGAATAACCGCGGCCATAACTGCATCTTGATCGGTGATAATTGGCACAAGCTATCTGTCGATCATTGCCTTCAGCCAAGTATGGAACAACCATACAAATGTGTTTTCATGCTCATTTCTTAGTAGAACACATCCGTATTGAATTGTTTGGTAGTGGTTGTTAATCCCTGTAAACGGAGCAAAGGGCATCTTGTACACATTCATCCGGTACGTAGTATCGAAGGTGACGACATCTCCAAATGCCTCATAAGCGCACCATCAACGTCCATCGATCCAAATGCCTCATAAGCTACTTTGGCGTTGTAGCTGTAGCAATCCTGTTTGCTAAAGGTTCTATCTGGGAATATGCGGAGACCTTGCTGACTGGAATATGTTGGAGCTCAAATGCCGCTGTAAGGTTTTTTGCTGCTTCAGGAAAGAATCTGTTAACCTTCATCCGATGCTGATTCCGTGGAGATACGAGTTTATGGTTATGGATATCCATGAAACTTGTGACCGCATATTTGCCTATTTTGGTATTCCAATTTATGTTCATTGTTGCTTTATACCCACACTTATCAGATGATCTTCTGTTGCCAGCTACATTTCTAGTCTCTGGATTCCCAAGGTTTTTCTTTGAAAAGCCATTGCTTATACAACAAAAGTGGGCTCTGCCTATATCATCCGTTGTCAGACGCTTAGTAGAATTGCGTATCTTGGTAGTGAAACCCTGCCCTCTTCAATATCGTTCGTACCACAGACGTGCATCCTCTACAGTATCAAAATGTTGACCCTTGTATGGGGCATCCACCGAAAATGGGTCTACAATACGTTTATTTTTACACCTTTTTGGGGACTCCTCACCAATAAATTTCGACTAATTTTTATCGACAGAGTCTTCCATTGTCAATCTAACTGAGAAATTCACACATAAAAGAAACGATTATGAGTTGTAAATAAAGTAATTAAACAAAATATCACAAACCAAACATAATTAAAGTCCAACGCAAGTTCATTTCATAATTCTTTATTATATCACATGCTACGAAAGACAGAATACAAAATGTAAACAAACACACTTAAAAACTCGTTGTACTGCACAAAATTTATTTGTCACTTGGTGAATACTACAGCTACTTCATTACATGTACCTGCAATCAACATTACAAACAGAATAACTAAACATCAAATCTTCAACTGCCACCGACAAAACTGGAGTCTTCCTTCCTAACCAGTTCCCTGACCCACTCTACAAGAGTTGCATTTCCGTGCCATTGGATGCAGGATGACCGAATACAACTGACAATACAAATGGAAATCCTCTCTCCACAACGCCGCCTTAGCCTCGCCCATTCCTTCGTAGCTCACCTCACAAGACCGCAATGATGGACCGTTCAAATTAACCGAACCAAAATAACGCAACACCAATTCGTCATACAACTGTTTAATACAGCGAGAAGCAGCCTCCCGACGATTCTGAGACCTCGTCTTAACCATCGCCACGTACTCTGCTCAGTAATATTATCGAGTTCGACAATTTAGTTACTGTACCTCAAACATTCATATATAATATTATTGAGATCGACAATTCAGTTAGTGTGTCTCTAACAGTCATATATAATATTGTCAAATTCAATAATTATAGTAGTGTATGTGAGGATCGCACTACTGATATTGTCAAATCCGACAATTATTTAGTCTCAGTTCAGTGTTATGCAAATAAAATTTCTAAATTATCGAATTCTCATGGGACCCACCTGCAGATAGTCAATCAAAAAGAAATTGCACAAGAGATTACATTCTTATAACAAATTTCACAGGGATTAAGTGGGGGGGGGGGAGAATACCATTCATCTAATAATTTCACAACATCCAAGTGTACTACTGTGGAGTAAGGGTCATAAAGTACCTGTCGAGTAATTGTACTATCAGCAAGGGTGTCGAAGTTCTTTGGAGAGATCAATTTCACCTTTAATGGCAGAATCGTTTCCCTTTCGAGACTGAAATTTCACTTCTAAGGGCAGAAATCGCAAGCAAGAGTGTGGGATATGAGAGAAAGAGACTTGAGTGATGTGAGTGATGGGTTGCTCGAATTTTTAATTTCTGATCGAATTTAAAATTTTTGAGAGTGAGAGAGAGAAATGTCTACCAGATAGAGAGAGTGGGGCAAGTAGGACCCGACATTTTTCCACCTCATTTCCCTTATAGGAAATCACCAAATTTTGAGAGCTACTCATCTCTATTAGATGAGTGGTTGTGGTTGAGTGAGACTTGAGTGTTTGAGACTTGAGTGGGGCAGGTAGGACCCGACATTTTTCTACCTCATTTCCCTTATAGGAAATCACCAAATTTTGAGAGCTACTCATCTCTATTAGATGAGTGGTTGTAGTTGAGTGAGACTTGAGTGTTTGAGACTTGAGTGTCTCTAAATCCTTCCCTTAACAAGAAACATAAATTCTTTTAGGACGGAACCTGCAGATGTGAAAAATTCCACCTTATTTCCCTTAAAGGAAATCACCAAATTTTGAGTGGTTGTGGTTGAGTGAGGCTTGAGTGTCTCTAAATCCTTCACCTAACAAGAAACATAAATTCTTTTAGGACAGAACCTGCAGATGTGAAAAAACTTTGCAATCTCCAAACACAAACTTTAGCATTGAAAACAACCATCCTTATTTTTATGTAAATGTTGAGTGTGAGACGACAAAGTGTTAAGGTCTCAAAGGATATTGTTAGATGGATAATAATTGAGGTATTGATGTATAGTCACAGGTGAAGAGAAATAATGTTCGAGGGTTTTTAGATAACTTTTCTTAACATAGGATGCATAATTCTCTACCCAATAATTCTGCCTAGTAATTGCTTTTAAAGTTGTAACAATACTACATAAAGCGCGTAAGATGGTCTCTAAAGCCAGTTCCAAATAATTGTTCTTTAGTGCGCAATGAGACTAATTATAGAAAAAATTAATTTTGCTTCAGAATAACTCTCAATCAAAGAAAAGATAATAAAAAGCTTTAGGTCTACAGGTTGGGTAGGGCAAGTATTGATAACTAAACGTTTCTTAGCTCCAGATTATTTTGCTGCTGAAATAGAACTCATGTAATATTAGGATCTTTCGATATTTCAATATTTTGTAAATAAATAGGTACATCAACAAACTTTCAATGAGTGTACTATGAGAAGTGTAGCTAGTTTGAGAGAGAGAGAGAGAGAGATAAAGATGCAATAATTTACTTAGGAGGGGCAGATGAGAATGTGACTAGAAACTTCTTCAATATCTCCCCCACAAACAAATAATGATCGAACTCTCATAATCAAATTATACAGACACTAGGACCCCTTTTGGTATTGTTTAGATGGTGTATAAACCTTACATTTTAACATGTGGGAGAAAAAAAACTAAGAATTAACATCTAACGGCACGATTGGACAACATGCTCTAGTTTTCCATTGCATAACTTCTTTAAAATTCTGTAAAAGAGTAAGGCCCGAGTAGGAAATGTTTTATTTTCCCAGGAGTAGAAGATATGAACCTCGAAAACAATCAGATATTTAAATAAGGGTGATACTTAACAACTCTTAGAAGAAATTGTGGTTGAAATTGTGAGTAACAACATACCTTAACAGCTGCAGCATATTAAAGCTGTATTCCATAATCACACAGTCCAATTCATTTAAAAGACCTGAAAACACTAGGACGTTGGGATTGTTGTCTTTAATTTCAGATATTATTAATGTTTATATGTTGAATGAACGTGAACCATTTGAAGTATTTACATCGCCTTAGTCCCGTAAAATCCTCTCCCATTACGTGAAGTTTGTGAATCCAAATTTTCACAATCTAGCACGTCTGATCAGCAACCTCAGCTTTTTGCACTAAGTATAGGCAACCGGGATATGAGGGCAGAGACCCATTACATGGGGTCGGCACCGTAAATGGCTTTTCTTTTTGTTTAATCGTGGTAATTAATTTTTCAATTCATGTTCTCTGTCAAAATCAAAAGATCAAAAATGTAAAAATAAGGTTGTCCTTCAGCTCCATCACTTGCATTTCTGTTTCTGCAGTCTTGCCTCTTTCTTTTGTTCTTTAGTATATTCTCCTGTTAATGCATTTTGGTCCAACACAATGGACTAGCGTGACTCTTAGGCAAACATTCATCACTTTTCTAATTCTGCAAACTTAATATTAATACACTAAATTACCAACTTTAACTACATCTTGTATGTGATCAAATCTTCTGTAAGGACTTATCCCTCGAGCTGGGATATCATTAAGCTAGTACCATGCCAGACTCACACAACATGCACGTGACATTCGCTATCAACAATGACACCTGAACTACGAACTACAGAAGAACGTGGCTCGAGCACTCCAAGTAAAATATAACAAGTCAAGGACACCTGTCTCCTACGAATTAGCAGTTACAGAGATAACCTCCACTCTTCCCCCAATTCAGGAGAACGTGCTGATACATGTAAATGACCGAGACTAAGATCTATAAAAGGGACAAAACATGGAAGAAGAAGGGGACCATGTTTTTCGAGCTCAATAGATCATAACTTGTAATCAAAATATCAGTCTCAAGCAATAAAGTTACAGTTACTAAAATTCTCAAGCCGAGGTCGTGGTTTTTACCTATTCAGAGGTTGCCACACAAAACCCTGTGTCAATTTCTATTCTTTATTTTATTTGTTGTCACAAATACATTTTGTATAAGAACTTTTCGAGCTATTACGAAATTAGGCCGTTACATCTTCCTTGTCCACATTAAATACTGTGAAATGCATTCTTAAGGGTCACATTGTACATGCGATAATATGAAAAAGTAAAACATTCATTTACATTGACATTCATCCAACTTGTACAACTTAAACTTCAAAGAAATCAGAAATATCAATATATAAGTAGCTCTTGTTGAATCAAATGCGAATCATGTGGTATCGGGTTCAGACATAAAGAACATCTTTGAGTGTTGAAAAGAGCACACATTTAAGGTCTTCTTCCCTTTTAGTCTCTCTCCACCATAATTGATATCACTAGAGATGGGTAGAAGACCTTGTTGATCTAAAGAAGGTTTGAACAGAGGAGCTTGGACTGATCTTGAAGATAGAACTCTCAAAGAATACATCCAAATCCATGGTGAAGGGGGTTGGAGAAATCTCCCTGTTGAAGCGGGTCAATAATATTACATACATGCAATTATTGAAGATTTATATTTAGGGATTTGACGGTTTTCGTATTTGAAATCAATGTTCTGTTTTTAGTTATTTAAATGCTTCATTTTTCTATTCTTCCAAGAATATGGATGGGGATCATAGTATCATTTGACAAAAAAGATAATTTTGAGATTCCTTTTGAAATTTTGCAAAATGGTTGCCTAAATTTGAGTATTCCGTGATGCAGGTCTCAAACGTTGCGGGAAAAGCTATCAACTTCGATGGTTAAACTATTTACGACCTGATATCAAGAGAGAAAACATATCTGAAGAAGAGGAAGAACTTATAATCAGACTTCATAAGCTTTTAGGAAATAGGTATACTTCTACCTGTCTTTATATATATTTTGTACACTTACCGTGTTTTTGCATGTTTATTTTTTATTTACACGGTCATTGTTGTTTTTTTCGCTTTCAGATGGTCGCTTATAGCCGGTCGTCTACCAGGGCGAACAGACAATGAAATCAAGAACTATTGGTACACCAATTTATCGAAAAAGGTTCAAACTTACTCAACCTCAAAACGGACTAGCAAACAGTCGACTCTATCCAAGGAAAAGAGGATTCTGATCAACCCAACTCCACCAGCACGAGTGCCACCACCAGTACCGGCGAGTGAGTCTCGTGTTGTACGAACCAAAGCCAAAAGATGCACTAAAGTTTTTTTCATACGGCAAGAGCCCACCGCAGTTAACGAGTTTGTCGTGGAGAAAGCACCAGAATCCGATGTGTTGTTATCTGATTTCATGGCTGATCTTCATGTGGGGGGACTTTGTTTATCTGAATTCCTACATTCGGACTTCTCAGACCTGTGCAGATTCGACAATAATAATGCAATACGTTTAAACGTCAATAGCGATAATAACAATGACTCTCCCCACAAATTTCATCTGATGATCCACTCTTGTTCCATGGAGAAAATATTGAACAATATTGGAGCGGAGTTGACTGTATTCAACGTGACGCGGCATCCAATCTCCAGTCCTTAGCTACATTTCTTAATGCCGAAGAAGATTGGTTAGGGGAGTAGGTTTCAAGAATGAGTTATTTATCCCTCATGCATATGTACGTATTTCGTTTTAATAAAGCTCATTTCTTGTGTGCATACTGCCACCATTCCCTCTGGGATATTATTATGCGAGGTATTGTTATAAAATCGATCGACAGTTCCTAATTGTCAATATCGTTATAACTCCAAATATACAGTCTTTTGTTTCCATTCTTTCTCAAATTGTAAGTTGTATGATGCGACCGATTTAGATAGCTTTTGGACTTTATATAAATTCTCTACATGTTTATTTTTTTTTAAAATTGAGTCACAAAATACAAATTTGATTTCGTTGTTGACAAATTTGTGGATTGTGATATAGTACTTACAAAATCTTGGGTCGTGGGATTTATAGTAGCCTATACGATATCTTAATCCAAATACCGAGCGTATTTTATTTACATAAGGGTAAATATTTCACTATATTCTCTCTGTTGACATATTTAGTCCAACATTGAGTATTTTAACCCTTGCACCTATAAGGGCATATTCCTACACTCGATCTCACATAAGTTTGGATGTTGACCTCCATATAAACAGCCCGAATTCATAGCCGCACAAGATCATCAAAAGAAGCCGTTACAAGTTAAAAGAGTCAGACTGTTACACAACCATTATGAAGACTCATCAAAACTATGATTGTAACGTTCGTCATTAAAAGAGATAATTGTCATAAAACGGTTATAATATGAGACCTATAAATAAGACTAAGGAATAACAGATGAGGAGGGGAAATTCTATCTACAAAATCGAGAGAGAACTATTCAAAGCGATTGTTGTAATTGCTTGTCACTTAATCAATTAGATCATTCTTTCCAAATCTTTAATAGAAGTCGTGGTTTTTACCTATTCAAAGGTTTCCACGCTAATTCTTGTGTGTGTGATTATTTGTTATTTCCTACGTTCTGATCGTATTTGGTTTGGGATACTATGCTCGAGATCCGAAATAAGGCTCTTACATTTGGTATCGTCTGTGGGAACCGAATAACAATTAGCCACAGTTTTCAAAAACAAAACCATCTTCACAGAATGTCGAGCCTAAGCCAAAACCCTCCAATTGGGCAGATAGGAGGAGCAGACACGGGAGCCAATTTAATGGCAAAATTACGCGCTACTTTGAACTCTGAGACAGAAAAGCGAATAATTAATCTGGAACAACAATTGGCGGACGTACAGGAAGCATTAAAAATTCTTCAAGGATAACAAATGACGACACACAAAAATAAAGAGGCGTTGCCGGCCACATCAAGAATTTCGGCTGGTGACAGGTTAGGACCTCTAAGAAGTATCAACCAGGGAGCTGACATTCGACCTGTCCATAGCTAGTGTAAATCTGAGATCATACTGATACCCACCACTCAAGACAAGGTTGATAGGGTGCCCGCTGACCTAAGACAAGCAAAAGACCTACAAAGAGAAAGAAATTGAATCCCTCTACATGAACGGCTCCATAAAGGAAGTGGAGATCATAACCCTCGGGAGGGATGTCTCCAGCGTCACCCAGCCACTACTCCACCGTTCGATACTCAAGAACACATGGATAAGCGCATTAAAGAGTTGTTCGAAGCCCAAACGGGCACAAATAAGATTATCTCCAGCAGACTACAGAAGAGCCTGATTGCTCAAGATCTTTTTAACGGTGAGGTAGGTACCAACAAGTTTTCACACGCAAAAATCTAAAAATACAAGGGAACTGATCCCCTCGAACACGTTCAAGAATTTCAAGACTCTTTGGGTCTGCATTCTACGTCAAATCACATCCTATGCAGGTTATTTCTTACAATTCCCTAGGGCGAGCCCTTGCGATGGTTTCATTCATTGAAGGAAGGGTCGATTCATAGATTTGAACAGTTACGAGAACTTTTTGTCAAGAATTATTTGCACAACAGGGATAAAGAAGGAAATCTCTACTTTCTCTTTAGCCTCAAACAAATGCTTGAAGAAAAACTCAAAACATTTACCAAAAAATTCCTAGACATGGCAAAGAGGGTGGATAGCCTCGACCAAAAGATTTCCATTTTAGCCTTTACCAACGCTCTAATTATGGAGAGCCAAGCAAAGGAACATCTTATCCTGAATAAACCCGCGACTTTAGAAGAAATGATTGAAAAAGTAAATAATTAAATTGATCTCGAGAGGATGATGTCCGAAAGACAGAAGCCACAAAAAACAATCCTGACAACAAAAGGACATGCCATATAACGAGAATTTGAGCACACTACATATACCGGCGGGGACCAAGAATGAATCAAATCAAATGGATATCAACCTAGGAAAGGTAATGACCTCCCAAAGCCATGTCTTTCGAAATTAACCGCTAAACTGGCCGATATCTATCCAACACTTCAAAGAGATAAGTTCTTCAAAAATGCTCAACTCCTCCAGCCCATTAAAGGAAGGCCATATTGGAAACACCACAAAGTTCAACATCACGATACCGAGTACTACTACACTCTTTAGAGACTCATGGAGTATATACTTAAAGATGAAAGGTTGCACAAATACATCGTCGACCTAGACAGTTACAAAATTACTACTAAGGTCATCTAGATTGAATGAGGAGCTGAAGAAAAACATTTGTACCATATTCACCTTAGCCATTTCATCAAGATACACAAAATCAACAGATTGGTCAGATTTAAAAGACATCGCCTTATCCAATGTTATGACCTGTCCATGATCGACAAGGAGGCTTGATTAGTTCTAGAATCTAGTAATAGGAGAACGGGGATCTCCTTCAAAGATTGCAATACCAGCCAAGTCAAATTCCCTCATCATGACGTACTTGTGGTCATGTTAAAAATGAGAAATATTGTCTTTCACACAATAATGGTAGATACTGGGAACAATATTGAGTTGCTATTTTAAAGAAAAATCGATCAGATGGGCTTAACAAATAAAGTCGAAGCTAGCGATATCGACATCAGCGGTTTCAATGGGTCTAAAGAAGAACGAGTAGACAAGATTGTATTTTGCATAACAGAAGTACTAACAATACTTGACATAACATTTTAAGTTATAAACATAAAATCACGCTATTTAGGAATCATGGGACGATGTTGGCTGCAGAATATGAATGAAATTCCATCCACTTATCACTTGACATTAGTGTTCGATTGGAATATTAGGATATGTGATATTAAAGGCAGCCAGAAGCTAGTTCGAGCTTGTGAAAATACTGTAGCTATCACAGCAGAACCTTCTAAAGAATATACCGCATAATAATTTTAGAACACTGAGCCAACAGAAAACCAAACACCAAGCACATAAATCATAAGATATATCGAGATTAGCGGAGATAAGAGAGACCCATATATTAGAACCCTCTACCAATCACATATCAAAATGCTCTTATTTACTTCCTAAAGGAAAATTATGATGTGTTCGTATGAACATTTCATGAGATACCAGGTGTTGACCCCTCTTTTGCTTGTCATAGACTCTTCTTAAAAGATAAGGCTGAGGCGGTTAAACAAAAACAAAGGACATTAGCACCTCATCTATGGGAAGAAGTTAATAAGGAAATCGACAAGCTTATCGAAGTTGGATTCATTTGAAAGGCCAAATATCCAGATTAAATCACAAATATTGTGGCAGTTCCAAAGAAAAATAGGAAGATCAAAGTATGTATGGATTTTACAGACCTCAATAAACATACTTCGAAAGACAGTTTCCCTCTTCCTATAATTAATCATCGACTCGATTCAACTGTTGGACACGTGCTCCTGTCCATGATAGATGTTGGGTCCGGATATAGAAAAATACCTATTACTCGACGACCAGGTAAAAATAGCTTTTATCACGGAGCAAGGGTTGTACTGTTATAAAGTCATGCCTTTCGGACTAAAAAATATAGGAACTACTTATCAGAGATTGATGACCCGAATGTTCAAGGATCAGCTCGGGAAAATAATGCAAGTCTACATCGATGACATGCTGTATAAGAGTCTCAGAAAAGAAAATTATCTCAGAGATCTTCAAACAGCCTTTTAAATTCTTTGGTACTATAGGATTAAGCTCAATCTTGATAAATGCCTGTTTGGATCTAGAAAAAAATTAGGATATTTGATTAGCAAGAAAGGAATCGAAGCTGGCCCAGATTGTACCCGCCCTACTATCCATGCCTTCATCGAAAACGAAGAAAGATGTACAATAATTGGCTGAGAAAATAGTAGCAATTAGCCGATGCATATCAGTGGGACATATAAGCAATTATATGGCAGAAATTTATGTTATTCTTGAAGGCATTAAATACGCAGTTCAACATGGCTGGCACCACCTATGGGTGGTCTTAGATTCAAAGGTTGCAATTTAAGCTTTCTCTACAGATAAACTCCCTTGGTGTATTGCAACTCAGTGGAGATTGGTTAAAGACAAGATTCTTATCATCAGATCTTGTACAGTGTAGAGGAAAAGTAGCTTTTCAGCCGACAAGAAGAGCTTCTCACTTTTTCCATCCTTTCTTTGAATGAAATCTAGGAAGACCAGTGTTCTTGACTAAGATAGAAGACCCTGAATATTTCAAATTCTAGAATTGATGTTAATTTATTTATAGTATTAGGGGTTCAGGTTTTTATGTTGCATTAGTAGTTAGTTCCTTCAGCCATATGTACTAGTGACCTGTCACTAAGCCAAAATGAGAAAAAAACAATGGGGCAGGTCAGTCATTATTTTGCTAGAGCGACATCAATTTTAGTCAAAAAAAGCGTCGTGCTTTTTGCTGTAGTTTTATGTTATCAACATGAAAAATGTCCTAAATTAACGACTAAGGGGCTGGTCGAAGTTAAAGCATCCATTTAGAGTTTGCTTCATTTAGTGTCTAGAATAGGTGTCAGCACTACCTCGCGGTTATCCTTCGTCAGCGAGTGCACATGGAGCGACTACAGCTGGACTGACACTGAACAGGTAAGTAGGTTTCTATCTCCTTGCTCTAAATGTCAAGCTCGTAGTATTTTACAGAAAATAAAAAGAAAGTGATATGTGTGGTAGCCTACTCGTAGCCTTCGACCTCCTCACTCAAAGTCCACTTCGTATCCTACTCGAACATATCAAAGACTATTTCAACTCAGAATCATGCCCCTCAAGGAACTCTTGTAGTCGAGGCCTCGATAGCAGATAAACCTTCGAGAACGGATTAACACATAATAACAGATAAACCTTCGAGAACGGATCAATACATAATAGCAGATACCCTTCGACTGAACAGCTGAATAACAGAAGTGTGATGAGACTAGCAGTCAGCTCAAACGAATTGGACGGCGCATTAATTGGTTTCGCAGCTACAGTGACAGTGATGTCCATAATAAATGTCGCCGCTAGAAAACCTGGACAATAATCATGTAGCCTGGCCCACTCTTGGTGATTCAGCCTCTTATGTCTCTATAAATAAGAGAGAGGGGATACCAAGAAAGGGTTAGAAAAATCCTCTCCAAACCCTATGCTTTTTACCTTCGACCACTTACAAACTGTATTCGATTTTTATTATTACTCATCAGTAATAGAATCACAGTTTAAAAATCCTCATCAGAGGTCGTAGAGAGTCACATTGGGGCCTCTTCGCAAGTATTTGTCTCTAATTAGTCTCTTTTTAGGCCATATACTTGTACATCTTTGATGAGAGGTTAACCTCCATGTTGTAAGAACCATCTTCGTTTCACAACGAAGATCAGGCCCCTACAATTAGCGTCGTCTGTGCTTCCCAGACTATCAGTTATCTCGTCTTTGTTACCTTCCTTTCTTTCCTACCATTTACCGCTCCTTTTCTATGGCCCCTTCCCGCCGTGCCAACTAACCTCAGGCAGGCAACTCCATTGAAGGAGTTGCCGCTCAAGTCGCTTTACTATCTCAGCAAATTGCTCAAACAGAAGAGCGCCATCAGCATCAACTCACTCAGGATTGAGAAAGCCACCGCTAGGCGTTGAAAACCGAACGGAATCGCCGAGTAGACGACGAAAATAGACCCATATCCACCGACCTCAATAAGAAGAACGGAAAGATCTGAATCTGCGGCGACTTCACAGACCTCAATAAACACACACCGAAGGACAGTTTCCCACTGCCGACCATTTAGCACTCCTCGATACCACTACTAGACACGAGCGCCTATCCATGGTGGACGCAGCTTCGGGTTACAATCAGGTACCCCTCATCCCAGAAGATCAACTTAAAATTTCCTTCATAACTGAGCAAGGCCTTTATTATTTTAATGTCATGCCCTTAGGCCTTAAAAATGCAGGTGCAACTTACCAGCACCTTGTCATAACCATGTTTAAACCCCTACTTGGCAAGTCAGTCGAAGTCTACATCGATGACATGTTATGCAAGAGTATACAAAAATAGACCCACATCCACGACCTGACCGACATCTTCTCAATACTTCGTACCTATAAAATCAAACTCAACCCAGAGAAGTGCCAATTTGGCATCTCCTCCAGAAAATTCTTGGGCCACCTTATCAGTAAGCGTGGCATCGAAATCGACCCCACCCATATTCGAGCCCTCATTAACATGCCCTCACCCACAACAAAGAGAGACGTCCAAAAGGTGGCTGATAGGATAGCAACCCTTAACCGTTTTATTTCCATGTCCTCCGATAGATGTGCTTGGCTCTTCTCCCTCTTACGCAGTCAGGGTGCCCATAAAATAAGAAAGAAAGACAACCCTGAGATCAATTGGACCCCTGAGTGCGATGATGCATTTCTCAAACTTAAAACTTATCTTGGCCGCCCACCCATCATCAGTACCCCCATCGAAGGTGAAACACTCTCCTTATATCTCGCTGCCACAAAAAGTTCAATTAGTTCCGTACTTATTCACCTTGATTCCAACATCGATAAACCTGTGTATTTCATCAGCAAAACTCTAACCCCTACCAAAACCCGTTATTCCAAACTTGAGCGATTGCTCCTAACACTTGTTTATTCAGCCCGCAAGCTCAAACCATATTTTTAGGCACACCCCATTCGTGTCATCACGAGTTACCCTCTTCGCGAAGTACTTAGTAAAAAGAAAATTCCAGACGAGTACAACAATGGTCTGTATACCTTGGCGAGCACGACATAACCTCCGAGAAGCAAATATCGCAGAAAGGCCAACCAGTAGTAGATTTCCTAGCCGACTTCCCGGTCGAAGATTGCTACTGGGAAGAACACGAAGACGATCTACCGGAAGATCAACCTAGCGTCGTAGATCCTTGGGACCCCCTTACCGGTTGGCGTTTATTCACAGATGGCTCCGCAGGACCCAATGGTTCAGGAATTAGTATTGTTTTGGTCACACTGACTAATGACCGAATAGAGAAAGCAATTAAACATATCTTTGAATGTTCCAATAATGAAGCTGAGTATGAAGCACTAATCCATGATCTCGACCTCGCACTCGATCTCGACATTCCCAAACTCGTAGTCTTTACAGATTCCCAACTCATTCAAAGACATTACTCAAGAGAGAATCAAGCTAACGGTCCCATGGCTAACTATGCTTTACTTGTGCGATAGCGCATGGACCGATTTCCTAAAAAATCAACAATTACCTATTATCCTCGAGGAGAAAGCAGACATGCCGATTCCCTCACCTACATAGCAGCTATGCTGGGACATACAGAATATCGAACCCTCTACATCGAACTACTCGAACGCCCAAGTGTCGACCAGATGGAAATTAATGCCATCAATACTGGGGGCGAGAGTCTCGATTTAGATGATTGGCGAACACCATTCCATCGTTACCTTACCAACGCCACCCTTCCCGATGATCCCAAAGCCAGACATTCACTATTAGAAAACTGTCGCAGATACACTATCCATAACAATGAACTACATCGCAAATCTCCAAATGGCGTCCTCCTTCGATGTATATCCAATACCGAAGCCTCTCAAATCTTAGCAGAGCTTCACGAAGGCATCTGTGGAACACACACCGCTGGTTGATCTTTGGCCCTTCGAGCTGTAACCCAAGGATTGTTTTGGCCCGATATGAGAAAGCAAGCTTCAGAATATGCAGCACATTATGACAAATGCCAGCGTCATGCTCATGACATCCATTGCCCCTCTCGAGGTCTTCATGTCAGCCAAGTTCCTTGGCAATTCAAAAGATGGGCCATCGATCTCATTGGTCCGTTTCCAAAAGCTTCGGGTAGCGGAGAAAACATCCTCGCTGCCACTAATTACTTTACCAAATGGGTCGAAACTGTTCCCTTATGCTGATCTAGAGAAGAGAAAGTTATCAAGATTTTATGGGAAAACATCATCACTCCCTTCAGCCGCCCCCACATGATTTGGTACGATAATGGCCCCTAGTTCATTGGTAGTAAAGTATGGAATTCTCTAAAAAACAACAACATTATTCTCTCGCCCTCCACACCTTACTACCCCCAGGGCAATGGTCAAGTCAAAGCAATTAAAAAAACTATCGTTGATGATCTGAAGAAGGGAGTCGATACAAAGAAAGGACGATGGGCTCAAGAGTTATAACATGTCCTCTGGGCCTATTGTATAACACCAAGAAAGTCTACTGGATGCACCTCATTCCTCCTAACATATGGAACAGAAGCAGTACTACTAACTCAGTTTGAAATACCCACTCGAGATCTTAACCTCCAAGACGATGGTAATGAGTTTGAACTCGCATGTAACATATTGTGGATCGATGAAACCAGAGACCGAGCTATCGCCAACCTGGGCCGCTACCACGCATCACTTCAGAAATCTTACAACAAACAAGTTTGACCACAAAGTTTTAATGTTGGAGATCTAGTACTCCGACGTGTTAATCAGTCGACGAAGTTTGCGAATGCTGGCAAATTAGCCAAATCTTGGGAAGAACCCAACATTGTCTACGATAAAACATATAAAGGATCTTACTACTCGATGACAGAAGACGAAGAGCCTCTACCAAACCCTTGGAACACAATGCAGTTGGTCTCTTATAAAAGGCCTTACCTACAATCATGTACCGTCGGTGTAATCCAGGATAATCAATAAACGAGGCTTTTGCCACCAATACTTCGTCTCATGTTTTACTTTAAATTTCTTGGTTTAACTCAAATACTATGTCAACCTTCGACCCGACTGGTACTCGAGGATGATCTCGACAATTTTTTGGTCTCCAAAATTTGAGCAAACTCGAGGGGCAAGGATGGTCGAAAGACCGGACCCTCGGGGATGTATGGGAGGCAGTTCGATATTCCTTCGCTGTGGCTACGACCTTCGAAGTACAGTCCTTTTCTTGGTCTACCCCGGGTATCTTGTCCACCCTCGCCCCGACAGATACTTGGGGGCGACCTTGAATTGCTCAAGTCTTCAAAATTCGAGCAAACTCGAGGGGCAAGGATGGTCGAACGACCGGACCCTCTGGGATGCATTGGAGGCAATTCGATATTCCTTCGTCCAGGCTCTGAAACCGATGAAGTACAGTCTTTTTCATGGTCTGCCTTGGGTTTCATGTCCACCCTCACCCCGACAGATACTTGGGGGTGACCTTGAATTGTTCAAGTTTCCAACATTCGAGCAAACTCGAGGGGCAATGATGGTCGAAAGACCGGGCCCTCGGGACTGCGTTAGAGGCGATTCGATAATGCTTCGTTGTGGCTTAGGCCTTCGAAGTTCAACACATTTTCGGGTTTCCCCTAGGTATCACGTCCCCTCGCCCCGACTGATACTCGGGGGCGACCTGGAAATGTTTCAAGTTTTCAACATCACTGTGGCTTCGGCCTTCGATGTCCAAAAGAACACATAGAGTTTGATCCACATTACATCCATATTTTACATGAATCGGAAATGCTACAGTCATGTAAACATCAAGGAAGTATCTTACATATTATCTGTCAACACAGCAGTCGTAGAGCAAGTCAAAGATCAATCATCAACAGTTCAAAGTAAGCAAAATCGGCAGAATAAGCATGCAAATTCCACCATTCCAAGAAAATACACATCAGCATGTTCAGAATTAACTATAGCAGTTCATAGAAAAACAACAGCAACACAGTTCAACATATTACAAATCACCACATGTCAGCGGAAAACAACGAACAGCCCCAACTACAAGTACCTCACACTGGCACGGTCTCACATTTTTGTTCCACAGACACTCCACCATCAGTAACCTCGGCGGCTTCATTCGAGACTCCGACAGCTCTACCATCAACAAGACCACTCTCATGAACAACGGGCAAATCTACTTCCTTTAGCTGAACCTCATCACCTACAATAAATTCTGGAGTTACAGGGTGCGGTTCAAGTGTATCAGGGTCATACCCCTTTTCATCTATGAAAGTCTTCAACCTCACTGTCACCTTGCATTCGCCCTCATACTGTCCCTGGAACCGCACCTTCTGTTCAGCCTTCTCCCCCTCACACGCTGCAAGCTTCGCTGCCCACTCCCGCTCCAGCCTCGACCGCTGAAGTTTGAGTCTCACATCATAAGATTCGGTAATAACCCCAAGGTTATGCTTCAACTTCTTTACCTCAGATACCAATGATGCCTCCGTCCCACGGGAAAGATCAAGATTCTCCATTGCTTGCCGGAACTTCACTTTTACCGACTTCATAGCCTTGCTACACGTTCGCACCCAAGCATCCGTCTGCTAAAATATTCAATCATTCAGTGAACCTCGAAACTCAAAGAATTCAAAAGACATTTCAGAATATCACAATAAGGAGCAGTATATAGTTACCTGAAACATGTACCTCTTTACTTCCTTCGACGCCTCGTCTTGGTCATCCTCCCTGAGTTCGACCATCAAAGATTACTTAGCGACAGCCTACTCCTGTCGTTCCGCCTCTGTCATTTCTTCATCCTCCTCCTGTATATCGTCCTCCCTCAGTTCCCTACGCCTCTTGCATTGGCCATCCTTCGATTGTTGTAATTTTGGGGCTTCGGGAGTAGCACGACTCTTCCCTTTCTCAACATGAGTCGATACTGGCCTTGGCCTCAACCTTGAAGCCTCGACAGCCACTTCGGGCACCGCTGCCACTTGCTTCGACCCCTTGCAAGGTCTCGACACAAACTGATAGTTCCTCTGTAGCTCCTCTCCTCCCATTTCCTAACCTTCACTTCGTTTTCTCTTTGCTAGCTTCGGCGTAGTGGGTACGCCTCGAAGCAGGGAATCAACCTTCTTCCTCCTTTGCCTCTTGATTTTGAGACTATCAAACACCGAATTTACCCAGTCTTCACTAGCCTTAAGTAAATTATCAATGTAATTCCCCGGATTATCCCAAGTCGAACTTCCCAGACCTGCAACAGTAAAGCAAAACACAGTTATTACTTATTTTAGAAACACATCAACAACAAACCCTTCGACAGCAAACATACTTTCATTATATACCCTATGATGCAATTTATAAGGGTCATCCTCGTCTACATTTTCAAAGTTACCTCTCACTATTAACAAATCTTTATTCCACCCTCGACCCGTCGAGCACAGATCAAAGAACCAAGGTTTCTCAGGGTGACATTGGATGTGATAGGTCCCTGGGTTCTGACTCGCCTTCCTCGAGTAAAAGGTAACAATATCAAGCCACTTAATCAAATTTTGGTCATCACCAACCAATTTTACATTCATCCCCTCTATCACCTTCATCATCTTTTAGAAATTCCCGTTCATTTGCACTGGAGCGACCTCTCAAAAATTTAGAACTTCTTTCACCACCCTTCAGAGCGGTAACTCCATCCCCAATCGAATCTGGCCCCTATAAGCCATAATCCCGCTCCCAGGATTCTATTTAAAGGTCAATCCCGCCCGTGCAACACTAAAAAATATCCCCACCTTCGACAGTTCTAACTTAGCGGCAAACCGCTTTAGCCTAACCCTATCCTTTGTTGGAACGAGATCCCCAACGCCATCCGACTCAGTCGAATCCCCGCTATCGCTACAATGCCCTTTATCTCCCTCTCTCTTACCCGAGGGCCCTACATCATCCCTCTCCCCCCATACTTTATCCTCCACCTCACTATCCTCAGTTACTATCGTCCTTCGGCGCTTCGAAACCGCAATCTCCTCAGCAGGCAGTACCATTGATAATGGGGCCTCGGTTATTACATCTAAAGCTTCTACATCACTACCATCACCTGTTGGAGCTCTCCCAGAAATACTAGGTTCGATCTCTTCATCTATCAGTTCCCGTCTTGAAGCCGGACGGTTATCCATTTTTACCCTACAGAAGAAGAGGCACGCAATTAGATCAACAAACTTAACAAATTCTGTGACCATCCTATCTACCCCCTCTAAAATAAACCACAGACCAGGTCGTAACCTAGACCTTTCCCCTCTCTGACCTCTCGAGTGCCATTTCTAAACCACAAACACAGATTGTTCTGCCTCTACTATCTAAACCAAAAAAAAAAAAAAAAAAACAGAACAAAGTTCACAGAGATCAAATGCAATACCTGAAATTAGCAGAACTACCCCCAAATCAGAAAGATCACAGCCTCAGATGCCCTAAAAGCTTCCACGCTCACAATGGCGCTTGTCCTTCTCCTTCTCACTCTCTATGGTTTTTACAGTAAACTAGCACAGTAATTCCTCATCTCACACTTATATATATTTCGAAAACCCGAAAACACCTTGATTTATTAACTGCTATCATTACCACGACCCTACCTCCCTGGCTTTTCGACTAATAGTGTGCTTTGACAAATATATCTTTAACATTTCCCACGTGCAAACAACCTGTTTACCTAAAATTAAATGTACTGCCGAAGCTTCTCGAACCTTATTCTCCCAGATCGAGACTAAACAGTCAGAATCCAATAGTTGCATCACCACCTTTTTTGTCAAACGTGTAAAACATAATCATTACTTCCCGGTACACTGCCCTAAACGCACGTACCACTCTGACAGACCAGCTATTTGGATTGTCAGATCGGCAAGTCAAATCAAACTTCACCTTCGATACCCTATCAAACTTCACCTTTGATACACTATCAAATTTCACCTTCGATACACTATCAAACTTCACCTTCGATACCCTATTAAATTTTACCTTCGATACACTATCAAACTTCACCTTCGATACACTATCAAACTTCACCGACGTTACACTTCCGAACTCGAACATTCGACCAGTCTACACCTCAAAGAATCTTTAACAAATTACCTTAGATTTATTAAATCTCTCATACCAACAAACCCCCAATTCGGCCAGTCAAAACTTCATACCTTCAGACAAAATTTTTAGTTTCGACAAAGTATTTTTTTTATCCTAACAAGTTCAGTTTTATATTCCAAATATTCAATCAATACAGTTATACTACCGACCTCGTACCAAATAATATTATATTCAGAATTCAGATTCTACTACCATATCCTACAGTTCACAATAATTTCTATTAGTACAATCAACAAAAACACTTTTCATTCCGACAACGAGGACAACACTACAAAAGTAATGCAAAAAAAAAAAAAAAATGGAAAGAAGAGAGAAACAGAACACATGAAAGCAGCAACATGAGAAACTTCATAAGGGAACCCTATCTAATTAGCAGGTTGCCCCTGTGCAACAGCGGCCGCCGCAGCTTCATCCTCCTGATCCACTATATCCTCAGCAAAGCCTTTGAGAAGCGACTGTCGATAGCCGGGTAGCGGCCCCATCATTTACACTCTTCCCCACCAGTACGCGAAGGGCATATCATAGAGAGGTGCTCCAGGTTTTGCTTTAAAGAGATCTGGCATTTCAGCCTTAATGTCGTCCTCTATCCTGAACCTTCGCTGAAGACCTAACAGAGCCTCTTGAATCCTCCTCGCCCTCACGGCCGCTTGATCTTCAGCAACCGGTACATTCTCAGCCATATTGATAAACAGGAAGTACTCAGTTAGAAGTGAAGAATGCTGCAAGACAGATAAAGAAATCTCTCCCTCCTTACCCCTTTTTATACCTCCAAACTCACCAGAACTTTTCCTCTTCCCTAACCGAATTAATGCTAACCTTTAATTCCCAATAACAAAAGGTTAGCATGTAACCTCTCCAACTTCCAAGACGTAATTGATTCGTCTGTACATGCATTCAAACCTCCTCCCCAATGATACCCAGTCGAACATATCTCCAACATCTAACATTCGACCATCGCAAGACTTGATCTTCACAACAGCCCATCATATACCTTCGGTCATAATTTTCTTCGGGCATATCTTTATACCTCGCGCCTAGAAGAGTAGTCGTTTGTATTTGTCTACATTATCTAACCAAATAACTAGAATATAGACACGAGCAAAATATTCTGTCCATTTCAATTACGGAATCCAAAAAACAAATTACATTTTTTCCCTACCACCCCAAACTCAAAACAACTTCCTCTTACAGAACAAAACAAAAACTACAGAAAATATTACCAAAACATTCACAACATCAACCTAGCGCCCTACTTCTAGAAGAATCAGCTCCGCTCGCCGCATGTTCCTCCTCGATGATCTCCTCCGCACAGACAAGGCTTTCAGCTAATGCCACTAAGAAAAGATAACGTTTCTGCCTGGTCATAAAGTACGACCTTAATTACTCCCAGAGATAGGCGTACGGTTTGCCAGTGATGAACTCCTCTGGCCTCCTATCTACAAGATCCGGCATGTCCCAATTTAGATCATGTTGTCCAAAAAACCTCATGTGTAGCTCCGTCATTTTCTGCCCTACACGACAATTACGAGGAAACCCCATCCTCTTCTGATAACGGGTATTGGGCGGGACATCCATTCAGATATTTAAAATGAAGAAGAGAGCAATGTTAAAGATGAAAGAAGATACAGAATCCCCGCATAAGAACCAATTTTTATAGCCTTCACCCCATTTATTACCTTTTACCCACCTACCCCTCTTAATTACCCCCCCCCCCACTTTATTATTTTCATGGAAACCAATGGTCAAACAAGAACAGGTTCTAAGACAACAGTTTTCTCAGCAAACGCCTCTCCACATGACTTCGAGACCCTTGCTGAGAGGGGGCGAATATGGTAGCCTAGTCACAGCCTTCGACCTATTCACTCGAAGTCCACTTCATATCCTACTCAAACATATCGTAGACTATGTTGACTCAGAATCAAGCCCCTCAAGAAACTCTTGTATTTGAAGCCTCGGCAGTAGATAAACCTTCGAGAACGGATCAACACATAATAGTATATAAACCTTCGAGAAGGGATCAGCACATAATAGCAGATACCCTTCGACTGAATGGTTGAATAACAGAAGTGTGATAAGACTAGCAGTCAGCTCAAACGGATTGGACGAACTATAGTGACAGGGATGTCCGTAATAAATACCACCGCAGGAAAACCCAGACAGTAATCATGTAGCCTGGCCCACTTTTGGTGACTCAACCTCTTATGTATCTATAAATAAGAGAGAGGGGAAACCAAAAAGGGGTTAGAAAAATCATCTCTAAACCCTACGCTTTTTACCTTTGACCACTTACAAACTATATTCAATATTTATTATTACTCATTAGTAATAGAATCACAGTTTAAAAATCCTCATCAGAGGTCGTAGAGAGTCACATTCGGGCCTCTACGCAAGTATTTGTATCTAATTAGTCTCTTTTTAAGCCATATACTTGTACATCTTTGATGACAGGTTGACCTCCGTATTATAAGAGCCATCTTCGCTTCACAATAAAGATCAAGCCCCTATAATATGCTTTATTTGGGAAAAATAAGTCTCTATTCGAACAAATTTTTATTTTGTTCGAATAAAGTTTAGTATCTATTTGAATATTTTATCTCAGAACACTATTTATTTGAATAGACTATTTCTTTGTTCGAATACATTTTCTGGGAATTTAGTTATTCGAATAGGTTTTTGTTATGTTCGAATAAAATTTGTTTTGTTCGAATAGGCTCTTTCTCTATTCAAACAAAGTAGCACATGCCTTTATTTATTCGAATACATTTTAGGTGTATTCGAATAATAATTGTTCTATTCGAATTGATTTTGTTTTTATTCGAACAGAGATCGACTTTTCTGTTTTTCTATATAAGACAACTTTTCTTTTTTCTGAACTTAACTCTTTAGAAAATCTATTTTTAAGGGCTTGTATTTTGGAGAGATGAGAGATTTCTTTAAGAGATTCAAGAGAGAATTAACAACTCAAACTTGAATCAATCATTGATCTAGAAGCCCAAATCATGATTTAAAAAACTTGTGGGATTCATGATTAAAAACTTCGACAAGAGATTGGAGCGAGATACTGCAAGAACGTGGAATTGATTGTAAGAAGCTTGATTAGAAGAAAGGTAACCATGGGATTTTCTTATCGAGTTTATAAGTAATTAAACTATTATAATTCATTTTTAATAGGGGATTGTTTAACTGTTGGGGGATTCGACAATGACCTATGGGTTTTTCTCCTGAGAAAGGTTTTCCATCGGGTTAAAAATATTTGGTCTTGTGTCTAATTTCGAATTACTTCTTGACATTAGATAATCGATTCAATTTGAATTAGGTTAAGGTTAGACTATTAATTCAAAGGAATTCAGACCTACTATTTTAGACCTAAATTAATCGAAATCGTTTAGTTTTAAGTGACAAGGAATATTCAATTGGTATCAGAGCTGTCACGCTTCAAGGATTACAACCTAAGCGTGAATCCTTACTTGGTTGCTTGAGAATAATGAGTTCCGAGAAGTTTTGAGGTCTTGTAAATTGTCCACCACCTTTTAATGGCAAAGACTACCGATATTGGAAAGTCTGAATGGTGTCATTCCTACAATCAATCTGAGAAGATGTATGGATTTTCATTGAGGATGGATGAACGTAACCTACTGTGATGCAAGGCGTACTAGGCAGTGCTATAGCGGTCCTTAAAATTAGGAATTAATGGTCAAATGAAGAAAAGGATACTGCCGATTATAATTCTAAAGGCCGCAATGTTATCTTTATGGCTATGAGTCAAATTAAGTTTCTACATATCTCTGCCTGTACCACATCGAAAGAAGCTTGGGACATTCTAGTTCGAACTCATAAAGGCGATGATACAATTAAAGAAAATTAGCTACAGATGCTTACTTCAAAATTTAAGAATATCTGAATGAGTTAAAATAAGCTTTTTGATGAATTCTATGCGAGTCTAATTGATATTTCAAATACTAGTACAGTATTAGGAGCCACTTTTTCCGATATTCAAATTGTTCGCAAAGTTTTAAGATCTTTTCCAAAGAGCTTTAGATCCAAACATGATGCTACCGAGGAAGCTTTGGATCTTAAGAAAATGAATCCCGATACATTAGGTGGGAAATTGCAAACTTTTGAACTCGAGATGAAAATGGAAATAACAAGAATGTTACTTTCTAGTTTTCATCTCACTCCTTTTCTTCTAGGGGTACCAAAGAGGTTGATCACTCATATATCTCAGATGATAAAGGTTCAAATATAGATTCACCAATTGCTCTTATTAGTCAACAATTTCAAAAAATCTTGAAAAAATGTTAATTTCAAAAACTAGGACAATCGATGAACAATAAACCACAACCTCATAATCAGGTCAAATCTTATAATTGGTAGACCAACAATGATATTGACCTTAGTTAAGTTGAACCTTATAAATGTCACAAGTTTGGTCATTATGCCCATAACTGTCCTAATAAGAAATCTAGAAGAAATTACAAAGGTATGAATATCTGTGTTACTTGGGATGACAGTGATGATGAGAATGATAACAACGAGAATAATCTCCAAGTAGTTGATAACGGATAATATTGTGCATATCCTATTTTTCTAAATTGTGAGAATGATAACTCTGACGTTTTTGAACTTGAAAATTATGTTTAAAATCAAAGTGATCAAGAACAAAATAAGTTTCAAGACCTAAATCTTGAAGACTTGTATGCTCAGACTTTTGCAAAGTGTATGAAACTAGGTAAACTTAATAAAGTGTTGAAAAATCAAGTTAATACACTCACGTGTAAACTTTAAGAAAAAGTTGAGAATATAAGTCACGAGATAGAGGTACTTGAAAATGAGAAACAAGGTCTTCATGATAAAGTTATGTTTTTAGAAAAAGAAGTTCATGATGCAAAGGAGAAAATAAAATCAACTTTGGCCGAACTTCATTCGACCAAGCTTGATGTAGTTCTATCTCTGCACAAACTTGAAAATTTCTATTATGGGGCTAAGAACATAGATAAGATGTTATGTATGGGAAAGACAGATGCTGACCAAAGGGGTCTAGGATATTAAGAACCTCTCTCTAATGCCAAGACTCCTCAAGTCAAAAAATTTGTGAAAGCAACTGCTACTATATCATAGCCCAAGCATAATATAATATCCTCCACTCATATTCAAGCCAAAAGGTTCTCATACTCTCAGATTTATTATAGTAGAATATGTTATCGAAAGAGACATATTGCATCTTATTGTAGATTTGTTGAACCCTATCAACCATATGCTCATTCTTTCAATGGACAAAGATATAAGTCTAATGTAATTTCTACTAATGTCAAAAGTGAGAATATGTCTAGATGGTTCGTACATAAAACTTTAGCTCGAAGAACTCTACGAAGCATTTGGGTAAGAAAGTCAGATTTGGCACCTCAGATAAGGTGCAATGTTGTACTAACTGGTTTGAATGCCTTCAAGTCTGTTAAATGGTATATGGATAGTGTTTGTTCCCGTTACATGACTAGTGATGAGTCCATGTTGAGTCACCTAGAGGATATTCAGGGTGGCGATGCTACTTTTAGTGATGGGAGCATATATCCAGTGATAGGAAAGGAAAAGGCTGAAGGACTTGGTACTTCAATGATTGATAATATTCTCTTGGTTAAGGGGCTAAAAGAAAATCTTCTCAGTGTCAGTCAGCTATGTGATACAAATCACACTATTACTTTTTCCAGAGGTGGCCGTGATATATTGAACTCCCAAGGACAATGTATGATGTATGCTGCTAGAACCGCTGGTAATTGTTATACTATACAACAAGAAGCTATACTATGTAGCAAAGCTAAAATGAGTGATGTGGACTTATGGTATCAAAGGTTGGGACATATTAACTTTAATTATTTGTCCATGATTACAAGTAAAGAGCTTATCCGGGGAGTTCCAAAGTTGGGAAGACTGAGTAATATTGTGTGTGGTCTGTATCAAATTGGCAAACAAATAAAAAGTTCTTACAAGAAGTCTAGCAATATTGCTACTACTCAGATTCTTAAGCTAATACATATGGACTTGATGGGTCCAATGAGAACTGCATCTCTAGGAGGTAAACGGTATATTGTGGCAATGGTGGATGATTTCTCTCGTTATACTTGGATAGCTCCTTTGAGAGAGAAGTCTAATACTTTTGAAGAGTTCCATAGTATATTGCTCTGAATTCAAAATGAGATAGATTGCTCTATTAATTAAATTTGAAGTGATCGTGGAGGTGAGTTTAAGGATACTGGGGTGATCGAGTACTGTACCTCTAACGGGATTAAACATGAATTCTCTGCTCCAATCACTCCACAACAAAATAGGATTACAAAAAGGAAGAATCGAGTTCTTCAAGAAATGGGGCGAGTCTTACTTCACAACAAGGATCTTCCGACACACTTTTGGTAGGAGGCCATCCATACCGTGTGTTATATTACTAATAGGGTGTATCTTCGTCCACTTACTTTAAACATGCCCTATTAACTATGGTTTGGAAAGAAACCGAATGTAAATTACTTTGGGTTTTTAGGAGTAAATACTTCATCTTTAGAGATTGGGAGAACATTGAGAAATTTAATTCTCGAAGTGATAGAGGTATCTTATTGGGTTACTCAACAAATAGTAAAGCTTTTTGAGTTTGGAATTTGAGGACCAAAGTGATGATGGAGTCATGTAATATGTATGTGGATGATACTTGTACCATTGGTTCTATAGATGTTAGAGAAGAGGATAGTATAGCGGAAAATGTAAAGACATCAACTAGTGAGGTTCTTGTAGCGAGCCCTACATCAAAGGTTGCTTCTCTTTTGCCTACTCCAATACTCCCAGGTTTACCACCTCCTCTAGCCCCCAATGTACTGCAACCCGGATGGCATCAAGTTCGTAAGGATCACTCACATACCGATATCATAGGGGATGTTAGTTCTCGTATTCAATCGAGAAGCCAATATCATGAGACGGTAAAATGTGTTTGCTATGTTTCTGTGATCGAACCCATAACTGTGAAGGAATTTCTCTTAGATGAATATTGGCTACATGCAATACAGGATGAGATTCATCAGTTTCGACGTCAAGATGTGTAAGATTTGGTTCCACGTCCTTCTAGTACAAATATCATTGGAACTAAATGGGTCTATAAGAATTTTTTGGATAAATTGGGGAATGTTACTCGAACAAAGCTAGATTAGTTGTCCTGGGGTACAATCAAGTAAAAGAGGTTGATGTAGCTAAAACATTTGCTCCTACTGCAATGCCTAAGTCTATTCGCTTACTTTTAGCTCTTGCTTGTAATCAAAGTTCCAAGCTATATCAAATAGATGTGAAGAGGGCTTCTCTGAATGGGCTCCTAGAAGAAGAAGTGTATGTGGTCCAACCAAAAGGGTTTGAGGATCGTCATTATCCAGATCACATTTTCTACTTGAAGAAGGCCCTTTATGTTTTAAAACAGGCTCCTCGAGCATGGTATGAACGAGTTTTTAATTTTTTCTTGGATAAGGGATTTGTTCGAGGGGAAGTTGATAAAATACTATTTATCTAACGTAAGGGAGGTGCGATGCTTGTCGCACAGGTATATGTAGATGATATTGTTTTCAGTTCTACATCGAATTCACTAACCACTTCTTTTACAGCTTTAATGAAAAGTGAATTTGAAATGAGCATGGTTAGGGAACTAACTTACTTCTTAGGTCTCCAAATACGTTAATGGAAGAAAGGGATGTTTATATCTTAATCCACATATACAAGGGATCTTGTGAAGAAGTTTGGTCTCTCCTCTGCAAAGCATGCTCGGACACCCATGAGTACAACAATAAAGTTAAGTAAGGACACAGCAGGTAAGGATGTTGATCATAAAATGTATTGAAGTATGATAGGTAGTCTACTTTATCTTCCTGCTACTCATTCTGGTATCATCTTTAGTGTCTGCATTTGTGCTCGCTATCAGGGTAGTCCTAAAGAGTATCATTTACAGGCTGTTAAATGCATCATTTGTCATGTATGTGGGACTTCTAATTTTTGTTTATGGTACTTACATGACAGAATTTATGAGGTTATTGGTTATTCTAGTACAGATCGGGCAGGTAATATAGATGATAGGAAGAGTACTTCGGGAGGATGTTATTATATTGGGAATAATCTTGTGGCATGGTAAAGTATGAAGTAGAACTATAATCCTTAATCCACAGCAGAGGCAGAGTATATTTTTGCGGGTAATGTTGTACTCAACTCGTTTGGATAAAACAGATGGTAGATGATTATGGAATAGTCCAGGGAACAATGTCTATTTTTTATGATAATACAAGCCTGATCAACATTTCCTAGAATCCTAAACAACATTCCATAACCAAGCACATAGACATTCGCTTCCATTTTATCTGTGATCTTGTTAAACGTAAGATAGTCAGTGTTGAGTATGTTTCTATAGAGAGTCAGTTAGCTAATTTTTTCACAAACCATTAGATGCTATGATGTTTGAACATCTGAGACGGTCTATCGGTGTCTGTTCCATTGATTAGATATGTCTTTTACTTCCTCTTTACACTATTTTTGTTAGACTATCAATGTGATATATATTTTTTCAGATATGATTTATAATTCATTGGTAGGACAGTTCAATATGGTTTTTACTTAGATTTTATTTACGACAGTTAACTATCGCATGCTTAGATGGATAGACACTCAATTATAACATACTTGAGGATACATGCGGAGACTTCATACCTAATATTATGTGAGGATATGACCTTCTTTATTAGTTTAAGGTATTATGACATTTACTCATCTTTTGATCTCGTCATTTTTGATATCTTTTTATTTCCTTACTCAATTTTCAATGGTAACATCAAAGCTAAGTTATACTAGTAAAACTTTCCTATTTTTACTCGAGGCAAAAAGGTGATGGTATCCAACCGAAGATGTGATAATAAACATTTTTTCCCCATTTTTGGCCCTCATTATTTCTAACCATATTTTTATCCACTTGCAGCCATTTGTGCCTAAAAATATGCCTTTCATTTATTGTCCAAATCCTTTATCCTTTTACCCTTTTGTTCTGAGACTTCTCAGTGAGAAGAAAAAGAAATAGGAGAAAAAGAAAAATATGTGTGATTTTTTGGGGAAAAGATGAATAGATGAATAGAATGAGTCCCCAAATGATTTAAAAAAAATTAAAAAATTAAAAAATGTACTCAATAAGAAAGAGAATGATAGAAGGTGAATTTGATTTTAAGTGAGAATGGGAATTAGTGTAACTATAGTCTCAGAATATTGGCAAAACACCTACTACATCATTTGCCTACCCGTGCCTACATTATAACCTGTTTAAAGACTTATTTGATCTTGAGTTAGGTGTAGTCACTATTAGTGGAGAGTAGAGATAGGGAGTCTATATTAGTTTTAACTTGACACCATATATGACAAATGGAGTTCATTCCCATGAGATCTTCAAGCTCACAGTGCGCCGCTTTTGATGAAATATCATTTTTATGTATCTTTATATTCATATTCATATTTCACACAGACTGTTTGCTAGTCAATTCTCAGTGATTTTGAGTAACCACCATGAAAGGCCTAAGTTGAAACAACTGTCCATTATAGTTCCTTATTTCTGGTTATTTGTCCTGTGAACTGCATGGTATTATTTTACGTTGACTGCGCACATACACATACTGAGTAAATGCTTATTCTGACTAGTTTTTACATTGACTAAATTTTTATCTATTGATCATGTACCATGTGATTAGTCTCTCTTATAGAGTAGATAGGGGGAGTATTGACTATTTTTTGTGTTTTTTGTTTTATTTTGTTTCCTTTAAAAAAAACAAAAAACAATTGTTCGAATACAATTTTAGTGTATTCGAATATTATTGTCTCAGTCATATTTATGCTCGAATACAATTTTGGTCGATTCGTATATTTTTGCCTCAGCCATAATTATGTTCGAATACAATTTTTATTATTCGAATAAATCACCTCAGTGATTTATCTATTAAAATACACATATAGTTATTCAATTCAATTTCAGATGTTATGTTTGTTTTTTTCAAAACCTCAAACTTATTTTATTTTTCTTTCACACACACTCTCTCTATTCGACTACGCTCACCTCAACGCCTTCTCTCTCGATCTCAAAACCTTGAACATTTGTAATTTCTTGATCGAATCTCCTCTTTTCTGCTCTCCTCTTACTTGCTTTGCGATCAATTCTAAGTTTAGGGTTCGAATTTGTACTCTATTTGATGGCAGTTGTGAATCAAGGTTTGAGAATTCTTTGAAATCCCTCAAATCAAAGTTTGGTACTATTGTTTCTTCTCACTCTCTCTATGTACAATGCCATTTTCAGATATTATTGTTTGTGTTTAAGATTGCCTTAGGAAGGATTATTGTTTCGATTGGGTTTATATTGTGAATTTGGGTTTACAGTGATTGAAGATGGTCTAATAATTACTGCATGAGAATTGGTATTGGTTTGGTGTATTGCTGCTAAATATTGTGTTTACATTGGTTGGGTTTTCTTGGTGTTGATTGATCGAAGTGGTGAAGAATTGGTGATTGTGAATTATTGGGTTCCTCTGCTAAACCGTGTAGGTTGAGTTTTGGGAAGTGGTGTGGGCTGTTTGGGGTTGTTGGATACGTATTTGACAATGGATTCAATTATACAGATTGTTTGCTATGGCTAGGGATAAACGCCTTGGGGTTGCGTCCCCCATTCCTGCTCCAAGCGGTGAATCTAAATGGGGTAGGACAAAACGAGGCACTAGGACAGGTCTTAACTATTCTGTGCCACTGGGTTCTCGCCGAGGAGGAGCTAGTAGTGCTGGGGGTCTTGTGCAGTGTCACGAGGCAATGATGGGGGGAATCACGACATTCATCCTAATCCCCCTAACTAGTCTACTCTGAGACACGGGTTTAAATTTGGTTATTATTAGCGGGAAGTGTCACTAGATGGGGAGGAGTTATGCCTGTACTACCCCGTATTCTCGCAGGTCATTGATATATTCTCCTCTCGTGGTTAGACAGGTATTATGCAGCCCCAGATGCCTTGTTATCCTAGATTTGTTCTACTGTTCTATGCTTCTCACAACAATGTTTGTGGAACAGATGACAACAGGAGCTTTCAGGTGTCGATTGATGGTTTAGAGTTTCATGTTCATCGGGAGGACATCCGACAAGCTTTTGGCTTAGTTGGGTCTTTTGTTCTTATTGTGACTCCTATGGACTGGCCTCCAGTTCCTGATCAGTTTCCTTCTAAGAGGGAGATGGAGGAGCAATATATTCACGCTGGGAAGAAGAAATGACCCTATATCAGGCACAAGAATCTGACCAAGGCATAGTGCTTATTTCATATGATTGCTCATTAGAACATTCTTCCCCAACTAGGGAATAAGAATATGTTGGTGGGCAATATGCTTTATCTGGTCTATCTCTATAGCAATGGGTATCATCTTGACCTGGTGAGTATTATTATGCACGAGATGATTCTTACAGCCAATCCTGATTTTCATACCCGAGCTTTGCTGTATAGTAGATTTATTTCTCAGCTTCTGGCTGTGATGGGCAATGACATTCTTGAGGATGAGGAGGCCGACGAGAGGGACGGCGTTATTACTCCTTAGTATTGGGAAAAGAGTATAAAGCACATGGTAGCTGAGTCAAAGTCTGAGTTAGAGGAGGCTTTAGAAAACTCTGAGACTGCGGCTGCACCTGCTACTTTTTGGCCTGCAACTACTACTGTGGCAGCTACTTCTACTAGATCAATACCTCATGATTTCCCTTCTCTCTACATATATATGGTATCTTAGTTTGGTCAGCTGAACTCTCAGATGCACTCTCAGTTTTAGCTTTTTTGGGATGATATAAGTAGGCTCCAGACCTCTGTGGATGATCTGAGCAGTATAGTTTGAGGGTCGTCGAGTGGTCCTCCCATTCCAGATCCAGATGAGCAGTTTTATGTCTGATATGACCTTGAGTCATCTTATTCACTTTAGATTGATTTTCTTTTGTGATTGCCTCTAATCTCTGACTATTTTCGATTCTGCTATCTTTACTGCGTGTATATTATATTTTGGAAGTTGTTTCTGGATATGTTATGTATTAACAATTTCTTTTTGCATGGATGCTCTAATAGTTTCTGATTTATAATTATTTTATTCCATGATCTTACTTCTTTCATAACTATTATACATTTTGGCATTATTAATATGGTTTCTCTTTCATCACTACTTTGTTTGCTTACCCTTTGTTCTTCTTTGCTAAAAAGGGGGGGAGATGCTCCTGACAGGTAAGCCAGGTAAGTAATTTTTGTCTTCTAAATTCCTTATTTTGAATATGAACGGTTACGTGATGTAGCTTATTTAGTGTACAGGGATTTCAGAGGATATGCGTTTAAGAATGGAAGTTAAGTGAGTGACTCAGTCTATCGAGTTGAAATTTTGTTTTATTACCTGTAGCTCGATTTTTGGCACAAAATGAACCAAAGGGGGAGATTAAAACATCCATTTGAAGTTTGTTTCATTTAGTGTCTAGAATAGGTGTCAACATTACCTCGCAGTTATCCGCCGTCAGCGAGTGCACATGGAGCGACTACAGCTAGACTGACACTGAACAGGTAAGTGGGTTTCTATTGCCTTGCTTTAAATGTTAAGCCCGTAGTATTTTATAGAATATGAAAAGAAAGTAATATGTCTTATTTGAGAAATATAGGTCTCTATTCGAACAGGCTTTTGTTCGGTTCGAATAAGACCTTGTTCGAATAAAGTTTGGTCTTTATTCAAATATTTTATCTTAGAACAATATTTATTTGAATAGACTATTTTTTTGTTCGAATACGTTTTCTGGAAACTTAGTTGTTCGAATAGGTTTTTGCTCTGTTCAAATAAATCTAGTTTTGTTCGAATCGACTCTTTCTCTATTCGGACAAAGGCCTCAAGCCTTTATTTTTTTGAATACATTTTTGGTGCATTTGAATAATAATTATTCTATTCGAATAGATTTTGTTTCTATTTAAAACAAGGTCAGGTTTTATATTTTTCTATATAAGGTAACTTTTCTTTTTTCAGAACTTAACTTTTTGAAAACCTATCTTTTAAGGGATAGTATTTTTTAGGGATGAAAGATTTCTTTGAGATATTCAAGAGAGAATTAACAACTCAAACTTAAATCAATCATTGATTAAGAAACCCAAATTATAATTTGAAAACTTATAGGATTCAAGATTGAAAGCTTCGACGAGAGATTGGAGCGAGATGCTGTGAGAATGTAGAATCGATTGCGAGAAGCTTGATTAGAAAAAGAGTAATCATGGTATGTGCTTTTTGAGTCTTTAAGCTCTAAAACTCTTGTAATTCAGTTTTAATAGTGGATTGTTTAGCTGTCAGGGGATTCGACAACGACCTATGGTTTTTCTCCCGATGAAGGTTTCCCACAGGGTTAAAAATCTTTGGTCATGTGTCTAATTTCCAATTGCTTGTGGACATTAGATAATCAAATTAATTTGAATTAGGTTAAGGTTAGACCATTAATTCAAAGGAATTTGGACCTACTATTTTAAATCTAAATTAATTGAAATTGGTTAGTCTCAAGTGACAAGGAATATTCAGAAGTATCCGTTATATTTACTAAAATTTATGGCCCTTTTAACAGTCATTTTTTTTAGTTGCAATAGAACGACACAATTCTTAGTTGTAACAACTGATGTATTTCATATTCTTTACGACTATAAAATCTGGTGCTCTATGAGTCGCTAACTTAAACGTCAAAAATAATAATTGTAGTAGCTAATATTTAAAATATCTAGTGCCACATTTATAAGTTGTTTTATAGGTCGTAAAAAATACATCACAAATAACAGTCACAACATCAGCCATAATAATTACATTTTAAGAAATGTCAATTACTCATTTTATGTCGCAAATATAAACGTCCCAATTTTTGCCACATTCACAGTCAATTTGTTTCAATATACAACAATTGTATCAATCGGGTCATAATCACAATAGTTGCTATAAATTTCATTATCTAAAAACAATTAATATAAAAAAAAACATATTTCAATAACAAGAACAAGTTTTATTATAAATTAAAAGGTTATTGCTTGATATCAATGTCAAACTTTATTTCAAGAAATAATAAAATAAAAAGATGACATTCACTCGCAACAGGTAAGACTCTTATACCTACAACAGTTTCACCCGAAGAAATTTCACCTACATGCCTTCCATAAATAATTGCACATCATTGCGAATAACCCCATTTACTATGACACGATAAAACCCTTTAGGAGCCACCCCAGATAACTGAATACTTATGTAAGCAGCTGTTCTGCCATACATATCTTTCATAATGCAATTTCTACCCCTCGCTCCATCAGGTAGCAGTGAATCTCTTATTTCCTTCAAAAGAATAAAAAGTGATCGGGAGTACATAGTAGAAGAACATTTTAAGCAAATAACAAGTTGTCCCAACAATATTGGAACTCATAGGGCAAGATTGAATATGTATGTATGAAGAACCATAATTACTTTACTACAAGAAGTTTAAGTTTCTTTCCCCATCTCCATTAATTGGACATTCTTAAATGATAGTGTGTGATGCTTGTAACCTTTTTTCCTTCCCCAAAAACTTTACATTAATTATATTTGAGGAACATTAGGTCTCAGCAGACCACATTAGATTATACACACAAGTGACAAAATAATACTTGTTGATGAGCACATAATTATGACATTTTTAATATACCCAAACATGTATTTTAGTCATCCATTATATTTAATTTTGGGTATTTGTGTACGTTTGTTTGATTGCAGCTATTGGAGATAAATATTTGAAACCAAGCTCTTAAAGTCAAGTAAAAGTGTCTCCAACAGTTCATAGCATTAAAAGTCAAAGACACAATATATTTGGTCTCAAGATTGAAGAAATATATACACAAATATTCTTAGAGAATAAGATTAAAAAATATATTGCATCCAAGATCCTTGAAGATATTTTAAATTGGAGATTTATGCAAGAGTTTCCATGAAGAAAGATCTCTACATCACTTAAGGGAATTATATTCGAGAATCCTAGTTGATTGGTTGTAAAATTAGAAGATATTATTTATGAAAATATTCTTTGCAATTTAATGTATAATTTCTAAATTTGGGTTCCTTCTCCTATAAAAGGAACCCTCCCCCTATTCAAATTGATCACCTTATATTAGAACAAGTAAATCGCTCATTACTTTAAATCCAACTATGATGAAGGTGGCATGTTTGTATCGATTACAGAAAGTTGAACATGTTCACTTGGATAAATCATTTTCCTTTTCCATTCATTGATCAAATGCTTGAGCGATTAGCGGGAAAAAGTAATTATTATTTTCTTGATGTTTATTCAAGATATAATCAGATCCCCATCGCTCCAGAAAATAAGGAGAGAACCACATTCACATGTCCCTACGGGACTTATGCTTATAGGCCCATGCCATATGGTTTTTGTAATGCGCCTGCAACATTTTAACATTATATGATGAGCTTTTTTTCTGATATGGTTGATAAATTTATCGAAATCCTCATGGATGATTTTTTAGTGTTTGGTTTCTCTTTTGATGAATGCTTGTACCATTTGGAGCTTGTGCTAGAATAATGTACACAAACTAATTTGGTGTTAAACTAGGAAAGTGTCACTTCGTTGTGACACAAGGGATAGTTCTTGGGTATGTCATCTCCAACAAAGGGATAGAAGTTGATAAGGCCAAAATCGATATTATTTCTTCCTTACCTTCTCCTCGGCAGTTAAGGCCATTCGATCATTTCTAAGCCATGCGAGGTTTTATTTTCGGTTCATCAAAGATTTTAGCAAAATTTCTCAACCTTTGTGCAATTTACTTGCTAAAGACACTGATTTCCATTTTGATGATGAATATTCTAGAGCTTTTAAGAAGCCCATACTTTTATTAACTTCCGCTCCAATCATCCAACCACCCAACTGGGATCTTCCATTTGAATTGATGTGTGATGAATCTAACTACGCTGTTGGAGCAGTTTTAGGGCAAAAAGTAGATAAAAAACCTCATATTATTTACTATGCCAATCGTGCACTCAATGATGCGCAAATAAATTACTCTACCACTGAGAAGGAGTTATTATCCATTGTATTTGCATTAGAAAAGTTTTGGTCATATCTTATTGGGTCCAAAATTATTATCTACACCGATCACGCGGCTTTAAAATATTTATTATCCAAAAAAGACGCTTAACCCCGGTTAATCTGATGGATCCTCTTATTACTTAAATTTGACATCGTAATTCGAGATAAGAAAGGTGTTAAAAATGTTGAAGCAGAGCATTTATCCCGGCTTCTGATTGAAGGTGGTGAAGATTTCCTCCCTATCTTAGCGACATTTCCTAATGAGCAGCTTATGGCTATTATACAACTACCTTGGTATGTCGGCATTGTCAATTATCTTGCTACTGAACGATTACCTCACCATTGGTCTAAGCAAGATAAAACAGAATTCTTACACGAGGGTAGACATTTAAGTTGGGATAATCTTTATCTGTATAAATTTTGTTATGACCAAATTATTAGAAGATGCATTCCAAATAATGAGTTCCAGAGCGTACTCATGTTTTTGCCCTACCTATGCCTGTGGAGGGCATTTTAGTACCAATAAAATGGCTGCCAAAATTCATAAATCTTGTCTTTATTGACCTAGATACATAGACCTTTTGTTTTACTTGTGATTGATGTCAGAGGACCGGCAATATTTCTCACCGCAACATGATGCCCCTAAATAACATTCTTATTGTTAAACTTTTTGATGTTTGGGGCATAGATTTTATGGGCCCGTTTCCTTCATCTCGTAGAAACCTTTATATTCTAGTCGCAGTGGACAATGTCCCCAAATGGGTCGAAGCGGTAGTATGTCTGACAAATAACCATAAACCTGTGGTCAAATTTATGAAAACCATTTTTAATCGTTTTGGCACTCCTCGAGCAGTTAATGGTGATGGTGGAAAATATTTTGGCAATCGTTTTTTTAAATCTTTGTTAAAAAATTATTTCATTACTCATAAGGTTGCCACACCTTACCATCTACAAACAAGTGGTCAAGTAGAAGTTTCCAATCGGGAGATTAAAAGAATTTTAGAAAAAGTGGTTCCAACTTATCGCAAAGACTGGTTAGATCGTCTTGATGATGCTCTTTGGGCTTATCGAACAGTTTATAAAACCCTAATTGGAATGTTACCCTAGAGACTTATCTTTGGGAAGGCTTGCCACTTTCTTATTAAACCAGAACACAAAGCTTTTTGGGCCACAAATGCCCTTAACTTTGAGATGGACAAAGCTGGGTCTAAGAGAAAGAATCAACTTTCTAAGTTGTTTGAACTCCGTCATGAGGCTTATGAAAGTTCAAAAATATTTAAGGAGCGTACAAAAGCTTTTCATAATAAATTAATTATTCGTATAACCTTTGAGCCCAATTAAAATGTATTGCTTTATAACTCTAAGCTTTAACTATTTCCCAGGAAACTATGATCCCGTTGGCATGGCCCCTTTACGGTTAATACTGCTTTTCTTCATGGGGCCGTGGAGGTTGAGGATCCTAAGAACGAAAATATTTTTAAGGTCAATGGCCAACGATTAAAACCGTACTTAGAGTCCTACACTTTTGATGAAGAGATAACATTTCTAAATAATCCAGTATATCAGAGCTGATATTGTGTACCCCTATAGTGCCATTGCAATATCATTTAAGTATGGGGGTATATTAGTCTTGGCTGAAGGCGGTAAACTTAGCGCTTCTTGGGAGGCGGCCCATGACACATTCAAGTAAAAAATTTTAGTTTTCCTATTTTATTTATTTTCTTGTTCTTAAATATTGAGAGCAATGTTTGATTTAAGTTTGGGGGTAGGAAACCATTTCTTTAAATACTTTTTGAAAAAAAGTGAAATAATGACATTTTGACAATTTATGATATATTTTTGACGAATTTATAAACACTTAAACTAATTTTACCTTGACATAAATATTAAGGAAAAACCTCAATTTGGAAAATGTACTAAGTATACACTAGAATATTTTGCACTATCTTAATCTAGATGTACTATCTTTTTATTAGCGACTAATTCAAGTTAACTTGACATATTTTAAAAACGTACACTTCACTGTAGTTTTGCAATTAATACCTTCAATAGATTTTTGTTCAGTATAAGGGAAATTTAGCATTTATGTCAGGAATAGTTTGCTACAAAGGAGACAACTGCCTAAAAATAAGTTCATTCCTAAGAAAAATAATAATAACCCAAATGTGCTCTAAAAACCTTAACGCTACAAGGCAACTCGCATGATTAAAAACTGAAAGAGAAAAAATTGTTACCAATCTCGAGTTTGACCATGAACTATGTGAAAGGAGCACAATAAAATGTTACTTGTGGGAATCCTGAATATAGGTTATGATGGGGCATCAAACCCCGACAACCTTAGCCAACTAGCGGGTTTGTCGACCAAAAACTCCTTGTTACGGAGGCTTCACTAAGAAACAATATAATTAAAAGAAAAGGCTTAAAAGAAAAGAAAAGTAAAATTCCAGGAAGATGAATTGGCTAAGGCACTTATCAAACTGACCGCTGAATTTATTCCAGTAGGAACTAGACTACCAAAAATTTACTATATTATTCTTGATAACGTATTTGGTGATAAAACTGTTTTTACTCTACACTTAAATATAGCTAAAGCAAAATACTTGATTCTATTTCTAATCTTGAGGTAGTACCTCTAGTTTTGAATAAAATTAAAATATTCTTTTGTATACTTAGAGAATAGCAAGTTAGGGATTTTTTCATTGGTATATTTTATCACAACTAAGTAAGGATAAGTTCACAGAAAATGGGTCATATATATTCTAGAATAGTTTAAAATGTTATTATTGACTTTTGCGGGTATAATCACCGCAAACCCTCACGATATAACACTCGTGCACCTGGCTAAACCTGGAGATTTAATGGATTGTTTCATATGCTAAATGAAATCTCACTCCCTGCAAAAGTGACTATTATTTTATTTTACTCGGGACGAGTAAAAGACAAGTTTGGGAGTATTTGATGAGTACATAATTATGACATTTTTAAAATACCCGAACATGTATTTTAGTCATCTATTATATTTAATTTTGGGTACTTATGTACGTTTGTTTGATTCTAGCTATTGGAGATGGATATATAAAATCAAGCTCTTAAAGTCAAGTAAAAGTGTCACCAGTAGTTCAGAGCATAAAAAGTCAAAGACACAATATATTTGGTCTCAAGATTGAAGAAATATATACACAAATATTCTTGGAGAATGAGATGAAAGAATATATTGCATCCAAGATTCTTAAAGATATTTTATATTGAAGATATATGCAAGAGTTTCTATGAAGAAAGATCTCTACATCACTTAAGTGAATTATATTTAATAATCTTAGGTGATTGGTTGTAAAATTAGAAGATATTATTTGTGAAAATATTATTTACAATTTAATCTATAGTTTCTAAATTTGGGTTCCTTCTCCTATAAAAGGAACCCTCCCCCTATTGAAATTGATCACCTTATATTAGAGCAAGTTTAGAAAAAGTAAACTCTTAGTTTCATTTAATTGTCTTCTTCTTCTCTTTTAGTTTAATTTTTGTTAATGTCATCATTAATTGTTAATATGATAAAGTCCGAGATGAGCGGCTAATCTTCTAGCTAAGGCTAGAATGAGGCCTTTTATTGGACGAGCAATAGTTAATATTTATTAGGTTCAAATTAGTCTTTTCTTAGTACTTTATGATTGATAAGTTAGTGCATCATATTGAAGGCTTGACCATAGCTTCGGTTTGGTGTACGATAACTTCGGATATAAACAAGTGCTACTAAGCGTAGACTTGATTTGGAGATCTAGCAAGAGGAAATACTAGAGAACTCAGTTAAGCCTAGCCATGGTTGAGTTGATAATTCCATAAGACACTCTTCACCATCACTTAAAAGCATAGCCACCAAATGCTTGATCATTGATTTAGTTGTTTATTTTACAATATCGTATGTGTCTTAACACGAACATATGATGGGTGGAGATATTTGGATCTAGTTATATATTGATTAGTGCCTTAAAAGGCAGAGGCCAAGTCTGAACCTTAGCACTCTCCCTCATAAAGCTTTACAATTAATTTTTATTTATTCTTCTCATATTTATCTCTTATAAAATTATAATTCGGCTTCGAAAGTATTTGATTTCCCAAACCTCCTTGTGGATTTGATCCCACTCATCCGTCCTACAATTTGACAACCGTACTTTGAGTGGGTATTTTGCAGAGGACACAAAAATCCTCTTATCAAATGGCGCCGTTGCTGGGGAGGCATCGTTGAAAGCTATTTTTTCTAATACCGAATTTTCTTTGTTAATTTGTTTTTTTTAATTCTTTCTAATACCGTTCCAATGATATCTAAATTCTTTGTTTCTAATATTCGTTGAAAAGTATAGTGGGTCGGTAATACTATTTTAAGTTTTTATAATTTTATTTTATTTATTTTTTAGGATTAGTTTGCTGAAGAAAAAAAATAAAAAATTTACTTGCTGTGTTGTGGACTTGGACTTCCTTTGTGTTATCAAAGGGTTTTACTATGCGATAGTAGCGAAGTTGCTTATTAGGTGTTCCACAAAGTTTCTTATTAGGCGTTCTATGAAGTTACTTATACTTAGCCGATACCTTGTTTGGTTGATGTTCTGTGTAAGCTGCGATTTAAGTATAACAGCAAGGCGCTTTGGTGAACTTTGTGATTGGTGATTGGTGATTGGTAATTTAAGCATAATAGTAGGGTGATTTAATTATTTATTGAATTGACTTTGTGCTAAACTTTGTTATGGTGCTTTGTTATTTTAGTCACAGAGATTGGCTTGATTAAAGTTTGTCTTTAGATTTTTGGTACTTTGATATAGAAGTTTAATTTGTGATCAGAGGTGAGCTTTTCTTTGTGTAAAAGTTGAGCAGGATAGTCAAAAAGTTGGTACTCAGAGAGAAGGATGAATTTACAAAGTACATTGACCAGCTTCAATCATATCCTTCTTGTGCCTTATAAGTGAAGGGGCGGCTACAACTTCACTGGGAAACACTTCCCATAGGTTAATATTTATCTAAACTTGACATCTAGAAGGGGTTCATATCCGCTCTGTCCTGGCACATGAGCAACATAAAGATGTGTGGACTGTGGAAATACGCGCTGCTCTAATAAAATATTTATTGTGGTTGGATTGACCTATTGACGTGTTTAATTTTTTTTTATTCCAACATTAGTAAAGGGAAAAACTGCTTGAGACTTGCGGATTTCATCACCCAAAAAACTCTCTAACAAGTAGGATCATCCATTTGGGATACAAATAAATTTGTATCACACAAAAATTGAACGTCTCGGACCTAAAAAATAACTGATATTAAAAAAGAATAGCAAGATTCCCGTGGGATTTCATCACCCAACGGATTGGTGTACCGGACCGGGGTATAAACACGGGCTCATAGGATACGACCCCAGCCTAGCGCCGCGAAATACTGGTTGTAGGTTTACGACGTCACCATTCCGAGTGCTGACGTACAATAATGCGACTCGCTTGGGCATGAGGACTGAACATCTACTCTAAGCTAGTACTAGTACATTGATACAGGGGAGTGTAGAAACCAAAGCCTTTGGCCATTCTACCCTTTTATGAACATAGTTGAATATAGGAGAAACCTACTTTTACTTCTTAAAAAACGTTAAAGTGTTAGATTATAGGTTTGATTGATTGTTTACTGCACCGGTTGCCAAATTTTATCGCATATTATTTTGTGCATGATCAATTAGACACGTGGAGAAAAACGTTTATGAAGTTTACCAGAACCTTTGCCTATTTACGGCCCACCACCTCAGCATAAGCGGAGAGGGCGACTACCTCGCCCAATCAACACAATAGGGAACTTAGGACCCCCAATTTTGTCGGAGGGTAATCTATCTAAAGTTGACCCAATTAAGCCTATTGATGAGCTAGAAGTCAAACCCCCAATCATGGCTCCCACCAAATCTCTTAGGGACTATTGGACCCCAGTGGAGAGCGATTTACTTTGGTGTATCGTGTTACCAACCATCACAAAAAATCATTGTGAAATCAAACCTAGTGTGATCCAAATATTACCTATATTTCATGGGCTTGATTCTGAGAGCTCTTATAAGCACGTCCACAAATTTAAGAAAATCTGTGCGCTATCAAAATATCAACATTTTACTGAGGATTCCGTCCGCCTTCTTTTATTCCCATTCTTACTAAAAGACAAGGCGAGTCATTGGCATGATTCATTAGCACCAGGATCCATCAATTCATGGGACCAAATGGAGACCAAGTTCAAAACCAAATGGTTTTCAACCCTCGCTCTTAGAAATATAATTATTGAATTTTCTTAAAATGAAAGTAAAACGTTTTGCGAGACATAAGAGAGATATAAGGATCTTCTTTCATAATGTCTCCATCATGGTTTTGTAAAGTAACATTTAGCCCAGATCTTCTATCGTGGAATAACCTATGAGAATCGTTATAGTCTAGAATCCATGCACAGTAGAAAATTATAGTACCATGAACCCGATAGAGCTTATGAGAAGTTTAAGATATTGGCTGAGAACCCTCAACAGTGGGATTTTGATCCTTATAGAAATGTCTCTACAGCTAAGAAATGTGGCTTATATAAGTGAGTGTGAGAATGGCCATCAAAGTCTAATTAGATACTCTTACCCAAAAAATTGAGGCTATGGCTATGAATCAATCTAAGGGTAGTGTGAATCAAGTTTAGCAACAGGGTTACACCATTTGTTATGATGTAGCCCATGTAGCTCAAATGTATCCCATGTTCAATGAAATGAATGAAAATTAAGAGCAATTGAATGCTTTGAATAATACCTACAAGTGGCAATTTGACCCATACAGGCCAACTTGACAGAACTACCCAATTTTTTTTTTAAGAATAACAAACCAAGTTCGGGTTTTGGAGAGCTACAAATCTCCGGTCTTAATTTGCCTTGGAATCCTCATTCTCAATCTTATCCTCAGGAATCACAACAATCCTTTTAGTCATCCAAACAGTTCCCACCAGTTCCACCTAAACCATCTTTGGAAGACACCCTTGCTTTCTTCATGAAATAATAAATAGAAAGCCTTAAATAGGCGTTTCAATTTTAGCAACAAATGATGCAATTCTAACAATAGACTTCGGTGAATCAAAATTCTACCTCCCAATCTATCTCTAATTTAGAGACTCAGATAGGAAAATTGGCAAATACATTGCATGAGATACCACCAGGTAAGCAACCTAGCCAACCTGAATTTTATCCCATAAGACAACCTTGGTTTGAGCCTAACTTAATCCCAACACAGCTTAATACCATTACTACTCTTTGAAGTGGTGGGCAAATTGATAACCGAGTTGAAATACCTTGGGTTGAGCCAACACCAGTTGTTATTAAGGATGAGGTAGGTACGAGTGAACCTGTTATAGTAAGCAACCACGAACCTTCTATGAAATCTAAGGATTTGCCAACCTCGTCTGTTTCCGTACCAAAGGCACGTATTAAGCCAAAGGGTGCCTTATCCACAACACCTTCTTTAAGCAAATAAAGCGATTCAATTTAGCGAGATATTGGATACATTTAAGCAAGTTCATATAAATATTCCAGTACTCGATACTATCATACTTATTCCTACATATGCCAAATTCCTTAAGGATGTGTGCACTTGGAAGAAGAAAATTAATATGCATAAGAAAGTCTTCTTGACTGAGACACTAATCCCTCCTAAGCTTCAAGATCCTGGAAGCACAACCATCTCTTGTAAAATTGGAGATCACAAATTTGATAGGGAGCCACTCGACTAGGGGGCAAGTGTGAATGTCTTACCTTACTCAGTCTATCAGGAATTATGACTTGGAGAACTCGAACCTTCCCGAATGGCACTTCAATTGACCGATAGGTCAATACGATACCCACGTGGTATCCTTGAGGATATCCTTATCATTGTTGATACTCTCATTTTTCTCATAGACTTTGTGGTTTTGGACACCGAAGATGTCACAAATCCTAGCAGCGAGATCCCTATCATATTAGGCCGCCCTTTTCTTGCTACTGCCCATCCCTTTACCAATTGCTTCAATGGGGTCTTACAACTATCTATGGGTGACTTAAAAATCAAACACAATGTTTTTAACAATAATACTCAGGTGCCTAATTCTGATGATATGGCTGAGCTCAATATGATTGACTCTCTACTAGTTTATAACTCTTTCCCCAAATCATTTTCTGAGTACCCCTTACAATTATGTCTAATAAACTTTGGTGAGGGCTTTGATAAAGACACATTCGTTGACGAATTTAATGCCTTACTAAACTCTACTCCTATTTTTAACATATCCAAATGGAGACCTAGACGGGAACCTCTTGAGTCATCAACTACTTTACCAATTCTATCAATTGTTAAACAACTCCATCTAGACCTCAAGCCATTACCCAATACAGTAGAGGTCTTGTGAGGGGCTTTTGATGTCATGGGCGTGACGCTGACATTTATTGTAGTGCTTCGCGTACTCTTCGGCTTATTTCTTCATGTTCGGCAAAAACAAACTTTGCGTTATTGCTCGGAGAGCCATAAATTGGCCCGGCAGTATGGGATCCATAATTCCCTTCATGTAGCTCAATAATGATAGTGGCAGCTTCTAGTTGGGATATGAATTTGAGGTGTACTCTATTTGGTGATTTGCGGTGTAAACTGCTGTTAAGAATAGTATACCTTCGGCAATTTGCCAATAAGGACTATTTTGCTTTTGGGTCCTCAGATAATGTGGAGTGGTTAATGTACACAAGGAAGGGTGTACAATAGTTGTTAGGATCAAGACTCTCGCCCCCAGTATTGATAGTATTAATTTCCATTTTTTTGATACTTGGACATTCGATTACTTCGATACGAAGCTGTAGGGGTTCTGTAATGGACTAATTCCGTGAGCTCAAAGTTGTTGGGAATTAGTCCTTACACTAATGTACCTGTGATAAAAATCTAATAGACAGGAAATGACACTGGTTTTTAGCGTGGAAAACCTATGAATTGGTTAAAACCATGACCTTTGAGTGTAAACTGCCTTTGAGAATGGTGTACCTTCGGCAATTTTGCAATAAGGACTATTTAGCCTTCAGGTCCTCAGGTAATATGGAGTGGTTGAAGTATGCTAGGAAGGGTGTACACTAGTCGTCAGGATCAAGACTCTCGCCCCTAGTATTGATAGTACTAATTTCTATCAAGTTGATACTTGGGTATTCAATTACTTCGATACGGAGCTGTTGAGGTTCTATAATGGACTAATTTCGTAAGCTCGAAGTGGCCAGGAATTAGTCCTTCCTTGTACCAATATACCTATGACAAAAATCTAATAGACAAGAAATGACATAGGTGTTTAGGGTTTGTGTAATAGTGGCGTTAATTGCTTGAGGCTGATGATATCTTATTACAAGTTATTTCTAGACTTAGAAATGATTGATCTTGTGAATAAGAATTTTGGAGCTTTGAGAATCTTAGAAAATATCCCTTTATTGGTGATTTCTTCTCCTTTTTTTGGTCCCTATCTCTTCTGGAGCTTTTTCTTTATATAAGCCTCTTCCACAACTCTTCTTCGTACTAAAGCACATTCTCTAAATGATATGGTCAGTGGCTATTTGACTGAGTAGCTGCTGAGTTCATGAAAGATAGGTGGATTTAACTTGTTCAAGTTTTTTGATTTGAGCTCGACTCACGTTTCTTAGCAGTTCGTGGAGTTCGTGATATTGCTGGCTGGAGAAGTCGTGTGGAGAATGCGTGAGTATAACATGGAGGTAATTCGAACTAGCGTTAGCCCAATTTTAGGTGTGATCGAGGGATAGGCCCCTATAATTGCCCCCCTCGCAACTGAAGTCATGAGTGGCTTTGGTTGAGAAAAGATCTGGATATATGGGTATGCGCATTTTGATTATTGAAAGAAGTAATGATGTTGTTGACTATATGGAAAACTTCGCGTACAAAAGAGGGATGAACGTATATTGAATATTGATGAGAATATTGATGTATGGGACGGTTAGGGTATGAAGGGTTTTATCAGTATTGAATGATGATGCTTGGTAAAACGTTCCTGCACAATAAATATATGGTTATATAAGGAGTACCTGTACCGAGGATTATGACAAAGTCCACTTGATCTATTACAAAATATCTCTGCCATTTTGGAAGATGGTGAAGACTCGTAAAATGGCCCTTAAGGTGTGAATAGCTTTGGAAATATAGAGGTTGAAATTGAAGTTTTCGGGGATCAATCCTTGGAGGATCCTATTCCATTTCCTGTTCCTCAGACGTATAGAGGTCTGTTAAAGAATGAAGCGGCTGAGGCTGAAGAGGGGTTTTACTGTAGATGAAGGTTTCACTACGCTGTCTTGGCAGACGAGCAACGTTGGGTTTGTCTCTGCATCCTTGCGAAACACAAGGTTGGGGGCACAGATGCAGGGATAGGCATTATTGCATTACAGTTGCGCTAATTTCTTGTGTCACAATGGATTCTAAGGTCGGGCCCTCTTCATCTCTACCAACTCTGTAGAGGTGGTAGTTTTAGAGAAGGAGGTGATGGTAGTTGAGGAGGAAGATGAAAAGTGGAAGTCTACTTCTGCATTTCCATCACTTTTTGGTGCTAAGAAGATCTTCTGATTAAAGGGTTGGTTCAAGCACTGAGTCTTCTGCTTCCATAGTTTCCATTTGAAGTTCGCCTAGAATTCGACCAAACTTATGGTAGTGAGTATACTCGTTATTTCCAATTTCTTCTTTGTATCAGGGTAAAAAATTACTAAAGCAGGATGAACTGAAGGATTTGATGTGTCGGAGTGCCTGAAAGACCTGTTAGTTTGAAAAGCTCTGAAAAACTTGTTATCTGTAAAGTACCTGAAGTTGAGTACTGGACATATTTTGATAGTAGTAAAAGACTTGTTATATGAGTTCGAGTACTTGAAAGACTTGTTATCTCTAAAAATACTTGTAATATGTTTCGAGGTGAATAATTTTTATTATCAAACTTCCTGCTGATATAGATATAGAAGAACTCTAGAAATTGAGCTAAATGATTTGAAGAATGTATGAAATGAAATGTATGAGTGCAGAAAGTACAAATACTTGTTAATATTCAAACTGTTCTAAATTTTAACTGTAAAAATATGTGTCAAGAGGTGAATATTATTCTGTGTCCGTGTTTGGAAATGTGGGAGAGAAAAATTTATATGAATTTGTAGAATGATGATTCGATATCATTGAGTAATATTGGCATGAAAGAATAAGTTCAACCTAAAAAGATGCGGAATGATTGAGCCCGAGGGGAAGAGATAAGTTGAATTTATTTTTCTGAAGATTCTGGGGTTTTTGTTATGAGATAAAAGGATATCATCACTTTTTGTGGGGAATCGGCAATAAAAAAAAGTATTAATAAGGGTAGAATGATCCCTGAATATGGGGGATGAGATAAGAATAGTGCACACTCGATCACAGAGAATCTGTAATACCGCTGAAGGACGATTGGCATTAAAGATCGCTAAAGTGTGGGAGAAATTTTTTGGATCATTAGGTTATGATGCTAGGCCTCCAGTAAGGGAGTGTCAGCTCGAAGGTCTACATTCAAGGAGTAGGGAACTTGAGTATGTTCGCTTTTTCTTTAAGGGATTTTTTATGAATTGGTGAGGGATCCTGAAGATCGAGAGGAGGTGGTGGGATTGATTGCAGAAGTTAAGATTGAATTTGAGGATACGAGGATCGCCATAAGGCTTTTATAGGAGGTAGATGGGGAAATTGTATCGAATATGCCGGTATACAATTTAGGGGTTGTACTATAGTAACGGGAGAAGAATATTTTTATCTGTTGGCAGATTTGGCAAAGGAGAAATGGGATAGAGGTATAGAGGAAATGATCTCTATGGATTATTACGATAAGAATGTTTAGAATGAACTTTATGAAGAATTTTTATGTTACCTGTCTCAGTTGGAGTACGGGTTGAGTCTTCCCCTTAACATTTTAGCTAAAGAGATTATAAACCTTATCGGTGCATGTCCCGTTCAGATGAATGGGAACATGTGGGAGGTGCTAAGTGCTTGTGAAGCTTTGAATATACGGTGGGAAGGAGAGGGTAAAAAGAGGAAGATATCCTATGAAGATGTGTTACAGTTTTACAGTGTAAAACTTTTTGGTGCAAGTGGAGGGGCATATTTCTGTATAAAAGCAACTCGACCTCTTTTCTTCAATCAGAACTCAGCGGGTTGACCTTGGAATAACATCCCTTATGTATGAAAGGTCTTAGGTCACAGGTGACGAGGAAAGAGTCATTGTTGAATAAAGTTGCTCAAGAAGAAACTGAGCTCAAGGCTGTATTGGAAGATCTTGGCATCAGTAGGAAAAAGCGTGTTAACAGCCGAGTTGAAAAGGTTTTGAAATCTCAATCGACGAGACCAATGACGAATGCTGAAAGCAACAAAAAAGGGGGTTGATGGGGAAAGGTGAGTAAACTCGCCTATGCCCCTAGAGTGGATTCTATAGGTCTACCTGAGTCTATTACGTCGAGCAATTTAGCTTAAACGTTCCCCAGAGGCAAATGTTAAAGTGACCTATGGCTTCTGGAGACACTAAAAGTTGTGAGGAGATAGAAAATGCAAAAAAGATAAGGGTTGAGCCTTCTGAAGATTCTGCAGGGAAGACTGTAGAAGATCGGCCTGATGCGGAGGACGAATTGAAAGAGGTTGAGGAAAAGGCCAGGCTGGCAGCTCTCCATGGGGAGGAGGGGATGTGCAAAATGGTAGGTTTATACACTCGAATAAGTTTGATTTTACATTATAATTCGAGCTAATCAATAAGGTCGATTTTGCTTAATTATTACAGGCTGCTCAGCTAATGAAGGGGATATGCCTTAGAGTCGAAGAGGATGCAGTTAAGCTAAAGAGGAAGTAGGTCGAGCTTGAAAAGAACGTAGCTTGATTGAATTCAGATTTGAGCAAGGAGGGGAAGTGACTGGAGACCCTAAAGGCTTCCCAAGTAGTAGAGATCAACAAGCTGTGGGCTGAGGCAAGGGTGAATTTGGATGAGGCGGTAGCTGAGCATGACAGGCTCGGGCGGCATGTTGTATCTAAGGGATATTCTGAAGACGAGGTGGAGGCTATTAGGGTTTACACCTATGTGGATGAGGAGGAGGTTGAAGATGATGTTGCTCCTTGTTGATGGGTTGGATGGTATGTCTTCTCGGACGGTGAATGACAACCAAGTGGACGACGATGAATGACCTGAGGTGGAAATGCAGAAGGTAGGATAGTGTGATGGTACTGTTATTGTATGGATGTTATAGAATGTTGTAAACTGCTTGAATACATTTTGGATAAAATTTTGTAGGTTAAGTTTTTTTTTGTACACATTGCTGTAGGGACTTAAGGACATACGCCTCAGAATAAAAGATTTAGAGGTTGAGCTTACTCAAGAGAGAGAAACCTTAGTGTCTCTGCTGTCTTCGCAAGTGGATCTATAGGTTAGAATAGGGCAATAAATATTTGATTTGTATGCTTCATTAATATAGAAGGACAATTTAATAGATAGAGTGCAGAGATAGACCAAGTATTCGTTACCTGTTTAGGTACCAACGGCCCTGGAATGGTGCGTATAAAAGATATTAGTTTTTGGAAAATAAACATATAGAGAATGTGTACCTTAGACTTGAAAGTATTTGTATGGAGCACTCATTCGAGATTGTACTTCGACCTTAAGTCTATAAGTAGCTTTATATAGTAGATGTCAAAAAATAGATAAATTTTTAGAAGTGAGTCATATGTAGTGATTGACTATTCTGAATCAAACTTAATATTGTATAACTGCTATGTGTAGGTCGAATTTGAGTCAGCTCGCTTATGTGAAGATGAAGCTCGTCAATGTAGCCAAGAATTTGCAGAGGAGTTCGAGAAGATGAGAGAGGCAACTGAAGATAGAGAAGATCCACATGTGAAGGTGCACTTCAAGTTTGTTGAGGCAACACAGACTACTGTCGACCTAACTCGGCAGATTGAGGAAAAGGATGCCAAAATTGAGAAATGGCAAAAAGAGCTTGAGGAGTTAAAAGAACATGTCCCGAAACTCAAAAGAGAGAATGATGCATTGACGGTAAAAAGCAGGGAGGCCGACATGGCCCGTTACTGAATGCATGCTTTAGAAAGATCGGAGGAAGATTTAAATCGGTCGATGGGTATTTTGAGAAATAATCTGGCCAGGAAAACTCATAACTTAGAACAAATTCGATCTGATCTGGCGAATAGCAGGGGTGAACTGGGGCGATTAAAGAAGAAATTAGTTGATAAAGATAACGAGCTAAAGGTAGCTCAAGATGATTTATCTGCGTCTGATGCTACAGTTGAACAATTGACTACAACTTTCTCTGCCAAAGATATGGAGTTCAGGATGGTATAACGCAAATGTAATGAGTTAAATAAGAGAGTAGTTCAATCAAAAACCGATATGACGCAGGCCAATTTGCGTGCTAGAAGCATCGAGGCTGGCGAGCACTCGAAGAAGAATTAAAATGATGCCAGAGGATCTCTTGTTCAAGGTGATGTCGTTAGTCTGTCAGCTCGAATAAGATATTTAGAGGGGGACGTTGCGCGCATTCAAGAGCATGTGCATAAAGGAGTTGATTAGTTACAGGAGTGTCAAATAAAGTTAGACTCTAATCTCTTCAGGGAGTAAGGGCTAAAGTATATTATCCGAGGGAAGGAGAATGTTATAAAGGATAAAGAGGAATTGTTAAAACAAATTCCAGATGTGGAAGAACTGAACAAAGAGATCGAGGTACTTCGTGCTCAGGTGGTTGATTTGGAGGTAATTAGCTGAGCTGAATCAGCCAAAGCCGACAAAAAATTTATAGAGATCATAGCTTTTACAGATCGATTAAAGAGAGAAATGGCGAGTCAAAAATCACGGTACAAGAGGTTAGAAGATCGCATTCAGAGATTGAGGACGGTGTTTTCTCACTCAGTTGTAACTCAAGCCTGACATTTAGAATTGCTAAAGTCAGCGATTACTTATTTTGTAGAAGAGGTAAAAGGAATTGAGTTAGAGAGAGATACCTTGTTCGACTATATGTCAGAAAAGGGATGTTTCTGCAAGGTTGATATAGATCGAAGAGATTGCATAAGCTCCATGGGAACGGATCTGGGCCCTCGATCTGCTAAATTAATAGAGTAGGGTAGGATAGTTGTGGTTACTCGAGCTTGAGAATTCATGGCTAGTCGACCACCTATTATAGGGGTAAGCAAAGCTGACATCCCTACAGTAGAGCAGACTCCATTGTAGTGGTTGTATATAGCCTGAAAAGAAATAATATGCGACACAGACATGTTGAGAGATGAAAGCTAGTTTTACCTTTACTTTATCTTATGTTTGGCTGAGCTCTTAGATTGAAAACTGGTATGACATTTTTTTTAACCTCGAAGTTGATTAGAGTCAGTCAAACCAGGCGTAACCTGAATTTAATAGGTAGAGTGCCGTAGACATATTGAAAGAGATGAATGTTAGTATTACCTTTGCTTTATCTTATGTCTGGTAGAGACTTTTAATTGAAAACAAGTTCTACCTTATTCTAATCACAGGAGATTTAGTAGAGTCAGCCAAACCAAGTATATTCTTGATTTAAGTATTATAATGACGCAAACATATTGAAAGAGATGAAAGCTAGTATTACCTTTACTTTGCCTTATGTATGGTCGAATCCGTTGATTGAAAATAAATTCTACCTTGTTCTAACCGCAGGAGATTTAGTAGAGTCAGCCAAACCAAGTATATTCTTGATTTAACTGGCATGATGTCACAGACATATTAAAAGAGATGAATGCTAGTATTACCTTTGCTTTATCTTATGTCTGGTAGATTCTGTTGATTGAAAACAAGTTCTACCTTCTTTTAATCACAGGAGATTTAGTAGAGTCAGCCAAACCAAGTGTATTCTTGATTTAACTGGTATAATATCGTAGATATATTGAAAGAGATGAAAGCTAGTATTACCTTTACTTTGTCTTATGTCTGGTAGAGTCCGTTAATTGAAAACAAGTTCTACCTTGTTTTAACCGCTGAAGATTTAGTAGAGTCAGCCAAACCAAGTGTATTCTTAATTTAACTAGAATGTTGTCGATTGAAAGCTAGTATTATCTATGCTTTAATCTATGTATTGTCTACAAAGTAGAGAGATGTATGGAAAAAACTTGTAAGCTTCATTGAATCTTGAGAAAGGATGTACATTGGATGGAGATGGAAATCTTATTTCTGGAATGAAAAAACGAGAAACTTAAATGGAGTAGTGAGGGACCTAGCGATAATATCATTTCAGTCGCCTAGTATTCCAAGGACTCGAGATGTGGATGCCTTCTTCTATCATGAGGTAATATGATCCCAGGCCTGAGAGACCTGTGATAAGGAATGGACCTTCCCAATTGTCTGCTAGTTTCCCAGAATGAGGCTCTTTGCAGTGTTGAGGTATTTCTCTGAGGACGAGATCATTGATTTGGAAGGTACAACTTCTAACACATTTGCTGTATGAACTGGCCAGCATATGGTGATATCGACCTAGGTTAGCGATGGCGCGTTCCCTGGTTTTATCGATCCAATAGAGGTTGCAAGCAAATTTGACCTCATTTTCCTCGTTAGTTAGCTCGTGATCTTTAACTGGGTGATGGTATTCAGAGTGAATGACGGCCTCAGTGCCATAGGCAAGGAGGAATGGTGTGCTGCCTATTGACTAATGTCGAGTAGTACGGAATGCCCATAAGACATGTGGATGCTCTCGAACCCAATTCCCTTTTTTTTAGAGTGCAGCCATTTTTTGAGTCCATCCACGATGGTTTTACTGGTGATTTTGGCAGAAATGACATCTTCTTCTCTGGTTTGATAGAGTGGAACTGCTTTTAACCATTTTGTAAAATTATCGGTAGCTACGAGGCGGTGGCGATGGTTATCTAGAGAATTAGGAAATTCACTGACAAGATCGAGTGACCATCTTTTGAATGGCCAAAACACCTTGCTTGCATGGAGCTCGAGCGCAGGGGCGACGCATATCATTTTTCCATGTCGCTGACATTCATCACATTTGCATGAGTACTCTTCTGCTTGGTTGCTCATGCCAGGATAGAATACTCCTTGTGTAATGGCTCTCTTTTCCAGTGATCGACCTGTGCCATAGGAGACACAAATCCCTTTGTGTATTTCACAGAGCATCTCGTCTGCTTTCTTTTTGGAGAGGCACTTGAGGTATGGCCCCATTACTGAACGGCGGTACAAGGTACCGTTGTGATTGGTATAGCGCTTTGAGTTGTCTATCAGCTGCCGGCGCTTCTTCGAATCTGCTGGAAGTGGTTCTTCACATCTGTTGTTGATACTGAGATAAACTAAGAAAGTCTTTCGCCAATCGTCGTCTCCCCCTTTATCATCCCCAGTATTGATCGTGCATACAAAAATGACTTTAATCTGGAGATATCGAGCTTCTGTACCTAAGACCCCAACTAGATATGCCAAGGAATCGGTGTGTATGTTTTCACCTCGAAGAAGATAATCGAGAGTTGTTTGCGCAAACTTTCTCATCCTATCTACAATGAGGGCTGCATATTCGATCATCTTGCTATTCTTCTTATATTTCTCAAAATAATGGTGGACGATGAGTAGTGAATCTACGTAAACTGAGAGTTTGGGGATGCCGAGCTCGAAAGCGAGATTGAGTCCATGAATAAGATCTTCATATTCAGTGACATTATTGGAGGCCTCAAAATCCACGTGGATTGATTTCTTAATTCAGTCGTTGGAAGGGGTAATCATTACTATTCCAACACCTGACCCTGCGGGTCCTGCTGATCTATATGTAAAAAGTCTCTACCCCTTTCTTGTAATCTATTCAGCTTGCTCGTCAAATGCTTTGGGGGGTGGATCTTCTGTAACTTCCTTTGAAAGGTCAGGATCGTGCTCCTCCCCCTTGGGATCTTCCACTGGAAAATCTGCGAAGAAATCTACAACGGCCTGCCCATTTTTAGAATGACGTTGTTCAAACTTGATATCATATTCTCCCAAACTGACTGACCATTGTTATATTCTTCTTAATTTTACTATCTTGGATATAACTTCCCAAACTGGGTAGTTCATCATGAATTTGACTAAATGAGCTTGAAAGTAGTGCTTTAGCTTCTGTAAATTATAAACAAGAGTGAGAAGAAGTTTCTCAATTTTAGAATACCTTGTTTCTGCTGGAGTGAGGGTTTTGCTGATGAAGTAGACTAGTTTCTCGATTTTCCCTTCAAGACAAATGAGAATCGAGCTAAGTAAAGTATCTGTGACTGCTAGGTTAATTATCAGTTCCTCATTATCTATCAGGGTGCACATGATGGGAGACTTCCCCAAATAGGCTTTGAGATCCTGAAAAGCTGCATCACACTTTGATGTCCATTGAACCTTTGCATTTGATTGAAATTTTCCTCATTTGGTATAACTGCGGAGGAATAAGAATAGCCAACGATAGCGGTATGAAGATTTTGAAATGAAAAGGTTGATAGCGGCAATTTTACAAGCAAGGTTTTAAACATCTTTCTTTATTTCTGGAGATGGCATGTCGAGGAGAGCCCGAATCTGATCTGGATCAGCCTCAATCCCCTTCTTGCTGATGAGGTGACCTAGAAATTGACCAGAATGTACTCTGAATTAACACTTATCAGGATTGAGACGCATCCTGTAGGATTAAAGGATGCTGAATATTGTGTTGAGATCTTAAATCTGAATGATAGACTGTATGCTCTTGCACAAGAGATTGTCAATGTAGACTTCCATGATTTTTCGAGATGTGCTTTAAACATAGTAGTCATCAATTGCTGATAATTTGTACCTGCGCCTTTGAGTTCGAAGGGCATGACTTTGTAGCAATAAAGTCCTCTTTCAGTGATGAAAGTGGTATTTTCTTGATCTTCGTCCAAGAGTGAAATTTGATTGTATCCAGAAGCAGCGTCTATCATAGATAAGAGTTCATGACCTGCTATGGAATCCAGGATCAGATAAATGTTGGGAAGAGGGAAGCGGTCCTTTGGAGTATGTTTCTTAAGATCGGTGAAATCTACACAAATGTGGATCTTACCATTCTTCTTTGGGATAACGACAATTTTGGATATCCAATCCGGATACTTGGTTTATCGAATGAATCCCACTTTGACCAATTTCTCGATCTCCATGTTAACTTCATCTCGAAGTCGTGGTGATAGGTATCGCTGTTTCTATTTGACTGTGGTGGCACTAATGTTGATTGCCAATTTGTGACATGCCTTGGCCGGATCGACCCCAGGCATTACTTTGAAAGACCACGTAAAAATGTCTCGATTTAGTCGTAAGAACTGAATGAAAGTGCATTTTTTGTGTTGAACCAGCTTAGTACCAATGAAAGTACCTCTGCCGGGTCCTTCAATGTTAATATATTCGGTGACCTCCCCCTTGGAAACCTGATCATCGGTGTGATCAGCTTTCTATAATTACTTTATTACATATATGTTTGAGGTATCCAGAATAGCAGAGACGGTATTTTTTCAAGCCCAAGAAAGCTTTCGACTACCCCTGATCTGGTAGATACCATCGTTGTGATTGAGGCAGAGTGCTTGATGATGGGTGAAGCGATTGCTTCTATGTTATGAATCCAGCAACGGTCTATAATCCTGAGATAACGAGACTTGCCGTTGATCACATAAAAGATGACTTTGATTATGGCTGGCACCGTGGTAATAGGCAAGATGATCTTTCCTACTCACTCCTTTTTAGAACCATTGAATCCACTGATATCGGTGTCGCTTTGAATGACTTGATCGGCCAATACCATTTGGTTGATAGTACTCTGAAAGAGGATCTTGATACTGCTACCAATATCGATCATCATTGTGTGCATGAAAAACTTCCTCATCTTGAGCATTATGACTAACGCATCATGATGTGGGAATTTGACATGGCTAGTATCGTAATCTTTGAATGATATCCCAAGCTGGCGTTTGCTCGACTAAGGCAGAAGTTTGGCTTCCTTGTCTTGAGGTATGAGATTGTAGCATTTTGACAGTCTCCTGTGCATGAATTTGTTAGAGTTGGTAATCTGATTAACCTTGATCATTTTGTTGTGGTACAAATGGTAAAGATACTTCTCCTCAGCTTGATATGTGGCCTAGACAACTTCAAGCTACTTTTTATAGCTGCCATCTTTGCATGATTTTAGGTCGACAATATATTTGAGCATCCATCCCTCCTTGATAATGTATTCGAGCAACCTTTGTAAAGCATAGCAATTATCAGTAGAATAATGGTTTACCTTATGGTGCATGCAGTACGGTCGGCTTTTGATTGGTTCTAATGGTTGGGAGAGACGGTAGAGTTTATCCTTTGTGAGAATTGGAAAAATTATGGAAATTTGAATGTTCATCTTTGGGAGGACTGGTATGCCTTGTAAGCCGTTTTTTTAAGGGTTACTGGAGTTTTCCTTGGGGTATTTTCAGTCACCCTGATCTTCCTTTTGTTTAGTATTCTGATCCGATAGACCTTTCGTGGAAAGGACGGATTTAGTATATTTATGCCTTTCGGACATCATCTTTTTCAGGTTGACATAACTATTGACCTTGGTGATCATATCCTCCAAGGTCACAGGTTTGTTCAGGAAGTGGTGCTCTTTGCTTTGCAGCCGAGCTAGAGCGCGTTGGTAAAAGCAGTAACAATTATCTTGTGATCGAGATTATCCACTTTACGCACGAGCTCCAGGAACTTCTTAGTAAATGCCTCAAGCTTCTCTTCGTTTGACTGTTTGAGACTGATAAAAGAATATAGATTTTCCTCTTTGTCTCTGTTGTGAGCATACGTCTTGATGAATTGCTTCTGTAGTTGGTCGAATGAGTATATGGAGTCTTCAGGCAGAGAGTGGAACCATCGGAGTGCTTCCTCCTGCAGACTTGTGGTAAAAATATGGCAGAGGATGTGGTTGAGATTAGAATACAACCCTAATGAGTTACGGTATTGCTGAATGTGCTCCTTTGAATCGATACCCTGGTATTTGTAAATTTTTGGAGTATGGAAACCTTTCGAAATATCCATATCGAAAAGTTCTTTGCCAATTGGACTTTCTTTTAACTTGGTAAGGTCATCGGTCATGCCCAAAACCCTTTATTCGATTAGCTCCATAATACGCTGGTCCATATGCTCTTGTGTGACATAGTGGCAGATCGGATGAGCAGCTTGGCGAGGAGGTTGTGAATTATGAGTACCGGTACCTCCACTTAAACTATCTAACGCTGGAACTCGAGGCTGAGGTCTATGTCCTCTTCCTGACGTATGGAGCATCGGTGACCTCGGCTGAGTTCAGACTGAACGTCTCCACCCAACTGAAAGGAAGGATAAGGTTTATTTCGAATATGTTTAGAAATAACTTTGCTGATGGCTTCTTGAGGTCCTAATCATTCCCGTAAAAACCTGAGACGCTTCTGGCACCTAATCACGATCTTGTATCGGGGGAGCCTGCTTAGTATCTTACAGAGCTTATAAGGCAGTCTGCATTGTTATCATCTGATCTTCATGTCATTTGAGTGCTGTCAAATGAGTTTGTCTTTCGATGTCGAGCTCCATCTCGTGGAGTTCTCGACCGCGAGTTATCTATCTTTCAAGCTCGTTGTATTTCTCCATTTCAATATTAAGATTCGCTCATAGATCTGTGAGCTGTTCGAGATATCGAGTTGGACTCTGGTAGTTGGTCGCCTGGATGTTACCATGATTAAAATATTGTAGTAGATTGAGTGAATGCCTTAGGATATCGTGGAAAAAATTTCTTTCCCACAGATGTCGCCAAATGTAATGGCCTAATTCCATGAGCTCGAAGTGGCTTAGAATTAGTCCTTATACTAATGTACCTGTGATAAAAATCTAATAGACAAGAAATGACGCAGGTGTTTAGCGTAGAAAACCTATGAATAGGTAAAAACCACAACCTCGTGCTGAAGGTTTATGTAATAGTAGCGTTTATTTCTGAAGGCTGATGATATCTTATTACAAGTTATTTCTAGACTTAGAAATGATTGATCTTGTGAATAAGAATTTTGGAGCTTTGAGAATCTTAGAAAATATCTCTTTCTTGGTGATTTCTTTACCTTTTTTTTAGTCCTTGTCTCTTATGGAACTTTTTCTTTATATAGGCCTCTTCCGTAGCTCTTCTTTGTGCTAAAGTACATTCTCTGAACGATGTGGTTAGTGGCCGTATGACTAAGTAACTGCTGAGTTCATAAGAGACAGGTAGCTTTGACTTGTTCAAATTTTTTGATTTGAGCTCAACTTACATTTATTAACAGTTCGTGGAGTACGTTGTGTTGCTGAATGGAGAAGTCGTGTGAAGAATGTATAAGTTGGATATGGAGGTAATTCAAGCTAGCGGCAGCTCAATTTTAGGTAAGATCAAGGGATAGGTCCCTACAGGCTTGGACTGGCATAGCATTGCTGCAATGTATGTGAGGGTATCGACGTTTCTATTCTTGCCTTGAGGGTAATGTGTGATCAAAGATTTCTTAGGGAAATGATCCATGCGTTGGTAAATGAGCTGCATACTTAGCCATGCGACTGTCCGACTGGTTTTTTACCGGTGTACTGCCTTTGGACGAGCCATGAGTTGGAGAAGACAACTAGTTTGCGAACTCCCAACTCGAGGGTTAGGTCGAGAACATGTATCAAAGCTTCATATTTGTCTTTGTTATTAGTACATTTGAAGTTGAGTTTGAGTACATTTTCGATGCGGTTGTTTGATAGGGTGACCAGTACGATACCTATCCCCAAGCCGTTTGGTCATGCAGACCCATCAATAAAGAAACCCCATCCTGTGTTAGGGTTCCAGGGGTCATTCTGTTCTTACTGGCCTTCGGGTAGGTAAACTTCATGTTCTTCCCACTCTATGTCTTCGACCAGGAAATCGGCTAGGATATTGGTGACTACCTGATTATTTTGGGATACTTGTTTCTCAAAATTTATATCAGGTTCACCAAGGTAGACAGACTATTATTGAATCCGTTAGGATTTATCTTTCTTGGCTAGGACTTCTTGAAGGGGGTAGTTAGTGATTACACGTATATAACGTGCTTGGAAGTAGGGCTTAAGCTTTCAAGAAGTGTAGACAAGGGTAAGGAGAAGTCTTTTAAGTTTGTTATATCGTGTTTCGGCTAGTATTAGAGTTTTGCTGATGAAGTAGACATGCGTTTCGATGCCTGCTTCGGTTTGAATAAGGACTGAGCTTATAGATTTGTCGGTAACTGCTAGATAAAAGGAAAGTATTTCTCCTTCGATCGGGGTGCTCATGACAGGTGGTTGACCAAGGTAAGTCTTAAGTTCGAGGAAAGCTTAATTGTATTTGGGTGTCTAATCGATGTCAGGGATTTTCTTTTTGGTTTTATGGGCACCTTCGTCTCATAACAGAGAAAACAGCCAGGTAACACGGTTCGAGGATTTATAAATAAATTAGTTAAGGGGTGCTATTTTGTCTGCGACCTTTTTGAACGTCTTTTTTTGTTCGAGGAAATGGCATATCGATATGGGCTCAAATTTTGGTGGGGTCTATTTCAATACCTCATTTACTAATGAGGTGGCCAAGGAATTTTCCAGTGGAGACACCGACCTGGTATCTATCTGGATTTAATTTTATTTTGTATGATCGAAGGATGGAGAAAACTTTGGCCAGGTCTTGTATATGGGTATTTTGGTAAAGGCTCTTGCAAAAAGAAAAAGAAGAAGATAGAAAACATAAACATGATTCAAAAATAAAAAGAGATCAACTGCAACTATGGCAAATCTTCCAGCACCACGACCCACCACCACCATCAATGCCCTCTGCCACGCTAGAGCCAACGTAACAGACCATTCAGTCATGGTAAGGAGATGATGTTGGAACATCCCCAACTAAAAATTGAATGACTATACTTTCACCCATTCCCGATCGGTCAGCTCTTCCCTGTTTAGGCCAATAAGGTCGGGTAGTAGGGCCCCCATATCCCTTCGTCCAAAATAATGCCTAGCTAGTTTGAAGACCTTGGCCTCTACACATTCTTCCATTTCACTAGCTATCTCTGATAGCGATTCTTCATCTTACTTAACAAAGGCTAGAATGTTTGGGAAAAGAAGCTTAAGCGGAGTTATGGAAATTATGTGTCAAATTTTAACCTTTTTTTATAGTAGATTAGAAGGTCGTTAATGATACCATAATCAGCCATTAATAATCTTGAAAACTAGCGCATTCACACTGGTCAAGCCTCAAAATTCGCATACAAACAATTTTCCCTACAAAAACCCTTTGCAATAATTTTTGAGTCCCCAACTGAGAGGGGGCAAATATAATAGCTTACTCACATGCTTCGATAATGAACTGGATACTTGATGACTCCCGTGAAGCTCAAAGCCTATCGTATATACAAATCTACCAAAACCACAACAAGCCTACTATCAAGCCCACTACAGCTTCAACCATGCGTCTATCCAGCTCAGCTCCTGGTCGAAGGTAGATAACCCAATAAACAACTCTAGCAGAACCGACTTCGGTACAGGTAAAAAAAGGATAAACTTGTAATTTGACCATTTTATGGTGATGTCACCTTTCTTCTCTTCTAAAAATAGGGAAGGAGAACTACCATAAAGAGGTTGAGAACAATAGTAGCTCTGGTAACCTTGAAGCACCTTCTGAAGCTAGAAGATTCAATGTACTCGAACCTATATTTATAATCTCATCTATTTATACCACCTCACCTTAAAAATCCCCACTACAGGTCGTGGAGGAATCCGATTTTAGGACTCCACGCACGTGTATCTATTATAACCTTTCCCAATTTCTATTAAGTATACTTGCCAACACCTCTAGTTGAGCATAAACACAGTGGTGCAAGAGTTTAATCTTGCCTCTATGAGATAAGGCCCTTACAAGGGTCAATAATAACTCACTAAAAATTTCCTCTGCAGTAATGAACAGTGGACACTGGACCAGAGCTAGAAAATAATCAAAAATTAGATTTTCTATGCGCTCGAGATATTGCCATCAATAACTCAGCACAAATGAATAAAAACAAAGAGAATATCCTGGAGTTTTATAATTAGTATAGATTTTGTGAGGCATCACTAGGTTGAATGAAACCTTTGGTCATCTAACTTAGTATTCCGGTGATACATAAGACTATTATTTCATTAATACAAAGCTACAAACAACCACATACCCAAAAAAACCCTACAATGCAATTTTTTTGCTTTTAGATATTTTTATGTCATTACCTTGAAACAACTAGTATGGTTGGATTAATTATTTTCCTATATGGCGTAAACGTTCTTCGACCAAATACAAAATAATAAAGAAAGTGCTAGAAGTTGGGTCCAGTCCAAGGTGGGAACCCAACTGGGTTGGGGCGCCTCCACTTGATTCCTTAGGTAGGACTTTATGGGGAGAGTTCACAAAAAGTTATGTATATCCTACAAGGGTTCAAAATTATAACACAATAAAACCAAGGATTTTTTAATTTAGATCTAGGTATTAATATCCCATTTTAAAATAAGATTATTCAAAGATTAATTAGTTGAAAAAAGATTAATTGAAGATTAATCAGTAAAGATCGAAGATCTTACTTTTTCTTCATTTCTGTTTAAATTAAACGCAAGATTAATCTCATTTAGTCAAGCTTAATCGTATTTAATCACAATTAGTTGTCAATTAATTGTAGGTAAATGAAAAATAATAAATTGATAATATGTGGATGATCTTTAAAAAATAATAATAAAATTAATAGGCTTAAAATATCCTGCTTGGGATTAGAATTATTTGTTACTTAAGTTAAAAAATTAATTATAATTCGAGTGCCTTCCTAGTTTTTGAATATTTACCATCTTTTGATCTTCAATATGAGCAACATATTGTGCCCACATCACATTTTCCCCCTTTTATCTATGCCTATAATAATGTATGTATTCCTCATACACTACATGTGGGACGTACTGAAGAATTCTGAGCAGTGGACAACTTAATATCAATATGTTTCATTGAAGCCTATCAAATATTATAGGGTTTGAAGCATCATATACCTGCTCGGGCGGATACCCACCCTGACGTGTTCATAACCATATCCATAACCATATGTTGAATGTTTTGGTATATAGGTATGAAGATCCAAATAGAGATCCTTGTCAGTCATACCCTTTGTCGTAGTTTTAGTAAAAGGGGTATGAACCATAGCATACAATTTTGCGAATAATTCAGGATTAATCTTTTTTCTTAAGCCCTTATGATCAAATTTAATCCTAAATAAGATTTTTGCAGCATCTAGATGAGATTTGGCTAAAATATTGAGTGCAGATTAATCTTGAGAATAAAGCATGATTAATCTAGATTAATCCTGAATTATTCAGAGATATTTTAAGGAAATTTGTATTTCTTTAAGTAAAAGTTCAAAGGGATTATTCTCGTATTAATCAGGTCATAAATACTTTTTTTTCAAGATTAATCCATATTAAAAAAACCCTTAGTTTTAAAACCCTGATCCATATCCAATTTTCAAAATATAGACCAAGATCGAACCTAATTAAATCAAAAGTAGACCCAAAGTCAATCTGGTGATGTGGCATGGAGTAAGATCTAATGGCCTGACGTGGGAGGATTCACTATCAACACAGTGGCATGTGAGATCCACTGTGGTGAAGTAGCACAATCCACCCATCAACGACATGGGACCATATTTGACGTGTCTGCTGATGTTGTAATGACACATGGTAGTATGGACCCCACATGCTGATATGGCAGTGACTACAAGCATAATGACATGACATGACACATGGGAAAAGTAAATGCTGACGTAGACCAATCATGTCTAACACGTGGTAGGCCATGTATTGACACGTAAAGTCAGTGATCAATACGTGGCACAACATTGTCTCAATAAGTGGCAAGGTTAGTGTGCGACCCATATCACCGTTTGCATCTACCACGTATCTTCATAGGGTAATGACACATGACATCACTGTAGTAGGACACTTCATATGGTTCTAAACCTTGTCCAAACCTTGATCTAGACAAGTTCAGACACTAAAATAGGCTTTTAAGAGCTAATTTTTGCTCAAATTTAGTAATTTTTATTGCAAATTTCCTATTAATAAAATATGACTAGGAGTCATATCTAAATTACATTAAATGTCGGGACTATAATTAGATATCAATTGGAAATTAATTTAGTCTTATTTTTAAAACCTCGATGTCTAAGGACCCGATTTTACGTATCTAGGTGGAAGATGTTACTTGAGATCATTTAGAGGTATATAGGTACTGGTAACAGCCTATAGTACCCTAAAATGTTAGTTCAAAGACATAAATAATCAACCTATCTTGTGATCTAAAAAGACTTCAGGATGGAAATACATATCTGATAAACATCTAATACCCCTCATATTCGTGGCAAATGGGTTATTTGGCTAGAGTATATAGACCTTATAGATCTTTGAGGATTATAACACCTTAATTGTTAAATTAAGTAACGAATATATCAAGTGGTTTTAAATAACAATCTTGGCTAAGATTTTATTAAAATGAACCTCTAGGTATTTGAATATGGACACGGTTTAATTATAATATGATTAGAAATAGTTTATTTCCTATTATTCTAAGTACAATGATCTGTCTTAGATGCTTTTAAAATGTTTATCAAGAATTATTGCTAATTATGATCTACATTTTTGCATAATAGATGTCTGCGAGACCATGTTACATTGATTGCGCACCATTGTTGCTAAATGGTTCTAACTACCTTTTCTGGTATACGGATATCAAACTCCATTTGAAAATAAGGAACATCTCACATACCATTGTTACAGCTAAAACTGTCTCTAAACCACTCAAGGCATTTTCCATGTTGGTTGTGCGCAGCTACCTTCAGCCGGAGCTGAAGCTTGAGCACCTCAGTTGCGGGGATCCATACAAGTTATGAACCTTCTTAGAGTTGTGTTTTGGTCTTTAGTAGATCCAAAGGAAGCCTAAGAACAGTAACTGCTAGAAGAACTTGAGGCTTTGTGACTTTAAGACTTTGGCTGACTTCATCTCAGCACTCCAAAATATCATATCTCCAATGAGGCTCAGTAATGAACTTGTCTTCGAGAGAGAAATGTTATACAAGACTCTCTCCATATTTCCCTATTTACATATTACTCTCAGGGCACAGTTTGTAAAATTAGAATTTAGGAATGATACAGATCTGATCCAACTCCTGCTCACTAATGAACAAAGGGTAAACTTTTTTCGAAGAAAGATAAGAGGTACCCTTCTAGGAGGAGGATATGATCCGTTACACGGAAGATCTTATTTGATGACCAAGTCAACCAGGAACTTGGTTCTGGAAGTAGACATGCAAGTAAAGGTTGGAATCGAGGATTCCTGGGCCTTGAGAAGAGTCACAAGTTTAACAATTTTAGTAAACCAATAAAGTCGAAGAAGGCCAGGAAGCTTGATAGAGAATATCTTTGTTTAAGATGTGATAAAGCTGGATACTGGGTACAGGAGTATTGCAAGGCACCACGGGTGACCAAAGTCAACAGAGTCCTAGAGAACTACACCACCACAGGCATAACTTCCATGACTATGGAATTTACAGCGGCTAACTTCTTCGACAATACTGGTGCAGGCATAGATCAACATATGGAGTGATCAATAGCAGTATCTCATTAGATATGTGATGTCACATTAAAGAGCACTAGTAGTTTCTTTTCTTTAGTCGCAAATACTTGATTTACTTTATTAGCACTTTTGATTATGTTGGGAACATATCAGTTATATTTAATAAGTGCTTGTCACATACCTTCAGTATCCATCAATGAGATTTTATTTTTTTCTAAATATAATTATTCAAATTATTGCTTGTGATAGTGGTTAATTTATTGCATAAGAGCTTTTAATCTGCTATATATAGGTAGCCCATGGATCCCTCTACTCATAAAGTACTGATTAATAATTGGATCAGCCATTATACTTATTTTGTTGATCGTAGTACCACGCACTCTATCATATAAGATAAACTTTATTTTTCGAACTTGATTGCATATGTCAGGGACATTCAAACTGTTATTGGGTCGGCCAGTATCATAGAGGACTCGGGGAGCGCCACGCTATTACTTCTTAATGATAGAATACTATGTATCAAGTCTGCTATATTTACTAATAAATATCTCGAGAATTTACTAATTTTTAGGGATATGCATGATAACGGTTATCAAGTAAAGACAATAGGGGATGGTGAAAACTTTGTTTTTTATATCACCTATTCGCTTAACGGCCAAGAACTTTTATTGGAACGATGTCCAATATATGTCTCAGGGATTTATTCTACTACTTTCAGGCATGTCAAAACATAAGCAATCACTAACTTTTCTACGTTACAAGAGAAAATGTTTAGGATTTGGCATGATCATTGCAGCATCCTGAACAATGGATGATGAGGAAAATTGTCAACAGTACCTATGGACATTTACTTCATGGAGAGAAGATTCAAATTTTGAAAGATTGCCCGTATAATGCCTACTCTCAGGGAAAGCTTATGGTCCAACCTAGTAAGTCCAAGGCGGAGTTGGAGTCTCCAACCTTTCTCCAGCGTATCCATAGATATATATTTGGACCTATTCATTCATATCCCATTTAAATACTATATCGTCTTAATTGATGCATCTACGAAATGGTTTGATGTTTTGCCTATTATTTCTAGGAATATGACATTTTCACGGCAGCTTGCCCAAATTATCCGATTGCAGACTTATTTCTCATATCACCTGATCAAATCTGCAAGATTAATTTGATGGCGCTGGCAAGTTTACTTCAAAGGCTTTTGTTGATTATAATTTTTCTAATAAGATAGATGTCAAGCATCCAATACCTCATATCCATACCTAGAATGGGATGACAGAGAATCAATAAATTATAGTAAATCGCTAAGCCACTATTATTACGATCTCAACTTATGGCCACTGTGTGGGGCAATGCAATTATGCATCTGCCACTCTAATTAAAATTTGCCCACCACTGAATAATCATTATTTTGTATTGCAAGTAGTATCTGGGCTGGTGCCCGGTGTCGTTCATCTGAGAACATTAGGATGTTCCGTACAGGTGTCGATTATACCATCGCAACGTACAAAGATAGAACCCCAACGTCGGCTCGATATCTACGTGAGTTATGATTCACTATCTAACATATTTGATATTTGAAACTCACTATTGGTGGCATATTTACAGTGAGATTTGCAGATTGTCACTTTGATAAGATAATATTCTAAACATTGGGGGGAGATATGACAGCCAATCCTGAGGAAGTTTTCATGATCAGTTGGAAAACACCATCGTTAACTTAACTAAATCCCCTAACCAATCACAGTGACAAGGAAGTGTAACGGATTCTATACTTACAAAAGACCGATAATGAATTGCTAGAGGCATTCAACAATACTGCTAAAGTAACCAAGGTGCATGCACCTACAAGTAATGCACCTGCACGACTAGATATTCAGGGAACTGGTGTACAATCCACAAATGAATCCAAGCTATGATATGTGACCCACAAATGAACCCAAGCCTATCGGCTGTAAATAGGTATTCGTACAAAATTGTAATAATCTTTGAAAGATAGTTGGGTACAAAGCAAGACAAGTTGCCTAGGGTATTTTTCAAAGACTTGGTATCGATTACAATGAATCCTACTCTCCAATCATGGACACTATAATGTTTCATTACTTTATTAGGCTGTCAGTCGCTGAGAATGAGCTTGACATGTATCTTATGGATGTAGTTGTTGCGATCTATATGGGAAAATAGATATGAAGATCTACATGAAGCTACCTGATATATTTAAGCTTTTGGATGTTACCATGCCCAGTACATGGGGGGCCAATATAATTATATTGGATAAGTCACTGTACGGTCTAAAACTGTCAAGGCTAACGTGGCACAACAGGTTGACTGAATATTTAAAAGATGAGGGTTTTGTAAATAGTCTTATTTGCCCATGTATTTTTAATCAAGAAAACAGATGCTAGTTTTGTTATCATTGCAGTCTACGTAGATGATTTACATATCATCGAAACTCCGATAGAGATTGTAAAGGCCGCTGAATACCTTAGGAAGGAAATTAAAATGAAAGAGCTTTGGAAAACAATTTTTTTATTGATTTGCAGATCGTGCATCTTGGAAACGATATCAGGCAATGTATACTGAAAGGATCATCAAATATTTTGGTATGGATACGGCACACAGTGCCAAGACGTATATGCATGTCTGTTCAATGGATCTGATCAATGACAACTATCATTTTCCAAACGAAGGGGAAAAACTCATAGGGCCTGAGGTGCCAAATATAAGAGCTATCACTGCTTTGTTATACTTAGTGGGGTATGCATGACCCAAAATCTCATTCGCAATGAACTGTTTAGCTTGCCTTAGTTTTTCCCCTGCCCAAAGGCAATAGAATGGGATCAAACACATTTTGAGGTATCTGATCGGTATGAAAGATTTTGGTATGTTAAATCTAAAAAGTAAAAAACGTAAAATTATAAGATATACCGATGTAGGATACTTTTTAGATTAACGTAAATGTCGATCACAGTCAGGTTATGTGTTCCTATTTGGCAATACGACAATTTCATGGAGATTGTGCGGTGAAGAAGATGATATTTAAGCTACATCCTCGAACCACGCTGAGATTCATGCATTTCATGAAACTGGCATAAAATGTTTTTGGTTACGATCCATAGTTAATCACATTAATGGCAGTTGCGGTCTAACTTCTATCGAAGATAAGCCGATGACTCTGTATGAAGACAACATAATTTTTATCATTCAAATTAGTGGAAGATTTATTAAAGCCGATTGAATGAATCAGATTTTACCCAAATTCTTCCAAATACACGAGTTATAAAAATTGAATGAGATCGACGCCGCTAAAGTCCATTTAGAAGATAACTTAGTTGACCTATTCACGAAGGCTCTTGCACACCTTATGTTCAAGAGATTGATACACGGAATCTAAATATGAAATTTACAAGATCTATTATCTCTGAGAGATAGATTTCTCAGGGAGATCGATGTCTGGGGAAGTAATCCCATCCTAACATAGATACATGCGAGCTGTACTCTTTTTCCTAATAGTGTAGTTGTTTTACTTACTAGAGATTTTGATAAGGCAACATATACGTGTCTACAACCCATACAGAGCATAGGATTGTATACTCTTTCCTTACATAACTTTTCTCCCATGGGGGTTTTGCTAGGAAGAGGTTTTAATGATTCAAGTCATCCTGATATAAAATAATCCTAGGGTGAGTGTTATGAGCTAAGTCTGGCCCAAACTGGGTTGGGGCGTCTCCACTGGACTCTTTACCTGCCCATATATGTTACGCCTACATGGGGAGAGTTTATAGAGCGTTATTTTTATCTTGCAAAAGTTTAATATTGCAATATAATACAACAACCTCAGGGTTTTTATCAATACTATTAAGCTCTCTTTTCTCTCATATTACATGTGTGTGTGTGATTGCTAGGATAGATTTGCTAACCATCGAAAAGTTCTACAACTTTGCCAGTGTTTGTGCTTTGGCACATTGCTAGTATCAAATACTCCGTAAAAGTGGGTGGGAAACATGGTATCTGCTCTATCATTCTCAATAATTGATAATTTGATATCGAATCATTGAAAAATAATGTTGATTAATAAATAAAATGAAAATCATCTCTTTCACACTTTGTCTACTTAGTTAGTCCCACCCAGTATCTTAATTTGATACCGGGCGAGACTAATTAATGAAGAAATCAAAGATATTTTGATATACCTCCACATCTTAACTTAGACATGCATTCTTAGAGAGTTATAGAAAGAGGTTGAGAGTTCGGCATAATATTTTAGGTGCAAGGATTAATATGCTCAATGTTGGACTAAATATTTAAATACAAAGAATATAGTAAAATATTTACCTTGATGTAAATAAAACACGAACCCGCATTTGGATTAAGATATTATATTGGCTACTATAAATCCCACAATAAAAGATGAGATTGTAACTGTAATGGCATATTCCGGATCTTGACCTCAAGTCAGCTTCGACCATAATACATTTACTCGACCTCGTCAAACATACAATCACGTGGTACATTTATGGCACACTATGGAATAGTTATAAAGAAGGGTTTATTTCTCGCTCTCGACCTAGGCCTAGATATCTACCTCCACACCAACAGCTTGATTCATGCTGTACTCAAAGTCATTAAAGAAGCTGTTATATAATAGAAGGATCAGACCGTTACGTAATTAGTTCAAAGACTCATAAAATCATATTATAACGCTCATCATTAAACGTAATAATGGTCGTGAAACGGTCATATTATAAGACCTATAAATAGGGCTAGGGAACTACAGATTAGACACAAGATATTCTACACAGAATTATCCAGAGCGTTCCTTGTAATAACTAGCCATCTACAATAATATTTCCCTTTCTAAAATCCTCAAGATAGGTTGTAATTTTTAACCTATTTAAAGGTTTTCCATGCTAAATCTTGTGCTAGTGATTACTTGCTAGCGCTCTAATTATCTTTGGTGTGGGATACTAAGTTCAAGATACGAAATTAGGCTCTTACATGTGGCGCCGTCTGTGGGAATCAAAGCAGTTAGCCACAAATCTCAGATACAACTGATACTTACTCTCTTCACAAAATGATCCTTCTAGACCAAAAAATGCTAGCTGGCCCAGCAAGAGGAAGTACCGTACTGGCAAAATTATGAGCCACTTTAAACTCCGAGTTAGAAAGACTGGCCATTTTGGAACAGTAGCTGGAAGATGTAAGTGATGCGTTAAAAATTTTACAAGGATAATAGATGGCAACCCAAAAGAACAAAGATGCATTGCCAGCCACCTCAAGAATTTTAGTTTGAGACAGGCTAGGACCTTGAGGCAACAGCTAGGGAGCTAATATTTAATCCAATTATAACCAGTTGAGGCTTGATCCCATACAGGTACCACGAATTCAATAAGAAGTTGATGACGTTCTCCCAGAACCTAGACAAGCAGATGACCCACACCGAGGAAGAGTTTACATTCCTATGCATGAACGACTAAGTGAAGAAAGTGGCGAACACATTCCCTGGGAAGGACGTATTTAACGTCAGACCATTATAACTCATCAGTTTGTGACTCAAAAGTACATCGATAAATGCATTAAAGAATTATTTGAAGCTTAGATTGAAACTGGCAAAGGCATCAACGACAAGCTTCTGAAGAGCCTGATTGCTCAAGATCTTTTAGATGGCGAGGTTCCTACCGATTTTTACATACCGAAAATTTAAAAGTACAGGGGAACAGATCCCGTGGAGCACGTCTAAGAATTGTAGGATGCTTTAGGCTTGTATTCTACATCAAACCACATTTTATGTTGCCTTTTTCTGACCAGTCTCCAAGGCAAGCATTTGCGGTAGTTCTATTCACTGTAAGAATGGTCCATTCATACTTTCGAGCAATTACGAAAACTTTTCATCAAAAACTACTCGCACAATAGAGACAAAAAGCAAAATCTCTATTCTCTATTTAACCTTAAACAAATGTCGGGAGAGAAGCCTGAATCATTCACTGAGAAATTCTTGGAGTTGGCCAGAAGGTAGATAGGCTTGATCCGAAGATTACTATTTCAGCCTTTATAAACGTTTTGTTCGTGGAAGGTCGAGCAAAAAAGCACCTAATTCAAAACAAACCTGCGACCCTGGAAGATATGATTTAAAAGGTAAATGGATATATCGATCTCAAAAGAATGCTCGCTGAAAGACAAAAGCCCCAAAAGTTAATCCTGACAGCAAGTGATCAATCCACAAAATGAGATTTTAATCATACTACAAATTACAAAGAAGACAGAAAGCAGATCAAATCTAATGGCGATCGACCTTGGAGAAGTAGTAACTTACCGAAGGCATATCTTCCCAAATTGACTATTACAATAGCCAGCCTGTACCCTACACTTCAGAAGGATAAATTCTTCCAAAATGCCCAATACGTCCAACCTATTGAAAATAGACCATATTGCATGCACCACAAAGTCTGACATCATAACACAAGATATTGCTTCGCTTTACGGAGACTTTTAGAGTACATCTTTGCGGATAGAAGAATGCACGAATACATCGTAAGCATAGAGAATTATACAAACTGGGATTGCAAGATTAATACTGAGATCGTATATATAAAAGGTGGGACAGAGGAAAAGTACTTATACCACATATCTCTCAGCTATTTTATAGAGACTCATACAATCAAAAGACCGGTTAGACTTAAAAGACGACGTCACGGCCATTTCCAGGACTTGGCCATAGTTGAAAAAGAAGCTCGATTACTCCCAGAATCTGGTACTCGACGAACAGGGATCTCCTTCGAGGATTGCGACGTTCGCCACGTCAACTTTCATCATCATGACGAACTCGTGATAATGTTAAAAATGTGAAATGCCATCTTGCATACAATGTTGGTAGATACTGGCAGTAGTATCGAGCTATTCTTCCAAAGTATAATTGATCAGATGGGACTAGTTGAGAAAGTTGAGCCTAGTGACATCGATATTAGTGATTTCAATGGCTCCCAAGAAGAATGTGTTGAAACGATCATACCTCCTAATACTGCAAGACCAGCAACAATTAAAGTTATATTTTATGTGATAAATGCAAAATCTTACTATTTAGGAATCATGGGATGATGTTAGTTGTACAAAATGAGAGCCATCCCATCGACCTATTACTTGGTATTATAGTTCGATTGGAATGGCGGTCTATATGAAATCAAAGGCAGTCAGAAGCTAGCTCAAGCTTACAAAAATACTGTAACCATCGTGATAGAACCTCCCAAAAAATATGCCACATAAAAATTTCAGAATACTACAGAGAACCAGCTACCAAGTACAGAAATCGCAGAATACGTCAAGATTAGTGGAGACAAACAGGGTACCTATATTAAGACTTTTTTGCCCACAATAGAGTAAAATACTCTTATTCAGTTTTTAAAAGATAACAATGATATTTTTGCATAGATATTCCATGAAATGCCCGACATCGACCCATCTTTGGCTTGCTACAAGCTTAGCTTAAAAGATAAAGTCGAGGCAACCAAATAGAAATAGGAGACATTAGCACCAAGACTACGAGAAGAAGTCAAGAAAGAGATCGATAAACTTATTGAAGTTGGTTTTATCCAAAAACCCAATAACCCCGACTGGATCTCGAACATCGTAGCAGTCCAAAAGGAAAATGGCAATATTAGAGTATATGTGGATTCTACAGACTTAAACTACTCCGAAAGGTAGTTTTCCCCTTCTTATCATCAATCATCTGATCGATTCATCTGCTGGACATGAACTTTTATTCATGATGAATGCTACATCAGGGTACAATCAAATACCTTTTTTACTTGAAGATCAAGAAAAATTAGCCTTCATCTCAGAACATGAATTATATATTACAAAGTCATGCCTTTCGGCCTCAAAAATATGTAGCCACTTATCAAAGATTGATAACCCAAATGTTCAAGAATCATCTTGAAAAAACAATGAAAGTTTACATTAATAACATGTTGTGTAAAAGTTTTAGGAAGGAAAACCATCTCGCAGATTTGAAATTCTTCGATCATATAAAATAAGACTAAAAACTGTGAAATGTCTTCGGAGTTCAATCAGGAAAGTTCTTGGGATATTTGATTTGCAAACAAGGTATCGATGCTGACCCAGATCGCATCCATTCCCTGTAATTCATGTCTTTACCAAAGACAAAGAAATACATCCAAAAGTTAGCAAGCAAAATAGCAGCAATAAATAGTTTTGTTTCCAAATTTTAACACCGGTGTAGATGGTTATTCGACCTTCTACGAGAAGGGATGAATAGGAAAAAAATCTAAAAGATCTAGAGATCGAGTGGACCACAGAATGTAAAGTATCCTTTCAGGAACTGAAACGCTACTTAGGGAAACCACCAGTAATGAGTACACCTACTGAAGAAGAAGAAGAAGAAGAAGAGCTTATGGTATACCTTATAGTTACTAATAACTCATTTAGCTCTGTTCTCATCAAACTTGTGGAGAAGATGAAAAAACCCGTCTACTACATCAGTAAGGATCTTACTTCAGTAGAGACACGGTGCATAAAGATTAAAAAACTACTCCTAGCCCTCGTCTACACATCACAGAAGTTAAAACAATATTTCCAGGCTCATTCAGTTCTGGTAATGATAAATTAACCCCTGCGCAAAGTTCTATCTAAGCGGGAGAAATCTAGACGAGTTCAACAATGGTCGATTATTCTTGATGAGCACGATATACATTTTAAACTGCGACATTTAGAAAATGTGCAAGTAGTAGCCGATTTCTTCATAGATTTTCCAGTACACGACCCTGATTGGGAAAAGGATAGTACTGATATAAACGAAGAATAGCTTGAAGAAAAATTTGATTGGCTATCAAATAAAGTTGGCGCCTATTAACTGACAGTTCTGCCGGACTAGCTAGGTCAGGCATTGGGATAGTCCTTATCACACCTTCCGGCGATAGAATTGAGAAATTAATTTGACTCAACTTTGAAGCTACCAACAATAAAGCATAATATGAGGCACTCATCCATGGACTGGATATGGCACTGAAGATCGACGCGTCCGAATTATCTGTTACACGGATTCTTTATTAATCGTGAACCATTATACAGACACATATGAAAAAATATATAAATATGGTGGATTACAGAGCAACGGTAGCTGACAGAATAAGCAGATTTCAAAAGGCCACAATCGAACACATACCTCGCAGATAAAACAGACATTCTGACTCAAATGTTCGATATTTAAAGATTGAAGTAGTATCCATCCACAACATTATCATTGCCAGCCTAAATGCCATTAATACTGGGGGTGACAAATAGGTCAAAGAAGATTGAAGATGACCTTTCCTCATATATATCAGACCAAACAACACATTTGATGGCGAACTCCAAGAAGATGTCAATAAAAGGAGATGACTGATAGGTAATGCTAAATGATACATCTTTGCCAATAATTTCCTTTACAATAAGTCGGTCATGGGGACCTATCTCGAATGTTTATCTGATACGGAGGCCCAAGACTTCCTACGCGATTTACATGAAGGCACTTGTGAATCCCATGCGGTAGGACGACCCTTAGCAAACTGAACTATTGCTCAAAGAGTTGTTTGACCTCGAATAAAAGCTCAAGCCATCAAATACACAAGCAATTATGATGCCTGTCAAAGACATAGACCCAAAATTCAAACTCCTGCTTTAGAGCTCCATTCTAGCAAATTTATCTAGCCTTTCAAAAGGTAGGCCATTGATTTCGTGGGAGAATTCCCCAATTCATTGGGAAAAAGGAAACACATCTTAGTAGCAACAGACTACTTTACCAAGTGGATAGAAGTAGTCCATTTGAGTCGAACATGTAGGGGCCTAATTTTATAAAGGAGAAACTTGGCTTTTATACCTTGAAGGTTACCCTCGGCTTGAACCGTTGGCAAATATATAAGACTATAAACAACTAGTTTATTGAACTAACATACTTGTGTGAAGTCCATGAATTGGGTTCTCCATGACCTCTAGCAATGATTTGAATGATAGATGATATATATTGAATTAGATGACAGATCGAATAAAAAGTAGGTTATAGGGTGTTTGAAGGTAATTTTGATGGGAGTTTTAGAGAGAGTTTTTCTAACCACTTCATAGTGTCTCATCTCTCCTATTTATAGGAGATAGGAAAGGGGTGAGTCACCATAGGAGGTCAGATTACATGTATATCCTTTGGGATAACTGTTATGTACGTGGAGTTGGTTCTGACACTGTAGTTGTCTGGCGGCTTGTTTCACTGTTCTATCTGGTAAGCTGCTGTCAGGTATGTCTGCCTTTGACCATGTATGAATATAGTCAAAGTTTATCTAGTGCTGACCGTCTATTTTGGGCTTTGACTACGTAGTTAAATTCGACGATACCTTTAAGTGTTCGATTAATCTCTGAAGGCTTCGTGAAATTAGTTGCTAGTCTTGCTGAGCTTTGAGTCTCTAGGTAGACTTTGTCGTTGCCTTCAAGTATTCGACTTGTGTTGGAAGGCTGCAAGTAGGTTACTACATCCATCCCCTCTTAGTAGGGGCCTTGGAAATTATTATAGATGACGCGTGTTGAGAAATACTATTGGGCATGGGAAGTGGAAAAGTCGACTGGTGTAAATGTGGGTAGTTCCGAGGAGGGCAATTAAGGTAATTTATGATTAAGGAGGTAATAGATGCCCTTTAATCAAGGTATAAATAGGAGTTGTTAGGAGGGAAAATTCAAGTACTGTTCATCTTCTTTCTTGAGTAAGCACAACAATGGAAACCACTCTAAATACTCATTACCAGAAGATAATGGAGGAGAAGGATCAACGCATTCAAGAGAAGGCAATGGCTCTTAAGTAGAAGTATATTGGGGATCAATGTTTGGATGTGCTGTTGCCTGACATAGTAGAGCTGAAACTGGTAGAGGATATCTGTGGGCATTCGTACACGCACTGGTGGTGGGTGATGCAATGGATGGGCCCGAATGTGAGTAATCGATATTTTTTGCTGACAAGCTTGGCAGAACAACAGGTGGAAGCTGAAGACGTGTCCAAGGCTCAGGCAGGGCTCTGTAAAAACTGCTCTGTGTATAAATTGGGGGGTCTACAGTATTGTGGTTAAGTATATAGAGGGAATTGCTATTGTTGTTGTTGTTTTTCTTTCTTCTTTTTGATGTTCATGATGTATGCCCGCATACATTTTAGATGAAACAATGATGTGTTTGCCGAAGTATGGTAGTATAACAGTATAGGTAATGTAAACGACGATAATGTAAACGCGCTTTAATATTCGAACTTCTGACTTGGGTAATGAAAACAAGTAATAGTAATAAAATTTGAGTATTTGATAAGAGCTAAAGGTATATACCGAAGGCTCGACAATGAATTGTATGTGTACGATAACTATGGTGGAATATAGACAAATGACCATGGTTGCATGTATGCGATGACTAGAAAACGAATGCATAAGATGGCCCAAAAATGTCTGTGGTCAAAGAGTGCAACTATGGTTGAACGTATAAGATGGCTAAAAAATGAATGTATAGGAGGCTTCTATTGCAAAAGCAGACAGCCGTAATGGCAGTAATGTCAGAGGTGATACTACTCATGGGGCAGTGTATCGCTGCAGGCCAGCATTATATTTCCTCGGGTATGAAAAAGAGGTGAAGGTGACGCATGGGTTTGAGGTGACAACTTTGGGTAGTGTGTCAGAAGGTTTGAGAGGGCTAGAAAAATTCTTGTATGGTGTAAGTGTGTGATGCGCATGTGGGTACAACTAGGGGTAATCTTGGGAAAACATGTAATGCCCGAAAATAAGGGGGGGGGGGCGTAGAGGAACGGTAATGATGATGAGTGGGGGAAACCGAGGTGGTTTGTTTTTTTAGGGCGATATTTAAAGATATGAAAGAGAGTCATTGTTTCCAAATAATCAGAGAGAGAGAGAGAGGAAGTAAGGAAGACAAACACCATTGTTGCGGTTGAACTTGCTAGGGAGAAGAAAGGAAAGCACCATTGCTTCCAAGGAATCTAATTTAATCAAACAAGTATGCCTTCTGAGTTCTTGGTAAAGATAGCTATATTCTTTTTGCTGTTGCTTCTCCTTTTGTTTTTGTCTGTACGGCGGGGGTAAGTGTTTACTGGGCCGCCGGTAATGGCGTAATTGAGGAAGGGGGTAATAGATATAGCTAGAAGTCTGGTAAAGTGATAAATTTGGAGGGCGAGGGAGGGTAGTAATCAAATATTAGGTCTTAGATCGGCCGATTAGTGAGGGTAGGTAATATTTCAATATGGAACCGAACCTTGATACTCAAATATATCGAGCTAATGTCGATCCTCTTCTTTTGTAGGGTATAATGTGTACCCATCAAGCTTCGAAGTTGATGCTGGTAGATAAGGAGGTGGATGAAGTAAATGAATCGAGTATATCTGGTCGAGGTTGAGGGGATGAGAGCAGTGATGTGGAACTATTAGAAATTATGACGGATGCCCCATTGGCAGTTGTAGTGCTAGCTGTTAGAGCATCGAGCAGGAGCCATCGTAGGGCTCGAATAGTCAGAGAGAGTGATGAAGAAGAAAATGAGGAAAGGGAAGCAAGAGAGGGAAGGGGGAACAAAGGTACTGTCAAATCTTCTGGTGATAAGAGGGACGAAGGAGAAGGGGAAGAGAGTGATAACAGTAAAGCTTCGGATGAGGAGGGGACAACTGTGGGGCCGATCTCGCCTTCAGAAAAGGCAAGGCTAGATTGATTCATGGCAAAACATGGGTTGGCAACGGTGGGTGTTATTCTGGTGCCATTAAGGGCCGAGTATATGTTTATTGATTCCCCCCGTGAAAGGATTATAGCGTTCAGAGGCTAAATTTGTTTAGGAATGCAACTACCTCTTAGAAAGCTGGTGAAGCAGGTGTTGAACTTCTAGGATATAGCCTCATGTCAAATGAACGATAACTTTTATGAAATGTTGAGGGTGGTTGAAGGGATGAATGTGGAGTTGAAACGTAAATGGAGGTTTTGGATCCAGTGGTTCAATATAGTGTCGTTCTATTCGAGGAAAGCAAATAAGAAAGTAGGGACATATTACATTCAGTGCCATTTTTACAAAACATGGTTATTTTACCTGTGTTCAACTAGGCATGAGTTGGATAAGGATTTGGTGGTGGTGAATGGGAGCTATGAGAATGCACAGGGGGAAGAGGAATTTGGGCTGAAGAACAGGTTGTTTAAATCAAGTAAGTTAGTAGTCGAAGTATATTGATTGTGTGGCTCGAATAAACTGTTGATTTTTTCTTCAATGTTTTGCAGAACCCACCAATAATGGATTATAGAATCCGAGGACCTATATTGATGAGCTTATCAACCAAAACGAAGAGTGGGTGAATAAAGTATTTTAGAAGTTTGGTATTGTTAGAAAGAGATAAAAGAAGATGGACATGTTATTGAGAGACGTTCCAGTTTTTGCTAGGTCATCAAAACTACACCAAAATCATGAATTTTCCACGGTCCGATTTTTGATTTGCCACAGACATTAACTATGGTAAATTTGACACGGATATTTACTGTGGCAAATAGATGTTGATCGGTGATAATTTTCTATTTCCTTTCCTTCATCTCTTATTTGTTGGAGTTGCAAGGGTTCGAGGGATAGCTGCTAAGAGACTTCATCTTGGAAACCGGAGGCCTAAAGTTTAATTTTATGTTTCCCTCTCGAATATATTTGTTCCTTCTCTAATTTTCTTCAATTTGCTGCTCTAAAAATTACCAGTTTGCGATTCTCAAAGTTAAGAGTTTCTCAATCGGATTTCTCAATTGTTGAATTCTCTATCACTGAATTTCTCAAAGATATGGTATTGGGAAATCAAAATTTCTCTCGAGCTTAGTCTCGATTCTAAGTCTACAATTGGTGTGGAGACATAAGGAGCTTGAAAGTCATCGTGAAGGGTCTGATTTGGGATGCCGCTAGCCATTCGGTGAGTTTCTCTATTTATTGAATTTGCCTTTTGTGATCTGTGTTTTAGATTTCATGTTAAATTTTGAAGGATTAAAGTACTTTAAACTTAGGGATTCTTGTTAGACATATCTAAGAATATATGTATCTGACTACTGCTATAACAAACTGAAATTAGGAGATCTAAATTCTTACTTGTTACATCTCTAAGAATATGTGTTTTAGATTTCTTGTTACATCTCTAAGAATATGTTACATCTCTATTATGATACAAATATAGTCAAGGACTTGTAATTATTAGATGCTCCTAAAGAAATGTATATCAGGGGGGTAATTGTCACCATTTTTAACCAAGTTTTTCTCCAATGGCGAACTTTGGAAAATTGAAAATTGAGACATTCCTCCTTCTTTAGGAGTGTACCGGTTAAGTGGCGAGGACTGATGTATGTGAAATGGTATCACCATTGCATTTCTAGACTAAGTTGGATACAAGAGTTATTGCAGTTCCTTGAGACCTCGATTGAAATGGTGAGCAAATAACAAAAGGAATGGTTGTAGACAATACTGTGCCTGCATTTTCAGAAGGGTATGGGGCGTGGTTTAGAAATGAGCATGTCATATTACCATAAATAGGGCATGTATTTCTATAGTGTGTCTATGGAAGAGCAATGGTACACATCTATGGCATCTTGTTATACTGTCCTTCGTATCTTAGTCAAAATCGCTAGAGATGTACTCAACATAAGCTACCCCCTAGCAACATTCCCAGTTGGGGTGGTACCTCCTGTAATATATAGCTCACTGAGCCTGTGGTTTAAGGCAAAAAGTGACCCAATGCACTCCGGCTGCCGCCAAAAAGCTGCACTTTAACCATCAGTGTTCAGAGTCGTGAATTGGGGTAGCCTGGTTCCCATTTACATCAGATAGGATTTTCGTGGCTAAGTATACTTGAAAGATTCCAGTTACTCTGAAACTGTCTTGCCTGTTCACTATCTTTCAGGATGATCTCATTATAAGGAGCTTCGGGTCCAATCGTACTCCCGATCTGGGTAACAAGAGAAAATTAGTCGTGCTCTTCTTGATATCAAAGTTTCTGGTATTCCTCTCAAGTTGTACATTCAATTTCCGTGTCCCGATTTCGTATGGTTCAGTTATGTCCAAACAGTTTAAGGAGCTATCTGGATAAAATAGTTCTCGAGTAAACATAGCCAAAAAATGGGTGCTCTTGCTTTCAGGTTGATTCAAACACGACATGCATTTGTTTTCTTGAGTTCTGAAGGATTAATGAAGACCATCCAAGAGATAATGTCATAAAATCTTAAAGTCCTACTTTTTTTCTTAGAAACCACTGATGTAATTCGTCAGAAAAAAAGTGTCCAATTATTTTGTTGCATAAACACCACTCTTAATTCAGGGTTGATGATCAACATTGCCATAGTACGACAATAGGTATTGGGATGTCGATGCAACCCATGACCTCGTCTGCTTTATTAGACTTGAAATCTGGTCTTGAAAATATGATTATCAGTAAAGAAGACACTGTCAAATGTTTTCTCCAAATTTAGCATGCTCTGAACATCTTTATGTAATTTATTATTACATCAATGAGCTTTTAACATCCATGAAAGGCATGCATCAAAAAAGCCATCTTTATCCCTCATCCATTTTCTGTTATGAGAATGCCTTTTCCATCCATTTTCTGGGCAGTCTGGAAGGCTAGTCTGCAATTTTCTTCTACTCCATTATAGATAGGATATGAAGATGCTTTCTTTGCACCTTTGAGAATGCTGATGTTGTAGCTGTTAGCTTCAGCCTCTGCCACATGGATTGAAGCAAATGAATCCTCTCTTTCTACTTTCTGAAGCTTAGTTAGTCTAGATTGGACTGAACTAGTCCGCCGGTCTAACTTGAAACAGTTTTGTAATTCCTTCTGTACCAGATTTGATAAGGTTATGATCCTGTTACCTATGCATCCCTGAGCGAGTTGTTGTTGCAGCTTTAAACATCTGAGATAAGTGCTTGAGTAAAAAGGAATTGCCTTTGCATTTATTGCTAGTCCTTTTCCATCCATTTTCTCAATTGAGATTCCTGGACTTCAACACCTTCTCTAAACTACAGCCAAGAAGATTAGAATTTACATGCTCAAGATTAGGAGCTTTATCTGCATACTTTACCACATAATTATGTAGAAACTTCTCCTTGGACATGACTTCCACCGATTGAAACTCAGGTTTCTTATTTATCAATCCCCTTGAGACTAATATATTCAACGCCTCATTCCTGGGCTTTAACACCATCTCCAAGCTGTAACTAAGAAGCACTGGTTTCACTGTAATATCCTTAGGCTTGTATCCAACTTCATCTATTAAAAAAATCATTGCTCTAATATTTTAATCTGAATGCCACAGGACAGTGGGACTTTTCCTGAAGGCAGATATTATGTCTAGTTCAGACCACCCATAGCTCTTGTACAACACAACCTTTGCGTCCGTAGTAGCTTTGTTCGTGCTTCCCATCACCTTAACAACTTGAATGAACAATCCAGAATTGCGTTGAACCCAAATTCATCAGCCCGTGCCACAAAACCCTTGAAGCACTCTGGTTTCTGCATAAAAACCCTTAGATAGTTTAACATATACCGGGTTATTTGCATATCGAGAACCCCACATTGGCGTAAAATTTCATTATTGCAGCAAACATTCTTCTGAATTTTGTCGGTAAGAAGCCAATTACATCTCCTAAGCACCTTTATAATGTGTTGATCAGAGAGTTGTAAGGAACGAAGAAATTCGACAGTGGGGATGCTAGTGTTATCAATGTCTCTCATGAGAATGCTGGGTCTAGCAACGATTAGATGAGCAAGAGAGGAGCCAGAGAAGCCTAGGTGCTGAAGGCACTTGAGTTTGGGTTTAAGTGTTTCCTCAACATTAGAAGAGAGTAATGTGGGTCTCCTGGAAAAGATAGTTGTGATTTGGGCATCAGTATAACATAGAGTCTGTTTGAGGAATTCAGGAACAATACTCAAAGTAGAGGGCTAGGTAGAGCGAGAGAAGTCTTTAGAAGCTTTGATTGCTTTGTCTGTTGCGAACCCAAATATGTTTACAAGATGATCAAACACAACAGGGTTCTTAAGAGGTGATAAGTATTGGATTGGTGCATTAGAAGAAAATGGAGTTATTATTATTAGATGGGTTATCAAATGAATTAGTAGGTTTCTTCTTCTACTTCTGATTCTGCAAATACTACTACTTCTAAGAAGAATGCTTTTACACAGAGAGTACATTTCTTACAAACAAAATGGAATTATTAGGGTTTCGAAATCAAGTTGTTACCTTTCACCAAATGAGGCTGAGGCTCTCTATCGTTTTGACTAAAAAAGGTTAATTTTACTGGACTTGGGCTTCGAACTACTGCGAGTGCCAAGTAGCGACACTATAGAGCCCAATAGTTTTACAAGTGCACTTGCAGCAGATGAGGAACATTATTGGTAGTTATGACTTACGAGATGATATTGGTGTTTGGTGGTCCTTATAATCCTAGACCAAACTCCTGCAAATAAACAAATGACTTGTTGGACCAAAAGTTGTATGTGCAAGATTTTTTTTTTCTACTGCGCCTAAAAGCAATTTATCCCAACACACAAGTGTTAGCAATTTAGTTCCAACCAACACCAAGGCTTGCATTCTCATGTATCAAAAGAGAATTACGAGAAGAGAACTATAAAATCTCATGGAGAGTTTGATCCTAGTTTTCGGATGAATGCTTAACAAATGCAAGTCCGAGGCCAAAAACTTACTAGTTCCATGCATCGATAGAATAAGGGATTCAAAATGAAATATAAATTTAAACATACAATCATTAGAAAAATAAAAATAACCCCTCTTCTCAAAGCATTACTAAATATATTCTGACATTTTAAGTAACAAAACATTGCAGGGTATTCAACATTTATATATCCCTATACAGATTGGGAGAAGAAGCTAAGTTGAGACGATCAACGCTACTCAAATTGTACTATAACCGCCTCCTCAGCCACAGTCCAACCATTGTTACTGGATTTTTCATTGATTGTTGGGTGAGAACAGCTCTGCAACAGGTAGTAAAGCCATACAGTATTTTTAAATTTTAGTAGTACTTAGCAAATTACTGCAATAGATGTGTGTATTATAAGTACCCGAGTACCCTACAACCCCTTCTTAGAACTTTTAAGTCCTATATATTTAATTATAAACACGTCATGTATATGTATTAAACGTGAATTACACGACCAATAGGTAGATGGCTAACTAATACCCCATTTATTGTTAGGGCCTTTCCCATCCCTTTTTCTGGATATTCTGGATCTGCTGGTAAGCAGCTAGTCTGTTACTTTTTTCTGCCCCATTTTTGAAAAGTTCAGAGTATCTTTCCTTAGCATCTTTGTGTGAATTGTAGTTGAAGCTTCAACCAACCATCTTTGTGTACATAGTCTTTATGAAAAAACTTGAGGTGGCAGTCACACAAGCAAGCAAAAATGGGTACTTTAAACATAATTTCGTTCAATTTTAAACTAAGTTCATGCAATCAGAATTTTGCACCTTTGAAAATAATTGGGGAACTGAGATATTAAGTATTTCATGGTTTTTCTTAAATGCAGACAAAGATCGTGGCGGAACAAATAGAAGAACTCCACTGGAAGGTACACATGTATGTATTCTTGTAACCTAACGGTTTTGCTCTAATATATCTTAATTGAATCAATTGCAAAAATATTACTAATATGATACATTTATAGTCGACTCTAGCTGTATGAAACTTTGCAATCATAGACTTTAGCAAGCACCTTAGGACCTAGGTTCTAGTTTTGATTGTTGGTGCTAAAAATTATGTGTTAATTTGTTTATGCTATAATGATGATCAGATTTGATTGTGTAATATTTTAGTTGGACACAAAAGGACTAGATTCAGTTTACGTTTTGGTAGAGCTTTGTTGCTCAATTAATATGTTAGTTTAAGGCAAAATGCAAGTTATGCGTATAGTAATGGGTGCAGTCGTGAATGAGTAAAAAAATTACCTAAGATGATACTTGCCACACCTGTGGTATATTCATTAAATTGGTGTAGTAATTATTGTGATGGGAGTTCATCATGTGATGATAATGTATTGGTTTTGCATTGTTTTGTTGATGATTTTGGTTCCAATGTTTTTCTCTACTTCTTTTAATATAATTGAATTTGCCTTTGGCATATGTTTATTTTTGAATGGCATCAACAAATCATAATGAATGAAGATCTTGAAGAGCTGAAGAAATTGAGGTCTGGTACATTTGGTAGTGTGTATCATGGAAATTGGAGGGGCACTAATGTCACCATCAAGCGTATAAAGAAGAGTTGCTTTACTGGCCGATCATCTGACCAAGAGAGATTGGTGAGTTCTCTTTTTTTGGCTACATTCATAATTTAGCTTTTCTACACATGTTATGGCTAAACAGTGGACTTAAACGTTGTTAAAGACTTTTATAGACTGCTAGTTCCGAAGAATTAAACCTTAGCTTCTCTTAACTTCATAACTTCTTTACCTCACTAATGAGTTAATGAGATATATTTTAGTAATTGAGTATTTGTTATTATCCTCTGAAGTTGGTTCAGACAATTTTATCATGTTTCTTGGATAGTATGTATCTAATAATCAATCTCCTCCTCAAACTGTGGAGTTTTGGTAGGAAGTTGACATTCTCTACAAACTTCACCTCCCAAATGTTGTTACATTTTATGGAGTTGTGCAAGATGGTCATAAGGCAATAATGGCAACTGTTACAAAGTTCACGGTGAATGGTTTTTTTAGGCATGTTTTACTACGGAGGGATAGGTAAATTTTCTTGTGTTTCTTTCACCTTAAAGATATCATTCAATAGTTGTTTTTCAAAAAAAATTCCCTTTTCCATTTGTTGCTAATTTTGCCCTTCTTAATTATTAACATAGTTGTAATGGGGTCAACTCAAAGTGTTCACTATGTTATGCTATATGGATGTCATTAAATTGTTTGATTTAGAGGTGTGTATGTATAGAGCTAAGGGCCCAAATCTAGGTGTTCAGATATAGATCTAGTAACCTAATGTTCTTTGTTATTTTGTCTTTCAGGAATGCAGGTTTATTATAGACATTTTAGTCTTGTGCGACACACATATATCAATTTCAGTTGATATCGCATCTACTTAACTAGTAAGTTCGTACTTATTACTTTTTTTTACTTACATGTGCATGCATTAAGTTCAGCTTTTACTTTATATTCCAATGTTCCAATTTTGATAACGACAGTCAAACTCTGTGGCAAAAAAATTGCCACGGATTTACTCAGTAGCAATATAAATTAGATAACCACAGACAAACTCTATGGTAAAAAAATTGCCACGGATTTACTCTGTAGCAATATTAATTAGATAACCACAAATAAAATCTGTGGCAAAAATATTGCCACGCACCTTTTACTACAGACCTCCACTACAGACTTTATTCGTGGAAAAATGACTATAACCACAAATATGGTCTGTGGTACTTTAGTAAAATTGGTGTAGTACAATGGGGAGAAAAGAAGGAGGTTCCTTGGTAAGGGAATGTGAGATGGAAAATGACGATCTAACTCGGAATTCTAGCTTTGTACTAAGGTCTCGGCGAGGAGGGCCCGAAAGGACACGGTCTATAGTGCTCGAGACTTTTCTTGAGGTAATTTAGCAGACCAACAAAGGTAAATGCAAAGATACGGACGACGTCTCGGTAGCCCATCTAACGAAGGCAACTGAGCGAAAGAGGAAACGTGAGGAGATGGTCGACGAGGATAACCCATTCGAGGCTAGGTAACACACGGTTGAACAAAAATAGAATGTTTGAGTAATGGTTGAGTCGAAAATAACTCTCTGCGGCACTAACCCAGATGAAGCGTGGCGGCAAGCTGACATAGTTCTGTACCAAGTAAGTGTTTTAGACCTTTAAAATTGAAATTAAACTTTGAGAGCTAGTAATTAGTCATGTATTCGTACAGGTAAATGCTTGGATTATATCTTTCAACAAAGTATAAAAGGTATCGAGTTTAAAGTTGAAGGATTCGTGGGACAGACTAGAGCTCGCGCAGAGGACCATTTAGTCACTGGAGAGCCGGGTCGGTGTGCTAGAGTGAGAATAGTTGTAGATTCGTGCAGTCGCTAGAAACCCAAGTTTCGATCATCGATTGTGACCAGAGGGTAGCGGTACTAAAGGCGAAGCTGACCAGTAAAAAGGAGGAGCTGCAAACCAATCACGCACGGTTCCAGGCATAACTCGACCAGGAGTGTGACATGACCACAACCCTAAAAAAATTTGTGGATACGTTAGGATACGATCCAAAGACCTTTGAACTCTACCCTCAAGTAGATGATGATGGTGTTAGAGATGCGGCAGCTGATCCCGTGGTCGAAAGAGATTGTGTTGGTATTGGTAATGCTCCAATGGATTTTATGGTCGAAGGTGGTGCTGTTGGAGAAAACCGTGGTGGCGAGGGAGTGGCGGCGGTGATGGAGAATGTGAGCGACCCAGTGTGAGAATGTTTGGAGGAAGGACATGGAATGGTTTATGTTTTGTAATAAACTTTTTTAATTTGTGTGTTCGACAGGTAAAGTCGAGCAATTTTGTATGTACTTGAATATCTAGATATTCGAATAGGTTTGTTGGTATATTTAAAATATAAACTAGAGAAATTAGGAAATAGCAGGTTGGTTATGAATCAAAGCAGGATGTTTATTAGACTTCGAAGATCGTCCCTGTGTATTTCTATTTGCGGGTTTGATCCGAACAAAGCGTAATATGGTCAGCCCAAATGCATCCTGAGTGTCTGGTATGTTGACAATCCATTCCCCTTGGGAGTGCTTCGAATTGGAACCTTGACAAATTCGAGGTTGCCCCCAAATATCAGTCGGGTCGAAGGATTTACATAATGCTTAGATTTGACAAACTCAAGAAGTTCACTTGACTTTGAAGGTTGCCCCCGGGTATTTCTAGCCGCGGGTGTAATCCTAAACGAAGCATAATGTGGTCGGCTCTAATGCATCTCAGAGTATCCAGTCTATCGACCATTCATGCCACTCGGGAGTGCTCGAATTGGAACCTTAAAAAACTTAGAGGTCGCCGCCAAGTATCAGTCTGGTCGAAGGGTTGACATGATACTTCGGTTTGACCATCTTAAGAAGTTTACTGGACTTTGAAGGTCACCCCAGGGTATTTCTAGCTGCGGGTTTGATCCTAAAAAAATATGATGTGGTCAGCCCCAATGCATTCCCGACTGTCCGGTCTGTCGACCATTCATACCACTCGGGAGTGCTCAAATTGGAACCTTGAAAAGCGTCGAGGTCGCCCCAAGTATCATTCAGGTCGAAAGGTTGACATGATACTTAGGTTTGACCAACTCAAGAAGTTTACTGGACTTTGAAAGTTGCCCCCGGGTATTTCTAGTCGTGGGTTTGATCCTAAACGAAGTATAATGTGGTCGGTCCCAATGCATCCTCGAGTGTCTGGTCTGTCGACCATTCATGTCAATCGAGAGTTCTCGAATTTGAACCTTAAAAAACTTTGAGGTCACTCCCAAGTATCAGTCGGGTCAAAGGGTTGACATGATACTTAGGTTTGACAACTTTAAAAAGTTTACTTGAGATATGTGATGATGCTCAGAGGAGAAAAATATGTGTATTTATTACATATGGTGGTTACATCAGTTATGGTAGTTAGTGGCCGCGGCCCATTATAGGATAATAGTTGTATTATATTCTAAGGGTTGGGCTGGGGTTCCTCAGCTTCTGTCATCAAGTAATACAAACCTTTATCAGTTTTGTCGTATACGACATAAGGTCCTTCCCAGGATTCGGATAACTTTCTGGCATTGCGAGGTTTTGAAGAGAGTGTGACTCATCGAAGTACCAAATCTCCAATATCGAAGTTCCCCTGTCGAACCCTCTTGTTGTATGACTTCTAGAGAGAGAGATGATAATAGCCGAGGTTAGTTATGGCTCGGTCTCTGGTTTTTTCGATCCATAATATATTGCATCCAAGTTCAAACTCGTTATCTTCATCGGGGAGGTCAGGGTCGCATGTGGGCACTTCGAACTGAGTAGGCGGCATAGCTTCAGTACCATAAGCCTGGAGGAAAGGGTAAAGCCCGTCGCCTTTCTTAGTATGGAACGATAGGCCCAAAGTACGTGTTGTAATTCTTGAACCTATCGACCCTTCTTCTCGTCAATGCGTTTCTTAAGGCCGTCGACTATAGTTTAATTGATTGCTTCAACTTGATCATTTCCCTTTGGGTAATAAGGGGTAGAGGGGGAAAGGATAATGTTACACTTTTTGTGGAAATTATGAATTTTGTTCCTCAAAAACAATGGACCGTTATCACATCAAATCATCTGGGGCAGCCAAAACGCGTAATGATATTTTCCTATAGGAACTTGATGGCTCCCTTTTCCTTGGTTCGACATAGAGGCACGACTTTGACCTATTTAGTAAAATAATATCTGGCCACTAGAATGTGTTCTCTGTTGCCCGAAGCTTTGGGGAAAGGATCTACAAGATTAATGGCCCACCGCTTTATTGGTCAAGCAACTTGGCTGCAATAGAGGTTTGTGACGGGCTTCGAATGTCTTGGGCGTGACATTGACATTTGTCATAGTGCTTCGTATATTCTTCAACTTGTTTCTTCACATTGGGTTATGGCTCGAAGAGCCATAGATCGACAACGGTGTAGGCACCGTAATTGCCTTCGTGGAGTTTGGTAAATATGGTAGTGGCGTCGTGTTGGGAGATTTAACGGAGGTGTACGACGTTTGGGGATTTTTAGTGCTGACCGCCTTTGTAAATGCTGTGCCGTCAGCAGTTTTCCAATAAAGAATGTTAGCCTTGGGATCATCCGGGAGGGTAGAACTGTTGAAGTATGCAAGGAAAGGTTTGCGCCAGGCTTTGGGTTCAAGGTTCTTGCCCCCAGTATCGATAGAATTGATTTCTACTTGGGCAATACTTTGGCATTCGAGAACTTAGATAGAAAGGGTTCGGGATTCGGATTGGCCTAGTATGGCGGCAATGTAAGCGAGGGTGTCGGCATGCAGATTTTTGCCTTGAGGGTAATGTGTAATCGATGATTTTTTAGGAAACCGATCCATACGCTAGCGGACGACTACTGCATATTCAACTATGCCACCGTTTGCTTGATTTTTGCCGGTGTACTCTCTCTGAACAGGCTGGGAATTAGTAAACATTGTATGTTTGGGGATACCAAGTTCGAGAGCGAGATCTAGACCATGTATCAAAGTATCGTACTCGGCCTCGTTATTGGTATATTTGAAGTTTAATTTGATAGCCTTTTCGATGTGGTCATTGGATGGTGTGACCCGGATGATACCTATACCAGAATCATTTGGTTCTGCAGATCGATATGTAAAGAGACGCCGGCCCGTGTTGGAATTCCAAGGGTCAGTCTGTTCGGGCTGATCTTCAGGTAGATCATCTTCGTGTTCTTCCCAGTCAATCTCCTCGACTGGGAAGTCGGCAAGAAAATTGGCCACTGCCTGCCCCTTGAGGGAAACTTGTTTTTTAAAGGTGATATCATGTTTGCCAAAGTATGCAGACCACTGTTGTACTCGTCTGGACTTATCTTTTTTACTGAGGAGTTCTCGAAGAGCATAATTTGTAATGATGTGTATGTGGTGCGCCTGGAAGTATGGTTTAAGCTTTCGAGTGGTATATACAAGAGTAAGCAATAGACGTTCTAGTTTATTTTATCGTGTTTCGACAAGGGTTATGTTCTTGCTGATAAAATAGATGAGTTTTTCGATATTGGCATCGATTTGGATGAGTACCGAGCTGATAGAGGTCTCAGTGACTGCGAAATATAAAGTGAGCACCTCGCCGTCGACCGGGGTACTGATGATAGGTGGTTGGCCAAGGTACATTTTGAGTTCGAGAAAAGCTTCTTCATATTCAGGTGTCCGGTCAATTTTGGGGTTCTTCTTTTTGGCTTTATGAACTCCATGATCATGCAAAAGGGAGAATAGCCAAGTACAACTATCAAAGGATTAGGAGATAAAGCGGTTTAGGGCGGCTATTTTGCCAGCGACCTTTTGGACATCTTTCTTAGTATGGGGAGAGGGTATATTAACGAGGGCTCGAATTTTAGTAAGGTCAATCTTGATGCCTCGTTTGCTAATATGGTGGCCAAATAAATTTCTTGAAGACACGTCGAATTGGCACTTGTCGGGGTTTAGTTTTATATTGTATGTTCGAAGTATCAAAAAAACGTAAGTCAAATCGTGTATATGGGTATAGTTCTGGAGGCTCTAACATAACATGTCATCGATATAAACTTCGACCGACTTGCCAAGTAGAGGTTTGAACATGGTGGTAACAAGGCGTTGGTAAGTGGCACCTACATTTTTTGGGTTGAAAGGCATCACGTTAAAACAGTAGAGTTCTTTTTCTGTGATAAACAAATTTTTAAACTGATCTTCGGGGAGGAGTACCTGGTTGTATCCCGAAGCTGCGTCCATCATAGATAGGCATGCATGACCGGCTGTTCTGTCCAAGAGCACTAAATGATCGAGAGAGTAAAACTATTCTTCGGTGTATGTTTATTAAGATCTGTGAAGTCAACGCGGATTTGGATCTTACCATTCTTCGTTGGGATAGCGACAATATACGAGATCCAATCAATCTATTTGACTTCTCTGATTTAACCAGCGGCCAGGAGTATTTCGAACTCGAGGCTTATTGGTTCTCGAATCCTCGGTGCCAAAGTGCGCTTCTTCTGCTTTATAGCTATGAATTTAGGGATGAGGTCAAGTGGATGGCAGTCCAGGGTAGGCTCGATGCCAGGCATCTCATGGAACGTTCAGACGAAGACATCTTTACTTGCTCGAAGGAACGTGGTGAGCTCGTGGCTTTCATCAAAATCTAAAAAACTACAAATGAATATACCTTGACCAGGGCAATCAAATTCAACGTAAATAGTAGGTTTGACAGGTGTGGTAGAAGGGATCGAGGATGTGGGGAGAGAGGTACAGTGATTGCTATGGCTTTATCAGTTTCTCGGTAAGGTCGATCTCAGGGTACTCGCATGAGCAGGCGAGGTGCTAGGAGCCTTTCATGTTCCACATGCCATAAGGGGTAGTGAAGCGTAATGTCTGGTGATAGGTAGAAGGAATGGCCTTCATGGCATGAAGCCAATCACGCCCTAGAATGCCCAGATATTTAGACTTCTTGTCGATGGCAAGAAAACTCGTTTAGAGTGTAACTAGACCGGTGGTGATAGGGAGCCTAAGGCGACCGACGGTGACCTCGGTAGCGCCGTTAAAGCCCTTAAGTTCATCGTCGGCTGGTGTGACTAGGTTGGTTTTATGCATGATACGGACGGTTTAGAGGAAGAGCACGTCTGCTGCACTACTCGTATCAATGAGCATTATGTGTAAGACGAGATGTTCTACCTTGATCATGATGACCAAATGGTCAGAATAGGGGAAATGGATGCGAGAGGTGGCACAATCAATGAAGGATATACCTTCTGGTCGAGGGCATTGGCTTTATTCGGGTATAAGGATGGGTACTTTATCCTGATAAGTAATTTTACAACATTTTTCGACTCGTTTGCGCTTGCTTCGAATATGACCGAAATCGATGTTATTAACTTTGATGAGGTGGAGCTGGAAAATATGTACCTCAGTTGGGTCGGTATTGGGAACTGGTTGAGGCTTAAGGTACGACCCATCAAAATAGCTGGGGAGATTGGCAACATATTGATATAGACGACCAGCTTTAAAAATCATTTCCAGCGATCGCTGGAAAGCATAGCATTTGTTGGGGGGTGGCAATTACATTTGTGATTTTGGCAGTAGAGCTCATCCCTGCCGACCTCGGTGGGGAAGGGGGTACACCAAATAGGATTGGCCTGGATGTGCGTAAGAAGGGTGTTGATGGGAGCAGTAAGTTTTGGTAGGATGGACCTATGCTGTCAGGGGCGGGGCGGAGCGCTAGGCGGTGGGCATGGTCACTGGCAGGGCGGGGCGGGGCGCTAGGCGGGGCGGAGCGCTAGGCGGGAGAATGTAAATTTGTAATATGTGTAAATATGTAAATTTGTAATGTGTAAATTTGTAACATGTCAATGTGTAATTTGTAGTATGTGTAATTATTTAATTCAAAGTTTCAAACATCTAAGTAGTTACTAGTCATCTTCTTATACTCTTCTTCCCTTGTTACATGTTAACTATTAAACATCTAATTAGTATTTGGCTCTTTGCAGAAGAAGAAAAAAAAGGGCAAGAACTGAGTCAACTAACAATAAGTAAGAATGAAGAACACAATGAGAACTGAATTGGAATCAATCAATTCAGAGATAAGAGAGATAGCAACCCTAAACAAAGCAGCTCACAATGAGAATTGGAATCATCAATCAATCAAAATAACATTCCAACCCTAATTTTGAATATGAAATCAATCAATCAAAATAACCTTGAAATAGAGAGATTATTTACTTGTGAGAGAGTTGCAAATAATCAAAATTTGAATTCGAGAGAGTTGCAGAGATTTGAAAACTTTGAAGAGAGAGAGAGATCGCAACTGAAAATAGTTAGTTGGCTTTTGTTATTTATTTATTAAATAATTAAGCCAAATGATTTGGCAATTCTATGTTGTTGTTTTTTTTGTTATTTATTTATTTATTTATTATTAAGCCAAAACAATTGGAAAAACTAGAATAAAAAAATTAAAATAAAAAAAAATGCCCCAGGGCTGTGGTCTGGCAGAGCGTTATAGTACCCTAGAATGGCATTCGTATAGTCGAGGTTTACAACTTTGCACGATTCATCGATAAAACGCTTGGTAAAAGTTTCAAGCATTTCGTTGGGTGACTTGCGGAAGTTGAAGAGCATCAGTACGAACCTCACGGTTTTTATTAAAGGCGATCTGGGAAATGAAATGGTTTAACAGTTGTTCGAAATTTCTAATGGAGCCATTAGGGAGGCTTTGGTACCATTTGAGAGGGTTGTTATTGAGACTGGTGGGAAACATGCGGCACAAGATGTGGTCGGCTGTGAAATATAGACCTAAAGTATTTTGGAACTCGAGGACGTGAGATTGGGGGTTGGTATTGCGGTATTTACAATTTTTTGGGGTATGGAAATTTGGAGGTACCTCGATGGCGAGGAGTTTCGGGCAAATGAGGTTATTTAATTGGCTCTAGTAGTTCGGGGTGGGGCTCGCGCTGATGCGAAGGGCGGCATAAATTTTTTGGTCAAGTTCCTACTGGGTAAGGTAAGCAGGACGAGGGGGAGAACGCTAGGGTCGAGGGTGATATTATCTCGGGTTTGGGGTAGGTTCAGGGCTGCGTTCGCCGAGGCATTCCCGAGTAGGTCGCCGTGTGGGGTGTCGAGAAGTTCGAAGGGTAGAATCAGATGAATCTTTCGTAGGGGGGACACCAAGATGGACCGAACCGGCGGGTATGGCGGTGAGGGCACCAAGATTGACTGGGGAGACCTTGATTTGGGGATGGGGACCAAGTCAGGCGCTGGCTGAGATGCGGAAAGGGGCCGGTACCCGATACTGCAGAGGAGGGTCTTGGGCTTAAATCGGTTGAAGCTCACGAACAGTATGATACAGTTCATCCAGAGAACGATGTTGTCAGTCGTTATTGTCTAAACAGCATTGTTGTTCAGCCTCAAATTCTTGTCATCTGTCATTGCGTTCAATATGCAACTGTTTGGTATGGTGCTTCTCCGCTTGGGCAAATTGTTTGCTGGTGAGAGCAAGTTGGGCCACTATTCCGTCGGCAGAGTTTCCAACGATGGCAGAGGTTGAGCGAAGGGTAGGGGCCATTGAGTATGGTTATAAGGGGAAGAAAGAGAAAAGAAGGATTGAGCAAGGTGGGTATAGCACAGACGGTGCCAAATATATGGGCTTGATTTCGTAAAGGGAAAACTTGGCTCTTACACCTTGAAGGTTACCCTTGGCTAGAAGGGTTGACAAATATATAAGACTATAAACAACTAGTTTATGGAACTAATATACTTACGAGGAGTCCATGAATTGGGTTCTCCACGTCCTCTAACGAGGACTTGAAGATAGATGATACGTATTGAATTAGATGATAGATCAAATAAGAAGTAAGTTACAGGGTGTTCGAAGGTAATCTTGATGGGGGGTTTTAGAGAGAGTTTTTCTAACCACTTCATAGTGTCTCCTCCCTCCTATTTATTGGAGAACGGAAAGGGGTGAGCCACCATGGGAGGTCAAATTACATATATATCCTATGGGACAGCTATTCTGTACATGGAGTTGGTTTTGACACTGCAGTTGTCTGGCGGCTCATTTTATTGTTTTGTCTGGTGAGCTTGTTGTCAGGTATGTCTGCCTATGACCATGTATCAATATGGTCGAAGTTTTTCTTGTGCTGATCGTCTATTTTTGGCTTCGACTATGTAGTTAGCTTCGACGATGCCTTCGAGTGTTCAATTAATCTCAAAAGGTTTCATTGAATTAGTTGCTAGTCTTGCTGGGTTTCAAGTCTCTAGGTAGGCTTCAATGTAGCCATCGAGTATTCGACTGGTATAGGAATGCTGCGAGTAGGCTTCTACAGAACATGCGAAGACAAAGTCATCAAGTTCATATGAGAAAACATTATCCTACAGTTTGGTTGCCCTCACCACATCAGGATTGTTAATGGACCACAATTCGTTGGTTCAAAAGTGGTCAACTTCCTCAATCAGCATAACATCATTCACTCCTTCAAATTCCTATTACCCACTAGGAAATGGTCAGTCCGAAATTACCAATTGTACTATGGTCGACTGGATAGAAAAGCGATTGACAAAGAAAAAGGGCAATTAGGTACAAGAATTACCATACGAATTATGAGCATACCGAACAACACCTAGAGTATCGACTTGATGTACACCATTCTTGTTAGCTTACAGTATTGAATCAATCATTCCCACTCAATATCATCACCCAATACGTGGTCATGCAATGACAGAAAAAAAAAATTCCAGTTAGCCTGTAACATGAATTTGATCGACGAAACAAGAAACAAAGCGATTATAAACTTGGGAAGGTACCATCAGGCTTTAGCAAAGTTATCCAACAAGCACATTAGTCATAGAGAGTTCGACATTAAAGATTTTATCCTACGAGAGGTACCAAAACACAGATAGGAGCTAAATGCTGGGAAACTCACCATAAATTGGGAAGGACCTTTTATTGTTATTGGTAAAAGTGGCATCGGCTTTTACGACGTCATTAAATCAAATGGAGATCAATTCCTTAATCCTTGAAGCACGAGGAGATTGAAGTTGTATCGCAGATAGCAGCATATAAAAGTTTGCATTCTACTATTTCTCACATTTTGTATGTCATTCTTACATTAATGAAATATTTGTGTTTGACCAACCTACTTTTCTACTATCTACCATTTATATATAGAATATATCTACTATTTTACAGATAAACAATGGGTTCATCCCAATTCTACTACTATATTGTAGGTCAGTTATTGGTTCATCCAATTCAATCTTTTAATACATTTCAGGTCGATTATTGGTTCGTCCAATTTGATCTTCTAATACATTACAGGTTGGTTATTGGTTCATCAAATTCAATCTACCATTACATAATAGGTCAGTTATTAGTTTATCCAATTTGGCGCACATATTACATACTTCAGAACCACAATTGGCTCATCAAAGTTTGATGTACATATCTATTATACACATTGATCACTAACTCTACTATTAGACAACGCAATTTTTTTTACAACACCACCCTCTACTAGCTCTATCTACTATATCTCAGGTGATAAAGTAAAAGTGACTCATTTTTAATCAATACCAACACCCCCTAAATTCTAAAGTTTAGTTAGGGTATGCATCACACAAACTTTCCCCAAATTTTGATGGTCATAGTAGCATCAATTCTGGCACCTCCACAGTAACAATTTCTCTTCATTCATCCCATCTGTTCTTAGTACGCATGCCAATTTTCGACATAACATGATCCAGGTATTCGGCATGCACTAACTGTATTTCACACTTCAAACGATATTCGATCATGCTGTCATAAATCGTTTCTCTTTCTTTTTTAAGTCTCTTCATCTCAGACACAAAGAAGGTAAGCACTGCTGCCATCTCTTTATCATAAAACTTATTTGCCTCGAGCTTACCCATGTCAGCTACGACAAGCTCTGCAATCCTTCCCCTTGCCTTATTTAGTAAACATTCCATGTTTTTATAACGATCTGCCACTTGAGAATTCTCCACAATAGAAATTTTATTCGTGTTTCCATCACTATCATAGACTCATCCATTTCTCACAACATAGTCAACGATTCTTCCATGACAAACTGGTCGTAAGGCTTCCGATTAACCTCTATGTTAAGATCTCGTTGGGCTGTGAAAAGGTCCAGCACCAATTTTTTATTCGAACTTATCAACTCCCCCACTGTCCTTCAAGACCCCGTACGATCTAATTCTAATACTTGAACTACGTTCTTCAAGTTCCCTATTTCTAGCGCAATAAGTTTTGGCCAACTCATTTTGTTTCCTATTAACTTCTTCCAAATCCTTTTCTTTATTTTTAGCAACATTCCACATTCCATCAAGCTCTCTGGCTTGCTCATTTGCCTTCCTAACATAAGCTCACAAACTAACTAACTCGGCCTCTAACGGGTTGATCCGAACTCGAGAGCACATAGTACCATCCTCTTCTTTTTTAAACAACGCTAATTACTCTATCAGTTTAGCTCACGCAGGTATTAATTATGCCTCTTGCTTGGTTATTCGTTCTGGGATATTACTTATGTGACAATAGACTTTTTCAATATTCGACTTCTTTTTCTTTGCAGCCTCGTTCAACTCCTCCATTTTCTCCTGAACACTTGCTAGTTCTGCCTCATTTCTTACCATTTATTGGGTCAAATGACCCACTGTATCTTGCCCTTCGATCATCCTTAATTTTAATTTTAAATTTAATTTCGCAGCATTTTTTAATACTTCACGATGTCAGTTCAAATCAGCGAGCAATCTTTCGTTCAAAATGTAAAACGCCTCACACTAACTTTGAACCTCTTCTAGTTCGATCTGCATCAGTAGTTTAAATTCACATACAAAATAGTCTGTACATCAAAAATTTTTTACATATCATCACACTTTTAAATGACAGTTCACATATTCACTCACAAATATTGTGCATGATTGATCTCACAATAACAACATACTTGTGTACGATCGGTCTACATTTCTATTTAGATATATTCTACCATCTCATCTACATATAAAATGGAGCACATCTCTTTATTATCAAAACAGTACATCAAATATCTAATACATACACAAGGTTTGGACAACTTTGATAATTTACTTTTGCTCCCTCATTGAACTACGATAAGACTACCTCTTATTCCTTGATTGCCCTTACCTGTTTACCTGTACATCTACAGGTGCAATGAAAATCATCACCTCCTGCTGGCGCTGTCTTTTCCGTGAACGAGGTATAAGACTTTCGCCCTCATCCTCATCTTCCTTTGACAAATTTTGTGTCGGTCAAGGAGCTGGTCTTTCGAGACCTTTTTCATCCTCATCCTTCTTAAACTACATATTTTAAGCCTTTTTAGTCTCTAAATCAAATTCTTTCTTAGAATCCATAACATACTTCCTAAATTTGTTCTCCACACTTACCAATTCCCCTCGATAAAACTCAATCACATTCTCTATATGAAGTTCATGGTCCGTTTTAGCTACGACCTTTGCTCACGATGAATTTAAATGTTCTTTCAACGGCATATGCGATATATGTAGATGCTTACACGTTTCCTTCTGCAATACACCCAAACTTTAAACTCCTCTTCTATTTTCTTTCTGACAGTTATTTCTTCTATCAGTTGATTTTCCAGAAATGTCTTTTGTTCCGTACACCGTTTCAGCGTATTTTTTAGCTCGTTTAACTTACCCATTAACTTTGCTTACACCACACTTTGTTCTTTATTTATTTTAAAAGGTAAAATCCTCATTAATTTTAGATTTTACATAAAGCGAAAAGCATCAGGTAAGGGACCTACGTCACCCCATATAATATGTAGACCAGCTTGAGCCAAAATTTGTTTGCCTCTGAGCTATGACGATTACTTACTTCTTGAGCTAAAAACCTAACTAGAGCTGGATTAGGTACTACCCCCCTTTATCTAAAGAGCTCTAAATAAGCCTCTTTTAACCCCCGCTCACTATCTACTTAGGCCTCAAAATACAGTGTCAGAGTTAACAAAATCCTATGACACTTGGCTTTATCACTCATATCAGCAAAACACATCGAGTCTTTTGATTTTCGTAATAGCGCAGATCTATCCTCCTCTTTTCTCAAAACCTTATCCCTCTCTATTTTTATTTTGGCATATCTACACTGTAGGTCATATAATTTTTTAAAAGTTTACTCCGAATTAAATGTAAACTATCTTATCTTATATTAAGTTTTATTTAATAATTGTTGAGTACGAATCACGGAGTCTCTCGCCCTACTTAATAATCTCCCCATTGTGGTAACAGTTTTTTATGATCGTTCTATCTCTTACGCAGATTATTAAAGGTAAACTAGAACGAATGGTAAAATGTACCTGAACATTAAATGTAGGGTTATATAAATAATACCTACATCGGATTTTGAAAGCAGAGTACGCTTGTGCTTTGTGAAATTCCTTAAAAAAAATTACAATGGTAAAGACTCGAAGTATGGTCCTTGATGAGAGGATTACATCTGAAATGTAGAGGTTGAAGTTGAAATAATTCGGTGATCAATCCTTGGAGATGTCGATACCCGCTCATGTTCGTTCGTCGTATCAAGGCATGTCGGAAGATGAAGTGATCGATGCTGAGGAAGAGTTCTACTTCAAGTGGAGGTTTTATGTCGTCGTCATGACAGGCAAGGGCCAATGGGCCTGTATCTTTACTCTTACGGAAGACAAGGCTAGGGCTTCATATGCAGGGATAGGCATAACTGTGGGGCAGTTATGCTAATTTCTTATATCATCATGGATTCTAAGGTCGGGCCCTTTTCATCACTACCAACTCTTCGGTGGTGGCAGTTTTAGAGGAGGGGGTGATGGTAGTGGAGGAAAGAGACAACCAGTGGGAGTCTGCTTCTGTATTTCCATCGCGTTTTGGCACTCAGAAGACCTTTAGATCAAGAATTTGGTTATAGCACTGAGTCTACAGTTTGCATAGTTTTCATTTGAAGTTCAATTAGACTTCAACCAAACTCATGAGGGAAGCTTTTTGTTGAATCAAATTTTTGCTTTGTATCAGGGTAAAAGATCACTGAAGCAAGAAGAACTAGAGAAGTTAATGCGTCGTCGCACCTGAATGGCCTGTGACGCTTTAAAACAGTAAAAAACTTGTTATCTGTAAGTTAACTGGAGTTCGTTGCTGGACGGATAATGTTTGTGCTGTATACCTGAGATTGATAACTAAAAATCTTGTTATCTGTAAAATTGCATGTAATGTTTTCGATATGAATAAAAAGTTGTCATTCAATTACTTGTATCATGTAGATTGAAAATGTCTCTTAGAATCGAACTTAATTTTGTAGGATATATGAAATGAATAGGAGCTTAATAGTATTAAAAACACTGTTGATGTGATGTTCTAACTGAGATAAATACGTGCTGACATTGACGTTGTGATGTAAATATGATTTTATTGTGTGTTTAACCATGTGGGGGAGAAAAATTATAGGAAATATGTAACGCGGAAATTCGAGCTTCTACAGGTTGATAGAAGTATAACTCTTGGTAGAATATACTCGACTAGGATAAATAATTTAATGTAGGTACTGGAGTGAAGGGATAATTTCAAATAGTCTATTTCAAGATTTTGGGATTTTTTTGATACGTGAATAAGGTGAAAATCAGGTTTTAAGGGGAAAGTGTGTGAAAAACGTTTAAATTAGGGTATGATGATTTGTAAAAATGGAGAAGAGATTAGGATGGTACGGACTTGATCTCAGAGGATTCGTCGTGTGGCGGAAGGACGGCTGGCTATAAAGATTGTTGAAGTGCAGGAGATGATTTTTGGTGTACGTGGATATGATATTGAGTTACCAGTGAGGGAGTGTCAGCTCGAAGGATTAGTTGTAAGCAGTAGGGAACTTAAGTATGCCCATTATTTCTCAGAGGTATGCTTTCGTGAATTGGTGAAGGATCCAGTAGATCGAGAAGAGATGGTTGGTTTGATTGCTGAGCTTAAGATCGAACTTGAAGATCAGAGGACTGATGAATAATGTGATCGGATGTTGTCGTTCAGGTTATTTAAGGTTGTTCAAGATGTTGTGTAAAGTGTTTATCATAAGTAAAGATAAGTTTGTTGAATGTAATAGAAAAAATATAAATCAATTGGATCCTCTATAGTTACAAATGCCGTTTTGAGGCTGTTGTGCCAAATAATTTTGAATAATTTTGAAAATTTTCTCAGCTTTAAAAATGATGTCATTATTACTATAAGTATGATAAATAAGGATAGAGAAATGAAAATGAGGAAATACAGAACCTTCTAGTTTTGATTTATATGTAAAGTTGCAGAAACCTGATATCGTATATGGTGAGTCATCATGAGTGTGGAAAGGTTAGTAAATGATATGGATACAGGAGAGAAAAATAGTTTAAAATTTGAAGGGAGGGGTAATGATGGAAAGACAATTTTATTGAAATGGTACAAGACGTCTGACATGGATAGTGAAAAGGACGCATCGGTTCCAAAACCAAGGACGGGTCGTGGGAGGCACAATAACTGCCAGCTGCTAGAGAGAAAAAATAAATAGTGCTTCAACTTTATCATTCAAACATTTTTCAACTTCTGAAAATTTGGATAGTACAGGAAGAGCGACGCGAAAAGATTGCAGGGGATTTGATAATGAGTTATCTAAAGGTGATCAACGGTTGAAGAGAACGAAAAATACTGGATCACGTAGGTGGCTATACAGTAGCATCGTAAGAGAAGGATTTAGCGCTACTGCAGATTCTTATTTGGGCACTGAAGGTTAGTAGAGACATATCCAGTATATATGTATTTGTGCAAATCGTCATCACTTTTTTAAGCAAATCTTTAAAAATAACTATTTATGGTAACCTATGTAATTTTGACATATACACTAAATATACTAAAGATTATGTTGTACATAAAATGATCGATGTATACGAAATAATGATAGATACCTGAACCTGTATGTAGGTCGAGCGTGTGAGGCAATTTTTTAGGGCTGAAAACTTGCCCGTAGAAATTGTTGTTGAGATGGATAGTTCACCTGTTAACATGGTGTCGACCTCTGGCCAGACGATTGAGTCTGATAGTAAGGTTGAAGTAGGATTAGAATAATTTCTAGGTTTTCTTGGTCAATTAATATCCTATCTTCCTAGTTCTGATGTTTTCAGAAAATTTTGTATGGCTAAGGCTATTATAGGAGGGACGTGGGGCAACTGTGTAGAATACGCCGGTAGGCAGTTTAAGGGTTGTATGGTAGCGGCGGGTGAAGAGTATTTTACCTGTTGGCTGACTTGGAAGTGGAAAAACGAGATATGGGTATAGATGAATCGATCTCGTTTGAATACTTTGATGGGGGTGTTCGGAGTGACCTCCCTGAGGGTTTTTTGTGTTACCTGTCTTAATTAGAGTACGGGTTGAGTTTTCCCCATACCAATTTGGCGAAGGGGATTATGAATGCGATTGGGGTTCATTATCCGTAATCATCGCGGGGCAGTTCTTATGACAATGGCTATGGGGCTTGGGCTGGTAACAAGTTACATCTTTGATTCAGGGGTTGGCAACGGCTGCATCTAATGGTTGGGTAATAGCATGGCTAGAGTCGGACTCTTCAGCGGCAGTTACTTCCCTTAGTAACGATATTATCCCGTGGTCTCTTGAAAATGTGTGGAAGGAAGCTAAGAAAAAGATGACCAAAATCCGAATTACAATAACTTGGAGGGAAGCTAACTTTAGTTCTCATAAACTTGCAAAAAGAGGCGCGATGCTTTCGGAAGGCATTATTGAATCAAATGATGGGAAGCCTTCCTATTTGCATAAGATAGAGGTTCCTTTGTGCGAATATTTTAGATTTTGTTAAATGGGAGTGTGGGTTGATTGCATTCTCCCACCCCTTTTGTATGTGTTGTTCGGGTTTGTTATAAATTCACTTCTTATTGAGCAAAAAAATTAAAATTATGAATGCGATTGGGGCATGTCCTATTCAATTGAATGGGAATATGTGGGAGGTAATAACTGTTTGTGATCATCTGAATTAAAAATGGGAAAAAAGGGGAAAGTGAGGAGGATAAACCCTGAGGACATTTTGTAGCTTTATGGGGCGAAGAATTATAAGGCCAGTGGTAGGGAATAATTCTGTGTGAGGGCAGCTCGGCGTCGGTTCTTCGATCTGAATTCAGCAGGTCGAACCTGGAATGACATCATATGGATGAAGGGTAATTGCATTCAGAGATATAATGAAAAACCTTTGGACCTTCGGTTTTGAACTGTAAAGCAAAGTAAGTATAGCCATGTATAGATAATATAATTATTATATTTGAACTGATGCCTATAGCTGATAATAAAAATGTTGTGCATGGTAGGTGTGAAGTCCACTGTGGAGAGGAAAGAGTCATTGTTGGATGAAGTTGCGGAACTGGAGGCAGAGCTCGAATTTATGTTGGAAGGACTTGGCCTTAGTATAAAAAAGAGGGTTGATAGTAGGTCGAAAGAAGTTCATAAAGCTCAGTCGACCAAGTTGATTGCGGGTACTGATGAAAGGAAGAATTAAATGTTTGGTGGGGAAGGTCGAACCAACTTCGCCAAGAGCCCTGGGATAGACAACTCGAATCAGCAGGAACCCATTACGTCGAGCAAAATAGTTCAAAAATATCTGAAAAAATGGATGTTAAACACTCTGCCGGCCTCCGGCACCATTGGGAGTGGTGAGATCGTAAAAGAGAAAAGTAGAAGGATCGAACCTTCAAGGAGGTCAAGGGAAATGGTCGTTGAAGAGCGACCTTCTGCTGAGGATGACCTCAAAGCAGCAGAGGAAAGGGCTTGGCTGGCCGCTCTTCAAGGTGAAGAGGACGTGAGCATGATGGTAAGCCGTTATGCTTTATCATTTGAAATATGATTATGTCTCGCATTCCGAGCTCACGCTGAAGCCGAATTGTGTTTTGTATGTTGCTCGTTTGATGAGGAGTATTTGGCTCGGAATTAAAGAAGAGAAATCCGTGCTGAAGAAGGAAAAAATTGAGCTTGAGAAGAAGTTAACTCGATCAAAGGGGGATGTTCTTAAGGAAACAAAGAATTTGGAGGCCCTAAAGACTTCTTATGCAATTGCGATTGGCCATCTTCAATCAGAGGATAGGGTGACTCTTGAGGAGGTGGAGGCGAAGCGCGAAAGGTTGGGGTGCCACATGATATCGAAGGGGCATTCCAAGGACGAGGTGGATGCCATTAAGGCAGACACTTATGTTGGGGAGGAAGATGACGAAGAAGAGGAAGAAGTAGTTGTGGGGGTCATTCATGGTCTGGACGGTGTCTCCCGTCAGACGGTGCTTGATAATCAAGGGGATGACGCTGACATCCCTAAGGGTAATAATGAGAAGTTTGGGTAGAAAAGTGCTCTTGTATGAATATTTGTAAACTATTGGATTATGTGTATGGAGGTGACTTCAATAGGTTGAATTTTTTTATAAACATCTTATAGGCACTTAGAAAAATGAGTCTCAGAATAAAAGATCTAGAGATCGGGCCTGCCAGGGAAAGAAGGACCTCTGCAGCCTTGTTGTCTTCGCAAGCAGAGCTGCAGGTTAGATCGCAATAGGTCTCTCGACTTGTATATTATATCGACATAAAGCTACCAATTAAATAGGATATAGATGCAGATTGAAATTTTTTGCTATTAACTTTAGGAAAATAACACTAATATAGTGCATAGAAAAATTCAACGCTCTTTATATAAAGTAGCTTATCGAAAGTATTTACCTTAGACTTTGCAATATACCTCATGGAGTATTTATCTGATAATGTACCACGACCTTTTAGTCTAAAAGTATTAGCCCACCGCAGATGTTAGAAATCATATATAATTTTAGAAATGAAACTCACACACACACACACACAGATATATATATATATATATATATATATATATATATATATATATATATATTGACGGTGTTTTGAATCCCTTGTAATGTGAATTTGACCAGAAATTAAATAGTATCTGTCGCAGACACATTGAAATAGATGAAAGCTAGTATAGTATTTTCTTTATCTTATGTCTGGTGGGGTCTTTGATATAAAACAAGCTTTTACATTTGTTTCAATCACAGAAATGGGTTAAGTTAAACAAAGTTAAAACTTGATTGAACTATAGAAATATTGTAGACATATTGAAAGAGATGAAGGCTAGTATTACTTTTGTCTTATCTTATGCCAGATAGAGTCGTTGAAATGAAACAAGTTTTTACACTTGCTGCAATAGCTGAGATTTAGTAGAGTCAGCCAAACCAAGTTTTATCCTTGATCTAGCCAGTATAAATGACCCAATCAAGTTAAAGTAGATGAAGGCTAGTATTATCTTTGACCTATCTGATATTTAGTAGTCATTGATATGAAACAAGTTTCTACACTTGCTACAATGGCCAAAATTTAGTAGAGTCAGCCAAACCAAGTGTTATCCTTGATCTAGCAGGTATAAATGACCCGAACAAGTTGAAGTAGATGAAGGCTAGTATTATCTTTTCCCTATCTGATGTTTAGTAGAGTCTTTGATATGAAACAAGTTTCTACACTTGCTATAATCGCAGAGATTTAGTAGAGTCAGCCAAACCAAGTATTATCCTTGATCTAGCCAATATAAATGACCAAAACAAGTTGAAGTAGATGAAGGCTAGTATTATCTTTGCCCTATCTGATGTTTGGCAGAGTCTTTGATATGAAACAAGTTTCTATACTTGCTACAATCGCAGAGATTTAGTAGAGTCAGCTAAACCAAGTGTTATCCTTGATCTAGCCGGTATAAATGACCCAAACAAGTTGAAGTAGATGAAGACTAGTATTATCTTTGTTTTATCTGATGTTTGGCAGAGTCTTTAATATGAAACAAGTTTCTACACTTGCTACAATCACAAAGATTTAGTAAAGTCAGCCAAACCAAGTGTTATCCTTGATCTAACTAGAATAAGATTGATTGAAAGCTAGTATTATCTATGCTTTAATCTATAAAATGTGGTTTAATCTACGTAAGTAGATAGATGTTGTGAAAAACATGAAATTTCATTGATTAGTTCAGAATTTACATTGGATGGAGATGAACATCTCACTTTTGGAATTGATAAACAAAATAACAAAAATGAGGAAAGGAAATTGAGTAGTAAGACGCTTAACGATAGTACCATTTTAATTGCCTAGTGTTCCAAGGATTTGAAATATGGATTCCCTCTTCTGTCATGAAATAATATGATCTCGGGCTTGAGAGACCTTTGATAATTAATGGACTCTTCCAATTGTTAACTAATTTTCCAGCGTGAGGCTCTTTGCGATGTTGAAGAATATCTTTGAGGACGAGATCTTTGATTTTGAAGGCACGACTTCTGACTCGGTTGTTGTACGATCTGGCAAGCATATGATGATATTGACCAAGGTTAACGATGGCGCGTTCCCTGGTTTCAACTATCATATTAAGGTTGCAAGCCAACTCGAGCTCATATTCTTTGTCTGTTAGCTTGTGGTCACGAACTGGATGATGATATTCAGAAGGAATGACTGTCTCAGTGCCATAAGCCAGAAGGAATGGGGTACACCCAGTTGATTATCGGGGAGTGGTACGATATGCCCATAAGACATGAGGCAGCTCGCAAACCCAATTCCCTTTTTCTGTGAGTGAAGCCATTTTTTGAGTCTATCCACAATGGTTTTATTAGATATTTCGGATTTGCCATTGCCTTCAGGATAGTAAGGATTGGATGGTGAATGGATGATATTTTTGTGGTTTAAGAAGGTTATGACTTTCTCTCCCACAAATTGGGGCCCTTTATCGATACGAATTAGGTGGGTGCACCTAAACCGAGTAATTTTGTGGTTTCAGATAAAATAGATGATATCTTCATCTCTGGTTCGACATAGTGGAATTGTTTCTTCCCTTTTTGTAAAATAATCGGTAGGTACGAATAGGTGACGGCGGTTACATGGAGAGTTAGGGAATTCGGCGACGAGATCTAGTGCCCATCTTTTGAATGTCCTGAAAACCTTGCTTGCATGGAGTTCGAGCGCAGGGGCGCGTATCATATGTCCATGCCTTTGGCAGGTATCGCATTTGTGGATGTACTCCTCTGCTTGCTTGCGCATGCCAGGCCAGAATACTCCTTGAGTGATAGTTTTGTTTGCTAATGATCGACCTACGGCATGGGAGCCACAAGTTCCTTCATGTAATTCGTCGAGCAGATCATCTGCTTTTGATTTGGAGAGGCACTTGAGGTAAGGCCCTATGACGAAAAGGTATTATAGCATACCGTTTTGATTATTGTACTGCTTTGAGTTGTTGATTTGCTATCGGCGCTCTTTTCGTTCTGCTTGGAGTAGTCCGTTGCAATTGTTGTTGGCACCGATATAGGCTAATAAGGGCTTTCTCCAATCGTTGTCTCCCCCTTTATCAGCCCCAATGTTGATCGTGCATATAGAAATGTGATCAATGTTGGGGGTTGAAATGGTTTTGATCTGGAGATATCGATCTTCTGTACCCAAGACCCCGGCAGGATATGCCAAGGAATCGGCGTGTCTATTTTCACCTCGAGGAAGATAATCGAAAGTCTCTTTCACGAACTTGCTCAACCTATTTCCAACGAGGGCTGCGTATTTGATCATTTTCCCATTCTTCATGTATTACTCTGAAAAATGGTGGATGGTGAGTTGTAAATCTATATAAACTGAGAGTTCGGGGATACCGAGCTCAAGAGCGAGGTCGAGTCCAAAAATGAGAGCTTCGTACTTGGTGACATTATTTGAGGCATCAAAATCCAAGTGGATTGATTTCTCAATTCTGTCATTGGAAGGGGTAATCAAAATGATCCTGATTCCTGACCTTGCAGGTCCTGCTAATCTATCTATGAGAAGTCTCCACCCTGATGTAGTGATCCATTCAGCTCGTTCGTCGAATAGGTTGGGGGTGGATCTTCTGGTATTTCTTCTGTAAGGTCAGGGTCATTTTCCTCCCACTCAGGATCCTCCACTGGAAAATCCATGAGAAAATCGGCAACGGCCTGACCTTTTTTGGAATGACGTTGTTCGAACTTGATATTTTGTTCTCCCAAATTGACTGACAACTGTTACACTCTTTTTGATTATTCTTTCTTGGATAGAACTTCCCGAAGTGGGTAGTTCGTCATGACTTTGACTGAATGAGCTTGGAAGTAGTACTTGAGTTTCTGTGAAGTATAAACAAGGGTAAGAAAAAATTTCTCAATTTTAAAGTACCCTGTTTCTGCTGGTGTGAGGGTCTTGCTGATGAAGAAGTCTGGCTTCTTTATTTTCTCTTTCAGGGGAATAAAAACTGAGCAGAGGGAAGTATTTGTGACTTCTAGGTAGATAATCAGTACCTCATTATCTACTGGGGTGCTCATTTTGAGAGATCTCCCTTAATAGGTTTTGAGATCCTGAAAAGCTGTTTTGCATTCTAGAGTCCATGTGACCTCTGTATTTGGCTGAACTTTTCTTCGTTTGGTACATCCACGAAGTAATAGGAATAGCCAATGGCAGCGGTCTGAAGATTTAGAAATGAAATGGTTGATAGCTGCAATCTTGCCAACAAGCTTTTGAACGTCTTTTATTGCTTTTAGTGAGGGCATGTCAAGGAGAGCCTGAATTTGATCCGGATCGGCCTCAATTCCTATTTTGCTGATGAGGTGGCCTTGAAAGCGGCCAGAATATGCCCCAAATTAGCATTTATCAGGATTGAGACGCATCCTGTAAGATTAAAGGATGTTGAATATAGTATTGAGATCTGAGATGTGATTGGTTGACTGTGCGCTTTTATACAAGTGATCATCGATGTAGACTTCAACGACTTTCCTTAGGTGTGCTTTGAATATAGTAGTCATCAACCGTTGATATGTGGCACACGCATTCTTGAGTCTGAAGGGCATGACTTTGTAACAATAAAGACCTCTTTCAGTAATGAAAGTTGTCTTCTCTTGATCTTCTTCCAAAAGTAGAATCTGATTGTACCCTGAAACATCGTCCATCATAGATAGGAGGTCATAGCCTCCTGTGGAATCGAGGATCTGATGAATGTTGGGAAGTGTGAAACTGTCCTTTGAACTATGTTTGTTCAGATCTGTGAAATCTATGCAAACTCCAACTTTTCCGTTCTTCTTTGGGACATTGACAATGTTGGATATCCAGTCTGGATACTTAGCTTTTCGAATGAATCCCACTTTGATCAATTTCTCAATCTCGGTGCTAACTTCATCTCGAAGACGTGGTGAAAGTCGTCGTTGTTTCTATTTGACCGCTGCGGCGCTGACATTGATAGCTAATTTGAGGTAGGCCATGGCAGGATCGACTCCAGGAATTTCTTCAAAAGATCATGCAATAACATCTCGATTGAGTTGCAAGAATTGAATGAGAGCCTTTTTTTCGTGTTGAACCAGCTTAGTACTAATGAAAGTTCCTCTGCTAGGTCCATCAATATTGATATATGCTGTGGCCGCCTCGGTGGATGGTTGATTGTTAAGGTGATCGGCTTTCTGTAATTGCTATGCAGCAAATCTGTCTGAAGTATCTAGGATAGCAGAGATGGTATTTGAATCAGAGTGCTTGATGATAGATGGAAGCAATTGCCTCCATGTTGTGTATCCAGCAACGCTATAATCCTGAGATAACGAGATTTGGCATTGATAAAATAGAAAACGACGTCAATAGTGGTTGATCCTATGGTAAAATGTTAGATGATCTTGCCTACTCATTCTTCCCTGGAACCATTGAACCCAATAATATCGGTATCACTCTAAATAACTTGGTCAGCCAAGTCCTTCTGTTCGATTGTACTTTGTAAAAGATTCTCAATACCGCTTCCCGTATCGATCATCATTGTGTGCATGACAAGCTTCTTCATCTTGAGCATTATGACTATTAAATCATGATGTGGAAACTTGACATGGCTAGCATCGCAATATTCGAAGGAGATGTCGAGTTGGTGATATCTTGACCCGGGATAAAGTTTGGCTTCTTTGTCTTGAGGTGTGAGATTGTAGCATTCTGATAGTCTTCTGCGTTTTGGTCTGCTAGAATTGGTGATTTGATTGATTTCGATCATGTTGTTGTGGTGCATAGAGTAGAGATGCTTCTCCTCAGCTTGATCATTGAACTGAATAACTTCGAGCTGCTTCTTATAGCTGCCATCTTTGTGTGACTTCAGATCGACAATGTATTCGGGCATCCATCCCTTTCTAAAAATGTACTCGAGTAACCACTGTAGAGCATATCAATTGTAAGTAGTATGATGATTTACCATATGATGCAGGCAATATGGTTGACTATCGATTGGTTCCAGTGGTTGAGAGATACGGTAGAGTAGATCCTTTAATAGTAGTAGAAAAATTGTTGAGACCCGAATGTTCAGTTTTGGGATGATGGGTTTGTTCGGTGGACCGCCTTTCCTTGAGTAACCAGCATTGCCTTTGGTATGCTTCTGATCTCCCTATTCATCCTTGGGTTTAGTGGCTTGATATGCAGATGGGCCTTTGGTGGAGAGGATGGATTTAGTAGATTTTTGGCGCTCGGACATCATCTTCTCTAGGTCAACGTAACTGTTGACATTGGTGACCATCTCCACCAAGATCGTAGGTTTGTTAAAGAAGATATATTCTTTGGCCTTGCAGTCGCGCGGGAGAGCATTGGTGAAAGCAGTAACAGGCATTTTCTGATCAAGGTTATCCACTTTTCGCGCGAGCTCTAAAAATTTCTTCGAGAAATCTTTGAACTTCTCTATATGTGACTATTTAAGATCGATAAGAGAAAACAAGTTCTCCTCTTTGTCTCTGTTGTGAGCATACATTTTGATGAACTGCTTCTGCAGCTGATCGAATGTGTAGATGGAGTCCTCAGGGAGAGAGTGGAACCATCGGAGTGGTTCCTCCTGTAGACTTGTGGCGAACAGATGGCAGAGGATGTGGTTGAGATTGGAGTACAGCCCCAATGAATCACAGTATTGTTGAATGTGCTCCTTTGGGTCAGTACCTTTGTATTTACAAACTTTGGGAGTATGAAATCCTTTTGGTATCTCCATATCGAATAGTTCCTTGGCAATTAGACTTCCTTGTAACTTTGTGATATCGCCGGTAGTACCCAGAACCTGTGCTTCGATCAACTCCTTAATCCGTTGGTCTATATACTCTTTTGTGATGTAATGGCGTATTGGTTGAATTGCTGGATGAGCTGGCTATGGATGATGAGTGCCCGTACCTTCACTCAGGCGATCTCGTGTTGGAACTTGAAGTTAAGGTCACTGCTCTTCCTCCTGGCAGATGGAAATTTGGTGACCTCGACTGACTTCGGAATAAACTTTACCCCCCAAATGTATGGAGGGCTATGGTTCGCAATGTTCATTCCTTGAAATAGCCTTACAGGTGACACCCCGAGGTCCCAATCTTTCGCATGCAAAAACGTGGAAGGTCTCTGGAAGCTGATGGCGACCTCTGGCTGGAGCAGCCTGCAGCGTAATTTACAGATCTACTAAGACAGTTTGTATTATTGTCATCTGATCTTTATGCCGTTTGTGCACTGTCAAACGAGCTTGTCGTTCTGTATCAAACTCATTTTCCTGGAGCTCCTGATCCTTTGTTAACTGAAGTTTGAGTTCGGCGCGTTTCTCTGTCTCGGCATTGAGGTTCGCCCGTAACTCTGTGAAAACTTCGAGCTGAGTTCCTGCAGCCGGTAGTCTGGACGTAACCATGACTGAAAGTTGCAGTGAAAGACTGCCTTAGGATATTGTGGAAATGCAATCTTTCCCACAGATGGTGCCAAATGTAATGGCCAAATTCTGTAAGCTCGAAATGGCTTGGAATTTGCTATCACACCAATGAACTTGTAACAATATTCTAACGGAAAGTAAGAAATGAATCAGGTGATTTAAGCGTAGAAAACCACTAAATAGGTACAAAATTATGACCTCGTGTGGAGGATTTTTGTGAAAGTATCTTTATTGCTTAAGGTGGATATCTTATTACAAGTGATCTCTAAAAATAGAAATGCTCGAATCTTGTAACTTAGAAGTTTTGATGATTATCGAGAATCTAGAATAAGTAGTTTCTAGGTGATCCCTTGTGTAATTTTTCTGGTCCCTATCTCTTCTAGAACTTTTTCTTTATATAGGCCTTCTCCACAACTCTTCATCGTGCTGGAGCATGTTCTCCGAAGAATGTGGTTAGTCGCGGTTGACTGAGTAACTGACGAGTTCGTGGGAGACATGTGTCTTTGACAGGATAAGGTTTTTCGGTTTAAGTTCGGCCCACATTCTTGACCAGTTCGTGGGGTAGGTTGGAATGTTGACCGGGGAAATGTGTTAAAAATGTGTGACTCGGAGATGGAGGTAATTTGAATTAGGTGTGAGATCGAGGGATAGGTCCTTACAAGAGCCCTTCTCCACTTCCGCCATAATCTCTTTCTCCTTCTCGAGCTCCTCTACAACCTCCTTCAACCGCGCTGTTTGCGCATTTAACTTCTGACAAAGCTCTAAATACTCCCAGTTCCTCTTCTCAATAAACTCCGTCGACCCTTTTACCAATATCGAGAGCTGCCAACACAATAAACGGTTATCAATGAATATATCGAACACACTCCAGCAAATAAAGCATAATATTACATATCTGTACTTTCTGCTCTTAAAATACAACTTCTAGTTGCCTCGAGTTAGTCCCAACCATATTAAAATAGCTTTGTTGTACAACCCTCAGCTTTAGCCTGAGTTCGATCACTACCTGCGACCTCATGTTATTTTTGTTTTTGTGATATAGTATTTTCTATCTCTTATGGAATGACCTCAATAACTATCTACTATTATACAACATCCGTAACAGCCAGTTTGCCACCATTTTCCCCTTGGGTTGCCTCTAAAGAAGCGTACGAAGATTCTTGTAGCGTTCTTTTCATCCAACGAAACATCCACTGACCGCCTGAACTCCCTGGTAGAGGCAGGTGGATACCAGTCAAATCTTCTAAAGGATGAAGATCTATGTTCACAATATGCCCAATGCCCTCTTGACTAGCCATAGTTCATTTTTTGTGAGCTCGATGAACCTTTGGAACTCTGGAGTCTACTCTTTTATCCATACGGATATTCAACTCCCCAAGCACTTGCTTTATCTTGGCCTGTTCACGGGCAGCACAGTCAAATAAGCTCGTTTTATCAGGAACGGCTTTGGGATCAGGACTTGACAAACAAAATTAAAGAAATGATTAGAAGCTCGTAGACAAACAAATGTTTGGCCAGGATAACTGAAGTTACTTACTCTGATTAAAATATTTAAATTCTAGGTTGAGCGTAGGTTCATCTGGAACCTGCATTCAATTACCCCTTACCCATACAAGATGGTCGTTCTACGGTCTACCAGTAGATTTAAAATTAAAAAACTTTGACCTAGACAAATCACTAAACAGATAACCACTCCTACGAGCTTGCACATACTTTATTTTGTAATATTTCATTACATCAGCTATAACGAACTGCTTTGCAGTCCCGTTCTCCCTCAACATCTCATTCAATACTTCACGCACCCTCATCATCTCATAGGCATTCCTCTTTAGTTGTGTTGGGCAGTATTGCAATATATTTATAACCCCCTTTTGAAAATAAGTCAAGGGAATTCTAAGACCATATACCTCTTGGTTCAGATAGCACAAAAGCCTATCATTCGGGCCTACCATTATAGTACGCAATATCTATATCTTCCCCAAGTCCTTTCTACACCTTCTAAAAATCTAGATTCGGCACTTGATAATATACCTTTTTCCCTTGCTCTGTTAAAGAAGTCCTAAACCACAGGCCTTGCTCCATTACGTAATCCCCCTACTTCCCTGTTACTTTCTTTTAAATTTTCAAAAATTCTTTCTCTATATCTACTCCTTCCGGATATATATCAAATATCCCGTCCTCCTCCCCTGTTTCAACATTCTGCTCTACTATATTACCCACTTCAATGGGCATTTTAACCACTATCCCTACAGAAACTTCCCTACCATTTATGGTCTCCTCTATGCCTCCACAATCGTCCTCTCTACCTGACGAAGTCATTTCCTCCGTAATTGATGAAACTACAAATTTACTACTAATTCTTAAGTTTTTAGATGACATACTTGACCTGTAGGTAAGAATAATTTTGATTATTTACTCTGTCTCTGTGCTTAATTTCTTACACAATCATATGATATTCCACAAACACAAAAAATAAAACTTCACCCATACTTACTATCTCCATACTACCTAGTAAAATTATTTTTTTCAAAACTTTCCGCAACAGTAGAAATTAAAATTTAATTTTCCTCCTGCAACAACAGTTATAATACACTTAGCTTCTGCAATATTCACAAATACTAGCAAACAATCATTTTTTAGTCCCCCACATTCTAATATTTCCCATATCCAATAAGTAACATTCAAAGGTGATTCACAAAACAACAAATATACAAAAAACTATTCATTTCTAGCGCAATAAAGAATTAAAATTTACTTACCTGTACTGGAGGATCCACAGTCTTCTACTCTAGCAGCAACTTTCTGTTCCCGGAGGATCAAGGGATGTTTTGAGGTAAACTCTATGTGAAGAATATTGTCGAAGTCGTTCAAGCGGGCTTGCATGCCATTCGAACGAGATAACTTTTTTTAGGGTTGAAGAGCAATTATCGTCAAGTTGTTCGAACGAGGTGAAGAGTCGTTCGAACGACCTTTATCCTATTTACTAGAATTTTGGCCCATAACAAATTTCGTTCGAACGAGCTTGGATGCCGTTCGAATGACTTGTCCAGTTTATAGGGTTTCAGACCAATTAGTGTAAAGTCGTTCGAACGGGCTTGGATGTCGTTCGAACGATCTTGGCGTAGGTTGTTATTTTAAAATATAGCTTTACCACGAGATCCATGTTATTAGTATTTATAGTTCCCTAGTATATAAAGGGGACTTAGGTTATTTTTTATGCTTATGTTAGTTCAATTGAAAGTTTTGAGGAAGAAGCTAGGGTTTAGAGTAATTCATTGCAATTAACTGTGTATAAGAAATTAAATCACTTAAAGGGACTTTTTCTGATCTAATTTTTGGTGTTTTTCGTACTTTTCTATTTACTAGGGTTTCTCTCTTTGTATTGTAGATTAAGTGGTATCAGTCTTCCAGTTACGATCTTCGGCGGTCGATTGTGGTTTATGATCTCTACACGTGGCCATCTTAAGCAAATAAAGGAGAAACTAGTGAGTTCGTTGACGATTCATCGTAAACCTAATTCGATTGAAGAAGGACGATTTGGAGATGGACGATTCTAACGATAGGCTCACAACTTTGGAAATGACAGTTTTCAACCTAACTTCTATAGTGGGGAGTTAGTAGAACAATTACGTCTCACAAACCTTGCAAAGGCTTCTACTTCGACGACACGGCGTGGCCACTCACATCAGTGAGGCAGCTCGAGGAAGAAAGGGGTTATGGAGGTGGATGGAGACGGGAATATTGCGAAGATAGATAGTGATTCTAGTGATGCTGAATCCGTTAAGGAGCGCTCGGGTTTTGGCAAGTCAATGAATCTTATGCATAATCTTCGCATTGACTTTAAAATTGAAATTCCGTTATTTGATTGTTCAGTCGATGCCGTGAAGTTGAATAATTGGTTAGATAGGTTAGAGATCTATTTTTCCATTTATGAATATTCCAACACTCAGAAAATTTGTTTCTCTATTTTGAAATTCACATGTCAATCACTAACGTGGTAGAAATCCTATTAGAAATGCTTGAGTTGTAAATAATTTAAGGTTTTGGTGAGAAAGCAATTCTATCTAATTATATATAAACAGGAGCGATGGTACAAATGGTACAATTTGTGCCAAAGGTTTGGGCAATCCGTACAACAGTTCACTACAAAGTTTCATAACCAAGCGTTGAATTTCAATATTGATGTAGATGAGTATGAGGTGTTCATGAAATATACGGGAGGTTTGTCGGAGTCCATTAGAAGAAAATTAAAGCTCTTTAATATGGAAAATATTGAGGATGCTACCGTTAAAGCAATTGCCATTGAAGGCAAGTACCTGAAGAGCAACAAGAAAGACGACAAGAACAAGTTCGGGTACAAGGTTAATTGGAAGTACGATAAGAAAAGGGAATCTAATGGAGGTGGGTCTTCATTTAAGGGGAATATCAATAGTCATTGTAAGGCTAATGGGCACATTTAAGATAGATGCTGGAAATTTCACCCGGAACTTCGGCCAAAGGAGGAGAGGAACAAGAAGGAGAAATGTGCACTAGCCACAACGATTGTGGATCTTCCGAATTTAGATAAGCCAAATCCTAAGCTTACTCTAATGTTCAAGCAACCTATAGCTACTGATGAGGCAAGTTGGGAAGATCTTTTTTTTGTCAACGTTCAAGTGAAGCAGAGCTTAGTCGAAGACATCATTGATCCGAGTAGTTAGAAGAATTTTATTTTTCAGGCGGTGGTGAAGAAGATGGGTTTGGCTACTGTGGCTCATCCAAGGCCGTACGGTTTGGGTTACATTCATAAAGACGCGTAGTTAAAGATTATTAAGCAGTGTACGTTCAAGTTTGCCATTACTGAGAAGTTTATTGACAAAGTGACATGGGAGGTGGTTCCGTTGGTCGTGTGTCAAGTCATCTTGGGTTGCCCTTATCATTGGGACCAAAATACAATCCTTTACCATAGAGCTCGCAAGTATCGTCTTGTGAAGGATGGGACAGAGTTTTATATCAATGCTTGTAAGGAACATTTCACTACCAATAATTTAGTAACGACAACTCAGGCAAAGAGGCTGGTTAATGCGAGCGACAAATTTATATTATTGTTGGTGCGACCGGTTCAAGAGGGTTCGTCAGCTAAGGTGTTGTCTACTTTGGCAATGTCTCCTAAGCAACAAGCCGATATGGGGAAGTTGTAAGAGGATTATGAAGACTTGTTTCTGAGCATAGAAGGGATGTCGTGCAAGAAGGATGTAGAGCATGATATCACCTTGGTGAATGGTGAGCCACTACCCAATATTGGGTTATATCGAAATTCTGTTACAGAGTCTAATGAGATCTTGAAATATGTACATGAACTCCTTGAGCAAGGAGTTATTAATCCAGTTACTCACCTTGTGGTTTACCGGTGCTATTGGTGCCAAAGAAGGATGGGTCTTGGAGGATATATGTAGATTATTAAGCACTGAACAAGATTACTGTAAAGAATCGTTATCCGCTTCCACGGATTGACGAGCTTTTAGATTAGTTGCAGACGGCTCAATTTTTCACCAAGTTGGATCTTAAGTCGGGTTACCATCAAGTTAGAATCCGGGAAGAAGATACTTGGAAGACAGCGTTCAAGAGCAAACATGGCCTATTTGAGTGGTTGCTGATGCCCTTTAAGTTATACAATGCTCCGACAATTTTTATACACCTAATGAATGAGGTACTTCATACTTTTATTGATGATTTTGATATTGCATATTTGGATGATATCTTGATATATAGTCGTACAAGGGAGGAACACCTTGGACATTTACGCAAAGTATTGGGCATTTTGCGATCAAAGCAACTTTTTCAAAATGGGAAGAAGTGATAGTTTAGAAAGAGAGAACTAGTATATTTGGGATTCATTGTTGGTGGCGGTGAGCTTAAGGTCAATCCAGAGAAGGTATCAGTCATTACTAATTAGCCTAGACCCCGTACAATGACTACCGAAGTAAAGAGTTTTATGGGTTCTTGTCAGTACTTACCGAAGTTTATTTGGTATTTTTCTGAAATAGCCACACCTTTACATTCGTTGACAAAGACCGGCGTATAGTTTATGTGGAAAAAGTACCATGAGAAGACTTTTATATTACTGAAGCACAAGATTACGGATGCACCAGTATTAGCATTGCCCAATTTATAGTGGCCTTTAGAGGTCAAGAAAGATGCATCAGACTATGCATTGGGGGCAATCCTTTTACTGGATGGGAAGCCGGTTGCTTACCATTTTAAGATGTATACAGGAGAAGTACGCAACTATCCTACCTACGATATGGAGTTCTTTGCGTTATATCAATCAATGAAACATTGGTGGAGTTACTTATTGGGAAGGTGGTTGTGGTACATTCTGATCACAAACCATTACAATTCTTTTCAATGCAGTCCAAGCTGCAGCAAACTCGCCATATGAAGTGGATGTCATACCTTTAGCAGTTTACCTTATTGATCGAGTATAAGAAAGGAGTGGACAACAAAATGGCTGATATGTTATCTCGGCCCCCATAACCAACTATTTTCGTTTTGTTGGTAGTTATGCAGATCTAGCCTATTGTTCCTTCTGAGTACGTTTCAAGGTATGACAATGACAAGGAGCTCAGTGTGATTCATGAGAATTTGCTGCAAGGCAAGATATGTGAGTATGTTTAGAAGGATAGTTTTATTTATAGGGGCAGTCTACTATGTATTCCAGAGGGTAGAGTCTGTTTGCTTTGGATTCAAGAGGTACATTATTCTTGGGTGGTAGGTCATTTTGGGATCGAGAAGATTTTTTTGAATTTGTGGCGTTATGTCTATTGGCTGATAATGCAGGTAGATATTGCTCGTGGGGTTTATATTTGCGCACTATGCAGCACATCGAAGCCTTCCAATAGGAGGATAGGACTGTACTTACCATTGCCAGTTCCTAGTTGGCCTTGGGAGAACATTTTGATGGATTTTATAGGTGGTTTGCCCATGACCAGGTGTAAGAATGACTATTTGCTTGTGGTGGTGGATCGATTCAGCAAGATGATTATTCTTATTTCATGCCAGAAGACGGTCACCGGGGAAGGAGAAGCGCGACTGATTTTCAGAGACGTCTGAAGGTATTTCGGTCTCCCTTCTTCTATTATTTATGATAGGGATAGCCGCTTTTTGGGCATTTCTGGAGATCATTATGGGGGATGATGGACACTAAGTTGAAGAGAAGTACCGATTTTCATCCGCAGACTCACATAAAAACAGAGGTAGTTAATCGGACATTGTTACATTTATTATGAGGATTCCAATCTAAGCATCCTAAGACTTGAGATGAGATTTTACCGTATCTTCAGTTTGTGCTCAACCGGGCGATTCATGGTTCCACTTTGAAGTCTCCATTTAAAGTTTGTTTGGGGTACTTGCCGCAAAACCCTTTAGATTTGGCATTTAGTCTTGGCAACAAGACGATGTCAGGGAAGGAGGAAGAGGAGCAGGTTAAAGCTCAACGTCTCATTAAGAGGATAAGTAAGGTTCATGAGGCGGCTAAAGCATAGTTGATAAAGACTCAAGCGAAGTATAAGGCTCGCCACGACGCATCTGGTTGAGTGTACTTTTCATGAGGGTGACCTAGTTTGGTTTCATTTGGGTAACGAACGGCTTAAGGGGGAAGGTAAGAAGTTTAAACCTATCTGTTATGGTCCGTTTTTGATACACATGAAGATTGGTAATAATGCATTCCAGTTGGATTTGCAACCTTTCATGAAGATGTATTCGGTGATTAATGCCTAGCAGTTAAAGCTATTTGAGCCGTCTCTTTTAGATAAAGACTCTACAATTGGCACTCACCTACCATTAGTTGATGACTTATGGATGGAAAAAGAAGATCCGTTGTAGGAGGATTGCATTCTAGAGAGAAAAGTTTATAGTACAAGACGGGGTGGTATTGAATCGTTCCGAGTTGGGAAGAAGAGTCAACTACCTAGTAAGTCAAAATGGTACAGCAGGGAAATGGGCACTGCCGCATTCACACTTCTCAAGTTCTAGCTTGAGCAGAAGCTCAAGTCTTCTAAAGGAGGGAGTCATGATCCAGAAGGATCTAAGGATGTTTTGAGGTGAACTCTATGTGAAGAATATTGTGAAAGTCGTTCGAACGAGCTTATATGCCATTCGAACGGGATAGCTTGTTTCTAGGGTTGAAGACCAATTAGCGTCAAGTCGTTCGAACGAGGTGTAGAGTCGTTCGAACGACCTTTTTCCTACTCAATAGAATTTTGGCCCATAGAACAATTTCGTTCGAACGAGCTTGGCTGCCTTTCGAACGATCTTGGCGTAGGTTGTTATTTTGTGGCGTAGTCTTACTTCGGGATCGATGGCTATTAGTATTTTTAGTTCCCTAGTATATAAAGGGGACTTAGGTTATTTTTTTTAAGCTTATGCTAGTTAAATAAAAAGTTTTGAGGAAGAAGCTAGGGTTTAGAGTAATTCATTGTAATTAACTTCTTTTAAGCAATTGAAGCTCTTAAAGGGACTTTTCCCGATCCAATTTTTGGTGTTCTTCATACTTTTCTACTAACTAGGGTTTCTCTCTTCGTATTGTAGATTACTTTCACCGAAGATGAGTGATTATACTTCTTTTCAAAAAGAATCCTTTCATCAGAAAAAGTTTTTGATAATACGGGATTATGCTCAGAACTCAAATGTTTTCTCTCTCTAGATATAATGGTTACACAACTTTTTTCTCCCTCTATAATTGTAAATAATTTATGAGGGAGAGAAAGAGATATAAGTTTTTATATTCTTCCTCAGTTTATAAAACTATGGCTCCCTCAGACACGTGTTAGTCACCCCTACTGCCTCTAAAGGTTCATCTTTTTTCTTGACAGCATCATCATTACTTCTGTGATTACATGTTCTGTTATCACGTCTGTCCCTCACTTCAGCCATTAAGCAATTTAATTCCTCCTTCACAAGCAAATCTATACGTTCACTCACAATGCTTACACTCAATCAAAATCGTACTACACCGTCTGCCATTTCTATAAATAGCAAATATTCAAAATTTGAAGTCATCTACGCAGCTATTGAAGCCAGACAGCTATCATCCATCATAATTGCCCCATAAGCGACTTAACAAATGCATTAGTTCTATTTTTTTGGTCGAGGATTCAATCTAAACTTTATCCTAAAATCAACATATAACAAACACAGAACACTGCAAATAGATTACTTATTCATTTCCAGCTAAAACAGTTCGAGCTTACATTTAAATATAGTTACATTTAAAGCAGCCTAGGTGATTCAATTTACCACATGGAACTATCTGTACCTCCCCACCCCCCGCTGCCCTATCGTCCTCTTCAACTAGTTTATCCAATACAATTTCTCAATCTCTATCTTCTTGAAGGGTCGTGACCCGAAGTAACCTATGGAGCATATCACACCAGAAATAACGATTAAACTCCACACACCTACCTTTGTCATCTAAACTGTCCAAGTGCAATGATCACTCTGGTAATACAGTTATATAAGGCAATAGGCAAAAGTACCACTCGCGAAGTTCGGCCACCTTAATGTTTAGCCTACCATCTACCGCATGTCGAGCACGCTGAGAACGTGTCCTCACCATAACAGCTTCCAATCAACTAAAAACAAGTTTTTCCTGTAGAAGAATACGATGAGCAACACCCAAGGATCAAGATCTTATATAGTCAACATGTAGATCATTTTGTACACCACCAATAACACCTACAAAATAGATTTTGAGGGACAATATATTCTACGTGAACAAATTTTTAGCAACAAGGATATCAGCAGATTTTTGGGTATATTTTCGGATAACTCATGCTTACCATCCTAAGACGTAACTTCTATGCAGTACATGAATATTATTCCACCCATGCTTGTCATCCTAAGAAGTCCATCCTAAGACAGGTCCAACCCCGATACTACAACACACAGATATCCTTAACTTGACTACATCAAGGCATTTTTAACACACAGTTTGAGAAACTTCTCCAAAGGATGACGTCAATCACAAAATATTGAAGTACGGAGAAAACATCTTTTATCGAGAACAAAGGATATTTATAGCCTACCAGTAACATACTTTAACTCCTACAAAGTCAAAAGGCCACATACTTCCCTTGTAAAGTTCTCATAAACAGTCCGTGAAAGCATTCTCATACTTGCCTAGTAAAGTTCAACAACTCACAAACATACTAATCATATTTCAAAAAAAAATTGTTCGATCACACATAATTTCTGCTTTCCATCACATAATTGTATCCATCAACAGTTCGTGCTACCATTCTCATTTTTTAGTTCCCTTTATCAAATAAAGAATTACATCAGTATGCTAAAAATATGTTTATTTTTTTTGTTCGTATTGCAATACTTATTTGGCAAAAATAAGAAATTTTCATTAGCTCGAATATTTCTAAAAAAACAATTTTTCATAAATTTCCTACAGATTGGTCTATAGGTTACATTACATCAGTTTACAAACTAAAACACTTATGCAAGAAAATGGTTGTAGTAGAGCCTGAATCTAAAGAATGGACGTATATTTCCAATCCCTGTCTCTACCACTACCGTCTCATCCTCCGTAACCTCCACCACCTCCGAGTGGCACAGAAAGAAGAATAATTGTACTTTTATTGAATCCAATCACTAGTAGGGTACCGGCGGGACTTCCTTAGATGTACACCAGCTACCTCGTCCGTATCTATAACCGCCTCCTTAGCTAAAAGACACAGACCGTCCCTTCGCACCAGCCCCGATGTCACCATATAGTAAAAGCTCATAATTTGATAATAATCGTCATCCGCCTCCTCTACCTCTTCATACTTTATTTCTTGGTAAGTAGGATGCACAGAAATGGGAGTAGGAATGTCAAGGGTCTGGGTTCCAAAATATCAAAAACGTAGTTATTGGATTTTGACAAGCCCTAGCCTCGTAAGATTAACATCTGGTGGTTACCATTTTCTCTAAACGAAATAGTTACAGAGAAAATTCTTGTAGAAGATATGGAATAAAGGAAGTACTTGACGAATATTAGCTACTACTGTAAGCCACAACAGTATTTATCCCAAAACTCCATTCAATGTTGAGTTCTGAATTCCCAATGTCTGAATGAATTCTAAGACAACAATCTTGGCCAAAGCCATTAGTTCTAGGGAGCCCCACAACCACAATGGATATTCACGAAAGAATATTGGAAATGATCCCCGGAAATTGAATACAACATTAATAATACTTCTCAACCAACACCACTCGGTCATGATGCTTCTTGTGCTTTTGGCTGAGAGGGGATAGTTGTAATGGCCTATTTTGGATCTCGACCTCAAGTCAGCTTCAACCATTATACATTACTCAACCTCGTCAAACATACGATTAAATGGCACATTTATGGCACACTATGGAACAGTTATAAAGAAGGGTTTATGAAGGGGCCTAACTTCTTTCAAGGTGGGAGTTGACTGTTACAACACTGAATCAATCTTCAATCAAAGGAATGCAAGTAAAGAATCTAAAGCATGAATAATCTATAGACAATTACTTGCCTAGAGGCCTGAATATGACACTTTACGACCTCTGATGAGGATTTTTAAGATGTATTTTATTACTGATGAGTAATCGAAAGTTCGAATACTGGGCTATACAGGGTGGTCGAAGGTAAAATACAAAAGGGTTGGGGGGAATTTTTCTAACCCCTCTTTGGCTTCCCATATCTCCTATTTATAGAATTATAGGAAGCTGAGTCACCAAGTATGGGTCAGATTACATGAGTGTTGTCTGAATATCCCGGTAAGGTATAGGCGTCGGACATGTCTGTACTGTCACTGTAACAGTTGTGGGAGGTATCTCTATACCTTTACACTATGCTATAGTGGCTGGGCCTGTCACTGTAGCTGCAAGGACTAATTTTTGCGTCATCTTGACTGGTAAGCTGGCTGCCTGCCCCATCATATTTTGACTATGTACAGATACGGTCGAAGGGTTTCTGCTGCGATGTGTCAGTCTATCCTCGAGGCTTGTTTGGAGTCGAAGCTTCATCTTCAGGGGATCTCTGGAAGGCTTGTTTTGAGGATTGAATAGGCTTCGATACATTTGGATAGGCTACGAAGTAGACTTTGAGTGTCTGAGGGGGTCGAAGGCTACGAGTAGGTTACTACATTTGCCCCCTCTCAGTGAGGGGGTTGAAGCCAGGTGGAGAGGCGTTCGCTGAGAAAACTATTTAACCTTAGAATTTTAGCGATTTGACTGCTGGTTTTTGGGTAAGTAATAAATGAGGGTAATTAAGAGGTATACGTGGTTATAGGGTAATAAATGAAGTAAGGCTATAAGTATGGGTTATTGTTTAGGGATACTGTGTAACCTTCTTCTTTTCATTCTTCTCTTTTTCCTCTGTAGATTTTAGAAATTTCCATGGATACCACACCCAACACACGATATCAAAAGAGGATGGGGTTTGCCCGGGACCGTCGCGTAGGGCAAAAAACTGGTGAACTTCATATAAAGTTCTTCGCGCATCACAATCTGGACTGAGACATGCCCGAACTAGTAGAGGTAGAGGCTGGAGATTTCATCAATAGGGAGCCTTATGCCTATATCTGGGACCGACTGAAATGTGATTTTACTACTGCGGAGAAGTGTTATCTCTTCCTGTCGGCTTAGGCCAAATGTCTTGTTTGTGCAGATAAGGAGATGAGGGAACAGGGCGTGGTGAGTGGAGCTGCACCTTCTTGAAGTAGGGCTACTGTTTGATGTAATGAATATTTATATCTTTGTATTTTTTTTGGGTTTTTTTTGGAGTGGTTATAGCAATGTATTTTGTTTTATCAGACGGATAATTAAATAGAAATAATATTTTCTGAAACCTTGTGTTAGTATGTCTGATTGATAATGTGGATGGATACTCTCATAGGCGCGCTTAGCAAATGCATGTCATCGAATTATTAATAGTGGGTAAAAAACAGTATCGAGGTATAATGATATGATCGAAGTTTATGATATGATCAAAGGTTATGATATGATCGAACGTTCGATGTTGGAGGTTTGCTCGACTACAGGTCCTCGGGAATGAGGTTTGAATGCAGGTACAGACAAATCGGTTAAGTCTAGGAAGTTGGAAAGGTTGGTTGCTGAGTTTTCGAGGTGGGGAATCTAAGATCACAATTAATGCGGCTAGGGAAGAGGGAAAGTTGAAATTGGTTCTCCAGTATAAAAGGGATTATGTTGGATGGGATTCCTTCATCGCTCTTCAATCATTCTCTCTTCATCACTTCTCTTATTTGTTCGGATCAAGATGGCTGCAAACATACCCATTCAGGGGACCAGGCGGCTGTGAGAGTCAGGCGGATATGAGAGGCCTTATTGGGGCATCAACAGAGGTTTGGTATTGAAGAAGATATTGATGCTGATATGCCAAATCTTTTTAAGGCGGAACCCGGGGCACCCATCCTTTGCATGCCCTTCGTATACTGGTGGGGAATATTGCAGATGATGGGGCCATTTCCCAGCCATCGGTTGTCTCTTCTTGAGGGCTTTGTCGAGGATATAGATGACCAGGAGGATGCAGATGCTGCAGCCATTGTTGAAGAGGAGCATCCCACTTATAATTAGGGTCCTCTGTCTGATTGGTGTTCTTGTTGTTATTTTCTTTTGTTCTGCTTCCTTTCCAGTTTTTTTACGAGGCTTGTAATATGTTTTGTCTTTCTGAATGAAATTGGTGTTTGGAAGTACTGTTGTAGTTGTATTCCTACTCTTTGTAGGTAATAACTTGATTTGTCAAACTGAAAGTAATAGTATAATTTGAATTCTTGAAGTGGTATCATGAGCTGTCGAATAATATTACTGTCAAAGTATAGTGTTTGGATTGTTCGAAGACAAAACATGAATTATCAAAGCAAAAGTTATAGTTTGTCGAAGTTAGATTATCTGTCGAAGCTGAAAATATTGATCTCTTGGTGCAAAAAGTTAGGTCTGTAAGCATAAATGTTTGAACTGCCAAAATGTATGACTGTAACCTGTCGAAGGGTGAATGCGATCTGTCGAAGGAAAATTGGTGATCTGCTGAGATAATAGAGGCACGAGGTTTTGAATTGACGAATATGTTAGAGATCGAATGTTGATATATTAGAAAATCGAATTTGAGGCTACCTGTTGATGAGTCTACGTGACGTGGAGTGGTCGACTACTCGAATTTGAGGACTGTGTCGAAGGTTATGATTAATTTGACTGGTCGTACTGGCAGCCCAGACAGCTGGTCTGTCAGGACGGTACATGTGCCTGGGGCATTGTGCCAAAAAAGTAATCATGATTTTTGCTCGTATGACGGAAAAAGTTACGACTTGACTGTTTGGATTTGATTGTTTAACTTCGAGTAAGTCGGGGTAGTGGTAATGATAATGGTTAGAAAATTGAGGTGGTTTTGGTTTTTCGAAAGAGTTTATAAGTGTGAGAGGAGTAATCACTGTACTATTTACTGAGAAAAATCAAAGAGAGTGAGGAGAAGAGAACGTACGCCTTTAGAACTTGAGAGTAGTTGATGCAGTTGTTGCGTTGATCTTACTATTTCGAAGATAGTGCTTCTAACACAGGTATGCTATTTGATCTCTGCCAATTTTTATTTTGTTTTGCCTTTTTAGTCTGTGAGTAGGACATTCTGGGTTTAAGACTTGGAGGTTATCTTCGAAGATAAGGAGATTTGATGAATCTTGGCTTCGACCCATTCAGGGATTTTGGGTGTTTTGGAGGAGGCATAGGGCTTTAGATCGAGGTTTTAATAAATCTTCTGGAGGGGGTAGATGGGATATGGGTTATGGACACGAAATTGTCGAATTTATCAATCTAATTGCCTGCCTCTTCTTCTGTAGGCTAAAATGCATAACCGTCAAGCTTCGAGACGGAGGCCGATAGACGAAGAGATCGAAGCATTCGAAGCTAGTATTTTTGGTCGAGCCCCAACGGATGAGGGTAGCGACTTAGATGTATTAGATGTGATAACCGAAGCCCCTTTGTTTATGATTCTGCCGGCTGGGGAGGTTCTGATTACGAGACATCGTAGGACGATAGTGACTGAGGACAGTGAGGAGGAGGAGATAGTGTAGGGGGAGAGGGGTAAGGGTGATGTAGGGCCTTCTGGTGGAAGAAAGGGAGAAGGGGTGTAGAGTGACGAAAATGGGGATTCGACAGAGTCAGATAGGGTTGAAGGCGTTGTTAACCCAAGAGATAGAGTTAGATTGGATCGATTTGCTGCCAAGCTAAAGCTGTTGAAAGCGGGGGTATTTTTTAGTGTGGCGGGGTCAGGGATAACCTTCAAATCGGACCCTGGGGAAGGGATAATGGCTTATAGAGGCCAAATTCAACTGGGGATGGAACTTCCACTTTGAAGACTTGTGAAAGAAGTACTAAATTTTTGGGAGGTGGCCCCAGTACAAATGAACGGAAATTTTTATGAGATGATGAGGGTTATAGAGGGGATGAATACACAATTAAGTGGTGAGGGTCGGGGTTTGATTAAGTGGTTTGATATTATTACCATCTACTCGATGAAGGCGAGCCAGAACACAAATACCTACCACATCCAATGTCACCTAGAGAAGCCCTGACTCTTTGATCTGTGTTCAGCGGGTCAAGGGTGGAATAAAGATCTATTAATAGTACGGGGTAACTACGAGAATGTTGAGGGGGAGGACCTATATAAGTTGAATCATAGGGTATATAATCAGGGTATGTTTTTTGTCGAAGGATCGTTTTTGATGTATGTCTTAAATAAGTGGTGATTATGTTTTGTTTGTTCTGCAGGTCCTAAGAATAATTCTTGGAACAATCCGAGGAACTACATTGATGCTTTACTCAAAGCCAGTGAGGATTGGGTAAATATTTTTTTTGGCAATCTTGGTATTAAGAGGCAAAAAAGGAAGTAGGCGGATTCCCTGCTTCGAAGCGTACCCGTTACGCCGAAGACATCGAAGAGGAAGAGAGGCAAAGGTGGTACAAAAGTTCCTGAAGTAATGGGAGGGGAAGAGTTGACATGAAATTATCAGTATGTTCCGATAGCGCGGAGGGGGTTGAAGCAAGCAGTGCCAGTGCCCGAAGTGGCTGGCAATGCTTCGACGTTGAAGCTGAGGTAGGTTCCAACACAAATTGAGAAGGGCAAGGGTCGGGCTATTCCCAATGCTCTGAAAGTGCAGCAATCGAAGGTTAGCCAGCGCAAAAGGCATAGGGCGCTGGGGGAGGATGATGCAGTAGATGAGGATGAAGAGATGACGGAGGCTGAACGACAGGAACAAGCAGTGGCAAAATAGGCTTCGATGGTCGAGATCTGCGAAGACGACCCAGATGAAGCTTCGAAGGAAATAAAAAGAAGTATGTTTCAGGTAACTATCTATGAATTTCTTCTGTTAGAGTCTGAGATTTCTTTTAAATTCTTCATGTTTCGAGGAGTACTGACTGCTTAAATATTCTAGCAGACGAAAGTTTGGGTGCAATCGTACAATAAGGCAATGAAGTCGGCAAAGGGGATTTTCAACAAGCAGTGGAGAGTCTGGATCTTTCTCGGGGGACTGAGGCGTCGTTGGTCTCTGAAGTTAAGAAGTTAAAGCGAGATCTGGCGGCGATCACTGACTCGTTTGATGAGAGGATCGAGCTTCAGCGGTCAAGGCAAGAGCGGGAGTGGTCGGCAGAGCTTGCGGCAAAAAAGAGGGAGAAAGCAGAACAAAAGGTGATTTTCCAGCGGCAGTATGATGGTTAATGTAAGGTGAATGTCAAGTTGAAAATGCTTATAGAAGATAAGAGGTATGACCCAGATACGTTGGAACCTTTCTCTGTTTCCCCAGAACTTGTTGATGGTGATGATTTGCATATGAAGGAAGGAGAAGCAAATGTTGTTGATGAGGCAGTTAGAGGTAATGGAGGTGGTGTGGAGGCTTCTGCTATTGGAGTGACCAGTGGTGGAACTGTGGATGGTTTGGTTGTCGATGGTTCGGGGTTGAAGCCTTCGACTGAAGGTGCTGAGGGTGTTGGTGCTGGGGGACCTGTGGAGGAAGAAGGTGTAACCGCGCCGATATGAGGTATTTAGAGTTGGGGTTTCATGTTTTCCTTTATGGATATGGAGTTGTAATATTTTGAACTATGCTTTTTTGTTGGTCTTTGAACTCGGTATGTCTTTAAGCTGTTGTTATCTGTCGAACTTTTAAAGTTGATTCTGAACTGCGTTTGAATTAATGCCTGATTTTCTGACTGACTTTGTTATCTTGTTTTGGCCTTGCATTACTCTGGGTTATTGAAATATTGATACGTATTTTGTTGACTTGGCTTGAGTTGTAATGCAATTGTTTCTCTAATGGATGACGCTTTGAGTCTTCTTTGCACTAAGTAGAATTGTAGATATTCATGTATAATAGTATCTGCATGTACTATTTCTGCCGAGTGACTGTAAAGTGATCGAACCTTGATGAGCTTTGAGGATATTTAGATCCATCCCTGAATGATCTGCTGGACATCGAAGGCCGAAGCCACAACCATATTGGAAGTATGAAAATTTTCAAGGTCGCCCCCGTGTATCAGTCGGGCCGAGGGGACGTGATACTCAGAGGAAACCCAGAAATTCACTAGACTTTGAAGGCCTAAGCCACAGCGAAGCAAGATGTGTTTACCTCCCAACGCATTCCCGAGGGTTCGGCCTTTCGACCATTCGTGCCCCTCGAGTTTGCTCGAATGTTGGAAACTTGAAAATCTCAAGGTCGCCCCCAAGTATCAGTCGGGGCGAGGGTGGACATGATACCCAGGGTAAACCAAGAAATCGACTGGACTTCGACGGTTTCAGAGCCTGATCGAAGCATATCTGTTCGCCCCAATGCGTCCCCGAGGGTCCAGTCTGTCGACCATCCTTGCCCCTCGAGTTTGCTCAAAATTGGAAGCTTGAAAATTTCAAGGTCGCCCCCAAGTATCAGTCGGGTCGAGGAGTTGACGTGATACTTAGTAGAAACCAGGAAATCGACTGGACTTCGAAGGCCTTATCCACAGCGAAGCATAACTGTTCCCCCCCAATACATTCTCGAGGGTCCGATCTTTCAACCATCCTTGCCCCTCGAGTTTGCACAAAATTGGAAGCCTAAAAAATCTCAAGGTTACCCCCAAGTATCAGTCGGGTCGAAGGTTGACATGATACCTAAGTTAAACCAAGAAATTTAATAAAATTACGAGACGAAGTTTGGGTGGATAAACTGTTTATTGATTATTCTGGATTACATCAAATGTACAAGGGAGAGGATATGGCTAGCTATAGGAGACCAGCTGCATTGTGTTCCAGGGATTTGGTAAAGGCTCTTCGTCTTCTATCATTAGATAGTAAGAACCCTTGTCAGTTTTATCGTAAATGAAATATGGTCCTTCCCAGGATTCGGCTAGCTTGCCGGCATTTCGAGATTTCATAGATTAGTTGACACGTCGAAGTACTAGATCTCCGATGTTGAAACTCCGCGGTTGAACTCTCTTGTTATAGGATTTCTGAAGTGATGTGTGGTAGCGACCAAGGTTGGTGATAGCTCGGTCTCTGGTTTCGTCGATCCATAACATGTTACATGCGAGCTCAAACTCATTGTCATCGTCTGGGAGGTTAGGATCTCGTGTAGGTACTTTGAATTGAGTAGGAAGCACAACTTTGGTATCATACGTTAGGAGAATGATGTTAAGGATCTCATTGTCAACAGTCTATGGATTTTCTTGGGGTTGTTCGATAGGCCCAGAGAACGTGTTGTAACTCTTGAACCAATCGCCCTTTCTTTGCATCAACTCTTTTCTTGAGACCGTTGACAATGGTTTTGTTGATTACTTCAACTTGACCGTTGCCTTGGGGATAATAAGGTGTTAAGGGTGAGAGAATGATGTTGTGTTTTTTGAGAAAGTTTCTAACTTTGCTGCCGACGAATTGGGGACTATTGTCGCATCGAATCATATGGGGGCAGCCGAAACGTGTGATGATGTTTTCCCATAAAAATTTGATAACTTCTTCTTCTCTGGTTCAGCATAAAGGTACAGCTTCGACCCATTTGGTAAAGTAATCTGTTGCAACAAGAACGTTTTCTCTGCTACCCGAGGCTTTTGGGAAGGGACTGATAAGATCGATAGCCTATCTTTTGAATGGCCAGGAAACTTGACTGAAATGGAGGTCTTGAGAAGGGCAATGGATGCCATGAGCATGACGTTGGCATTTGTCACAGTGTTTTGCATACTCTTCGGCTTGCTTTTTCATATTTGGCCAAAATAATCTTTGGGTGACAACTCGAAGGGCCATAGAACGACCAGCAGTGTGTACACTGCAGGTTCCTTCGTGAAGTTCGGCTAAAATTGTAGAGGCTTCGGCTTGGGATTCGCATCGAAGGAGGACGCCATTTGGGGATTTGCGATGTAATTCATTTTTGCAGATAGTGTATCTGCGGCAATTTTCTAACAACGACCGTTTTACTTTGGGATCATCTGGGATGGTGGCATTGTTGAAGTAATGGAGGAATGGTCTTCGCCAATCGTCCGAATTGAGACTCTCGCCCCCAATATTGATGACATTGACTTCCATCTGGTCGATACTTAGGCGTTCGAGTGCTTTGATATGGAGGGTCCAAGATTCTGATTATCCGAGCATAGCTGCTATATAGGCAAGGGCATCTACATGTCTATTTTCTCCTCGAGGGTAATGAGCCATTATGGATTTTTCGGGAAATAGGTCCATGCACTGTCGCACAAGGAGAGCATAGTCAGCCATGGGACCGTTAGCTTAATTTTTTCCTGTGTAATACCTCTGAACAAGGTGGGAATCTTTGAAAATAGCAAGTTTGTGAATGCCGAGATCGAGAGCGAAGTCGAGGCTATGGATCAAGGCTTCGTACTCAGCTTCTTTATTGGAACATTCAGAGGTAAGTTTGACGACTTTCTTTATTCGATCATTAGTGAGTGTTACCAAGACAATACCAATTCCTGAGCTATTAGGTCCTGCGGAACCATATGTGAATAAACGCCAGCCAATGTGAGGGTCACAGGGATTTGTAGTTTCGGGTTGGTCTTCAGCTAAGTCATCTTCGTGTTCTTCCCAATCGACATCTTCGACCGAGAAGTCGGCTAGAAATTCTGCTACTGCTTGGCCTTTTGGGGATATTTGCATCTCAAGTGTAATGTCATGTTCGCCAAGGTACACAAACCACTATTGCACGCGTCTGGATTTCTCTTTTCTACTGAGAACTTCTCGAAGAGGATAACTTGTTATAACACGGATGGGGTGAGCTTGAAAATATGGTTTGAGTTTGCGGGCTAAATAAGCAAGTGTGAGGAGCAAACGCTCAAGCTTCGAATACCGAGTTTCTACGGGGATTAGAGCTTTGCTAATGAAATATACAGGTTTTTGACGTTTGAATCGAGTCGAATAAGCACAAAACTGATAAAAGTTTTTGTAGCGGCGAGGTATAAAGAGAGTGTTTCACCTTCAATAGGGGTACTAATTATGGGTGGTCGGCCAAGATAAGTTTTGAGTTTGAGGAAGGCCTATTCACATTCGGGTGTCCAGTTGATCTCAGGGTTGTTTTTCTTTTTTGCTTTGTGGACGCCTTGGCCGCGTAAGAGGGAAAAGAGCCAAACACATCTGTCTAAGGACTTATAAATAAAATGGTTGAGGGCTGCTATCTTACCGGCCACTTTTTAGACGTCTTTTGTGGTTCGGGGCGAAGGCATGTCGATGAGGGCTCGAATATGGGTGGGGTCAATCTCGATACCTCGTTTACTGATAAGGTGGTCCAAGAATTTTCCAGATGAAACGCCAAATTCGCATTTGTCTGGGTTGAGTTTCATGTTATATGTGCGAAGTATCGAAAAGACTTCGGTTAGGTCTTGGATATGGGCCTATTTTTTGAGGCTCTTGCATAACATGTCTTCGATGTAAACTTTGACCAACTTGCCAAGCAAATGTCTAAGCATGGTTGTGACCAGGCATTGGTAAGTAGCTCCCGCATTTTTAAGGCCGAAGGGCATAACATTGAAACAGCAAAGGCCTTGTTCAGTGATAAAGGAAGTTTTATGTTGATCTTCGGGGAGGTGGGGTACCTGATTGTAACCCGAAGCTGCGTCCATCATGGATAGTCGCTCATGTCCAGCAGTAGCGTCGAGGAGTGCTGAGATAACCGGGAGGGGGAAGCTGTCTTTTGGTATATGCTTATTGAGATCTGTGAAGTCGACCCAGATTCTGATTTTGCCGTTCTTCATAAGAATAGCCACAATGATTGATATCCAATCAACGTACTTCACTTCTTTGATAAAACCTGCGGCTATGAGCTTGTCCATTTCAAGGTTCACTGCTTCGCTAAGTCGTGGTGCAAGGCTGCGCTTCTTTTGTTTGACTGCTGAGGAATAGGGGATGAGGTCGAGGCGATGGCACGCCTGGCAGGGGTCGACACCGGGCATCTCCTGGAATGTCCATGCAAAGACATCTTTGTTTGCACGAAGGAAATCTATAAGCTCGAGGCATTTTGCCTCATCGAGAAAAGTTCCGATGAATGTACCTCGGCCAGGACCGTCGAGTTCGATGTAAACAGTGGGCTCGTTGGGTGAGGTGGTATCTGCCAAAGTTGAACGGATAGAAAGAGATAGTGATTTCTATAGGCGGCTGGTGAGTTAACGGGTCTGATCGATCTCTGGGTGCTCGCATGAGCTGGCAAGGCGTTGGGAGCCTTTCAGATTCCATGTACCTTCGTAAGTGCTGAAGCGAAGGGTTTCATGATAGGTCGTAGGTATGGCTCGCATGACGTGGAGCCAGTCACGTCCGAGTATACCGAGGTATTCGGCCTTCTTACCGAGTTGGTGGCTGGGCTCGCGCTGACGTGAATAACTGGTTATATTTTGTGGTCGAAGTCTTATTGTACGACATAAACAGGATGAGGGGGAAATGGGGGAATTCGAAGGTTGTGGGTTTGAGCGTGTGGCATGCATTTGGCACTGCGATCCCCGAGCCACTCTCGATTGGGACGGCGTCTAGGTGGTTTGGAGGAGTGGAGGGTGGAGTCAGAAAAATCTTTTGTGGGGTGAATCCCGAGGTGGATAGGGCCGGTTGGGGGAACAGTACGTGGAACGCCTTCGGCACCGATATGAACTGGGGGTATCTCGAGGTTTGGTGAGGATCCTAGATGGGCATCGGCAGATACGCACAACGGGTCTGGTGCTTGGGATGGTCGAGCAGTTTCCAGAAGCTGTAGTCTCTGTAGCTCTCGGACAGTGTTGTGCAGCTCATCGATTGTCCGGTTTTGTCAATTTTTGTCGTCCATGCGGCGGTTCCATTCAGTTTCCAGCGCTAGGCGGTGGTTTTCATGCTCCTGGTTAAGTTGTGCATGGTGGCGCTCCTCGGCTTGAGCAACTTGTTGAGATAATAAGGCTATTTGGGTAGCCACTCCGTCGATAGAGATGCCTGCCTGGGTTGAATTCGAACGGAGGATGGATTCCATTGAAGAGAAGAAGTGGATGTTGAAAGTAAAGAGAGGGGAAAAAGAAAAGGGGACTGGTAGGGTGGGAAGCACAGATGGCGCCAATTGTAGGGGCCTAACTTCTTTCAGGGGGGGAGTTGACTCCTACAATACTGAATCAATCTTCAATCAAAGGAAAGCAAGTAAATAATCTAAAGCATGAACAATCTGTGGACAATTACTTGCGTAGAGGCCCGAATGTGACACTCTACGACCTCTGATAAGAATTTTTAAGATGTATTTTATTACTGATGAGTAATCGAAGGTTCGATGCTGGGTTTTACAGGGTGGTCGAAGGTAAAATGCAAGAGGGTTGGGGGGAATTTTTCTAAACCCCCCCCCCTTGGCTTCCCATCTCTCCTATTTATAGAATTATAGGAAGTTGAGTCACCAAGTATGGGTCAGATTAAATGGGTACTGTCAAGATATCCCGGCAGGGTATGGGTGCCGGATATGTCTGTACTGTCACTGTAATAGTTGTGGGAGGTGTCTCTATACTTTTACACTATGGCGCTGTGGTTGGGCCTGTCACTGTAGCCGCAAGAGCCAATTATTGCGCCGTCTTGTCCAGTGAGCTGGCTGCCTGTCCTATCATATTTCGACCATGTGCAGATACGGTCGAAGGGTTTCTACTGCGATGTGTTAGTCCGTCCTCGAGGCTTGTTTGAAGTCAAAGCTTCGTCTTCAGGGTATCTCTGGAAGGCTTGTTTTGAGGATTGAATAGGGTTCGATACATTCGGATAGGCTGCGAAGTAGACTTCGAGTGTCTGAGGGGGTCGAAGGCTGTGTGTAGGTTACTACAGTTTATTTCTCACTCTCGACCTAAGCCTAGATATCGACCTCCACACCAGCAGCTCGATTCATACTGCACTTAGAGTCATTAATGAAGTCGTTACAAAACAGAATAATCAGATCATTACGCAATTAGTTCAAAGACTCATCAAAATCATATTGTAACGTTCATCATTAAAAGTAATAATGGTTATCAAACGGTCATATTATATGATCTATAAATAGGGCCAGAGAACTATAGATTAGACACAAGAAATTCTACACAGAACTATCCAGAGCGTTCCTTATAATAGCTAGCCATCATAAATATCTTTATTTCTAAAGTCCTCAAGAGAGGTCGTGGTTTTTAACATATTCAAAAGTTTTCCACGCTAAATCTTGTGTTAGTGTGCTAGCGCTCTGATTATCTTTGGTGTAAGATACTAAGTTTGAGATACAAAATTAGGCTCTTACAGTAAGGATTATATCGCAATCCACACATTTGTCAACAATAAAATCTAGTTTGCTTTTTATGACTCAATTTTCAAAATAATAAACATGTAGAGAATTTCTAAAAAGTCCAAAAACCATCTAAATTCCTACTAGGTCGCATCATACAACTTACAATATGAAAAAGAATGGAAACAAAAGACTATATTTGGAGTTATAACAGTTATAACGATATTGACAATTCGGAACTGTGGACCTATTTCATAACAGTACCTCGCATAATAATATTTCAGCGAGAATGGTGGCAGTATGTATACGTGAAATGAGCCTTGTTAAAGCGAAATACGTACATGCATAGTGGGATAAATTACTCATTCTGGAAACCTACTCTCCTAACCAATCTTCTTCAGCATCAAGAAATATAGCTAAGGACTGCTGATCGGGCGCCGCGTCACGTTTGAATACAGTCAACTCCGATCCAATATTGTTCAATATTTTCGCCATGGAACAAGAGTGGATCATCGGATGAAATTTGTGGGAACAAGTCATTGTTATTATCGCTATTGCCATCTAAACAAATTGCATTATTATTGTTTAATCTACACCGGTCTGAGAAGTCCGAATGTAGGAATTCAAATAAACAAAGTCCCCCCACATCAAGATCAGCAATGAAATCTGATAACAACCCATCGGATTCTGGTGCTTTCTTCACGACAAACTCGTTAACTGCGTCGGGATCTTCTGGAGTGAAAAAAACTTTAGTGCACCTTGTGTCTTTGGTTAGTACAACACGAGACTCAGTGGTCGGTACTGGTGGTGGCACTCGTCCTGGTGGAGTTGGGTTGATCAGAATCCTCTTTTCCTTGGATAAAGTCGACTGTTTGTGAGTCCATTTTGAGGTTGAGAGAGTTTAAACCTTTTTTGATAAATTGGTAGACGACCAGCTATAAGCGACCATCTGGCAGCGAAAAAAACAACAATGATCGTGTAAATAAATAAATAAAACATGCAAGACCACGGTAAGTGTACAAAATATATAATACATAAAGACAGGTAGAAGAAAACCTATTTCCTAAAAGCTTATGAAGTCTGAAAATAAGTCCTTCCTCTTCTTCAGATATGTTTCCTCTCTTGATGTCAGGTCGTAAATAGTTTAACCATCGAAGTCAACAGCTTTTCCCGCAACGTTTAAGACCTGCATCACCAAATACTCCTTGCAAAATTTCAAAAAGAATCTCAAAATTATCTTTTTTGTCAAATGATCATACTATGATCCCACCCCATATTCTTGGAAGAATAAAAAACGGAGCATTTAAATAACTAAAAACAAAACATCGAATTTCAAATACTAAAACTGTCAAAGCCCGAATATAAATCCTCAATAATTGCATGTATGTAATATTATTGACCTGCTTCAATGGGGAGATTTCTCCAACCCCCTTCACCATGGATTTTGATGTACTTTTTGAGAGTTCTATCTTCCAGAGCAGTCCAAGCTCCTCTGTTTAAACCTTCTTTAGAGCAACAAGGTCTTCTACCCATCTCTAGTGATATAGATTATGGTGGAGAGCAACTAATAGGGAAGAAGACCTTAAATGTGTTGCTCTTTTCAACTCTCAAAGATGTTTTTTATGTCTGAACCCGATACCACATGATTCGCATTTGATTCAACTAGAGCTACTTATATATAGATATTTCTGATCTCTTTGAAGTTTAAATTGTACTTAAGTTGGATGAATGCCAATGTAAATGAATGGTTTACTTTTTCATATTATCACATGTACAAAGTGTTCCTTAAGAATGTATTTCACAGTATTTAATGTGGACAAGGAAGATCTAAGGGCCTAATTTCGTAATAGCTCGGAAGGCTCTTACACCAAATGGACTTGTGATAACAAATTGAATAAAGAATAGAAATTGACACAGGGTTAGCGTGGAAACTAACTACGACCTCAGCTTGAGGATTTTAGTAACTGTAACTTTACTGCTTGAGACTGATATTTTGATTACAAGTTATGATCTCATGAGCTAGAAAAACTTGGTCCCCTTCTTCTTCTATGTTATGTCGCTTTTAAAGACCTTAGTCTCAGTTCATTTACATGTATCAGCACATTCTCCTGAATTGGGGGAAGAATGGAAGTTATCTCTGTAACTGCCAGTTCGTTGGAGACAGGTATCATTGACTTATTCTATTTTACTTGAAGTGCTCGTACCACGTTCTTTTATAGTTCGTAGTCCAGGTGTCATTGTTGATAGCGTATATCACGTGCATGCTGCGCGAGTCTGGCATGGTACTACAGAAGATTTGGTCACATACAAGACGTAGTGAAAGATGGTAAATTAGTGTATTAATATTTAGTTTACAGAATAAGAAAAGTGATGAATTTTTGCCTAAGAGTCACTCTAGTCCATTGTGTTGGACAAAAATGCATTAATAATTTCAACAGACTTGAAAGCAGAGAGGATGCAACTTTGGTTAGGAGGCCTGAAAGAAAATCATTTACAACAATGAACGGAAGGTTTGTCAGATCATGATTTATAGCCGAGTGTATTTTGATACTATTTGGTGTTTAGGATATCGTTTGATGAATTAAAAACAACTTTGGAATACTGCCGTTACCTGATGCTCTAGAGATAGCGCCGAGGGCGCATCAACATACTTGCTCGTGCGTAGTTACAGTTAGTACTTGTAGATATATAAAGTTAAAAAATAAGAAAGTTCAACGGATCGTATTCTAAACATGTCTAAAAAAGGAGAATGTACTAAAGAATAAAAGAAAGAGGCAGGATTGCTAAAATCGAAATGCAACAATGATGGAGTAAAAAGGACAGTTAAGCTACGTCGCAGAAGCCAACCACAAATTCGATCGAATTAGCGATGAACAAACTAAAGAAATAAACACCATAACAATAGAACACACATTTACTATGGTACTACAAATTGCCTACGTCCACACAAAATTGAGAGAGAGTTTTATATTAAGATCCAAGGTTACAATCATAAACCAATTTGAGGTCTGTAAAGGTTTTTCTCTCAAAAGATTCCTCACAAATAGTTCTTACTGTAATAGCCTATTTTAGTAGAGACCGAAAACAGTGTCTGACACCTTTTAAGTGTAGAATTATGGTTGGGAACTAAAAGCAATCGACACGAGTTTTAGCATGGAAAACCCTTGAATGGGTTAAAAACGATGACCTCTCCTAAGGATTTCTGAAAGTATGGCATTTATATAGATGTTAGCTATTACAAAAAGAGAAAGAGATCAAGTATCTGAGTTTTAGTAGGGATGATTTTCTCTAAGAACTCTCTAGGTGATAATAGCCGTCCTGGATCCTAATCTCCAGGTCTCTTTTTATAGGTCTTGTAATATGACCGTTGGTTACATTGATGAGGAAGGTTATAATATCAGGTTTTGTTGAGTGTTCATAATGGTCTTCTGTAACGTCTTGATATTTGTTGATCTATAGCGGATCTATTAATATTCTTTAGCTGTAACTTCAGACAGTTGGGAAGATACGATCTCTTGTGATGTTCGCATGCATACGACCTGTTGATAAGTGGAGGAGTATCTTCTATAGTGTGAAGTCAGAGGATGCTTTTATATCTTTAAACTGTTGGTAAGGAAGTTTGTTCTACGATCTCCTTGCTTTTAGTCCTTGATTGGCTATTAGTGTGTTTACTCGAGCTATGTGAGTTTGAATATCGGACTCAGTTTGGGGATTAGAAATAAGCCCTCACAACTGCCCCCTCTCAGCCAATAGCAGGAGAAACGTGTGTTGCGAGTGGTATTGGTTGAGAAATCCAGTCGTTTGAATTGAATGCTGCATTGATTGCTTCTATTTTATCTTGAAAGAATAATAGTTTCGACTGTTGGGTCTCCCAAAATTTTTACTTTAGATGTGCACTTGTGATAAATACCTTATTAGAAGTTGTGGCATGCATTAAATGTTGCTAGTATAAAACATGGTGAATATTTGCTATCACTATTCACTCTGGTTAACTTTGTCAGTCATTCAAATTGGTATAAGTAGTAGTGATGGTGACAACTCGACGCCAAGCATATGAAGCTAGAGTTCAAACCAAAATGGCAAGTCTGCAAAGTCATTATTTTGGGATCCAAAGTCTTTTTCTACCGACTCTAATCCCTGATCCTCCAACTTTCCATCGGATGTCGTAGGAAGAAGTAGAGGAGGCAGAGGATGTTTATCATCAAATATAGCGATTCTATTATATGGTTTTGTTTGCTGTTCACCGTCGGTCGTGTCTTCGGATGCTTGCAGAAGATGCGGTGGCAGCGCAGGATGAAAAGGCTGGGGTTTCCTCTGTTAAGTACTGTCGATACCCCGCTAAAGATTGGGTATTGTAATGGTGGAGGAGGTCCTTTATCGGCAGTGGAGGTGGGAGTTATGCAGGAGCGGTGGGATTAACTTTGTCCTCTACCTCAGTCCAGTTCCTCTTCTTGAGCTTTGAGTTCTTCTGCTGGGCCCGCCATTATTTCTTCTCAAGTATTGTACTGTCATCTGCAACGTAGGCTATTCTTTGTAAAAGAAAAAAATTGTTTGTAGAACTTGTAATCTTTATTTTTGAACTGGTTGAGTATTCGTCCTTGTAAATTGTTTTGAATAATAAATTCGAACTTTCTTATCTTGTCTTGTAAGTGTTTGAAACTGCTTGAATGAACTGCTATTGAACTAGTCAAAAATTACATAGGTCAAAAATATGCAGATCGAAATATTGCTGAGTTGAACTGTATAGATCGTGTTATGTATTTGTAGCCTTGTTGTGAGAGTATCACCATAGTCAACTTAAACACTTGTTATCATGGGTGAAAAAATTGGTTGCGGCCTCTGATGTGGAGTGATTTGCGAACTTCTACTCGATGTAGAGCTATGTGAGGCATCAGTTCGATAAATCTTACTGGATAAACTTGTTGTTGCTGGTGGGGAAATCATTCCTTGTGGTAAAGAGAACCATCCGTGCTATATTTATATGTCAGGTCGGGTCATTGATCATAATAATTTGTTTTTGTTGAGGTCGCCTTGTCATCACTTTCTATATCTACGATAACTTTTAACTGAAATATAACTGAAGCAGGATTTGTTACTGATTTTCTGCTTCTGTCAGACCAAAATTGAGGTAAGTGACAGCTGTAATAGCTACACTTAGGTTTTTGAATTGTAAATCATGCTTAAAATAGCGCAGTAGGATCGTGTAGCCGCAGAAGGTTGTTGTTGTACGAGAGTAAACGTGCTGCAAGATCTGTACAAATCTTCTAGAGCAGTGAGTCCTTAAATTTAATAATGGCGGAGGAGAGAGACAGACGTGATAACCGAGAAAGTTACTCAAAAGATCATCATGAGGGCAAACGAAAAGACGTGTCTCTAAAGAGGGATGATGCTAACACGTGTCCCAAAGAGCCATTATTTCAGAAACCGAGGGTCAATATAAACTCTTGTCTTTCTCCCTCCCACAAGCCATATTCATTTGCAGAGAGAGAATAAAGTATTTTAAGAGAGAGAAAGTCTTCAAACATCAATCGTAGTCCACCGTTTTATTGTAATCTTCCTGTAAAAACTGACGCTTTACTGTTTGAAGTGAAGGTGGTGACCGGAAACAACGATTGTTGTTCTTCTAGTACAGGTTAGTGACTCTATTTCCACCATTTTTGTTATTTTACTAGTTTCTTGGAACTGGTAATTGCATGTTTGAACTTCTGGATAGATTAATAAAGTGTTGGGTACGGTTAAGGGAGGAGGCCTGTTTGATTTAAAAAACTCTGAACAGATTTTTCCTGTATGCGGTAAATGCGCTCAAAAAATCCAAAACCCAGTAGTAAATTTGTTGTATCATCCAGTAGTGAGGAATCATCATCGTCTGACAGGACTATGGATGATTCGGAGGTAATTGGTACTGTAACTGTTGATAAATCGGTTGCTCCTTCTGGGAGGGATGTGGGATTGCATGCGGGGATTGAAACTGGGGAATTATTTAGATATCCCGAGAATGTAGACGTAGCGAAGAAATTTTTGTATTATAAAAAGGGTTTAGATGGAAAATGGGGGCATTATGTGATGAATGCAGGGTTGTGGTTTAGAGCTCTGGTGAGACCGGGTGGTAATATAGGGAATTATCAGGTGCCTTCCTTGGATCAGTATGGATATAGGAGCTGATATTGATATCGCTTATTATAATAGATCTGGCGCAGAGGTCGTAGGGGAAAGATTCCTTTGTTATTTGAACCAGGTCGTATATGGGTTGAGTATTCCCCTAACCTTTTTCCAAAAGGAGGTAATGAATACTTTAAAGAGTTACCCTGGTCAATTAAATGGTAATGTCTTTGAGATGATGAGGGTCTTTGAAGCCCTTAATCATAGGTAGAGAGATGGTGGTATTGCGAGACAGTTCGTTGCGAACGATGTCTTGAAATACTATAAGTTTAAATATGTGAAAGATCGAAAGAGCGGATACTTGTTTAGTGATTCGGCGAGGCTGAAATTCTTTGATTTTGAATTTGCTAAGAGACCCTGGTACGACCATCTTGTGATGGTGAGGGGTAATTGTATGCGAGTACCTGGGGAACCGGCGCTCGAGCTGATATATAAGAATTTTAACGAGAGTAAGTATCTTCATTCTGTATGTAGTTCGCCTTTTAACTTATTGCGAGCTGCTAACATAGTTTGTTGCTATTTTGGCAGAGCCTAATCCAAAAGCTATTGCCGAAACATCGAGCTTGTTTGACGTCGTATCTCGGGAAGGAACCGATTTGAACCAAGTGCTTGGAAAGTTAGGTATCCGTAGAGAGAAGCGGCTGAACTCTGTAGTTCCTAAAGTTTAACGAGCTCATCAAAATCGAGATATGGCTACGTCTGGCTCTGCTTATGCTGATGTTATGAAATTCTTGCCTGTGCTGTGGGTACTTCGAGTTCCTTAGTTTGGCGACCTAGAGTAAAAAGGACGTTGCCACCTTCTAAGCAAACAGCTCATGTATAGACACCGCAGGTGGGGACTGAGGGGGTGGATGCTGCTGTTAGTGAGGCACCTCCTGTGAAGAAGCAGAGGCAAGAGGGGAAAACCAAACGAGCTTCTACAAAAGATTTTGGTCTCGACGTGGCGGGGCAGAAGTCTCAGGAACTGGCTAAGCATGATCCAAAATTTCTGAGTACTGGGTTTAAATCCAATATGTCTCAGGTATGTATAATGTTTACTTGATCGTCTTTGTTTTGAGAAACGATCTGAGTGATCATTCTGCTTTGTTATAATTGTGTTACAGGCTACTGTTACGTTTGAATCTACCTTGAAGGTTTTGATGACAGGTGCTGCTGATAGTGACAATCTTGTTCGGCTGCATCATGCAGAGAAAGCTGCTCTAGAAGAACAGTTCGAGAAGGAGAAGATTCTGTAGAGGGAGCAGTTCGAGAAGGAGAAGGCTCTGCAGAAGGATCAGTTCGAGAAGGAAGCTGCAGCTATGAAGAATGAGGTTGAAGATGAGGCAAAGAAGGCTGTTAGCATTGTGGTGGCTTCCCGAAATAACCTGATTCAAGCCTTCTACTTCTGGGGTTTAAGTAAAGAGGATGTCGATCTTGCTCTTGCAGAGAAGTATATTGAGATCATCTTCCCAGGGGATGATGCCTCTCCAGTAGCTGAGTAGACCCCTGCTCCTCCAGTGGCTGATGGTACGACCAAGGAGATAGCAGGAGCTAATTCTTGATTCTACAGTTGTAACATATTTATGAGATTTGGTTGAATTTTGTCATTTGTACTGGTGATAGAACTATTTTTGCTGAAACTTGAATTTTTTGCGGTTACTGTTGATATATGTTGTTTTGATGGTGAATGTACAATTTGTATGTAGGAGGTAGTTTGTTTGAGGGGAAAAGAAAGCGAGAATGAGAAGGCCTTGAGTCGAGCAAGGGATTCCATCAATCGTACTTAACAGGTACACAATAAACTTGAATATGAGGGACGTCTTCATAAGTCAAATCTTGATAACACCTTTAAGGAGTTATTCGAGCTTCAATGAAGATATGGAAAGATAAAAATTGAGAGGGATGAGGTTTTGCGAAAAGAAAGCAATAGGTTCCCTTTACACCAAAAATCCCTTAAGGATAAATGGTTCGTAGATGAGAGTGATAAGTTAGAGTGTCAAAGGTTATTATTTTCTTTGACGCTTTATTTTGAGGCCGAAGTGGATAGGGAGCTGGGCTTGAAGGAAGCCTATTTAGAACTATTAACTGAGAGAAGCATAGTACCGAACCCAGCTCGGGTGAAATTCTTGGCGCAAGGAGCGCATAATCGCCATAGTATAGAGGCGCAAAGATGCTCAGCTCGGGCTGGAGTATCCATCATATAGGGTGGTGTAGGTCCGTTGCTTGATGAGTTTGACTTTTGTAGGGTCAAAGAGCAATGAGGACCCTTTTCTTCAACATAAAGAAGGAAGATAGAAAGATCTAGGCACAATTAGATATCGATCTGAGGCATGCTTGTGACGAACTGGAGCGATGCAAGGGTGGGCATAATGTATGTCTGAAGAGGGAAATGGTGGAGTGTAATAAGTTGTTGCAGAGTTCAGATAAGAGAGTGACATTATTAGAAGTGCGTTTACTAGATATGCAGCAACGTTTGCAAATGTCCAAATCGCTCTTGATGAAGTATCTTAATCCAAAGCGGGGAAAACGTGCTAGTAACACGGATCACGAACGTCAGATAGCCGATGTAATCGTGTTTTATGGGGGCGAGCTTGAGAGAGTAAAAAATGTATTTAGATGTTATATCTTGAGTTGTGGTAAAGATGTTGAAGTACAGAATGATAAGGTTGAAAATATGTGGTTTGCAAAAGGGAATGAGGGCGGAGGAGCTTCAACCTCAAAAACGCGAGCTGAAGAGTCTGAGGAGGAGGAGGTCGAAGATCTGCTACCTCACACACGGCATAAGACCCGTCCGCAAGAGGTCGTAATCTTTAATGAACCTTTGAAAGTAGATGCGAGTAGTAGTAGGGTTCAATCATAAGCCAACTAAATTGTCGCATATGATTGTGCTCTGTATAATGTAGTTGATTCATGTATAATAGATTGATGTTATATTAAATGTTGTTGAATGATATGTCCTATTTGATGAATGTCTGCTGATAGATGTATTGTCGTTTGTAACCTGTTCTTCTAGGCTAAACACAATGAACAAGACAAACTGGTTGTCTTATCCTCATCAAATAAGGAACTGTCTGCAAAGTTGTAGCAATGTTCGTTGGCGGTCAAAAATACGACTTTGTTGAATTCGAAGTTAGAATCTGATATACTGGAACTGCAGGGTCAGCTAAATACTGTGACTGTAGAGTTTTCATGTAAGGATGCATAGATATTGACTGCTAATAATGAAGCCGAACTGTGGAAAGAATCTCAGAAGAAGAAAAAGTTGGAGACCATGGCTCTGAATGAACAAGTACTGGATCCGTTAAGTACGATTGAAAAGTAGAAGAACGATTTGTTGTACAATCAGTCGGTGGTAACAAATAATACTGATCTCTTAAAGAAGCAAGATGCTGAAATCTATCATATGCGAGAGCGTCTAAAAAAGTTAAACTGGGATTTTCGTGAGGCTCGAGATTCATGCCAGAGAAAAAGTGACCGTGCCAAAACTCACGAGGAAGCATGTTCCAAGAAAGATCGAAAGCAGAATGAAACCATTAATAAGTGTGACACTCGGATCGCCGATCTAGAACGGGAAAAGCAATCCTTGGCACTGGAGTGTCTAGAAGGTAATACGGTTTATGAGGAGCTCCATCTGAAGTGTGAGAAGTTGCAAAGGTCGTTGGATGCAGCAGACAACGAGAGCAAGTGTTCGAAGGAGGTGGATGAGAAGTTCCATCTCGTGATCTCGTATTGGGTGATGGTATTGAGTGGGAATGATGGCTTCCGTTCCATAGGCTCGTTAGAATATAGTACAGCCTGTTATGGTTCTAGGAGTTGTTATGTAGGCCCAAAGTACTTGTGGTAACTCATTCACCCAGTACCCCTTTTTGTCGTCTAAACGCTTCTTGATGCCATCTACAATAGTTCGATTAGTAATCTCAGCATATCCGTTTCCTTGTGGGTATTAAGGATTGGATGGGGAATGAACGATGTTGTGCTTATTGACGTCTAAACGCTTACTTGTGGTAACTCATTCACCCAGTACCCCTTTTTGTCGTCTAAATGCTTCTTGATGCGGCGATCTTGGAGCCAATGAACTGTGGTCCGTTATCAATTCGGATGAGATGTGGTCTGCCGAATCGGATAATAATGTTCTCCCATATAAATCTGATAACTTTATCTTCTCGGGTTCGGCAGAACGGAACTGCTTCTACCCATTTAGTGAAGTAATCTGTAGCGACCAATAAATGCTTTTGCTTTCCTGGTGTTGTAGGAAACTTTCCTACAACACCAGGAAAACAAAAACATTTATTGGTCGCTACAAGATCGAGAGCCCATCGTCTGAATCGCCAAGTGACTTGGCTCGAGTATAGTTCAAGTGCTGGAGTTCAAATTTTAGGTTTGTGCCACTGACAAACGTCACACTTACGGGAATATTCGATTGCCTATACTTTCATCTTAGGCCAAAACATTCCTTGAGTTATTGCTCTATTTCCAAGAGATCGTCCTGCTGCATGGGATCTGCACGTGCCTTCGTGTAGATCGTGCAAGAATTGTTGTGCTTCTTTGTCAGATAGACAAATGAGGTAGGGACTAGTGGCTGAAATTTTGTATAGGAGATTGTCCTGAATAGTGTATCTTCGAGCGTTGTCAATTAATCTTCGCCGCTCTGTAGGATCCTCAGGAAGTGGCCCATCAAATTTATTTCGAGGTCTGATGTAAGTAATGAATGGCTTTCTCCAATCATCTTCGATCTCTTCATTTCCCCCAGTATTAACGGTATTGGATTCGATGGTATTGATACTGGGGTTTCAAATGGCGTCGATCTTTAAGTAACGAGCTTCTGATCCGAGGACACCAGCAAGGTAAGCGAGTGCATCTGAATGTTTATTTTCTCCCCTTGGAAAATGCTCCATAGAAATTATCTGGAATTTGTTCATTCGTTCGACCACTGCAGTAGCATAGTCGACCATTCTCCCATTGGTTTGAAATACGCCTATGTAATGGTTGACGATTAGTAATGAATCTGTGTAGACAGAAAGTTTTGCTACTTCCAGTGTGATTGCCATATCCAAGCCATGAATCAAAGCCTCATATTATACTTCATTATTGGTTGCTTCAAAACTGAGGTGAGCGGATTTTTCGAGCCGATCATTGGAGGGAGTAATAAGAAGGATACCAATCCCTGATCCGGATGGACTGACTGAACCATCAGTCAAAAGTCGCTAACCTTTCTTTGTTACCCTATCTGACTTATCTTCAGATTGATCTGCGAGTGGCTCATCTTTTTGATTAACAAATTTTTCTTCCCTTTTCAGAGTGACGTGGCTCGAAATGTATATCGTGCTCCCCGAGTATTACAGACCATTGTTGAATACGTCGAAATTTTTCACGTTTAGATAAGATTTCACGAAGTGGATAATTCGTCAAGACACGAATAGTATAAGTTTGGAAATACTGCTTCAGCTTTTGTGATGTATAGATGAGAGCTAGAAAAAACTTTTCAATCTTGGTGTATCTCGTTTCAGTGGGAGTCAGAGACTTGCTAATAAAATAGACTGGTTTCTCAGCAAGGTATACTGTGAGATGTATCTGTGACAGCTAGGTATACTGTGAGTTCTTCTTCATCTGCTGGTGTGCTCATAATTGGTGGTTTGCCCAAATAACTCTTGAGCTCGAGGAAGCCGCTTCACATTTAGCTGTCTATTCGATCTTTGGATCTTTCTTTGATTTTCCTCGTGATGAACCCTGTTTTAACAGATCTAATAAAGGTCTATATCTGTCTGAAGATTTGGACACGAATCTGTTTAGCGCTGGAATCTTCCCAGCTAGCTTCTGAACGTCTTTCTTTGTCTTTGGTGTCAGCATAGCCATAAGAGCTCGTACGCATGATGGGTTAGCTTCAATCCCTCTTTTGTTGATTAGATGGCCTAGAAAATCTCTGGATTGCACTCTAAACTGGCTTTTATCAGGATTTAAACGCATCTGGTAAGATCGCAAAATCTTAAAAGTTGCTCGCAAATCAGTGAGATGGTTCTCTTTCTTGAGACTTTTTCAGAGCATATCATCAATGTAGACCTCCATTGTTTTACCGAGATGGTCTTTGAATATTTGTGTCATCAATCCCTGATAGGTAGCTCCGACATTTTTTAGGCCGAAGGGCATGACTTTATAGCAATATAGACCTTGCTCAGTAATGAACGCAGTCTTGTCTTGATCTTCAGGAAGAAGTGGTATCTGATTATATCCTGATGCGACATCCATCATTAAGAGGAGTTCGTACCCTGCATTGGATTCGAGCAGGTGATTGATGATTGGAAGTGGAAAGCTATCTTTCGGCGTGTATTTGTTGAGGTCATTGAAATCAGCACAGACTCTGATTTTTCCATTCATCTTTGGGACTTTGACAATGTTCGAAATCCAGTCTGGGTAAATAGCTTTGCGAATGAAAGTAACCTCAATAAATTTGTCGATCTCTTTATTCACTTCATCTTGCAGTTTTGGTGCTAGAGTTCGTTGCCTTTGTTTAACCGATTCTATTTTATCTTTCAACCCTAGCTTGTGGCATGCTATAGCTAGATTGATCCCTGGCATTTCATGAAATGTCCATACAAATATGTTACTGTTCGTTGTGAGGAATTGTATTAGATTTGAGCGTTCCTCCATGCTTAAGAGAGTTTCAATGTGAGTTCCCCTGTTCGTTCTATTGATCTCGGTGTACTCTGCTGGTTCGACGTCTGGTAAATGAGATTCTGCTGGAATTGACTGCTGTAATTACTTTGTATGAGTTGTTACAGTTGGTTTAGTTTCAATGGAAACAGTATTATCACAAGCTCGAGCAAATTTCTGGCTTCCTTTGATTTTGTAGATCCCTCATTTCCAATCAAACCATAATGCCTGAATATATGTGGAAGGAATAGCATTCATGTTATGTAACTATGGTCATCCCATGATGCCCAGGTAACAGGATTTGGCTTTGATGACGTAGAAAACCACGTTAAGTGTGACTGGCCCGGCGGTGATGGGAAGTGTGATTTTCCCCACATGTTCTTCCATAGAGCCGTTAAATCAGGAGACATTGATGTCACTTGGTTCGACCTTGTCTGCTAAGCCCATTTGGTCGATTGTACTCTAGAAAATTAGTTCGATGTTACTGTCGGTATCTACCATCATCGCATGTTGAACTATGTTCTTCATCTTTAACATGATCACAAGTGCATCTTGGTGTAAAAAGTTGACGTGACGAACGTCACAATCTTTGAAAGAAATCCTAGCTCGTCGGTTGCTGGATTCTGGCAACAAGCAAGCTTCTTTATCTATCATTGTCAGATCATGGCATTGTCCGACATGCCTACGCTTGGATCTATTGGAGTTGTTGATTGTCTGAGCCTCGATTAAGTATAAGTCTTTTTCTTCATTTGTTTCTTCAACTTGGACGATCTTGGCATCAGTCTATTAGCTTCCATCCTTATAACTTTCGATGTCAACAATATAATCCATCATTCGACCTTGTGCAAATATATTCTGGTGAAAAAATATCAATGCGAAACATCGCTCCGTGTCATGATGTTGAATCTGGTGGTGAATACAGTATGGCTTTCCTGGTATGGGTGTAAGAGTATTGGCTGTTCTAAAACATTCATCTTTTTGTATCAGCGGGTACAAGTCTGCAAGAGTAGTTGTTAACTGCGATATACACGAAATTGGCTTCTTTCGCCCTTGGCGTCCTTGATTGTCATTGGATTTGAATCGCTTCTTATCACCCCCATAGTCTTTACTGCCGCAATGGGTTCGTTCTTCGGGATGGGGTTTTGATGGTAGGGTGGTGCGTTGAGGTCTTGTCTTCTCAGTTGCCAGTCGTTCAAGGTCAAAAAAGTTGTTGATCTTCTCTATCATGTCCTCCAACGTCAATGGTTTGATGAGAACCAGGTGCTCTTTGACATGTTCATCCGCGATTAAAGCATTGGTGAAGGCAGAGATTGTGATTTTCTTATCGAGGTTATTGATTTTCCAGGCTAGTCCGAAAAATTTCCTGGTAAACGTCTCTAATTTTTCATCTTGCACCTGCTTTAAGCTGAACAAAGAGTAAAGACTCTCCTCCTTGTCTTTATTGTGTGAATAGTTTTTGACAAACAGCTTGCGAAGTTGTTCGAAAGTGAAGATAGATCCTTCATTGCGTGTGTGAAACCATCGTAAAGGTTCTCCTTTCAAACTGGTCGGAAAGAGGCGGCAGAGGATGTGGTTAGATGTCGAATGCAGTCCCAAAGAATCCTGAAATTCTTGGACGTGTTCCACATGATCTCCCCCCTTGTATTTCTGGATCTTTGGAGTATGAAAACTGGCGGGCACTTCCTTATCTAGCAACTCTTGTACGAGCGAGCTCTTCTATAGTTAAGGATAGCTATTTTTTATAGTGCGTATTTGAGCATCTAACAGCTCCTTGATGCGCCTGTCCACCTGTTCCAGAGTGAGATATAGGCGAGACGTGGCAGTTTATCTTGTTGCTGGTCCTCCCGCAGGATTATGCTCTCCTGTTGCTTTTCCCATGTGGTCATAGACTGAAACTCGAGGTTTTTCTCTATTTTTCTCCTCCTGTTGCTGCATATCTATTACCGCTCCAACGGGTAATGGTGGATTGATGTGACTCTGAGGTTGAACTTGTTCTTGCTGAATTTGAGGAGGTGCTAGATTTCAGCCTCGATGTCCCAAACGATCATGGACTAATATCCTCGAGGCTGCAGGCAGAGCATTTTGGTATCTCGGATTTGCTATTATTTGAGCTTGAAGTGCTCTGATCTGTCCTGCATGTTGGTGAGCTATTTCTTAAGATCTATTCGTCGTTCTGCTTCTGCTTACACAGTTGTCCGCAAATCTGTGACTCCTTCAGCAGCGTCAAGCAGGACGTGGTGTGATTTGTCTTGATTTTCCATCTTTCAAAAGTAAATACGGTAAGAACTGGATTGGAGAACACTGAGTGTATGCTTTGGTTCCCACAGACGGCGTCAAATGAAATAGCCTATTTTCGTAGAGACCAAAAACAGTGCCTTAGACCTTTGAAATGTATAATTATGGTTGGGAACTAAAAGCAATCGACACGATTTTTAGCGTAGAGAACCTTTGAATGGGTATAAAACCACGACCTCTTCTGAGGATTTTTGAAAGTATGGTATTTATATAGATGCTAGCTATTACAAAGAGAGAAAGAGATCAAGTATCTGAGTTTTCGTAGGGATGATTTTCTCTAAGAGCTCTCTAGGTGATAACAGCCGTCCTGGATCCTGATCTTCAGGTCTCTTTTTATAGGTCTTATAATATGACCATTGGTTACATTGATGAAGGACGTTACAATATCATGTTTTGATGAGTCTTCATAATGGTCTTCTGTAACGTTTTGATATTTGTTGATCTGTAACGGATCAATTAATATTCTTTAGCTGTAACTTCAGACTGTTGGGAAGATACGATCTCTTGTGATGTTCGCATGCATACGACCTGTTGATAAGTGGAGGAGTATCTTCTGTAGCGCGAAGTCACAGGATGCTTTGATATCTTCGAGATGTAGGAAAGAAGCTCTGTACTATGATCTCCTTGCTTTTAGTCCTTGATTGGTTACCAGTGTGTTTACTCGAGCTATGTGAGTTCGAATATCAGACTCAGTATGAGGATTAGAAATAAGCCCTCACACTTACCAAGGGTGGCTACCAAATACCATAAGTCTCCCTTATATACTTGAGAGACTTATTACATCAATACAGATCTTGAGGCAAAACTAATGGCTTGAATTCAACACTAAAAACTGAGTTTACTGATGTCTATTCGAGCAGACTCCAAAATCTATTTGAACAGAAGGCATTCAACCTCTTCTATTCGAACAGACATTGTGCCCAATTTGAACAAAAGGCATTCAGCCTCTTCTGTTGGAATAGGTATTGTGTCCATTCGAACATAAAGCATTCTACCTCTTATGTTTTAATAGACATTGTGTCTATTCGAGCAGAAAGCAGAGCATTCCTCTACAATTCTTAACCTCGGTAAAGATTTCCCAAATCTGAGCCAAACTTTGGCAACCCACCAAATCGATCCCAAAATGAAACCTTCTCTCCTCTAAACAAACGTCCCAAAGGACTAATCGACTGCACCAAATCAATGGTTGCCTACGTACCATTGATCAAGTCCACCATAGTTCCCAAAATCTCCGTTAGAGGTAAATTAATTCATATAATGGATTTGGACAGGGTCTAAACAATGATAGAACTTTATTCCAGAAATAACTTTCGTAAACATATCAGTTGGGCTATTTCTTGTATGAATCATCTTCAACGGAATCTCACCTTCTTCAAGTACCTCTCTAATAATGTGATAACGCACATTAATATGACTCGCGTGTTAATGATGAACTTGATCTTTCTCCAAGAAGATAGTATTCTGACTATCAAAAAATACAACAAGATGCTCTATCTTAATGTCCAAATCACGCAAAAGACCCTACATCCAAATGAATTCCTTAATCGCTTCAGTCACCATCATATACTTTTCTTTAGTAGTAGATAAGGCCACCGTTGACTGTAGCATAGATCTCCAACTAACCGGTCTGCCACCAAATGAAAAAAAATACCATGTAGTAGATTACCGTTTTTCCAAATCACTTATATGATCAGAATCCACATAACCTACACAAAATTGATTAATCAAATCATTCTTACAAAATTCCAAACCAATATCCATAGTACCTTTGATATACCATAGAATCCATTTTACAGCTCGTCAATAGCCTCTTCCCAGATCATGATATATTTGATAACCATCCCAACTACCTACAAAATATATGTCCGAGTACATACCATCACATAAATCAAGCTACCAACTATGTCAGCATAAGGAACTTGACTCATATAATCAGATTCCTCATCGGTTTTAAGAGACAAAGAAGCCTTAAGCTTAAAATGAGGAACAAGGGGTGTACTTACAGGTTTTGTGTTCCCATCAATATAAAATCTCTGAAGTACCTTCCTCATGTATGTCATCTAAGACAGACGCACCGTTCTCTTCTTTCTATTTCTATAAATCTCTATACCAAGAATCTTCTTCGCATCACCTTGATCCTTTATTTTAAATTCTTTACCCATTTGTTTCTTCAACTTGTCAATCTCGCTTATGTACTTACACGTAATAAGCATATCATCCACATACAAAAACAAATAAAAAAAAGACCCGTCACATAGCTTGCCTAAGTAGATACAGTAGTCATAATGACCCCGTTTGTACTTCTGCCTAATCATAGACTAATCAAACCGTTTGTACCGCATTGTCTTTGAGACTACTTCAAACCGTACAACGATCTCTTCAGCTTACACACATAGTCTTCCATTCTAACAACTTTAAACCCACTCCGCTGAGTCATATAGATCTCTTCAAATTCTTATTTAAGAATGTCATCTTAACACTATTTGCTGTAACTCAAAATCAAATTGTGCTACCAAGGCCAAAAGGATAGGAATGGAGGAGTGTTTAACCACTAGATAAAAAGCATCATTATAATTAATCTCCTCCCATTGAGCTTAGCCTTTGGCTACGAATCTTTCTTAAAGTGTATATCATCATCTTGAGATCCTTGTTTCTTTGTGTAAACCCACTTATAACCAATCGCCTTCTTTTTCTTAGGTAACTTCAAAAGTTCCCAAGTTTTGCTCCTGAAAAGAAAATACATCTCTTCCTTCTTCGCTCCCTCCCAATTGTCAGCTTCAGTAAATAGGTCCCTTATAAGTAGAGGCAACATTTTTTTCAATGACCGGTAATGCGTAGGGTACCATAGCATTTACTTTTGGAAGTACCATGTCCTTTCTAAGCTATCCAGGCATACCTGCATTCTTATTTGGTTTACTTGTTACAATTAACTCCACCACCAGAGTCTCCTCATTTGCACTACCAAATGATCCACTTTCATTTGTCTTTATCATCTGGAACATGAACTAATGGTTCATCACCCGTTCTCATACCGGTAGATGATACCCCCTTTTGTACATTAATATCTGGATCATGTGAAGATGCATCAATCTCTACCCGCTATAAATATTTTATTTCTCATCTTCTATTCGAGTTTAGAGACATGTAACTTAATCATAGAAGTCTCATCAAAAGTGGCATCCCTGCTAAGAATAATCTTTTAATTTTTCCTATCCCATAACTTCTAGCCTTTAATCCCCTTATTTTTACCTAAAATAATGGATTTTCTTGCTCGGGATCCAACTTACCATTTTTAACATAATAATATACCGGATACCTAAAAATGCGAATAAAATCATGACTTGTAGTAGGTTCTCTCGAACAAGCTGCTATTTGTATTTTACCTTCAATTACTGCTGGAGGCAACCTATTAACGAGGTAGCATGCATATGTCAAAGCCTCAGCCCAAAATGTTTTGCCCAACCTAGAATTAGACAACGTACACTATGCCTTCAACAACAAAATACGATTCATGCGCTCCGTTACCCCATTTTTCTGCGGTGTCTTCCTAACGGTGAAATGTATCACAATTCCTTCATCCTGACATACTTGCAAGAATGGATCACTTGTATACTCCCCACCATTATCTGAACGGGGTCACTTTATCCTTTTACTAGTTTGAGTTTTTATCAACTTCATCCACCTCATGAATGTTTCTAGGACTTCTTTCTTCCTCATCATAGTATATACCTACAAATGCCTAGAAAAATTATCAATAAAGGACACAAAATAATGTTTTCCTCCAAGTGATGCATTCTTGGAGGCTCCCCATACATCTGACTAAACATAATCAAGGATTCCGCGAGTACGATGGATAACTGCGCCAAACTTCACCATTGTCTGCTTGCCAGAGCATAATGTTCACTAAAATCTAACTTGTACGCCTTAGCACCTTTCAATAGCCCTTGATTCGCAAGAACTCTTAAGGACTTCTCCCCCGTATGAACCAAATGCATATGCCACAATCTAGTGGTATCTCATGAAGTACTCTCTAAACATCCCGTAGTAGCAACCTCCCTCTAAGAATAGTTGTACCATCTAAATAGTACAAGTTGCTACTTCTTTTTTGACCCTTCAAAACCACCATTGCTCTCTTAAGATTCTTACTCACACCATTTTCAGACATAACTTTGTAGCCTTTCGCTTCATAGTCAGACTATACCGAACCTCCACAATTTCTTTAATCAAACTATTATACAACTTGAGACGAATAGTACCTGTCCACATTATGCGATAGGAATTATCATTTTCCATCAACCCAACTTCGCCTTTTTGCATTTTAAAACTAAAAAAATAACCCCTTTCGGGACAAATATGATAAGTAGCACCCGAATTCAAAATTCATTCTTTGGAATCAATAATACATGCACTAGATGATATAGTTAAAGAAAAGTTAGAACCATTACCTTCATTTACCTCACGTTCTAGAGCAACATTTATTAAAGAGCCAACTTTCCCACCTTTTTTCTTTTTTAGAACCTCAGGGCACTCATTCTTTTAATGTTCCCCGCCTCTTTGCAAAACACATATTGGTCTTTACCTAAATTATTGCGATTAACACCATGACCTATCAACTTCAATCCAGAGATGTTACCACTAGATTTCTTCTTGTTCATGGACCTCTCTCTTGTTATCAGCACCTAAGACGTTAACTTATTGAAGTCACATTTATCCTTCTTTCGATACTCATGATTCACCACCTCCATAATCACATCTGAGTATTGTAATGAACTCTTCCCATAGGTTATCGTCATAACAAAGTATTCGTATTCTTTGGGAAGGGAGCTCAAGAACAATAAAGCTTTGTCCACATCACCAACAACCTCTTATAGATTCACCAAGTCAGTAAATAACTTGGTAAAATTGTTCATGTGCTCCGACATAGAATCCCTTGTCTCATCGTAAAGTGATATAGCTTCCTCTTCAAATATATTCGATTTTGGATGTTCTTCGCCAAATAATTCTCCTCAAGAATCCTCCAAATCTCTTTCACCGAGGTTTCATTCATCACAAGGTACTTTATGTCTTGAGCTAGGTATGACTGAATGTGACCACAAGGCCGTTTGTTCATCTTCTTCCAAACATTCTCCTATACTTCCTAGAGATTGTCTTCTAACACTCATCCAAATCTTGTTGACTAAGCGCATCAATAACTTCGCATCACCACATGCCAAAGTTATTTGTGTCATTGAAATTTAATTTTGTATTATTAAACATAACCGTTGTGTTATTCTATCTAGGCCGTCAAGGAACTTGGTTTATTTTCTTTTACTATTGTTCCCCCAATTTCATACAATAATCGAAATAAAAAATAAAGCAAAATCGAGACAAGATGTTACTTCAATTTTGAGAACCACCAAGTATACAACCTCGCTCTAATACCAATTGTTGAGCCGCACCGTGGAAGCCGACCACCGATTCACTTCGATTAGTAATGACCAAACTAAAGAAGTAAACACAATAATAAGATAACACACATTTACCATGGTTTGGCAAATTGCTAACATCCACACAAAATAGAGATAGAGTTTTATTCAAGGATCCAAGGTTATAATCACAAACAAATTTAAGGTTTCTCGAGGTTTTACTCTCAAAAGATTCTTAACGAATTTCACCAAGGGTAGCTACCAAATACCCTAAGTCTCCCTTATATATTTGGGAGACTAATTACATCAACACAGATCTCTAGGCAAAACCAATGGCTTCAATTCAACACTCAAAACTGAGTTTACTGATGTCTGCTCGAACAAACTCCAAAATCTATTCAAACAGAAGACATTCTGCTTCTTCTGTTCGTATAAACATTATGTCCAATTCGAATAGAAAGCATTCTACCTCATATCCAGGCTGCCTTTACTTCATGCAAAAAGTTGAGGTTCTGTCTGCACTTTTTTAATGATCAGACATGCTAGATTGTTGATTACATGAAAATTTGGATTCACAAACTTTACCAAATGGGAGAAGATTTTACGGGACTCAAATCGTCAAATGGGTAATGTTCAATCAATATATAAACATTAATAATATCTGAAATTAAAAACAACAATCTGAATCATCCTAGTATTTTCCGGTCCTTTGGGTTTTGGTGTGTTTTAAATGAATTGGACTGTGTGATTATGTACAGCTTTAATTTGCTGCAGTTGTTAAGGTGTTTTGTTCCTCACAATTTCAACCACAATTTATTCTAAGAGTTATTAAGTTTCACCCTTATTTAAATAAATATCTGATTGTTTTCGAGGTCCATATCTTTTAAAAAAAGGTAAGAAAATGTTGTCCGATTGAATACTAGAACATTCATTGATTCCTAGAATATGCTTCTATCTAGGGATGATAGGCCATGGAATACTAGAACATGTTGTCCCAATTGTGCCGTTAGATGTTAATTTTTTTTTTTCTCCCGCATGTTAAAATGTAAGGTTTATACACTAATACCATCTAAACAATACCAAAAGAGGTCCTAGTGTCCTTATAATTAGATTATGATAGCTCGATATTGTGTTTTTTATCTTTGTTTGGGGAAAAGATCTTGAAAAAGTTTCTAATCATATTCTCATCTGCCTCTCCTAGGTTAATTATTTTTTCTTTATCTCTCTTTTTCTCTCTCAAGCAAGCTACCCTTCTCATAATACACTCATTGAAAGTTTGTTGATGTCTTTCTTTCTTCGCAAAATTTTGAAATATCAAAAGATCCAAATATTGCCGGAGACAATTTTGAAATATCGAAATATCCAAATAATACTATTTAACCAACAAAATAATGTGGAACTAAGAAACATTTAGTTATCAATGCTCTCGTCCTGCCGAACCTGTAGACCTTAAGCTTTTATTATATTTTTTTGATTGGGACTTATTGGGACTTCTATTATATTCTCAATAAGTCCTATAATTTGTCTCATTGTCCACTAAAAAACAATGATTTGAAACTGGCATTAGAGTCAATCTTATGTGCTTCTTCATTCATGTAGTATTATTGTTACAAATTACAAGCAATCACAAGGCATAATTATTGGGGGAGTGAAGTTGCATCCTATACCAAAAAAAGTTATCAAGAAACCCACAAACAGTATTTCTCTTCACCTGTGACCGTCCATTGATTCCTCAATTATTATCCATTAAAGATATTCATATTCATTGAGACATGAACACTTTCGTCTGTCTCACACTCAACATTTACGTAAAAATAAGGATGGGTCACTGAATTCTTGGTTTAGTGGCAATGTGACCCTCCACCCATGAAAGGTTATGAGTTGGAACCCCTATGGGGTGAGAATTGGGGACAATCCCTTTGGGTAGTCTTGTAGGCCTTTGGTCTTGTGGCCTCTTCGAAGGCTTTGACCCTTCGGGACTTGTAGTGGCCTTTGGGCTTTGGATGCCCTTCGGGGCTTGGTTACTCTATCGTTACGGATCCCTAAAATTGGCTTACCTTCCACACAAAAAGAAATTGAAAAGTTTTAACAGATCAGCAGGTTCTGTCCTAAAAAGAAATTGTGTTTCTAGTTAAGAACATCCATAATAGTGGAATAAGACAAACGATACTATAGGGAGCTCGCTCCCGCTCCCCAGATCAGCAGGTTTGGTCCTAAAAAGAAATTGTGTTTCTAGTTAAGAACATCCATAATAGGGGAATAAGACAAACGATACTATAGGGAGCACGCTCCCGCTCCCCACGAAGTACTCAGGTCGTTGGTGGCATCCTCCCCCTAGACGAGCATGTCTTAGGGGGAGCTCACTCAACAACCCCACATGCTACACCAAAAGCAGTTAACCCCGCGGGGTTGATTCAAACTTTATACATATCACGTAAGCCCGAGCACCTTCAAGTCTAAAACTCTCCCTATAAATAGGGAATGAGAGGAATTTAAGACGGGACTTTTTTCAGAACCTCCTCCCCCATCTACTAAACCCTAGCAGCTCTAGAAGAAGAAGGAGAAGAGACCCATAGAGAGTTGAGTGGCGCCCTCCTTTGGTGGTACGTATCAAGCCCTAAATAACGTTTCACGTATTGTCGTCCCCCTGGGAAACCTAGAAATTTACAATTGGTGCCGTCTGTGTCCTCGCAACAAAACTCTATATATACAAACGCGAAGATGGTAGTTTTTACACAAAATTAGACGCAGGAGCAAGTAATGGCCGAGATGAGAGTGACGCTTTTGCAATTGCAAGACCAAATAATGACAAAAGAAGCTCCAATCCTGTAGCTTCAGGTAGTGAACGATGAGATGTACAAAACTCTTGTCGCGGGAAACCAAGCTCCCGTCGATACCTTAGTAGCTTCTAAAATGGTGGGAGATACTCTACGCCGAATGAGATACCGGTTGACAACCAAAGCAGCGGACCACAACCCAGTTTACCACCGATGTACAGTCTGGCATACGAGCCCCAAAAAACATCGATCTACAACTAATATCTGATACCTTGTGGATCAGTACTATACAACCCCCTGATGAACAACAACCTCCACTATCTAGATTACCAGTACAGCCCCCTACCGAACAACAACCCCCACCAACAACATACCAGATTAGCTATACGAGCCTGCCTTCACCTGGTCGGTACACCCCACAATACAGTAGTATACATCCCCCCACTCCTCCATTATACACAGGTGCATCTTACATCAATTTGCCCAATAATACTCCTTAGTGGCATAAGTTGTATAGCTCTGATGACCCATCCTACCCACCTACGTACATCCAAAGGAAATATCAAGAAGGAAACCCACAACCCCTAGAGGGAATGACCCTGCTGACATTAATGATAGGTACAACGAGCGGTACTAGGGATGACAGTAGTTTGGGCAGTCATACAAGATAAGCGAAGAAAGGTACTATGATGAACCTTTGATAAGGGGAGGAGAAAGGCCAAGAAGGGAAGAACGGAGAAGTGATCACTTACCTTTAAGAGACGCCTTTGTAAAGACATAGGTATGGATAACGAATAGGTTAATGGCTAACATAAGAGACACTTCTAAAGGTCTTCAATACCCCATTTACAGGGACCATTCGAAACTACGTCCTAGGGTAAAGTGATTCTAGGCTGAAGATTGAACCCTTCAACAAAAGTCAAGACCCGGGACGACACATCTCTGAGTTCCAATACAATATTGACCTACAACACCAAACCGACGAGCACATGTGCCATCTATTCCTCTCGACACTATCAGATGAGGCCCTTACTTGGTTCCAACGCCTTGAGCTTAATTTCATATCTGCATTCAAACAAGTTTTATTACTTTTCGTGGAAAAATACCTGCATAATCAACGGTCAAAGATATAGTTAGCTGAACTATTTACTTTAAAATTGCAAGTCGGAGAAACCATTTATTCAATCCTTGTAAGGTTTGAAGCTGACCTTGTACTTATTGAGTTAGTAGATGCCCATACTACTTGCTTGGCATATATGGGAGCTTGCCTACCTGGCTCGAAGTTACGAGAAGCCTTGCATAAGAGACGACCAGAAACATTGAAAAATCTCTATGAAAAAGTATTCAAGTACCAAAATGTAGAAGCTGGTAACCGAGCATCGACTTCTCAGACAGCGGCTCTTCTGAGTACTACTTCAGTCCCGTTGTCACTAGTATGTTCAGGGATGTTCAAAGCACCCTCATGACTACTAGGACAAATAACATAATGAATATGAGGGTAGAAGCCAAAGAGGAGGAAAGTAAGAACCGCGGGGAAAATCTGATCTCCCTCCCTAAGAGGGTAAACTGAGGGTTGGGCGTTGGGATCGATATTCACCCAGCAACCTCACGATCTCACGAATAGGCCTCCTCATAATCACCAAGAAAGACACACAATACAAAAAACCATGCCAGAAAATAGACTGCCCCAAATGACTATAGTGTGCTCACCACAAAGTTTATGTCCACGAGACCAAAAAATGTTACGATCTAATCAATATGATTGAAACATGGTTCTGGTAGGGATGCTACACCTAGTACTTAAAGCGAGCAAAACCTGTTGAAGAATTGCTTACCATGGCACGCAAGTCGGGCCTATAGTGACTGGGCCAGTACAGGAGGACATCGTAGTTTGCGATATGATACTGGGGGATATTAACGGGGTATCATCCCACAATGTCATCTCCAACTCCACGATGCAGTGTTACCGACTAAATGAGAATTAGAGAATCGTTCATGGCATAGCTACTGTCCTAGAAATGAATCACGGACCAACTATATACTTCACAGACAATAGTATGGGTACAGTATCCTACCCACACGATAACCCCCTCATTATTTGGATCATTATTAGAGGAGTCCTGGTCAAACGGATGCTCGTGAATTCAGGGAGCGGAGCAAACATCCTATATCATGACGCTTTGGTTAACATGAACATGCAGAACTACATAACTCCCTCAAAAATTATGATCTCAGGATTCAGCAGATCTATAGAGAAGGTAGTTGGGGAACAAGTCACTAAGGTTCATGCAGGACCTGTAATAATTTCAACGACCTTTGTAATTGTAAACAGTTTATTTGTTCACTACAACAACATCCTAGAAAGAGAATAGATCTATGGAATAAAGGTAGTATCGTCGTTCTACCATCAGGTAATACATTTTCCAACCATGTTTGGAACGCATCAAATACGAGCCTGTCAAGTGGCTTCCCGTATTTGCTGCGTCGATTCCCTTAAAAACTTAATTACCCTTAAGAATTTAAAAAAGAAAAGGAAAGGTATAAAAATTGAGTAATAGCAACGAGTAGGGAACGAGCCCATGGAGGTGGACTAGTCCCCCATTTGTGACCATCCCCGTAAAATGGAGGTAAATAGGCAATATTCTCCCGACCAGAATGATGTAATTATAAACATGTTTATGAAAGAATTGACACCACCCCTCATAGATCCAGACGATAAGATAAATCTGGATGGCCCTACGAAAAATATGTATATTGGTTTATTATTGGTAGGAGAAGAACGCTCAGATCTTACGACCTACTTACAACGATACAAAGATGTGTTCGCTTGTCTGTTTGAGTTAATGCCTGACATTGACCCTAGCAGCGGATGCTAACGGTTGCACGTTAACCCCGGGCAATACTCATAAATTAGAAGCCACAACGAACAGCTCCAAGACTACGAGCAGACATAAATGAAAAAATTCAAAAATTGCTGAAAACCAGCTTTACAAGACCCGTCGATTATCTACAATGGGTAGCGAATATAGTGGCAGTCTCGAAAAAAAATGGGAAAACAAGAGTCTGCATTGATTTCACTGATTTAAACAAAAATTGTCTGAATGACAATTTCTCCATGCTCCTCATCACAAAACTAGTGGGTTCAACGACCGACAGCGAACAAATATTTCTTATGGATGGTTACTTGGGATTTGGCCAAATATCTCTGGCGCTCGAGGACCAGGAATGCACTTACATTCACAACAGAATAAATCCTATATTGTTACACAGTGATGCCCTTCGGCTTGAAAATACAGGATCGACGTATTAGAGATTGGTGACAATGATGTTAAAAGAGTAATTGGGGAAAACCGTAGAAGTTTATATCGATGACATGCTCATTAAAAGTAGGCTAAAGCATGACCATCTGACCATCGGGTCGAGGGTGCTGGCTAGATTCGGGTAAAACGATGGGTAATTTCTCCTGATGAGTGAGCTTACAATATTCTTTGACTTGTTTGTGCTTGCTTTGAGTATGACCATTGTCAATGTTATTAACTTCGATAAGGTGGAGCTGGAAAATATCTACTTCGGCTGGGTCGGTAGTTGAAGCAATTTGAGGCTTAAGATATGACCCGTCGAGATAGCTAGGAAGACCGTCGACATATCGATATAGACAACTTACTTTAAGTGTCATCTTCAGTGATCGTTGCAGAGCATAACACTTATTGGTGGAGTGGTAGTTGCACTTGTTATTTTGGCAGTAAGGTTCATTTTTCTAACCTCGATAGGGAAAGGAGTACGCCAGATAGGATCGGCCTGGATTTGTGTAATGAGGGTGCTGATAGGAGTAGTAAGTTTTGGTAAGGCCGGCATGGGTCATTTTTTATGGATTTTAGATGGGGTTGCACCGGAGTGGGGAAATTTGCAGCTCTCAATCTCTTTTGAGATGTGAGCGACCTTGGGTATAGACGATGGTGGAGGTTTGTTGTGGCTGGTGGTCGAGGCTTGCTCCTAGCTATTGGATTCACGAAGGCGTTCGAGGTCAATATATCCGATAACCTTAGATAACATCTCTACGAGGGTTCATGGTTTATGAAGCACGATGTACTCCTTAACACGACTGTGATCTGGTAGAGCACTAGAGTATGCGAGAACTACATTCGCATAGTCGAGGTTTTTGACTTTGTACGACTCATAGATAAATTGCTTTATGAAGGCTTCAAGCATTTCATCGGGGGATTTATGGAAGTTGAAGAGAGCGTCGACTCAGACCTTGAGGTCTTTGTTAAAGGCAAACTAGGCGATAAAAAGGTTGGACAGTTGTTCGAAGCTTCGGATAGAGCCGTTAGGGAGGCTATTGTACCATTTAAGAGGGCTATCAGTATGACTGGTGGGAAAAATTTGACACAAGATATGGTTGGCTGTGGAGTACAGACTCAAAACAATTTAGAATTCAAGAAAATGAGCATGAGGGTCGATATTGCAGTATTTGCTGATTTCAGGGGTATGGAAATTTTGGGGTAGATCGACCGTGAGGAGTTTAGGACAGATAAGGTTATTTAAACGACTCAAGGAGTTCGGTGTGGGGATCGCACTGACGTGAATAATGGCGCGGATTTTCTGATCGAGTTCCTGCTGGGTAAGGTAGGCAGGATGAGGAGGAGAGCGTTGGAGCCGAGGAAGATGAGGCCTCAGATATGGAACATGCTCCGCGCTTCACTCGCCATGGCGTTTTCAAGAAGGATGCCGTGTGGGGTGACGAGAGGTTCAAAGGGTAGAATTAGAGGAGTCCTTTGTAATAGGGACGCCTAGATGGATCGAACCAGTGGGTATGGCGGTGGGAGCACCCTTGGCGCTAAGATAGACCGGGGGGACTTCAATATGTGGGTGGGGCCTAAGCCGTGCGCGGGCTGACATGCGCGACGGGGCGGGTAATCGAAAATGTTGAGGAGGGTCATGGATGCGACCTTATTGCAGCTCTCAGACGGTAAGGCAAAACTCGTCCAGAGCACGGTGTTGCCGGTCATAGTCGTCTAATCGGTGCTGCTGCTCAGCCTCAAGCTCTTGGCGGCGTTCTTCATGCTTAATGCGTAACTGATTGGTATGACGCTCCTCGACCTGAGTGAATTATTGGCGGATGAGGGCAAGTTGAGTGGCTACTCCGTCGGTGAAGTTGTCGACAAGGGCGGATGTTTAGCGGAGGGTGGGGGCCATAGAATATGGTTGCAAAAGGAAAGAATGAAGGAAAAAGGTAAACTGGGGTAGGTGTAGCATAGACGGTGCCAAATGTAGGAGCCAAGTTTTGTAAGAGGGGAAACTAGCTCTTACACCACAGGGTTGTCTTCGACTAGGTGGTTATGTAAATATCTTATATAATAACAAACAATATTACTATACAAACACACTTACGTGGAGTCCTAGAATGGGTCACTCCACAACCTCTAGCGAGGATTTTTAATGGTTTATGATATATATCAAGTTTAGACGATAGATCGAATAAAAATTGGTTATAGGGTAGTCAATGATAATTTTATGGAGTTGACGAGAGAGATTTTTTAACCCCTTCATAGTGCCTTTTCTATCTTATTTATAGGATATAGAAAGGGTTGAGTCACCATGGGAGGTCAGATTACATGTATATCCTTTAAGGGCACTTGTCCTGTACTCAGGGTCGGTTCTGACGTTGTAGCTATTTGTTCTGGTACTGTAGTTGTTGGTTTTGATACTGTAGTTGTCTAGCGGCTTATTTAACTATTATGTTATGTGAGCTGGCTGTCAGACGTGTTTACCTTCGACCATGTATTACCATGGTCGAAGTCTCTCTTGTAATGATGTTAAATCCTGGTGCTGACTATCTTTCTTCAGCTTCAATTATGTCCTCGAGTGTTCGGCTAGTCTTGAAAGGCGTCGTGAACTCATCTACAGCCGAACACTCGAGACATCTTGAACATTGGTATAAGAACATTAGTTTGTATCTAATTTCTTTTATTAGTCTTAAATAATTATACAGAGAGAAGCTCAAGGCTTTTGAAAAATAGTTTTTGGAGCTCGCGCGTAAAGTAAATAATTATACGGAGAATATGATCACCAAGGTCAATGGTTATGTCAACCTGGAATGGATGATGTTCGAAAGGCAAAAATCTACTAAATCTATCCTAACCACGAAAGGTCCATCTATAGATCAAAATAATAAGCTGAAGGAGGATCAGAGTGATCAAAGAGTTCCAAGGGTAACACCGGCAATCCTTGGAATGGCAGAACATTACCTAAGCCGATCTTCCTGAAGATGAATGTTTCAATTTTTACAATTTTTCTAATCCTCTCTAAGGAGTGGCTATACCATCCCTCTCATCCATTGGAACCAATCGAGAGCCGCCCGCACTACATGCCTCACATGGTAAACCATCATTCTACTGACAGCTGCTATGCTTTACAGATGTTGTTGGAATTTATTTTCAAAGAGGGACGGATGTTCGAATACATTATCGACCTGGAATCATACAAGGATGGTAGCTATAAGAGACAACTTGAAGTCATCCAGGTCAAAGATCAAGCTGAAGATAAGCATCTCTACCATATGTACCACAACAACATGATCAAAATTCATCAGATCAACTATAATGGCCTAATTCCGTAAGCTCGAGATGGCTTGGAATTCGCTCCTGCACCAATATTCCTATGACATAAGCAAATATAAAGTAAGAAATGACAGAGGTAATTTAGCACGGAAAACCTCTAAATAGGTAAAAAAAACTATGACCTCAGGTTGAGGGTTTTAGTAACAGTGACTTCTATTTCTTGAGGCTGATATCTTATTACAAGTGATCTCTCAAACTAGAAATACCTGATCTTGTAAATAAGAAATTAGATATTTGAGAATCTAGAAAATATGGTTCTCTCGGTGATTTCTTGTATATTTTATAGTCCTTGTCACTTTTGGAACTCTTTCTTTATATAGACCTTGTCAATAATTTGTTATCGTACTGAAGCACGTTCTCCGAATAATGTGGTAAGTAGCGGTTAACTGAATAACTACTGAGTTCGTGAGAGACAGATATCTTTGACTTGTTTATGTTTTTCAACTGTGCTTAACCCACGTTCTTCATCAGTTCGTGGTATAGGTGTCAATGCTGACTATTTATGCCACGTGAAAAATGTATGAAGTCTGATATAGAGGTAGTTCGAATTGAAAATAGTTTGAATTGGGTTAGATCGAGGGATAGGTCCCTATAATCGCCCCCTCGCAACTGAAGTCATGAGTGGCTTTGGTTAAGAAAGAATTTGTGGGTAAATGGTTTTTAGAAGTTGAAAAGAAAGGATGTATGTATATTTTTATAAGGGGATGTTTTTGTATTGAATGATGATGTGAATATTGATGTACGCGATGCTTGTGGTTTTGGGAGTTTCTTCTATTTTAAATGGCGACAGTTGGGAAACCTTCTTATACATTAAATATTAGGGTTATATAAATAGTACCTGTACCGATGATTCTGGCAAAGTTCGCTATTTGTTGCAAAATTCTTTGGAAGTCTAGATTAACAATGGTGAAGACCTGGATAATGGTTTTTGAAGAGAGTTTTTGTTGAGATGCTGAAGTTTAAGTTGAGATATTTTGGTGATCAGCCATTGGAGATGCCTACCCCCATTCCCATTTCACCGATGTATCAGGTTATGTCGGAAGAAGAAGCGGTTGAAGCTGAAGAATATTTTTACTATATGCGAAGATTTTATTACATTCTCTTAAAAGGTGAGCAACGTTGAAGCTATCTCCGCATCCTTGCGGAAGATAAGATTAAAGAGACAGATGCGGGGGCCGATGTAACTGCAGTGCAGTTTCGCCAGTATCTTGCGTATGATTAGATATAGAGGTCGGGCTTTCTTTATTTCTACCAACTCTCTGATGGTGGTGGTTATTGAGGAGGCAGTGGTGGTAGTGGAGAAAGGAGATAGAGATTGGAAGTCAGCTTCTACACCATCATCGTTTTTTGGCTCTAAGAAGACCTTCTGTTTGAAGAGTTGGTTCAAGCACTAACTCTTTATGTTTTCATGTCTAGACTTCCTTCAAACCCAGTTTCTGGTTAGAGTAAGATGGTGTGAAGGTAGAAGGATATTTGGTGATTTCCAATACCTGCCTTACTTAAGAAGATTCTTGGAGTGAAACATCACCAAAAAAAGATAAAGTGAAAGATTTGGCGTTTTGGAGTACCTGAAAGACTTGTTATCTATAAAATACCTGAAAGACTTACTATTTGTAAAGTACCTGAAAGACTTATTATCTGTAAAGTACTTATAATTTAAGCTTAATAAAAATGGTTATTCAAACTCTTGTGATTGAAAACGAGCTATGAATAATTCAAAGATTTTCGAATAGAGGATAAAATATAATATATAAGATTGAAGTTACAAAGTATATTATAGTAATTGAGTTGTGAGTATGTGGTATGTGTTTATAACATAAAAGATGTGTAAGAATTTGTTTTCGAACTGAAGAACATAGAATTATTGGGAGAAATAACCGTAGAAGATTTAGAATATATTGGAAATTCAAGCTCAGGGAGGTCGCTCTTAAATATTGGATTTGGAGAAAATATGGAGTACGTAGAATTCACTGAGGTCGATGTGGATAGATAAGTTCAAATAATTTGTACTCAAGATACTAGGTTTTTCTGTTGTGAAAGAACAAAGTATAAATATGAATTATGGGGGAGTTGAAGTAATCTAGAAAATTGCATAAATAGGGGGAAATGAGCATTAAACAGGTAGAAGAAATAGAAATGGTGTGGACTCGATCTGAGAAAATTTATTATACCGCTGAGGGACGGTTGATGATAAATATGGCTGAAGTGCGGGAGCGGATTTTTGACTTGTTTGATTATGATGCTGAATTTCCAGTGACCGAGTATCAGTTTGAAGGTTTAGATTAGATGGGCAGGGAACATAAGTTAGGACGTCATTTCTACGAGAAGTTATTTTGGGAAGTGATTATGGAGCCTTTAGCTCAAAAAGTGGTTGTGAGATTAATTACTGAAGAAGAGATAAAGTTGGAAGATATGAGAAATGCTGGAGATGAACTGATCAGGTGTGAATCCCTAGGAGATCTAGGATGTTTCAGGTGTAATTGTATTTGAGGGAGTAAAATGTATGAGGTTGACTAACTGTCAAAGAAATGTAATGAGAATGGAGTTTGAATCTATCTTTTTTTATTGCAAATGTTGTTTGTGACTGTTGTGAAAAATGAGAATTTAAATTTTGAATTGTGAGAGCTTTGGAAATGATGTCAGCACTTCTATAGGTAGTAGAAGCTAGAATAGAAAAAGCAGGCAGCTATGTTTTCGTCTTTTGTGTTTTTGCATGGAAAGTTTGATTGCGTGTAAATGTTGAGTCATCATGAGTGTGCGGAGGCCAGAGGAAGATTTGGGTAAGAGAGATGAAAGTATATTAAAATATAAGGGCAAGAGGCAATGATGGGAAAGTATTTAACTGAAAAGGTGTAAGACGTCTGACATTAATTATGGAAGGGACGCCACGGTTCCAAAACTGGGGGCGGCTCGTGCAAGGCCCAATAACTACCAGTAGTTAGAAAGAGAAAATATAAATAATGTTTTATCTTCTTTATTCAAATGTTTATCAACTTCTGAAAAATTGAAGAACACTGAGAGAGGAAAGAGAAAAAATAGTAGAGAATTTTGTGAAAATACTACAAGAAAATGGACTAATAGCCACGGTCTATTTTAGTTTTAGCCACAGTTATAGCAGTAGCAAAATTCTACAAACCTAACCGTAGCCAAACCCCAAAATTCGTGGCTAAAGACTTATTTTTGGTGACACTAATTTTGTTCGTGGCCAAACCGGGGCAAACTAACTTTAAAAGCGCGGGATCAAAAAGATTAGAAATTCTATTTCCATTTGTTTCTAGCCACTCTCTTCCCACTTTGTATGTTTTAAGGGTTTGAGCAATCAAATTTCTCTACGAAAATCTTTGACCATATCTCACTCTCCGAATCTCAAATCTCACAGAGGTAAGTTTCAATTTCTGATTGATCGATGAGAACCATGACATCTCTTTATGTGTTAAAGCTCTCAAAGCATATATAAGTCTATTTCTCTAAATCGATTTGCTCGGGTGAGCTCACAGTGTTTATTGATGCCTGGAATTTGTAACCCAGAATTGAATCCCTCAAGTTCTATGTATTTATTTATAATTTGGGTATTTATTTATGATTTGGGTTTTTGTCAAATTTACTATGGATGTATGATTTTTCTTTGGACGTTCCTTAATTATACATTAGGATTCTCTAAAATTATTCCTGACCATGTACTTGATATGGGTTTTGAATTGGTGGTTGTAGTTAGAGTTTTTATGATTTTTCTTTGGATCTTCTTTGATTTTATGGGTTTCAATTGGTTGTTGAAGTTAGGGATTTCAATTGAGTTTACCATAACCCCTCTTGTAAATAAACTCCTATACACAATTAAATGGAAAAATTTACAGAAGAAGGGAAAGCTCCTAAAATTTTGCTGTACAAGCACAAGTTAGATATGAAAAGAAATTATACGGACTTATAGTTAAGCAATATTTGCATTATTTGCTTTATTGGCTAAAAGCACTGGATGAAGAACTGTTAAAATGGGACATTGAACTGAAGCTAAAGTATGGGCTACCATTTGAAGTGTCTGTAAGGCTAAGTACTTCAAACTCTAATTTGTGAGTGGAAGTTCTTTCTAAAGGTTAATGATGTCTTATATGAAGTAACTATAGTGTTTTGAAATTTGAATCTCATACATGCAGGTATCTTTATCAACTTAACCATCTGTCTATCAGGCAAGGATGGTCCCTCCGTTCTATTTGAGGGGCCTCCATTTTTAGTGAGCGGAAGACTCTTTATGTATCTCATATTGATGTATTTTCTTTTTTATCAATTTAGTCCATTTTATCCATAAAGTGTGAACTAGGACTTCTAATGTATTCGATACATTTCAGGTTGTGAAGTTATATGAAAGGTGCATGATCACATGTGCCAATTATTCAGAGTACTGGATAAGGTATGTGTTATTCATGGAAGCTAGTAGAAGTATGGATCTTGCAAATAATACTATTGCTCGTGCTACACAAGTATTTGCTAAGGTATGACATTGTTACTCAAGTCATGTATCTTCGTTAGTATTTGGTAAAGTTTAGGTCACTGATTTTGTTTCTTAGTACCTTTACTTTTTTTTTTGAAAATGCCTCAACAGAGACAGCCAGAGATTCACCTTTTTGCTGCAAGATTCAAAGAGCAGAATGGTGATATTCCGGGATCTCGTGCTGTATATCAACTTTTGCATTCAAGGATTTTTCCTAGATTATTAAAATCTGTTATCAAGCATACAAATATGGAATATCGACAGGTAAGGTTCTGTAATAGCATACCCATGGGAATGGTCAACATTTTACACGTATTGAAAACATTTTTTTTTTCCAACATTGTAGGGAAACAAAGAGAATGCTTTTTCCTCGTACGAACAGGACATTGCCACAAAAAAAGCGAAAGAACAATCACAAATGCCCATGCTTTTTGTTCAGTATTCACGGTTTCTATACTTGGTAAGCTGGACTTGAATCTAGTCTAATATCTCTATTAGTACTTTCACTAAAGTTTCAAAGAAGGCAAGATATTGGGGCCTATCTAAAATAGCGTGTTTTTTTATTTTATTTCTAATCAAAAAGTGAAAATCGCTGTTGGGGTGTACCAGCTTGTAAAAATACCTACCTTTTCTAAACGAAAGTCAAGTATGACAGATATGTTCAGCGCCTCAGCATCATCTTTTTTCGTGGACTAATTGTCAGTTAGGTTTTCGGTTGTGGATAAATATATCTGTCATAGATAAAGTTGAAATTCGTAACCATTGCATTATGGATATATGATATTTGTCCACTACTAAAGTAGTGATGAAATTTATTGAAGCAATATGTTTTGGCCCATGAAATGCATTGAGCCAAAATACCCCGTGCTATTTTTTAAGATACGATTGTAAAGTTGGGTTTCAGTTTTATTTAGTTTCGTTACTTTTAGTAGCTTGTGTTTTACCAAAGTTGCTCTAAGAAATTTTACTTATTAGCTTTATGTACTGTATAGTTCTTCCTTTTATGTTGTTAGTGGTTACCTTTATTGCTTTACTAGGTGTATATTATATACATATTGGCCTGCCTTTTTCTTTTTGTATGCATACTGGCTTCCTCTCCTCTATTTTCATTACTTTTCAGTCCCCTTTCTCTACTAAAAAATGGACCAACGGCCACAGTCAATATTGGTTTTGGCCATGGTCGGAACAATAGCAAAATACCACAAATTAATGCTTGCCCAAAGCTCAAAATTTGTCGCGAATAGCATAGAGGTCGACGCAGGTAGTATCACTAAGTCATATTAGAACTGCAGGATCCAAAAACTTGTTTCGTTAAAGAGTTTCTTTATTTCCTCTTTCAACTCTGAGATCTCTCCTTGGGCAATTTCTCTATGAATGAAAACTCTTTCATAGGTAAGTTTTGTATAAAAGCATCTCTCTCTATTTCTTTGTAATTTCTCTTTGTCTCTCTTTGTATTTCTAAATTTATTGTATTGTGTGAGGAGGCACAAGTTGATTGAAGAAATTGGAAACTCAATTGTAAATTGTACCTTGGTTATCGAATTTAATACTTCGAATTCAAGGTATTATTTTTTCCTTAATTTTTTTCCCTTAATTTTAATTTTTAATTTTTATCAAATTTCTATTTAATTTTTACTCTGTTCTTTGCTTTGGAGATTCTCTGAATTTTGCTCTTAAGTGAAATTTGGGCTTTAGGATGATTATATGCTTTATTGGTGTTCTCTATTTGGCCAAATGTGAAAATGAGTGAGGGAAAGAGAGATGGTTGAAAGAAAATGGGATACCGGATTTAAGAATGGCAGGATTAGTGGGTTAATTTAAATCCTGAGATTCTTAAATATATGGCTGGCTTAGTGGGTAGATTTTTTTCATGGATTAGACCCGAGACCTAGAGCCGAGGAGGCTCGTTACTAAGATAGGGGGACTATGATAGTCCTACATTGAGTAGGATCAGCCCCAGAGTTTTTTTTTTTTTTAGAAAAGGAAGCTGGGGCTATGGCAAGGACCTCCACCAAAATTTAATAGAAAATCATCCTTAGAGTTATATTGATATATAAACTAGCACTCTTACTTAGCATCTACACATCGACATGAACAAACAAAACCCCATGAATAAGTTTGCACATTCTTCATGAGGAGTTGTTAATGCATATAATTATTATTATGAGGTGTTGTGCAAAGATATGTGTGTGCTATGTTGAGGTGCTAATGAGAATGAACAACATTTGTTATTCTTATGCCCTTAATCTAGTAAAGTTTGGATGGGTCTGCTTCAAAAGATGGGAATTAATAGGGTGATCGGTAGTTGCTCTGAAGAACATGAATAGGGGTTGGAATACTGTAGAGGGAACTTAACTAAATCTAGAGTTTTCAAATTGGTGATTAACAATTTTGCTGAAAAGATCTGGAAAGAATGAAGCTTGAGAGTATTTGAAGATAAAGCAAATGTGTATAGCAACATTAAGAAAAAAATCTTATCTGATGTGAGTGTGAAGTTGAGCCAAGATATCATTAAGATGGTGGATAACCATCACAACAGAGAGCTTGCTGAAAGTTGCAATCTTAGAGTTGAGCGGACACACTCCAAAATTATCCCTTGCCAATGGACTTGCCCCCCCCCCCCTGAAGGGTATGTCAAGATTAGCACAGAAGGGTCTCTTACACGTGTGGGAGATTTTGGTGTTGTGGCTAAAAATTCTGAACGAGTAACTCTAAAATCTTGTGCAGGGAGAGGCAGACCTGGCAATATTTTCCTTCATGAGCTACAAGCGGTTGATCAAGCTGTGCAGATGACCCTTAAGCTCGGTAAAAAGTAGATTATGGTTTCTGCTAGTTCTATGGTGGTTGTTAACATGATCAAAAGTGGTAAAGACCCTCCCTGATTTGTAAGTAAGGTCATGAGAAGCATTAAGAATGGGATTGCTCAGTACAGATGAGTTCTCAGATGAACTGACCAGAATCAACCATGAAGAAGCCAATGGCAAGACCTATTACAGAGTGGCGAATGGCTAGCCTAGCACTGTGATGTACATTTTTTTCTTCTTTGGAGTTAGGCTCTTACTCAACTCTTGTGCTCTTGAGGTGAGAAGTTATCCCCTCTTATTTATTTACAAAGGGTGCTTCTTACCTAATAGGTGACTATTTACCAAGGGTTCTTGCCTAGAGTTAGTATCTTAACGTAATGAACAACACAAATCTGGTTGCTATTTTAATAATCTACTAGCTATCGAGTCTCAATACAGGCAGAAATGAAATATACGGTTGAAGGAAAGTCCCTTGATTACCACTTACAAGGATCTAATTAATTCTCCAGCTCTATCCAAAAATGAGTTGTTTCATATAATCCTTCCAAATTATTTTATCAATCTATGTTTGGATCTGCCGTTCTTTTGTCAAGAACATCCTCAGCTTTGGAATTTATCTATTTAATGGTAGAACCCTGACTGAAGCAATTGTATTTATAGAAAATTCATCTACAGGACCTTACCAAATTTTGTTGTTTTCATATGTATTTTTTCCTTATTTTTCCTTTTAATGTGCTTTGTTGCCGCGCTAAAATAAATTGTTCCTTGTGATAACTATTGTTATATTTTTCTGAAGGATTACAGGCAAAAGGATCCAAAAGTTATAGTTCTTGATCCTCCAGATGCCATACAACATGTACACAATCGACAATCCATGCTGCAAGACGTGGCTGATCTAAACATCTCCGAGTCACATGGTAACTCCGTTAATACTTTTCTTAAAACAATTTTTTGCTTGAAGTCAATATCTTCAAGAATCTTGTAACATGTATATAGATGTGTACAGAGTGCTTAAGTTTTAGTGTTAACATCCAAAGAGCTTATCCTTGTTGTTGATCTTAAACTAAGCCACAATTATATATTTCATCTTGAACAATTGTCAATATCTGTAAGTACTTGTATAGAATCCCGTTATTACATAATTGATTAGGTTGTAGTTATTCTAATTCTGTGTGAGTTCTTAGTACTAATCTTATAAGTAAACTTTGTTAATAATTTAAATTCACTAGACTTTGATTTAGCTTGTGGCACTTGAAATGATTTTACAGCATGATTCAGTATTAACAATGAAAATTTCCTTCAGAGTTATGGCGCAGCAAAACACTTTGAGTTTACAGTACAAGACGTGCTCACCATGTACAGGAAGATAACTGGAAAGGTAAATATTTTAGTTATATCTAAGTTCATACTACTCATTCCTCAAACTATTTAAATACTCCATTGGCTCTAAAGATTTTTCACATATGCATTTTCTTTATACCTACCACATATGATTAAGCTAGCATACATCACAGTAGTTTTTTTCTCTTCAGGAATATGCATCAACTAATCAAGTTACAGAAAAGCAGATGCCAGTTTACCAGCTTCTGTCAAAGATTCTCTATCATGTAATTGACATACAGTTGAAGGTACTATTTCATTTCGTTGATTAAGTTTTATTTTAGGGTTTATCCATTGAACAGTTAGGGTTTTAGGTGTTGATTTTGAAATTGGGTAATTCATTGTAGGCTGAGGCAGACACGGATAAGTTGTTTGCGCAAGTGACTTTGCTACTTGAGTCAAATGTATGAATCTATCTTCTTAATGTATCAATCTGCCTTTTTTGGGTGTTTGTTGTTTTGAGTTTTGGGTTTCAAGTGATTGTAATGACTGTACAAATGTGAAATAGCGAGTATTAACCAGAGATGAAATAGTGGTAATTATCAAATATTAGACACATATATTATGGTGGTAATTAATTGGTATTAGCCACCGGACATTTCGTGGGAAAGTTCGCAGTTAATGGAGCCATTTGCCACTGTTTATAATGTATCCAATGTGTATTAATTGCCACGAAATAGCCACGGTACTATCCCTGGCTATATCAGATTTATTAGCCACGGTCAAGTTCGTGCTTGAGTATTAGCCACAACACCAATTGACGTGACCATGGGCACGGGTATACCCGTGGCGAATGGTATTAGCCACGGCCAGAGTAGTGGCCATTGACGTTGATTCTAGTAGTAAAAATTAATCAAGAGTGATCAATAATCAAAGTAATAGAGAGTTGCAGAGACTGAGTCATGAAGGTGGTTATACAGCAGCATTGTGAGGTTTGGCATTGCGTCAGATTCATATTCCGACATTAATGGTTAGTAGACGATTTGTGATACTGTGAATGTATTTCTTTTGGAAGTCTTTTTTTGTGGTATTCAAATCTAAAAATTACTATTTATAGCAACCAATAAAAATCTGTTATATATATTTATAAAAAGGAGATACAAATGATATACGTATCTGTGTGATGTATATGTAAAAGATATTAATAGAATACCTGGACCTATATGTAGGTCGAGCATGAGGAGTTTTGTGTAGAATCACATCTTATCTTTAGAGTTGTAGTTGATATGGAGACTTCACCTATTCTGGAGGCCTCGACCTCCGGTCGCTCGGCTGAGTCTGAAAGTGTAGTATCCGATAGGGAGGACAGAGTAAAAGTTGTTCAATTTCCAGATTTCCCTAGAAAATTGGTATCATATTTTTAAAATTCTGATGTTTTTAGGGAGTTTTGTAAAGCTAAAGCTCTTGTAGTGGGAAGATGGGGCAATTTCATAAAATATACAGGTAAGCAGTTTATAAGCTGTATGGTAGGATTTGGGGAGGAACATTTCTTTTTCTTGGCTGATTTAGAGAAGGAGAAATTAGATAGGGGGTTAGACAAATTGATTTCCTTGGAGTATTATTATGGAAATGTCCAGGGAGACTTGGAAGAGGTTTTTATGTGCTACTTGTTTCAATTAGAGTATGGGCTGAGTCTGTCCCTTAACAATCTTGCAAAAGGAATTATGAATATCATTGGGGCATGTCCTATTCAGTTGAATGAGAACATGTGGGAGGTAATAAATATCTACGAGTTTTGGGATAAGTTATGGAAGGAGAACGAGGTTGAGATGAGGATATCTCCTGAAGACATCTTATAGTTTTATAGCGTGAAAGACTATTCTATATGTAGAGGTGCATACTTTTTTGTAAGTTTGACATGATCTTTTCTTTGATCTGAATTTAGCAGGTCAAATGTGGAACGATAATGTGATATAGGTGAAGGGTGATGGCCTTCAGAGAGATGATGTAGAACCCATGGAACTTCTCAGTAGAACTGTGAAGCTAAGAAAGTATAATAAAGTTTAATATTAAAATGCTGAAATCAAATGTTGCTTTGTTATTGATAATGTGTTATTGTTTAGTAGGTCCTTCGTCGAAGGTGAAGAAGAAGTCCCTGTTAGATAATGTTGCTCAAGAAGGGGTTGAGCTTGAGGCTGTACTGAAAGAATTTGGCATTAGTTGAAAGAAGCAAGCTAACAACAGGTCCGAAAAAGTTTAAAAGTCTCAAGAAATGAGGCTAATGGGGGGTGCTGGTAGCAATAAGAAGAGGGGAGTTAATGGAGAGAGACGATTGGTTTTGCCAAAGGCCTCAGGAGTAGATTTTTTGGATATGCCGGAGTCTACTACGTTAAGCAAGTTAGCTCGGGCGTTTCTAAAGAAGAGGATGCGGAAGCTTGGCTCGACCTCTGGAACCACGGCAAGTGGTGAGGTCGAGGGAGAGGCAAAAAGAGAAGGGTAGATCTATCTTCTGAATTGATTGGGGCGAAGGTCGTAGAGAATCGATCTGGTATGGAAGATGAGTTGAAAACAGTAGAGGAAAGGGCGAGGCTTGCAGTTCGCAATAGTGAGGAGGAGATGAGCAAAATAGTAAGTTTATTGATTTGAATATCTCCTAAATTCTATTTTGTACTTTGAGCTAAAAAATATGGTGAATGATTGTGTTATTTTTGTAGGCTGTTCGTTTGATGAAGGGGATCTGCCTCGGGATGGAGGAGGAGAAAACCGAGCTCGAGAACGGGAAGGCTGAGCTCGAGAAGAAGGTAGCTCGTTTGAAAGATGATTTGGCTAGGGAGGGGAAGCGATTGGACTCTGTGAATACTACGTAAGAGGTGGAGATAAACGAGCTGATAGTGGAAGTGGGAAAGAATCTGGAGGAGGTGGTAATTCACCATGTTAAACTTGGGCGCCACCTTTTGAAAATAGGGTACTTCAAAATTGAGGTGAATGACATTATGAAGGAAACCTATGTTAAAGAGGAGGAGGTTGAGGATGATGGAGCTGGCATTGTGAGAAGGTTAAATGGAGTTTTTCCCCTGACTATGCGAGAGAATGAAGGGGATGATGATGTTAACCCAGAGAATGTGAATAAGAAGGTAGAGTAGAATTGCTGACTATTTGGTTGTGTGATTATGAGGGGTTTGTGAACTGTAACTGTATAGATCAATATAGGATAAAATTTTGTATGCCAAGATATGTTTGTAAACCTTGTTTGTAAGAACGTAAGGATATGCGCCTCAGAATAAAAAAAAATTAGAGAATGAGCTTGCCAAGGAGAAAGACACCTCGGTGTCCCTATTGACTTCGCAAGCGGAGCTACAGATTAGAAAAGAGCAAGAAATATTTGACTTGTATGCTTCATTACTCTATAGCTACAAAGTAAAAATTAAAGCGGATAGACAAACAAAAAACTTGCTAACAGTTTAGGGGCAATGGTGCTCAACTGTGTATAGATAATATTAAAGTGCTGAAAAACATAGAATATAGAGAATGCGTACCTTGGAATTGGAAGTATATGATATTGTTCATCGAATTGGGATCATACTTCAACTTTAAATTTAGAAGCAGTTTCACAAAGAAGATGTCCAAAAATAAAAAAATTGTTTGAAATAAGATGTATGTATTGAGTGAATGTCCTGAATCGAACTTGATGTATTGTATCTATGATGTATAGGTCGAATTGGATTCAGCTCGTTTGAGCGAAGAAGAGACATGCCAATGTAACCAAAGGTTCGCGGCGGTGTTTGATGGAATGAGGGAGGAAAATGAAGGTAGGGAGGAGCAATACATAAAGGTATATTTCAATTTCATCGAGGCAACACAAACTATTGATGACCTCACTCGGAAGATCGAGGAGTAGGATGCCAAAATTAGTAAATGGCAAAAAGAGCTCACGGAGACAAAAGAAAAGACGGTAAAACTCAAAAGCCAGAATGATGCGCTGATGGTAAAGAGTAAGGAGGCTAACATGGCTCGATATCGTATCCAGGCGTTAGAATTGTCAGTGAAAGAGTTACGCCATTTTGTGGCCAGTCTGAAGGACCAAATGATCAGCAAAATGAGCAAAAAAGAGCAGACTCGAGCCGATTTGGTGAATTCTAGGAGCAAACTGGAGCGATTGATAAATAAAATGACCTAGAAAGATAGCGAGCTAAAGAGAGCTCAAGATGACCTATCTAACTCTGAAATTGTGATTCTGTAGTTGACTGCAGTTTTGCCTGCAAAAGATAAAGAGTTCCGGTTGGGGCAAAGAAAATATGATGAGTTGAATGAGAGGGTGACACAATTATAGACTGATTTGGCTCTAGCCAATTCGTATGTCAAAAATATCGAGGCTGGATAGTGCTCAAGGAAGAATAAAGGTGATGCCAGGGTTTCTATTGATCAAGGGGATGTGGTTAGCTTATCAGCTCGAATCAGGGAGTACCAAAGTAAGCTGGATACTGCTCATGTCAGGGTACAGTAGTTAGAGCGGGTGATCAGAGGTAAATATATTTTGATAAAGGAAAAAGATGAATTGTTAAAAAATCTCCTACTGGGACAAGTGCAGGTAAAGACAGGGAGCTTGAGGAACTTTGTGCCCAAGTAGCTGAATTGAGGAAGATGAACCAGGCTGAGTTAGATCAAGCAGATAAAAAGGCGAGGGACCATATCAATTGTATGTCTCGCGTAGAAAGTTGAATGGAATGGCATGAAGCATGGAATAAGAGGCTGAAGGAGCGCCTTCATACGGCAAAAATAATTTTTTCTAAGGCGGTTGTGCCCAAGGCATTGTGCTTAGAAATGTTAATGGCAGTGATCGCCTATTTTGTTTAGGAGGTGAAAACGCTTAAGTTAGAGAAAGATATCTTACACGACTGTTTATCAGATAAAGGATGTATTTGCAGAGCTGATATAGATCTATAAAACTTTAAGTACTCCATAGAAATGTAGTTAGGTTCTCGACCTGCTGAATTTGTAGAGCAAGGCAGGATTACTGTAGCTATTCGAGCTCGAGAATTTATGGCTAATCGTCAATCTATTGTAGGAACAAACGTAGTTGACCTCCCATCAACAGAAAAGGATCCTTTGTAGTGGCTGTATGTGTGACCAGTAAAAGTATCTATCATAGACATATTGAGAGATAAAAACTAGTTTTACCCTTGTTTTATCTTATGTCTGGTAGAATTATTTGATTGAAAACTAGTATTACCTTTGTTTTAATCGCAGAGTATGTATAGAGTTTGATCAAAGCTAGTTTTACATTTACTTTAATCTGTATAATTGTCGCAGCCATATTGAGATATGAAAGCTAGTGTTACCTTTGCTTTATCTTATGTCTGGTAGAGTTCTTTGATTAAAAACTTGTATTACCTTCATTTTAATCGTAGAGTATGTATAGAGTTTGATCAAAGCTAGTTTTACCTTTGCTTTAACCGGTATAATTATTGCAGCTATATTGAGAGATGAAAGTTAGTTTAACCTTTTCTTTATCTTATGTCTAGTAGAGTTCCCTGATTAAAAACTAGTATTACCTTCATTTTAATCGTAGAGTATGTATAGAGTGCGGTTTGAAAGCTAGTTTTACCTTTGCTTTAACTAGAATAGAAGTCGATTGAAATCTAGTATTACCTTTGCTTTAACCAGAATAGAAGTCGATTGAAATCTATTATTACCTTTGCCTTAATCTATGTATTATCTATGTAAGTAGAGAGCTGTGTGGGAAAAAACTTGGAAGTTTTCATTAAATAGAATAGAATGTACATTGTAGGGAGATGAAAATCTTACTTTTGGAATGGAAAAAGCGAGAATTTAAAGTGGAGTAGTGAGGGACGTAACGATAGTACCGTTTCAGTCATCTAGTGTTCCAAGGATTTGAGATATGAACTCCCTCCTCGGTCATGAGGTTATATGATCCCCGGCCAGTGAGACCAATGATTAGGAATGGACCCTCCCAATTTTTTGCCAATTTCCCGGCATATGCCTATCTTCTGTGTTGAACGGTTTCTCAGAGGACAAGATCGTCGATTTGGAAAGTACAGCTTCAGACTTGTCTGATGTACGAACTAGCCAACATATGGTGATATCGACCTAGGTTGGCAATAACGCGTTCCCTAGTCTCATCAATCCAATTGATATTGCAGGCCAATTTGAACTCATTTTCTTTGTCAGTTAGCTCGTGATCTCTGACCAGATGATGATATTTTGTTGGAATGACGGCTTCGATGCCATAGGTGAGGAGGAATGGGGTACAACCAGTTGATTGACTTAGAGTTGCACGGTATGCCCATAAGATATGAGGAAGCTCTCGTACCTAGTTTCCTTTTTTCTCTGAGTGAAGCCTTTTCTTGAGTCCATCCACGATGGTTTTGTTGGTGATTTCAGCTTGGCCATTGCCTTGAGGGTAGTAGGGATTTGATGGTGAGTGGATGATGTTATGTTTTTTAAAGAAAGCTAGGACTTTTTTTCCAACGAACCGTGGCCCATTATCGATATGAATTAAGTGGAGGCATCCAAGCTGAGTAATGATGTGTTCCCAGGTAAAAGAGATGGCATCTTCTTCTCTAGTTCGACAAAGTAGAACTCCTTCTACCCATTTTGTAAATAATCTGTAGCTACGAGTAGATATCGACGGTTACATGAAGAATTAGGAAATTCACCAAAAAAATCGAGTGCCAATCTTTTGAATAGCCAGAACACCTTGCTCGCATGTAGTTCGAGCGTAGGAGCGCGGATAATTTGTCCATGTCATTGATATGTATCACATTTGCATGAGTACTCTTCTGCTTGCTTGTACATGCCTGGCATGAATACTCCTTGTGTAATGGCTATGTTAGTGAGTGATCGACCTGCGGCATAGAAGCCACAAGTCACTTCATGTAAATCTCTAAGCATTTCATTTGCTTTCTTTCAGGAGAGGGACTTGAGGTAAGGCTCCATAACTTAACGACAATATAAAAAAAACCACTTTAATTTATTAAGCGCCTTGAATTTTCGATCAGCTGTTGGCGTTCATTTTGTTCTGTTGGAAGGGGTCCTTTGCTTTTGTTGTCGGTGCCAAGGTAGGCAAGGAAGGGCTTTCAGTAATTGTCGTCCTTCTCTTTATCGCCCCCAGTGTTTATCGTGAATGCAAAAATACGAACAATGCTGGGGGTTGATATCACTTCGATCTAGAGATATCTAGCTTATATACCCAAGACCCTGGCTAGTTAAACCAAGGAATCGGTATGCCTATTTTTACCTTGGGGAAGATAATCAAGAGTTACTTTCGCAAGAAGGATCATCCTATCGGTAACGAGGGCTGTATATTAGATCATCTTGTCATTCTTCTTGTATTGCACAAAGTAATGGTGGACGATGAGTAGAGAATTTGTGTAGACTGGGAGTTCTGGGATGCCGAGCTCAAGTACGAGTTCGAGTTCATGAATGAAAGCTTTGTATTCGATGATATTGTTGGAGGCTTCAAAATCCAAGCATATTGATTTCTTAATTTTGCCGTTAGAAGGGCTGATCAATGGGATTCAAATTCCTGACCCTGCGGGTCCTGCTGACCCATCAGTGAAAAATCTCTACCCTTTCATTCTAATCCATTCAGCTCGCTCGTCAAATGCTTTGGTGGGTGGATCTTATATAATTTATTCGGCAAGGCTAGGATCGTGCTCCGCCCACTCGGGATCTTCCACTAAAAAATCCATGGTAAAACCGGTAATGGCCTGACCCATTTTTTAATGACATTGTTCAAACTTGAAATTATGTTCTCCCAAACTAACTGACCATTGTTACATACCTCTAGATTTTTTTTATAGGAAAAACTTCTCGGAGTAGGTCGTTCATCATGACTTTGACTGAATGAGCTTTGAGTAGTTTTTAAGCTTCAGTGAAGTGTAAACAAGAGTTAGAAAGAGTCTCTCAATTTTTGAATACCTCGTTTCCATTGGAGTAAAGGTTTTGCTGATGAAGTAGACTGGCTTCCCAATCACCTTTTCAAGTTGAATAAGAACTGAGCTAATAGAAGTATCTGTAACTGCTAGGTGAAGATCAGTTCCTTATTTTTTACTTGGGTGCTCATTATGGGAGACTTCCCCAAATAGGTTTAAAGATCCTAAAAAACTACCTCGCATTCTGATTTCTATTGAATCTCTGCATTAGGCTAAACTTTTCCTCGTTTGGTATAACTGTGGAATAGTAGGAACACCCAACGACAGAAATCAGATGATTTTAAAAGGAATCGGTTGATAGTGGTAATCTTGCCAGTAAGCTTTTGTACGACTTTTATCGTCTTTGGAGATGGTATGTTGAGGAGAGCTTGAATTTAATCTTGATCGGCCTCAATCCCTTTCTTGCTGATGAGATGGTCGAGGAATTGGCCTAAATGTACTTTAAATTGATACTTATCTGGGTTGAGTCGTATCTTCCACGATCAAAAAATATAAAATATTGTGTTGAGATCTGTGATGTGGTTGATTGACTGTATGCTCTTGTACAAGAGATAATCAATGTAGACTTCCACAATTTTTCCAAGATGTGCTTTGAACATAGTAGTCATCAACCGTTGATATGTCGCACCGGCATTTTTGAGTCTAAAGGGCATGACTTTGTAGTAATAAAGTCCTCTTTCAGTGATGAAAGTGGTCTTTTCTTGATTTTCTTCAAAAAAGTGGAATCAGATTATATCTAAAAGCAGCGGCCATCATAGATTAGAGTTCGTGACCTACTATGAAATCATGAATTTGATGTATGTTGAGAAGAGGGAAGCTCTCCTTTAGAGTGCATTTGCTTATATCTGTGAAATCTACAAAAACTCAAACTTTTCCATTCTTCTTCAATATAGCGATGATGTTGGATATCCAATCTGGATACTTGGCTTCTCGAATGTATTCAACTTTGGTCAATTTCTCAATCTCCGTGCTAACTTCATCTTGAAGACGAGATGACAGTCGTCGCTATTTCTATTTAACCACCGTGGCGTTGATGTTGATGGACAACTTGTGACATGCATTGGTCGGATCGACCCAAGGCATCTCTTTGAAAGTCCACGCAAAGACATCTCAATTCAATCGTAAGAATTGAATGAGAGCATCCTTATCAATGTTGACATATTTGGTAAGCTCTTCTGTTAAAGGGTGATCATCAAGGTGATCGACTTTCTATAATCGCTATATAGCGTATTTGTCTGAGGAATCTAAAATGGTAGAGATGGTATTTTTGCAAGCTCAAGAAAGCTTTTGACTACCTTTGATTTCATAGATCCCATCATTGTGCTTAAAGCGGAGTGCTTGATGATAGGTGGAAGCAATTGCTTCCATGTTGTGAATCCAGCAGCGGCCCATAATCCCGAGATAATGAGATTTGGCGTTGATGACATAGAAGAAGACGTCGATGGTGGCTGGTCCTATGGTAATAGGTAAGATGATCTTGCCTACTTGCTTTTCTTTAGAACCCTTAAATCCACTGATATTGATATCGTTTGGAATAACTTGATCGGCCAATCACATTTGGTCGATTGCACTCTAAAAAGAAATCTCAATACCACTCCCAGTATCGATCATCACTGTATGCATGAAAAACTTCTTCATCTTCAGTATTTTGACTAATGTATCATGATGTGGAAATTTGACATGACTAATGTCGTAATCTTCGAATGAGATCCCAAGCCGGTGATTACTCAACTCAGGTAGAAGTTTGGCTTCTTTATCTTAAGGTGTAAGATCGCCGTATTCTGACAGTCTCCTACTCTTTAATCGGCAATAGTTGCTGATCTGATGAATTTCGATCATGTTACTGTGGTACATATGGTAGAGATGTTTCTCCTCAACTTGATCTTCAACCTGGACGACATCAGGCTGTTTCTTATAGCTACCATCATTGTATGATTCCAGGTCGATAATATATTCGATCATCCATCCCTCTTTGCAAATGAATTTTAGCAACCTCTGTAAAATATGGCAGTGTTCAATAGAATAATGGTTTGCCTTGTGAGACATGCAGTATTGGAGGCTCTCGAGTTGTTCTAATGGTCGAAAGGGATGGTATAGCTTATCCTTGGAGAGGATTAGAAAAATTACGGAGATTCGAACATTAATATTCAGGAGGATCAGCTTAGGAAATGTTTCTCCTATCCGAGGATTACCGGTGTTAGCCTTCAAACGCTTTTAATTACCCTGATCCTCCTTCGGTTCATAATTTCGATTTATAGATGAACCTTTCGTGGTTAGGATGCATTTAGCAGATTTATGCTTTTCGGATATCATCCTTTCCAGGTCGACATAACCATTGACCTTGGTGATTATATCCTCCAAGGTTGCAAGATTGTTGAGGAAGAGGTGCACTTTGGCCTTGCAGTCGAGCTGGAGCGCGTTGGTAAAAGCAGTAACAACTATTTACTAATCGAGGTTGTCTACTTTATGCGCGAGCTCCAAAAACTTCTTTGCAAAAGCCTCAAGCTTCTCTTCGTGTGATTATTTAAGCCAAATAAGAGAATATTAATTCTCCTCTTTTTTATTGTTGTGAGCATACGTCTTGATAAATTGCTTTTACAGTTGATCGAATGTGAGTATGGAATCTTCAGGTAAAGAGTGGAACCACCGGAGTAGTTCTTTTTATAGACTTGTTGTGAACAAACGGTAAAGGATGTGGTGGAAAATGGAATAAAACCCCAATGAATCACGATATTGCTGAATGTGCTCCTTAGGATCGGTGCCCTTGTGTTTACGAATTTTTGTGAGTATGGAAACCTTTCGGTATTTCCATTTCAAATAGTTTTCGGCAATTGGACTTCCTTGTAACTTGGCTAGGTCGTCTGTAGTGCCCAGAACTTACGCTTCAATTAACTCCTTGATGCGATGATCCATATGCGCTTGTGTGATATATTAACGTGTCGATTGAGTAGCTTGACGAGAAGGTTGAAGATTATGAGTACCGGAACCTTCACTCAAACGATCATGTGCTAGTATTTAAGGTTGAGGTCGCTGTTCTTCTTCTTGACATTTGGAAAATTGGTGACCTCTACTGATTTTAGACTAAACTTCACCACCCAAATGAATAGAAGGTTGATGTTTGTGCTGAATATTTCTATAAATAACTTTGTTTGTGGCTCCTTAAGGTCCCAACCTATCCCGCGCCGATACCAGGGAGGTCTCTAGCACTTGATCGCTATCTCTGGTTTAAGGAGCCTGTTGAGTATCCTACAAAGTTTGTAATGCAGTCTGCATGGTTAATATCAAGTATTCTTATCGTTTGAATGCTGTTATCCGAGCTTGTTGCTCATCTTCGAGCTCTTTCTTGCAGAGCTCTTGGTCATGAGTTAACCAATGTTCGAGCTCTTTACGCTTCTCGTCTTTGGGGTGGAGGTTCGCCCGTAGTTCTATAAGTTACTCCGGCTTAACTGAAAGAACGAGCTAGTCGTCTGGAAGTGATAATGATTAAAGTTGATAGTATATTGAATGTATGCCTTAGGATATTGTGGAAATGTCTTCTTTCTCACAGACGGTGCTAAATGTAATAGCCTAATTTCCTAAACTCAAGATAGCCCAAAATTTTCTCTTACACCAATGTTCCTGTGGAAGAAACGAATGTAAAGTTAGAAATGACACAGGTAATTTAGCATGGAAAACCTCTGAATAGATAAAAATCCATAACCTTAGGTTGTGGGTTTTAGTAACAATGATTTTTAATGCTTGAGGCTGATATCTTATTACAAGTGATCTCTCGAACATGAAATACCTGATCTTGTAAATAAGAAATTTGATATTTGAGAATCTAGAAAATATAGTTCTCTTTGTGATTTCTATTATATTTTCCGGTCCTTGTCTCTTGTGGAACTTTTTCTTTATATAAACCATGCCCGTAATTCGTTATCGTGCTGAAGCACGCTCTTCGAATAATGTTGTAAGTAGCGGTTGACTGAATAACTGTTGAGTTCGTTAGAGATATGTGTCTTTGACTTGTTCATGTTTTTTTGTTGTGCTCGGCCCACGTTCTTTATTAGTTCGTCGTGTAGGTATCAATGCTGACTGTTTATGTCACGTGAAAAATCTGTAAGTCTGATATGAAGGTAGTTCGAATTGGAAATAGTTCGAATTGAATTAGATCGAGGGATAGGTCCCTACACCTCCAAATCGAACTGATTTCAACCCCTAACATTTATCTCCTAGAAGTATGCGTGATCAACACTGGTGGCAACGAAGAGGAGGAATATGATTGGAGGAAGCCTTTCATTACATATCTCGGACCGGAGAACAAATGTGACGGCCCCTTTTTAATGATCCCAAAGAGCGTAAAAAATTAATTAAAAACTCTAAGCGTTATACAGTTCAGAAAGATGTTAACCTATATAGGAGATCAGTCACTGGACCATACCTCAAGTCCCTCTCCAAACAATAAGCAGATGGAATGCTCAAGGATCTACATGATGGGACTTACGGCTCCAATGTCGCAGGTCGATTACTCACAAACAAAGCTATTACACATAGAGTATTCTGGCCCGACATGAGAATATAGGCCGAGGAGTATTCTTGAAAATGCAACGCATGCCAATTACATGGTCATCAAATACGAGCTCCTGTACTCGAGCTCCATGCTAGTAAAGTATTCTGGCCTTTCAAAAGCTGGGCACTCGATCTTGTGGGAGAATTCCCAAATACACCGGGTAACAGCAAGTTCTTACTCGTAGCAATGGATTACTTTACAAAGTAGGTTGAAGTATTTCTTCTTTGTTGAACTCGAGAATAAGAAGTCATCTTAATTATCTGGGTGCATATCATCACTCTATTTGGTTGCCCCCACCTGATTCAGATCGATAATATACCACAGTTCGTTAGGAAAGAAGTAGTGGCATTCCTCAACAAACATAATATCATTCATTTACAATCCAATCCCTATTACCCCTAAGGCAATAGGTAGGCCAAAATCACGAACAAGGCAATCGTTGATGGAATCAAGAAGATACTCAAAATAGAGAAGAAAGAAAATTAGATACGGGAGCTGCCACATGTTTTATGGGATTATCATACTATGCGGAGGCAGTCAATAAGATGTTCCCCCTTTCTCTTTTCTTATGGAACTAAAGTCGTCAGCCCAGTAGAATATCATCACCATGCCAAAGATTACGAGCTCACTGATGAAGAAAATGAGTTTGCATCAGCCTACAATATGAATTGGATTGAGAAAACATAAGCTTGGGTTGTTGCCAACTTAGGTCGATATCATCATATGTTAGCCAGTTTATGCAATAGAAGAGCTCGGAGTCGCGAGTTCAAAATCAATAACCTTTTCTTTCGAGAGATCCCCAAACACAGAAATTAGTTAAATGCTGGGTAGCTCCCCCAAAACTAGGAAGGTCCTTTTTTGGTTGTGGGTCGAGCTGGTCTTAGATCCGACTACCTCATGGCTAAGGATGATATCAGAACTCCAAGCCCTTGGAACACTATGTTATTAAAGAGATATTATTGTTAAATCTCAAAATTTCTAAGCATAGGATACAACTACTATTATTCTTTACATTCCAAAAGTAAGATTCCAATCTCCGACAATATGTACATTTTTTTCTCATCAATAAAAATTTTCAAGTTTTTTCCCACATTACTCTTTGTAGTCATATCTGTAGTTCTCTACAAAATCTCAGGGATTAAAGTAAAGGTAATACTAGCTTTCAATCGATACACATCTACTATCTACTAAATCGTAAAGATTAAAGCAAAGGTAAAACTAGCTTTTAATCGATACACATCTATTTTATACTAAATCTCAAAGATCAAAGCAAAGAAACATCAATAGTTCACACGTTAATATCTCGTAATACAAATAGGGATCAACTACTCTCAAGCGAGATCCCACCAGATTCAGACATTGTAAATTCTAGTATTCTAGCTGCAATAAAGTCTCTACCTCGATCCACCAGCCCTTGGGTAAGCGTTCCAAGATTTGACGTAAAGAACTCCAAATATTCAGAGTGCCCTAATCCTTTTTTACACCTTACTCCCTTTATGATAATCTTATCATGCAAGGTACCTCTTTCTATATTAATTTTATTAATCTCATTTATAAAATAAACAATAACCGCTATCATCTCCTTTTCATGCACTTCACCAGCCGCCAGTTTGTCTCTAAACTCTTCCAGCATTCTCTTTCTTTCGTATTATCTAAGGATAAGTTAGCATTATGTTACTTTGTCACTCTCATAAACTCATTCATCTGCCTGAGCATGCTGTTTGCTTCCACCATCCTTGCCTGGTCGCCAATTCTCTTAGCGATCTCACCATAAAGTTTTCGTTTGGCCATTTCAATATCTGCCTCCAATTTTTGGATCTTTTTATTCAAGACAACATCCCTATCTCGGGCCTTAGCCTGTTCGGTCTCTACTTCTTTTTCATTAAAATTTTATACTACTGCGCGAACATATTTAAGATTAGCCTCAAGCGCTGCTACCAGTTCCAAATCCGCCTTCCCTTCATGATTTTTCTTCTCAAGTTATTCCCTCAAATCCTCCATATCCCTAAGTTTCCTCTTTAGTCTCTCCCTCACATCCCTCTTGCGACCAAGACTACTTGATATTTCAGCCTTCATTTTCTCCAAACATTCGGAGAGCTTATCACAATGACTCTGCGTACTCTGGATATTATCCTCTTTTATCTTTATGGTTTCATATAACTTCTCCACATCAAATTCTGTACTCAACAAATCTGTTCGCGCTATCACCAATTTACCTTCCTTCTTCCTCAATTGCTCGCTCAAATTATTGAGATACCCTCTTAACTACAACACTTCTGCCTCTAACGATCTGATATGATATTGAGCGATATCCGCCTCTTTTCTTTTCCCCTTTAAGCACTTTACCATGCTCTTTAACTACTAAACCTCCCTTTGAGAACTCACAAGCTCACCTTGAGCTTTACCTAAATTAGCTTCCTTATTCTCGATCTGCTGGCTCAGCTCGCTAACTGTCTTTTCTGCCTTAGTCAGTTTAAGCTTCACTTTTACATATTGATCTACACTCTCTTTAAATATCTGATGGATACTATCCAATTCGATTTTAAACTCGTAATTATATTTCAACACATCTTCTTCACAAGATCGTGCAGCTTATAGATCAGCCTGCACAATAGTTCGATATCACATTCAAAACATTAAGAACAATCTATATTTCCCATATAAATGGTTTGAAAATACAACAGTTTCCATACAGTCAGCTATCTATCATAGACCCACCATAACGAGCTCGTACTTATCATCAAGCAATGATAATTTCTCGCTCTAGTGGCCATATACAACTCTTAACTCTCTCTCATTGCTTATCTCCGCTTCTAAAAAATAAAGGGTCAAATATTTTTTATCCCTATACCTATATTTTTTCTTAAAACTATATTTTCTCACCTGAACCTCAGTGTGTACATCTATGAGCATTGCCGCATATGCCGAATTTCATTCCCTAGCGAGTTCGCCCTATAATGCTTCATTGATGACGCACAACTCGTTTAGCTCCAATACAACAATTTTCCTATCAAATAATATACCAACATCCATATTTCATAATTAAACAAACAATAGAAATATTTTCCTTCCTCCAATACAATATTTGAAAAAACCATTACATTCATATCACTCTAGCTTGTCATTCTTTTCCCCTCCTTGATTTTCTCACTAGGTGCTCACAAAGACAACATTCAACCTGGGCATTGTATTCTGGGGAGGAGTACTGCGGGCTTCAGCTTCATTTTCTGCTTTGGGCACCTCAACATCTGTAAATTACCCTTCTGATATAGCAAAGACATCATCCATAAAGTAGCCATCCTCAAGCAGTTTTTGCCCGAGATTATCACGAGCGGCGGTAACTTCACCCACATTCTTTTTTGCCTCTTCTCCGAGCTCGTCCATAGTTACCTGGAACACATCTTTTAAGTTTTCATCCTCCAAGCTCGAGCGCATTTTCTCTTCTGCCAGATCAGCTCGCTCATTCGCAAACTCTTTCTCGAGTTGTGTAACTCTCTTCTCCAGATCCGCCTTCCCATCCTCAAACACAAGGCAAATACCCTTCAGAACGCTTGCCACCTACACCAGCAAACATACAAAACTCAAATTTGCACATTTTCAATCGAAAACCAATAATTATTGTTTTACACTTACATTGAACAGCTCCATTTTCACAACAGAATCCAACTCCCCAGCATCTCCTCGAGCAGTAAGTCTCAAGCACTTTTCCAGAATGAGCAACTCATCCTCGTTGTTTTTATTATCCTTCACCTCCTCCACTTCAGCAGAAGGGGGACTGTTCAGATTTCTTTTCTTTAAGGGAACCTCGACCTCCTCACTTTCTGTAGTTGTAGACTTCAAGCGCTTGGTCTTTGTACTTATCATCTTTGGTTCCCTTTGGCTCATTTTCCTAAACATGGAGCCTGCAGGCTTTGGCTTCAAGGGCATGGATCCATCTTTTGATATAGCTAGCTATTTTTCAATACTCGCTGACGCTCACCCTCCAGCTTCAACAGGTGGACCATATATAGTCATTTTTCTCTTGACCTATGACTTTTAGACTTTAACTAATTTACTGTTAGTCCTCCTGTACTTGCTAATCTCAAACTCGCCTAACACAACTTTGAACTCACTTCCCTCTCAAGCTACCATATCGATCAAAGATTCTTTCCTCTTTACTTTCAACTGGGGATTTGCATAAAAACAAAATATCATCAACACTAAACAGGCTACTATCAACCGATACATTTCAGTATTTATAAGAGATACTCCCCTTTCACCCATAATAAATTATCATTCAATAGTCTTCCAGATGAATCAAGTCAAAAAATTGGAGTCCGCTTGAGCTCGAACAGAAATACACACCCCTTGTATTCACGTAGTATTTCATAGAATAATATTACAACAAGTCAAAAAGTATTATTCTTCTATTGTTCTCCTCAAGAGCCCACCTCCTATTTAAATTGTCGCAAATACATATCGCATCCCACATATTCCCGTTCAATTGGGCAGGACACAACTCAATCTCATTCATGATGCCTTTCGCAAGGTTTCTTTAAGACACCACCAACCCATATTCAAACTGGGCCAGTTAATACAAAAAACCCTCATCTAAATCCCCATCCCTGTTCCTAGAATAATGCTCAAGGAAAACAGACTTAGGTAATTTCCTATTAAGCTTCTCATGCTCCAAGTCCGGCAACAGGAAAAATGTGTTTTCACCATTTTTGTCAACATACCCCCTAAAAGATCACCCCCCATGCTTTATTACATTCCCCCATTTACTACCTAAACTACCTTTCCACTAACAAAACTCATTGAACTCATTTGAGTTTGTAGGGTGGTCACAGAGAGTACTTGGAAATTCTGAAAACTTGAGCTTTTCCTTACCATCCCTCTCCTCTGAGGTGCTCTCCCTCACAACATCTCAAGCAGGTTCATTCGAGCTATTATTTATTATCTTTCCCACCAAAGATTTGGAAGCTTCAATTCCTACAATTACTTCCTCAATCAACCTACCCGAGATGGAAGCTTCCATCTCAAACAATAAGCTCACACAATTATAGGCATCTACTTTTAAGTTCTATCACGAATCTATACCTACATAAATGTCCAGTTATTTCCAATCAATTTTTGAATAGTTTTTTTATAGTAGTTTTTCATATCAAACAAAACTAGATATATACATATATATATACAATATATTACTTTTATCTCTCTACATACCTTCTCACTCATAAAGGAAAATATCTTTCATACAATATTTTTCCTCACATCAATTCAAAAGTATACTTTCCATCTAAATACACTTTTCCAAATTTAAAATACACAAAATGAGGGAATCATCACAACATTCTTACACATTCAAATCACAAAGAAAGAGTACAACCTAGAATAATAACTAACCTTCGATAATAGAAGATAAGTCCGACACCCCAAACGACTCTTCCTTCATAGCAGAACTCGGTAACACGAGTTTCATCTCTAAACCCACAATGGCATCTTGTTATTCCCTCCGATGATGATGCCTACTTTTTTAGGATTTTCCTCTCCAATTTCTTTCTGTAATCATTTTTTTTTTCACTCTCTAGATTTTTGCCTCTCTATTTTTTGTAAACATTTGGAAGACGAAGGAGAATGACTCTTTATAATTGTTCCTTCTAACCGCTGGCAATTTTTGGGCATACGTAAACCGCCCACAGTTTTCTAATGGATGTGTCTTTTCTACTGTACCTATAAAATGGTTCATACCTTCTGGGTAAAAACAACTTTTCATCATTAACCCAAATCCTATAATTAAATGTATCTCCCTCTCTCCTGCCCACCCCTCTCTCACACCTCCCCATATTCATGATAAAAATTAAACCACACGCAATTGAACTATACCATCACCATCATACTCACACTCAAGTTTTCTATTCTCCAACTTACCATACTTATAATAATTACAACATCATTCCCAATGCTCCTATTTCGAAATTCAAATGAGTCCTCAATAATTTTCCCATAAATTAAGAAACAACAATAGAACAAAAACGATTTTCACTATATTAATTATATTATTTTGAACTAAACACAAGCTCGCCATCTCAAACATCGTTACATCTAAAACAACTAAGGTACCCTGCAATACCAAATCTTATCAGTACATCACCAACAATCCACTTATCAACAACAACTATCTTATCCAGTGCGATCACCTTTACAGTAATTTTATGAGCTTCAAGCTCAATGATTAATTCGCGGAATGCCTCACTCCATAAATGACTACTAACCTCATTCTCCATCACCCTTGCATTGAACCCCTCCAACTAAAGTATAGATTTGGGCAAATCGACATTGTAGTCTACCTACCCAAATATACTTTCACAAACTTTAGGAACCTTTATTACTACCTTCTACCTTCCCCTCCCCTGTATGTTGAACTCCCTAAGAACGAGTCCTTACCATGTTTACTAATTTTGCATCTTCATCTGCATCCTTATTTTATAAACACAGAGTGCGTTAACATACACTCCCACCTTTTACACATACAAGAATTTCAATGAAAAGCATACTAGATGTCAAACTTATCCCTCAGTTCCATATCCTCAAATCACTCTGAATATATTCTTCACTATATCCACTTTCCACGACCTTCACATTGCCAATGTCAATCTCCCAATTCCCTTGAACAAATATTTTTTTTCTTGTAAAAAGTTTAGTAATTTAAAACCAAAATGATATAGTACAATAGGAGTGAGAACCAATAAGCCATACACTAGTACATGTCACTAGTGCATATGCAGATGGAACTATCTAAAATTAATTAAAAAAATAAAAAAATGTGTATCACCTCAGCGTCGGATCGCTCGAATTTTAACACATTCGTTCGAATGTATATATGAATTTTTCCTTCAAAACGCCTAAGCTTGAATTAGCCTTCTAGATCTCAAGTTCGTTCGAACAACTTCTAAAGTCGTTCGAACGACTTAATGAATTGTGTCTTCAAAATACCTCATCGTGAATTGGCTTTCTAGGGTGTACATTTTTCTCGAACGTCATCCTGAATCGTTCGAACGACTTGATGAATTTTTCTTGTAAAATGCCTCGGTGTAAAATGGTTTTTCTGAGGTTACCAATTCGTTTGAACGACTTACAACATCGCTCAAACAACTTGCTGAATTTACCATCAAGACTATTTGCAATTTGCAAAAGGTCTGCTAATAAGTGCTATTTGGGGAATCTAAAGTATTTCGTGATTGCGTTCTCTATTTTTGTGAGAAAAGCTGACCTTCTTGCATACCATTCTTCAAAGGGCTCTGCGTATGAGGACCCTCATTTGGCTGTTGTATCTGCTAAAAATTTGCTTATCTCCATACTTGGGATATTCTGAACGAGTCTAGTTTTTCTTTGATTCGTCTCCATTCAGTGACCATAGTCCATGAAAGGGTATCTGTCATGAATGCTTGAACCGTGGCTTAAGAGTTTGAGACCATCCACAATTTAGTCCATCCTTTCTCTATTGCTTTCTTAGCGCCTTCGATAATGGCTTGTATCTCTGCGACATAGTTGTTTGTGTTGCCTATTACTTTGCTGAACGTACCCAGTACCTCGCCTTCCAGATTCCTGTATACTATCCCAAAGCCAGCTGGTCCAGGGTTGCCCAAAGCTGATCCATCACAATGCGCCTTTATCTCCCCTGGTTTCAATAATTCCCACCACAACTCCTTATCATTGTTGCATTTCTTTTTTTGTCTGCACTAGACATTCAAGGCCTTGATAATTTGTAGGTCGGTTCCATTATTGTACATGCCATTTTTGGATAGTTGGGATGTGTCCATATGTCTCTCAGGATATCTTGTTTTAGTTATTGGGTGGTTGTTCTCCGTTCATCGTATTTGAGGCTGTTACACTTTTTCCAAAGTTTATTACAAGTTGCGAATGCTGCCAAGACCCACAAATCCGTAACATATGAACATGTGTGTCTATTTCTGGTGCATGTCTAATTCTGGCAAGGACTGTTTGCCAGTTGTCCTCTTCGTTCACCGGTGTCATATTGAAAATGTTACATATCCTGTTCTAGATTTCTAGAGAGTACTCGCATTAAAAGGAAAAGTGTTGTTTGGCTTTGGCGTCGTGATGGCAAGGGGAGGAGATTAAGGGGAGGCAAATGCCTTTGTTCCTAATTCAATAATTGAATGAGAGTATGCAATTGAGTAGTCTCCCTGCAAATGAGCTTAGCCGAGGGTGTAGGCTGTTGCTCCAAACCATTTTCTTAACGTAACAAGCCCTTACGTCATTTTCTTCTATTTTTAAGTTGTTTTCCACAGTTCACATTATAATATCCTGCATGCTGCACATTCATTAAGTATAGCTCAAGCAGTATAATTTTTGCATCTTGATGAACAACTTTTTATAAGTTCGAAACAACTAACTGTTTTGTCATTTCAAAAATATATCTTTCTACATTTCTTTACATAGTTTGACAATTATTTACCAGACTATATTCTGCTATTCGAAATAGTCAATTTTATCTATTAATCCAGTATTTTAGAAATTTAATGTCACAAAAACCATCTTCATTAACTCGAAAATGCATATTACAAATTACGGAAAATAGTAAGTTACAATAATTCCCACAGATTGTCCTACAGGTTACTATCACATTCTACAAAGATCTTCAAGTATGAAAACTTCTGTAAGAAAATGATGATGTTCGTAGAAGAATTATGCTTCCTCCTCTTAAACCACCACCATCACACAAAATGAAGGTTGTTGTAACCGATAGCTTCTACCACCTTTTCCACCTGCAAAACCAAATCACTAGTAGGATACCGGAGGTACATCCTAACACGGACACCAAATTCCTCACCCTCTTTAGTCATGGCATTCTCCAATAGAAAGCGTTGATACTCTAAACGACACTGCCTTGATGTATGTATAAAGTGGAAGTGGTACAGATGACAATACTCCTCATCAGCCTTTGCTGCCTTCTCAATAACCATACCTTGGAAGTTTGGCCTAACAGGGTGGGGTATCGAAAGATCAAGGGAGTACATACCAAAGTATCGACATTGAAGTTCTTGCACATTGGAAAGAACCCTAGCTTTCCTTTATTGACTTCTGGTGGTCACCATTGCTCAATTACATAGCGAAGATGAACAATTACTGAAGATTTGAAAGACAGAAACTGACTTAAGCATAACACACTTTAGAACAACAATAATATTTATGCAGGGAAGATTTCTAAAGCATACATCATTCAAAAACTACTACTGTGAAATCCCATACCCAATACCCGATACCCACTTAAACACAGTCAAAATCCTTATAAACATTATAATTCTCAATGCCTCAAAAGCATTCACTACCACAACCAAAATCTAACAGGTACATCACATTTCCAAGATTCATCTACTTCAGCAAAATACATCAATCGCTTTTGACCAAACATTCTAAATTTCCACTCACAAATCAATGGGTACTTCTTAACTAAAGACACCTGTGCCTTTAGTTGTGAGGGGGCAATTGTAGGGACCTGTCCCTCGAGCTATGATAAACTCAAACCTATTAAATACCTGACTTAAGTAATATACACGTGACATACACCATTAGCAATGACACCTAGACTACAAACTAATGAAGGACGTGGCTTGAGCACTATAGATGAAATAAAACAAATCAAAGAAACTAGTCTCCAATGAACTAATAGTTACAAGTCAAACTGCCACTTGCCCCTATTTTTAGAAGAACGTGTTTATGTACGATAATGAACAGAGAGTGAGGTCTATAAAAAAAGGTGAGTTCCAAAGAAGAAAGGACCAAGTTTCTCAAGCTTAAGAGATTATAACTTGAAATCAAATTTAACAGCCTCAAGTAACAAAGTTACAGTATCTAAACCCTCAAGTCGAGGTCGTGGTTTTTACCTATTCAAAGGTTTCCACGTAAATCACCTGCGTCATTTTCATATTGGGTTATACTAATTCTTGTCACAGATAAATTTTGTACAAGAGCTATTTCGAGCTATTTCAAGCTACTTCAAAATTAGGCCTTTACACTTCTTGCTTTATGGTTTTGGTATATGGGGTACAATGAAATTGAATTTGAAATTTGGATTAATTTTTTGTAAAGTTTGGTTTGTGTTTGTGGTCCTTGGTTTTCTCATTGATTTGCTCCCATCTTTAAAGTATTGTACTTCGATTATCAGCAAATTCTTAAATTTACTTGTGCCAACTTCACCAATTTTGCATTTGTTTTCTGGCTTCGTCCTCGATTGATTTGATTAAGGTTCAATTTGGTGTTTTAAGAATTAAAGGTGTTATTGGTCTTCTCATAATCTTATTGGGCATGCGGTAGTACAAATGAATTGAAGGTTGTACTTTGTCTTATTTTGACATGTATGTATGGGGTTCAATGAAGTGTTGCTGATGATTGGAATAAATATAACTTTGGTGGTGGAATTCTTTGCAAATGAATGATGGACCCTCCTAGAGATTGTGGAATTTTCCAATGATTTTGTGAGATGTTGGTGATTGAATTAGTTTTTGGCAGCTATATGGAGTTCGTGGTATCTCCTAAGGATTGATATGTACTTTTATGATCTGGTCATATCCTTCCCTTGTAATGCTTCTCTTATTGTTATTGAAAACTTTTCTGTACTTTGCTGAATTTGTTAATTTGAGGAGTATATTGTGAGCACGGGCATTAGATTTTGGCATGTTCATGGTATTGGATTTGGATTCTGAGAGGCATCTTGACGCTACATCTAACTATAAATTAGAACTATATTTCACATGTGGTGCATGCTTGCTTCTTTAACTTTTTCAGTTGGATTCTAATCAGGTTATCTATTTCTTTATTTTTTTGTCAAAATGGTAATTCCCCAACTGCACTTGATCCGGTATGTTGTTTCTGATTTTTTAGTTGTAGAAGCGTTTGACGGAGCGTGTTAGATTCAGGAGGCAATAAAGTTAGGGGGAGAGCATCTCCTAAGGGAGATAGTTATGCATGTAAGTCATTACCTCTTTCTATTTGGCTTTTATGTCCTTATGAAATGATCCCTTGTCGTAGTTCTTGATTGAGGAAAGGTTTGCAGGTTTTGGGATACTCTCTCCCTTTGCCCTTCGAGACAAAAATGGGGAAAATATTTTTCCGAGTTTGGGTTAATCTTATTTCTAGGTTTTATTTTTTTTGATCAATTTTTGTTTTATTTATTTAGCAAAGCAATAGTACATGTGGAGGACATAAAGCCTGGCCACTAGTTAACTGCCTAATAGTAGTTGTTCCTATTTCATCCATGAAGTAAGTTGCCCGAATTTGCCGTGGTAACATGGGCGCATTCCAAAAAAGCTGTGAATGTTGGAAACTACCAAGCTTTGATAGTCCATCAGTCTTTCCATTTCTTTCTCTGTAAGTGTGTAGAATGATGGTATGACGCTCCCTTCCTAGTTGACTAATAAGTTTCCAAGTTGCGTTGAACCTAGCCGGACATGTGTGCTTGCACCTATACCAGTTCACTAGAAGTTCAACATCTACCTCAACAACAAGAGGAAACCAACCATGCCTTTTGCAGTGCAATAAACCATGGAGTAGAACAAATATTTTTGTAGATATGTTAGTGCCAGTACCCAGTGCTATGCTGTACCTAAGCTAAAGTTCGCCAAGATTGTTTCGAATAATACCTCCTGCAACACTCAATCCTGAAGTAAGTGCTGAACCGTCGCTATTTAGGTTAAAGTAACCTATAGGCGGATGTCTCCATCTAACAATAATTTTTCTTTTTATGGGTACAGATTGTTTGGCGAGTTGTAGTACTTAAAGATAGATATTGTCACTGAAGTTACTGCTGCGGATTATCTTGAACTTGGTCATGCTCACATGTAGGCCATTGTTGATACGCTTGATAATGTCGATAGCTGAGATATACCCTTCCTCGTACCTAACCTTACAACGAGATTTCCATATTTCCCATACAATGTAAGGAGGGAGAGTACCTCGTATTAAACCCATTTGTGTGCCCATGTCAGCTGCCTAAAGCCAAACACCTTGTTGCGTCCACGAACTATCGCTGAAGCCCTGCCGAACGGCACATGCATTGGCAAAGTAAGCCTATACCCTTGTAGCAATGTCGCCTTGAACATGCAGATGGTCCAGTGCTTTTGTCTCTCCCTCTTTACAGCAGCAACACTTGGAAACTAGCGGAATACGATGCTGGATAACGGCATCAACAGGGATAACATTCAGGTGAGCTTTCCAACTGAAGATCAGAGTTTTTGTTGGTATGGTAGAATGCCATATCCATTGCATTCGACTTTGCTTGTCCTCCTCAGTGCGCCAAAATCCCCAGGCATATTTAACCGTGAACTCCCCTTTGTTGGATGGACCTCAAATTGGAATATCGTCGTCGTCGGTGATGAAGAATTTATGGGAGAGTGTATGCTTCAGTTCAGTTGGTATTTCATGCTCAAGCAGCTCCCAATTCCAGTCATCATTGTTCACAACAACTTCTTTCACCATTATATCTTGCGTGCAGGTGATTTCCAGCATATCCATTAATCTGCCATCTCCGGTCCAATCCTTGACCCAAAACTTTTGTTACCTTTGCCGAGACACCATGTTGTGCTAGCATCCATTAATCTGCCATCTCCGGTCCAATCAATGATGCCCATGTCGAGTTGCTGTGCCAAAAATTCAAGCACTTCTTAACCAAGAGACTCACCTTAATATCTTTGAGTCGCCGAAGTCCCAATCCACCATCGAGTTTTGGTCTACATATTGTATGCCATGCAACCCAATGCCATTTGTTTTGCCCGTTAAAACGGCCCCAGAAAAATTTAGCGAACATCGACTCAATCTTTCTTATTACACCATTTGGAACTGAAATGCATGATAGGAGATGTATAGGCATCGAGTTGAGAACATGAGTAAGCAGTACCAGTTACCTCCCTGTGATAGAAGCTTTCCTTTCTACCCTTGTATTTTCCGTTAGATTTTCGTGAGCAATTGTTTAAAGTGTATAAGCAATACTTGACCATAGCTTATTAGAGCCCCCAAGTATATCATTGGAAATGCTCTCTGTTGAAACCCACAAGCTCTCTGAATTACCTGTTTACGTACTACAGGAACATTATTGTGCATAAACAAGCCACCTTTATCTTTGTTGATCAATTGGTCGGAGAAATTGTCATATCTTTTGAGGAAGTGCATCAACCTTGAGATAGAACGGTAACTTCCGTTTAAGAAAATGAGGAAATCATCCGCATATAAGAGATGGGTAATAGGTGAACAACCTCTGGATGATTGGAATAGGCCAATGTCGCCATCCGCAAAATATTTGAATAACCCTCTGGATAGTACTTCCTCTGCAATTATGAAGAGAAATGGAGATAGAGGATCTCCTTATCGTAAATCTCGAGAAGATTTGAAGAAGCCCTTGAAGACTCCCTGTAAGACAACCAAGAACCATGAGGTTTCAACACATTGCGCTATGAGTGAAACACATCTTCTAGAGAAACCAAATTTGTGCAAGACTTGTCATAAGAACCTCCAATCCACCCTATCGTAGGCTTTTCCATGTTAATCTTTATCATAACATTGGTGCCTCCTACCTTTCTAAGTAAATCCCAAACCATTTCCTAAGCTAAAGTTATTGTTTCGCTGATATCCTTCCCTTGAATATAAGCTCCCTGATTGCCAACTATTAATTTGTGGATGAGTTTGCTTAATCTATTTACAATAATAGAAGAGAAAATATTGTATACGACAGAGCACAAACTAATAGGTCGGTAGTAACCTAGCAAAGTTGGGGTATCCACTTTAGGTAGTAGTGTGAGAATCGAAGAAGTATAGAGCCTTGAGAGTAGGGCACCATTGAAGAATTCTTTGGCAGTGCTATGTAGATCATCCTTGATAATATCCCAACATACAGTAAAGAATTCCGAGGTAAAGCCATCGCTGCCCGGAGCGCTATCACTAGGGATCTTGAGCACACTGTCGTGCAATTCTTCCAGTGTTGGTATTTGTGTGAGGCTAGCATCTTCTTCTGCAGAAATAACATTCGGAATACACTCAAGTAAGTTTGCATCTATAGTAGTATTTGTCGCTTGCAGTACCTCCCTGAAGTAACCCACCGCAGCATCATGTATGACATCCACCTCAGTTGTCTCAGTACCATCAGGAAGAGTAAAGCTAGTCACAAAAGATCGCTTTCTGTTAACTTGTGTAACAGTATGAAATTTTTTTGTATTGGTGTCACCTGCCGCAACCCACTTAATTCTGAACTGTTCCCTCCAAAATACCTCTTCGTTGTATAACATGGCCGCATGTTCTTTTTGTACAATCCTCAGCTTGGTACCTATCTGTTCATCCCAACCGCCATGCAAGATATGATCCAGATGCACAATTTTATCCTTAAGAGCATGAATATTCTGAGTAACATTTCCAACACATTAGTATTCCAATCCTTTAGTGTACATTTTACTTTCTTAAGCTTATAGGCAAAAGAAGATAAATAGTTATCGAATACAGTACTAGGCTAGTTCTCACTGACCAAGGATGGGAAGCTATCATGAGACGCCCACATTTTCACGAACTGGAAAGGTTGGGGCCCTTGATAAAGAGTATTGGTAGACGATAGTAGCAGAGGCATGTGGTCAGAACATACTCTTTCTAAGTGTGAGATTTTGTGCCTGGGAAAGGATGCTATAAAGCTTGAGTTCACCAACGCTCTATCCAATCGTTCCCATTGTCGAGAAGTGCCTTGATGATTAATGCACCATGTGTAGCTTGATCCAGTAAATGAAGGCTCCATAAAGCCGGCTGACTGAATCATGTCTTCGAAATCAACCAAGGACCGATACGAGGATTGTCTACCCCCAAGCCTTTCTGAGTGGTGTTGCACAGTATTGAAATCCCCTATAGTACACCATGGAGAATTGACATTCAATGATATTGTTTTGATGTCTTCCCAAAGTAATTGTCTTTCAATGATGTCACATTTGGCATAGACGATAGTATCAAAAGAACTCCACTGAGTATTATAACTCATTTTGCAATGTAACATTTGTTTAGATTCAGGAACACATTCATCTTCAAAGTCTTGTTTCCACAACACCCAAATTTCCCCCCACAAATGTTGGCTAGACAAAAATGAATTATAGTTTATTCTTCTACCTATGCAATTCCCTAGTAATGCAACTAGAAAAGGTTAAAGCTAAACCACAATAGTTATATGGTATTGTTTGATAATCTTTTTAAGATGACTTATTGTTTTGGCATTGCCAATGCCCCTATAATTCCAAACAAGTAAAGGTCCAAACACCATAGAAGATTACTTGAGATTGGCCTCCCGAGCCCCCTTGCTCCTTGTGACCATGCTGAGTGGGATTATTTACAGTTTTGATCTTTTCTTTTTAACTGGAGTCCAGTTTGAAGCATCTCCCTTTCCATAATACTCAATGTCCGAGTGACATCCACTTCCCAAATCCGTTAACACCACCTCTGAAATGTACTTTGTTACTTCAGCTATTCCGATGTTTGCCATTAACTCGCTTGTGTTAACTGTTTCAATATCCGTAGTTTGCCCCACAGAATGAGACTCGGCATGAACTGCCTTCTACCTCACTATATGAAGCACTGTTGCTACAGATTGCAATGCCCTCTACCCTATTGGAATCTTAGTTTCCTGCCCCAATGTTGCTGCTGTTAACTACCCAATTGTTCATGAATTAGCTACTGCTGTTGGCGCTGCTATTTGCCCCATTGTCATCAATGTTGTTTGCCTTGCCATCGCAATTTTTAGACCCACTGTATGTAACTCAGTTTTTGTTGTTCTCTTAACTGGTTCTAGATTCTTTATCATCTGAGGTAGGGAGATGTTGTTATGTGATTGACCTGACGTCCCCATTGTTGAGACTTTCCCATGTTTGATCTCCTCCCTTTTATCTGTAATGAGAATAGGGTGAAGCTTAGTGCAACTTGCCTTGTTGTGCCCTTGAAGAACACAATGTGTGCAGAACCTCAGAAGTCTCTCGTATAAAACAGTTTGCTCCATGATGAACGATTTGTTGAATGCAAGGCCCATTTTAGTCGGTAGTTTCTTCATGAGATTCGCCTCCACGCACACCTGAACCATGTTAGGTCTACTCAGGCTGAGTGTTGTTGTATTCGTGATCAAATACTTCCCAACGAGTCCGGCCAATTCTTTGACAATCTCATTGTTTTGTAGATGAAGCACCAAACCAATCCAAATAGGAGAAAAAATAGAGTCCTTTTTGGGGTTGAAATCGACTGTCCACCGGGCTAGCTTGTAAAATAAACCCTTGATTTGCCTAGACTCTCGAGAGAGAGCTCTTGTGACCTCTATTTCTGACACTAGCATCACCATAATATGCATGAAATCAAGCACTGCCACTTTCGGTTCAACCAAGAGACCCCAATAGAGTTGATGTTACTAACAATGACCTCTAAATTTTGGTTTAACAGAAGGGAAACTCATTACCAGAGTTGTATTGAAAGCTCCAGCAGCTTTGCTTAGATCTAATGAAGAGAAGTAAATCACCGGCATACCATCCTTAAATAACGCTCTTATGTCAGGTTTGAACTCCTCAAGGATCGGTTTGGTAGGTTTCACAGCAGCGATGTTTACGAAGGAAGGTTTTATTGTTGCCACATCATGAAGCGAGGATGGGAAACTTAGAGCCCCCGGTTGGATAACAATAGCATCAACAGGAAATGGGATAGGGTTGGGAGTATTGTTGTTATTGCAGGGATTAGGGATAGAGGAGATGGAAGAAATAGGTAGAGAAGTGGTTGAAGAATTTGGGAGAGAGGCCATTTCCAAGTACAATAACGGTAGCAAATAGGGCAATTCAAGACAAGAAAATGGCTGAAATGAGAGGAGGAGGAATGATGAACATTAGATTCGTGTATTAATAAAAGATTAAGACCTAGAAGGATTGAAAAGGAGAAAACCTGGCGAGAAAAGTCGGCTAGGGTTAGGGTTTCGAAGGCAAAGGAGAGACTCTCATCTAACAGCAACCATCTGTTGTTGTTGACAAAGCACCATCGAAACGTTCATTAGCTCAACGAACATGACGTGAGAAAAACAATAATCCATTTTCTAGGTTTCTTGAGTTGTAAAACCCTTACCTATTATCCTATAAATCAGGTTGGGTCTTTCTTATTTTGATGTAATTTCCTTTAAGGGTTTTTGTCAATGAAAGACAAAGGGGGAGATTGAGATTCCACTATTTATTCTCTGGGTTGTCATTTGTTGACAAAAACTTAGATTAGATAATTGACCCAAATATTGTCGATGGGTTGCATTATTGAAGTTGTCCTCACGAGGTAAAACATATTTTGACGATCTTCACATATAAAGAATCCCAGTAGAATGGAACGGTTAAGTTTACTATATTTGTAAAGAAAAAGATTTTCCCAATAAGACTTTTCAAGGTTTAATCTTTTCTTTTATTTTAACCATTTCTCGAGATTTAAACCTTTTTGATGATGCCTAAAAATAGGGTATTTATCAAAACTAAAAATTAAAGGTCATCACCTCTCTCCTCTTATTTTTCTATAGTTTTGCTCATTAAAGAAGATACAAAAAACTTAAGATCAATCAATTAAATCTTGATAAATCTAAATCTTATTATTCATCAAGAGTTTATTGGATTGCCTTTGAGAGAGTGATTGTAAAACATATTCTAAGTTTGCAATCAAGCTTGGTGATTTCCCAAATCATCAAGTTAAACAAAACTTCAATTTTGTTACTTTTTGCTTGGGGATTCCAAGTGTGTGTCGGTAGATTCCAAGGTTGTGCTGGTAGACTTCAGCGATTGATCTAAGATGCAGGATAATTGAAGAAGCTGGAGAAGACTCAGATTACAGCTGCTGAAGCTTGTGAACTCCAGCAGGTTAGCGGATTACGTTATACGTTAATTCTTGTATGACATCTTACTTTTATTATAGTGGATTAGCCACCAGAGTTTTTCACTCATTCGTAGGTTTCCTTCGGTATTTAACTTTGTGTGTCATTTAAGTTTTCACACTTTTACATTGCAATTGTTTGTGCTAAAATAGGTTTGAGAATGTATATTAAATTGATTACCTATTGGACCCCTTTAGGTTAACTAGCTACATGGTTTAGAATTTCAAGTGGAGCATCATCAAAAATACTGATTTACTGCCAAGAAATAGTCCACTTCTTAGGAGATGACATGGCAAAATATGAGTCAATTTATTGTGCCCGGCCGCCATTGCCAGAATAAGAATTTAAAGTTTTAGTTACAGCACCAGTTTTGGTTTACTATCAAGTACAGACCAACAATTGAGTTGACTCATCACTACACAGTAGTTCATATTCTGCTCAAAAAGTGAAGAACCACGTAAAGTTTTTCCCCTCATCTTAAAAGATTCCTACATGACAGCCTTCTAGAATTTGAGAGAAGACACAGCAAAAAAGTATGGAAAAGTTGGATGAACTTTGATGGCTGTGTAATTAAAATGTTAAGAATTGGCGTTACCCATAGATTGAGATTCTCCCTTGTTCACTAGTTCTAATGTGTCATGCATTGGATGGTTTCCCCAAGTTTATTGCCTAAAACCATATACTGTAGATAGCATCCCCCCAATTAACAGCTAGCTTCTATCATATGGTTTATTGGTGTTGTCCAATCTCAGCCTGCTGTGCTTCATGAGATGCAAGCTATCTACAAGGAGCTGCTTCTTGTGGTTCAAAATGCAAAACTTTTACAAGTTGTAACTGATTCCGAATTGATGGTGCCCGGTGGCTTACTTTGTTGACAACTTCCAAACCTCCTCGTAAATGCTATCTGATTACTCAAACTACTCACAGGATTGTCGCTATTTTGGATGATTTTTATAGTTTTATTTTATTTAGATTCAAATAGGTGTGTCCGTGGCAAATATTTTCTTAAATAATAGGTGAAACCATAACTGCTAAAACCATTTGACTTTTATTAGCTAATTAAGCCAAGTTTGGTGGCTACTACAATATTTGGGGAGTCAACTGCAGATGCTCTAAGCACAATTTAATTTAAAGATTACATATATGATAGCATTTTATGCTCTATCAAGTTCTCGAATTTGGAGGCATGTCATGTTAGCATCCACTATCCTTGATATTTAATGTTCAAATTGCTGTAAAAAGCTAAGAACTTATCGATTAACCTCATAATCACACATGAATTGTAAAGAACAAAATCAACAAATCCATAGGCCACAAAATAAGATGCAAATGACAACCTCAAAAGGGCAAAAACCACAGGGCATAATCACCGATTTTTTACAAAAAAAAAATCATGAAATTTGTGATGATCTCCAAAACAATCTACTGGTTTTTCAATAAACAAATGTATTTCAAAAATAGAACATTTACTTGGGTTTGAAACCATGACCTGTTGGTCATTGTTTTTCACAAAACCTCTTTAAAAAACTCTATCTTCTAGCCATTTATTCTTTTAATGTGTAGAGAGAAAGAACCCAACTTTTGTCTTAGGTTTTAGTCCCACGTTGTTTGTAAACTATAGTAGAATAAACATATAAAGTAGTGCTTATATGAAATGGCTAGTTACGAAACGCTAAGGCAACCAAAACATGTACTCACGTTGGCATAACTTTAAAGTTTTTTGTCTATCTGAAAAGCACAGAACAACCACGAATTTCTTATGTTCTCTTTTCCCCTGGTTTTGAAAATCAATTTCCGCTCTCTTTCTTTCCAAATGATTTCTATTAGTACAAATTTATTTACGTCATTCTGCCAGTAGAAGGAACTTCTGTATATTGTTGCTCGTTCTATCCTTGGAGGAGATTCGGCAGTTTACTACTAGTACTTGAGGTAGGTTAAATTATTCCCTAAAGAAAGTGGTTGCTTGCTTGGTTCTCTGTTGCTGTTACTTCCAGATTACTGTTGTTATTCAACTACTCAGTTTTGCCATATATCTTAAATTCAGCCATAATATTTTTCCCTCATATCAATTCTAAGGAAGCTATAATCAGGTTCATTGCTTCAATTTTTTCAACAATTTTACGGAATAATCTTATTAACTTGCTATTATGGACCTTACTTCCGCCATATTGAAATTTGATTCCAGCAAACCTGTAAATTTTGACGGATCTCAATTTCAAATGCAAGAACAACAAAATATTCTTTTATTTAACCTTTAAGGAAGTTACTTATCTTTTTGAACAAGATTGCCCTGTTATATCTCATCTCCCCATTCCTGTAGATGATCCTAATATTATTGTAACTTAAACTAAAAAAAATTTAGAGTCAATTTCAGACTAAACTAAGGCTGATTTCAAATGCCAAAACTTTGTCCTCGATGGTTTAACAGATGATTTATATGATTATTGTCTGCAATCTGGTACAATAAATTATTTAGGAGGTGTTATAGAAAAAATATGATACGAACTAGGCTGACCCTAAGAAGTTTTCCATAAGTCGATATCAAATATTGACCATGGATGACGATAAGTCGATAATTTCCCAATCACATGAGTTGCAGTGAATTGCACATGAGATTGTGTCTGAAGGGATATCTCTTGATGAGCAATTTCAGGTTGTCGTGATGATTGCCAAATTACCGCCGAATTGGAAGGACTACATGAATATTTTGCGAGACAAGTCAAAGGAACTTACCATGAAAAACTTGATAACTCAGCTTATGGTTGAAGAAGAATCTAGAAAACAAGACCTTAAAGAGGAGGTCATTTTGGTTCAACCCAATGGAAAGGTCGACCATCTGAAGCCTAAGGGGAAACCCATGAAGGATAAAAATAGTGGTAATCAGAATAACTGTTAGAATTATGGTAATCTAAATAACTGTTAGAATGGTGGACACTAAAGTTCAAATAAGGGAACAAACCAATAAGCCCCACCAAACAATGGAACAACTCCTATTGTATGCTTTGCTTGTAAGAAGGCTGGACACATATCTAGTAACTGCCAGAACCATAAACCTGATGTTTTGGTTAACGTTATTGAAGATCCCTTAGAGGCTATGATCACAGAGATTAATATGGTCAGAAGAACCAATGGGTTATGGGCTAACTCGAGTGCTTCAAGGCATGTATGCTATGAACGCAATTGGTTCAAGACCTACAAGGACACTGAAGATAAAAATGTACTACTTTGGGATTCTCATAACACCAACGTACTGGGCACTGAAGATGTTAAACTGGTATTTACCTCTAAAAGGACTGTTACTCTAAAGGATCTGATGTACACTCTTTAAATGTAAAAGAATCTTATCTCCGATTTTCTTCTTAGTAAGGCAAGATTTTAGCAAACCATTGGCTCAGACCAATACATTATAACTAAGGGGGGAATTTTTGTGGGAAAAGGCTTTAGTTATAATAGAATGTTCAAACTTAGTCTTTAAATGAAAAAAATTGCTTCCACTTATTTACTGCCTTCATTTAATATTTGACACTCTAGATTATGTCATATGAATAAGATGTTAGTTCACAATTTGAGTAAATTTGGTATGATTCCTAAAGTTGAACTAAATGACTTTAAAAAATGCCAATCCTGTATGTCAAACTGAAATAACTAAAACCTCGCATAAAAATGTTGTTAGGGAAACACAACTTTAGGATTTTTGTTCACTCTGGATTTAGGAAATGAATGACACTTTTGGCAGGAGAATTTCCTTTGTTGTCTAGTGTTTGTACCACTATATATTCGGCAAGAAGAAACCTGGAAGAAGGCTATGGAAAGTACCACGTCACACTTAAAATCTAATACATTAATGGCTGCCGCAAGAAAGATGAAAAAAGGTAATTCACTAGTGCAAGTAAAGACAAGAATTACACACGAGGGCTAGTAAAAAAAGCTCGTTGTGATCACTGTAATAAGTTTGGGCATTACAAAGATCGGTGTTAGATTCTCCATCCAGATTTGAAGCTGAATTTTGGCCAAGTAGCCAACAGTGCCAAGATGGATACTCAGATTGATGTTGGACAACTCGCAAAGCTTCTTCAATTGCTTAGTAAGCATGATTCCACATCAGATCCCTCATCTACTACTCATGCGGTAACCTAACTACTTTACTTTTTAGTATATCTAATATTAATAATACATGGATTGCAGATTCTGGTGCTACTAATCACTTGACCAACAACTCAGACAATTTGTTTAATCTTAAAACCAAACCTAATAAGCAACCGGTCTCTATTCTTAATGGAACATCGGTTCCTATCCAAGGTCAGGTACCATTCATGTGGTTTCTAATTATCCTGGCTCAGAAGCTCTTTATATGCCTTTATTTCCTTCAAAATTATTATATGTTGAAAAACTCACTAATGCTCTCCACTATGATGTTACTTTTTCTCCTACCTCTATTATGTTTCAAGATCGGGTCACGGGGAAGAAGATTGGTTAAGGCATTTTCTCATATGAGTTAATTTTATTTAATTTGACAAAATAAGCATTAAATAATGGTTCTATTAGCTCCTAAAACATTTGGCACAAAAGGTTAGGTCACCCATCAAATAAACTGTTGTCTCTTTTGTTTCCCACTACATCTAGTTGTTCTCAAACTTTTGAAATATGTCAATCCTCTAAGCAGTCCTATATACCATTTAGTTATTTCCTTATTCGTCTCTGTTGAACTTTTTGAGTTAATCCATTTTGGCATTTGGGGACCTGTACCTTTTGATTCTTATGATGGTTATAACTATTTTGTCATATTTATTGATGATAGGTCTCGCACGACATGGGTTGACTTGTTAAAGTTTAGCAGTATGGTTTTGTCTATTTTCTAAGAATTTTACATGATGATTAATAATCAATATAATGCACGTGTGAGAATTCTTCGATCCAATAACGGTACTGAATTCACCAAAAATCTATTTTCCAAGTATCTCTCATACTCCATAACAAAATGGAGAGGTAGAAAGAAAATATAGGCATCTTCTTGAAACAACTTGATCTCTCATATTTCAGATGAATCTTCCAAGACAATATTGGTCTTATGGTGTAAAGACCGTTGTGTACTTGATTAACAGACTTCCTAGTCACATCCTAAATTTTAAGTCTCCACTCGAGGTTTTAAAAAATATAAAATTTAACGTATCTCACCTTCTTGTGTTTGGATGTCTTTTCTATATGCGTATTCCTTCAACTTATAAGGACAAACTTGATGCACGTGCAAGTAAATGTGCATTCTTCAGTTATTCTTCCACCCAAAAGGGATATAAATATTGCGATCCCAATAGTCGGAAAGTAGTTTTATCCCGGGACGTTCGCTTCTACCCAATGGCTAGTGATTTTAATCAAAATTGGTCCCAGAGGGAGTGTTATAGTATTACAATACATTTTCCAATTGATAGTCCTTTCCCAAATAATACTAAACCTTCAAAAAATAAAAATATTGAACATTATAGACACGTAATATTTACTTGTGCAACTCATAAATTTATATCTAACATGTCTTTTATAAATTAAATGTGATACTAATAGAATTTTTGCTTATATTTGCAGAAATCGGTCGCATGATAACGAGGTTGCGCATTTTTGCGGTTTTCAACAAAGAAGAATGTCATGTAAACTCCAGCAGTTTATTCCCATAGCAATTGATAACCAAAAGTTCAATGAGGAGCATTGAACAGGCATTGATGGAGATCATCACGTCATATAATTTTATGCATGGGCCAAGGCATAGAATATGGAGTTTTAAAACTTTTATATTTTATGCATAATGGAAGGCATTGTTTAGGGGATTTTACATTTATGTTGATATTTTGTAACCCGCCCTATACTTTGTAAATAAGAGAGGAATCCCACCCATGGGGGAGATCGATCTTGGAGAGTGTAATAACAAAGGTACATATCAATAAAGTTATTTATTCTCTTCTTCTTTTGTAATAGTCATTTTACTTTTATTTTATAATTAAGGATAATGGCTATGATCGGAGGGATGAGTAGCTAAACCTCTTAGCCAAAGCTAGATGAAGCTCCATCCCAATGTAGCCTAGTTGTAGAAGTAGTGTTTAGTTTGAGTACTATTTTTCTCTCTCCGAGATCAAGTTCATACCCTTTGTTCCTTCGTCCCATGCTTGACCATAGCTAAGATTTGGAGGAATGAAGAATTCAAATAACCATCTTGTTTGACCATAACAAGATAGGATAAGAATATGGAGAAGAGAAAGTAAGCCACCTTTCTTAACATGACCATTGTTATACAAGGTGGTTTATAGAAAATTCCCAAATGATAATTTCTCATTCATTGTGAGTATCATGTATACCTGACCAAGGATACATGATACGGGAATTATTACGTACTTTAATTAAAGATTACTCACTTACGGACTATAACGGGGTGGAGTAGAATTGATGCCTTGGTTCCCATTCTAAACCAAACTCGGAATTTATTTTATTCTTCTCTTTATTTAATAAACAAAAAAACAAACTCATTTTATTGGAACAAATTAGTAGCTCAAAGTTAGTTCGCACAAAAAGTCTCTTGGGATACGACCCCGCTTTCCTTTGTACTCAATGGTACACCGTACGCTTATACGTCTTTTAAGAGGTTGATTTTATTATCGATCAAGTTTTTGGCTCCGTTGCCAGGGATTGTTAAGGTGTATTTTATTTTTTTGAGTTATTATTTTAAGCCATTTTTTCTTTTTTCTTTTTCTTCTTCACTTTTTTTACATTTTTGTTTTGGATTTTGGAATACTTGGGTTTAAACACTAGCCATTGTTTGGTGCTCAAGAATTATTCATTGGGAGATTATAACACAGTTTCTAAATTTATCTAACGTTATTGTCCCACAAGGTGTAACGTACGTGGATGTTGGGAACTTGAGACATTAACATTCATTTGACACAACTTGATATAGTTCCAAGTATTATACAGTTGGTGTGCAGTACTCCTTTATTTTGTTAGTGGTGTAAAACCATTACTTCATGTGTGGTGGTTAGTTTCACCGTAAGAATTTTGTTTGAAGCTTTGTGGGTGTAGTACCACAATTATTTTAATTGTAACAGCCCCTACACCTTTGTTTTTAATTCATTATTTCATGCTCATTTTGTCTTGCATTTAAAGTTCACTTGCTAAGATATAAAGAAATCAATAGAAAAGGTTACTGAGGTGGTGCACTAATTACTTTTACAAGTTTTGGTTCCATAATTTCACCCAATCCTCTTTCCTTGTTGGAACTCTAATGCATTTAAACCTTGGTAACACTTCTTCGATGTTTGCTTAAATATGCACCGATCACACAATGTTCATTTTGATCATTGGGAATAAGGACAAAAGAACAGATAATGTGAAAATACGAAATGCTTAAAGCTTGCTTCAAATTCCTTTTTGTCCCCCCTAAGTGAAGGAGCACTTTCATCATTTGCCCCCGAAGTAAAATGGCGGCCACAACTATATCGGGAAGCACTTCCCATAGGTTAATATTTTTCTTAACCTGGCATATAGAAGGGGGTCCTATCTGCCCGGCACTAGGAGCCTAAAGTCGTGTGGACTGTGCAAGTACACATTGCTCTAATAATAATAAAAATTATGGCTGGATTGACCTATTGACGAGTTTAAAATTCTTTTTTATTCCAACATTAGTAAAGATAAAAATTGTTAAAGACTTGTGGGAATTCATCACCCAAAAAGCTTTCTATCAAGTGGGACAACCCATTTGGGTTCGTATCACACAAAAATTAAACGTCCCGGACCTTAAAATAATTGCTAATAAAAAAGAGCAACAAGATTCCTGTGGGATTTTATCACCCAACAGATAGGTGTACCTGACTTGGGTACAATCACAGGTTTAAAGTATACGGCCCCAGCCTAGTACCGCAAAATACCGATTATAGTTTTGCAACATCATTGTTCTGAGTACTGACGTACGATAAGGTGACTCCCTTAGGCGTGAGGACCGAACATCTACTATAAGCTGGTACTAGCGTAGTAATGCAGGGGAATATAACAACCAAAGCCTTTTGTCATCCTACCTATTAACATAGAAGAATATACGGGAGACCTAATTATTACTTCTAAAAAAATATTTATGTACTAAAGTCTAGGTTTGATTGGTTGTTTATTGCATTGGGTGTTGCCTTTATTTCAAAATGTCATACATGCAAGAACATTGGAATCCATATGGTTCATAATTCGACATCCTGCAATAACCTCAAAATTATTTTTAGTCATGGGATTACCAAAATTCTCAATACATGAAACCTTTCCAACTTTATTCCTATAAGTAGACCCATCAGTCCGTCCAGTTATCCAATCAGTTCCCGCACACTCCACCTAAACCATATTTAGAAGATACCATTTCTCTTTTCATGCAACAAATGATGCGATTCCAATAACGGACATTGGTGCATCAAAATTCTATATCCCAATCTATCTCTAGATTAGAGACTCAGATAACTCAGTTATCAACCACGTAGAATGAAATAGAGCACGAAAAATATATATATGTAATGAAGAAGAACAATCTGAAGTTAAATCCCCTTGGGATTTAGGAAATGATGAATCCAAGCGTAATTAAGGAATATTTTCCACGTGGAGTGAATAGTTACCATATTACGAGGCAGATTTAGACGATGAACATTTTAAGGTTAACGATCATATGTCACTAGAAGATCTTGAAGAAGCAGCTAACATGTCTAATATAATTCTTTCTCAATCACCTCCAAATTTGACCCTCAATATTCGACCACCAATGTCACTGCCCTTCCTTTCATATGTCAGCCTAATAAATTCTTTCAAAGAAACTATGATCGAGACTGAATATTTTTCCCTTTCCCCTAATGATTTTTCTGACGATGATGATGATGAGATAAAATATGATTATATGGAATCATCGTATCATTATATGATAGCATGCAAGGAATTTGTAGATGATGATATTTGTACCAAAGTCAAGAAATTAGAATATGCCGAACTTGTTGTAGATGTTATCAACTTGTCATTTCCTTCTCAGTCTCTTTATGAGTCACCTCGGCCTTACCTTGAGCCGCATCCACCTGACACAAATTGCAATGTTAAAAACTAGTAGGTGGACGACCCTTCTTTACGGGATATGGGATATATCACTATTATTGGCGGTCGATTATGTTTTGGCTAATCCTTTACCAACCCCCCCCCCCCCCCCCCCCCCCCCCCCCTCCCCCCCCCACAAAAAAAAAAACTTATGCATATGCCTTTATTTTACAAGCCACTTGGACGTACCTTAATTGCTAATGAATTTGAGGATTTATTGTACAATAACTCTAGTTGTACATACTCTATTAATCAATGTTTGAATTATTTTAAGTATCGAGACAACCCCGTAATTCTTAAAATAGGGCAAACATTATCACCTATAACTAAGTCATACAAACTTGAACCCGACCAACAACCTATCAACATCAGTTTAATGGTTCAAGTAAATTTTTAGCAAATGATGAATATCAAGATACATTTTTGGTGTATGGGGTTATACCTTGTAAAATATCTCAAAGTAAGATTCTCCATAAAATACATAAGGAAAATCATTATCCCGGGGGATTAGATTCTGAGTTATTTTTATGTACCATGATTGCATCAGCACAATTAGATGCAAATAAGAGGAACCACTATTTTTCTATTATCTGGTTATTCAGGGATAATGACAATTTTGGTATTCCCTGGTTATTTAAGGATAACTTGCAACCTAGATAGTTCATCAATTATTGTATTTTTTACCCCTTTAGACCTATATCATGACATTCAAGTTTGGGGGTACATTCGTCAGGCTGACGACAGTAAAACTTAACGCTTCCTGGGAGGCAACCCAGGGCACATTCAGGTGAGAAATTTTAGTTTTTTTTTCTCATTCCATGTATTTAATTTTGTTCTCAAACAAGTAGGGCAATGTTTTATTTAAGTTTGGAGGTAGAAAAACTATTTTTTATACACTTTTTGGTAAAAAGTTAAATAATGACTCTTTGTTAATTTATGATATATTTTTAGCAAATTTTTAACACTTAAGGGCTATTTGGATATTATGTCAAACCAGTCTAGTCCAGTTCAAAACTGAACTAAACTCAAATGAACATGTTTGGCAAACTATAGGCCCTACTAATCATGTTTACTTTTGAACGAGTCTCCTCTATATTTCGTTGAAAACTAATTTTTTATTGGAACAAGAGAAAGTCTACTTCGTCTCTCTTCTTTATTAATATTTTCTCACTAATACATATCCATGATTACATCAACCACACTTTCTCACTCCTTAATTAATGTTTCCCATTAAATTAGTTCATCTCTCCTCTCATCAATATCTCCTGCTCAATAATAGAGATCGGTGTTGTTAGTTAGGGTTTTATAAATCTGAGTGAGAAGAATCACAAATGATGGAGAGAAACACTTCATTCTACCCCAACTTGATTGGGGATTTCAGCAACAAGTTTATCTAACTGTGTAATTTTGCTAAACACTTTAGTGGGACAGTAGAGATCCCTAGGAGTGATGTGAAGCTGATTAACCCTAATAGGGTTTGTTGGGTTGTGAAGATTGAGGAGGACGAGGATGGGTTTGCGTTTAAACGAGGTCGGGATGAATTTGTTAGAGGTAATTTCTTGGAATTTGGGGATTATTAGGATTTTACATACTTGGGTTTGTTTCGATTTGATGTAAAGTTATATGATCATAAGTTGAGTTTTGGAAAGGTGTTAGCTTTACTTACTAATGTTGATGAATCAAACAAGGAGAAAATAGGGGACAATGTGCATGCTGCTTTGAGTAGTAGGGAAAGTAGTGGGAGCTCAGTTCATGTAATTGTTTTCGTGGATAACGATGAGGGAAAAGGCCGTGACAATGGGTAATGTAGTCGAATGAGCGAGAGCTGCAGAAATAGTGTGCTTAAAGAAATGACCAACCAGACTGGTCAGGATGATTCTCGGGTGAAGAAGATAGGAAGAGTGATGTGTTTGTCCAGGCTGAATCTGATTCCTGGCAGCAAATGCATGACATCAACGGGATCGTCAAGCGGATGGAGGAAGGTTCGAAGCCGACATTTTGCTCAATAGTTAACAATGTCGGTCAACTTAATTCAGCATTAGTCACTGCTATTCGTCAAGGTGATTGGTATGCAAATGAGGCTAACCGCTTGAAGGAGAAAAGGTTACTTTTGTGTTTGAGCATGCCATTAAGGTGTTATCTCGCAGGGAAAATATATCTGATACTAGGGATGATGAAAATGTTCTTTGGCAAGTGGATGTTGATATGATGGAGGTGTTTTCCACAAGTCTTGTTGAGTATCTAAAAATTGAGGATGCATATAATATTCTTATATTAAATCCCAAGCATAACATAAAAAGGCAAAGATATGGCTATCGGAGAGGTCTATCTGAGTTCGAAATAAGTTTCCTTAAGGAGAATAAGAGCTTGCAAATGAAAAATTCTTCAATCTTGAAGTGTTAAGGAAAAGGCTTTCACTCTTGATAAGATCAAAAGGCCTTTGTATGAAAAGCATCCAATGACAAAGTTTACATAAATCATTTCTGAAGATACTAATATAGTAGAATGGTCAAACATCTGCTTAGATGCCTTGAATAATGTTGAGAAATTGTATCAAGGAAAGGAAACAGCTGATATTTTGTATAGCAAAATTATGCAGTTGATGAACGGCAAAAATGAAGACATGCAGCTCCTCCAGGAGAAGGAATTTAACTTTGAAAAATTAGCCGGTGTTCATGCTGAATGTCTCACCGACACTTGGATGGGAAAAGATCGGTGGGCATTTATTGATTTGAGTCCAGGTCCATTTTCGTGGGGTCCTTCTGTTGGTGGAGAAGGTGTCTACACCGAAGTTAGTCTACCCAATGTAGAAAAAGCCAATGGGACAGTAGCAGAAATTACAAAAGATGAAGCTGAAGATTATCTGCAAGGTACAATCCAAGAAAGGTTTTTAGTTTTGGGTAATAAGGATCACCAGACCATTGACATCATTTTACCATGGATAAATATATATGAGCTTTTCGCATTAAAACACTACAAGGGAAGAGAGGCTAAGCTTGCTCTTTGTGAATGGCTTGATGAAAGGATGCGAGATTTAAAAAATGTGCTCCAGTCTTTTAAAGGAGAAGAATATGATAAAGCTCATAAGAGAAAGGTTGAGGAAGCGTAAAAAAGAATGGAGATTTGGAATCTGTTTAATGATACTTACAAGGAGTTTCATAACTACACTGCCGAGCGTGATACTTTCCTTGCCCATCTGGGTGCTACATTATGGGGGTTTATGAGACACATCATTTTGCCTTCAGTCACTGATGGAACATTCTACTATTATCAGACGATATCATTTCAGCTATTTTTAATCACACAGGGGAAAGTCGGACATAATAAGAAATTTCCTGTGGATCTCAAGGCTCTCATGGATGAACTTTCCTCTTTGTTACTACCAGCTGAAAGGCCTATGTTTAGTTCTCATATGTTACCTCCTTCAGATGATCCAGTTTTGGCAATGGCTTTTTCAGTTGTACGGTGTGCAGCAGTTGTCCTTCTATTATTGCTAAAAAATGTGGCTAACCAACGGCGACAGGTAAAGCAACGGAAATCGCCCTCATTTTTATGTAAAAGTGACGGACTACTACCTTCATTTTTAGCCTTTTTGTTGTGGTGGCATGTGTTGTCTTACCTTGCCTATTTTTCCACTTGGAGCTTTATTGTGGAAGTGCTCGCTCAAAATAAGTAAATTTCTTAAATGGTTAATGTTTGTCTTCATGTACTGATTACCACCTCTACAATCTTGTATCCAGTGCTTATAATTTTTGAGTTTGATTCTGCTGTTCTGGCCGGCATTACGTTAATGTTCTTTGCTAGCACCGCCTGGTTGAAGTTGATGTCATATGCACACACGAGTTATGATGAGTATTTTGTTATAATTTTGAGTACATGTATTGATGTTTTTATCAAATTTAATTTGAGTATTTTATTAAAAAAAATTAAAAAAAATTAAAAGAACTGATTTACGATACAAGTATCCAAACAACATACAAGTCAGAACCAGGATAACAAGTAAAAATGACCAAACAACATATTAAACAAAACTAGTTTAGGTTTATACATATCCAGGATAGGCCAGCTAGGTTTATCCTTGGCTGGCACAAAAATTTAAGTATCCAAACAACCCCTTAGAATAATTTTATTTAGAAAAAATGATGTGTTGATCGGAAAACCCAAAAAACTTTGATATTTTACCAAGAGTACACTAGAGTATTTATTTATTGTGTTCTTAAATTTGATGTACTACTTTGTTATTAGCGAAAAACTCAAATTATTATTGGTATATTTTTAAGACTTGAACTTCACTATAGTTATACTACCAATACCTTTAATAGAGTTTTTGACCAGAATATGAAAAATTTAGCATTTATGTTAGGAATAATTCGCTCCAAGGTAGAGAATTGCCTAAGAATATATTCATTCCATAAAGTATAAAAGAAAAGCCAAACTTGCTCTCTAACTTTCACACTGCATGGCATACTCGCATGATTAAGAACTGGAAGAGAAAAAAGTATCACCAATCTCGAGTATGACCATGAACTATGTGAAGGGAGCATGAAAAATGTTACTTGTAAGAATCCTGGGCCGTGGTCATTAAGGGGTACCAAACCCTGGAAACCTTAGCCAACTGGCGGGGATTGTCGATCGAAACTCTTTATTATGGATGCATCAATTTATTTTTTTTGCAAAAAGTTTAGTAATATATATCCAAAAGATAGAGTACAAGAAGAGTGAAAGCCAACCATGCCACACACTAGTACATCCCACTAGTGAATATGCAGATGGGGTTTTCTACAATTAGTAAAAAAAAATATAAATGAAAAAGAAGAAGATAAAAAATCGAAGCCCCTAAAACAGGTATGGGGCATGCCTCCACGTCCTGTCGTTCGAACAAAACTGAAATCGTTCGAACGACTAGTTGAATATAACCTTTGAAATGCCTCAACTAGATTTGGCCATCTGAAGCGCGAGTTTATTTGAACAACCTCCCATATCGTTCGAACAAAGTGTTGTAAATAGCCTTGGAAACGCCTCAACTCGAAATGGTCTTCTAGGGCGCGAGTTCGTTCGAACGACCTCCAATGTCATTTGAACGACTTGCTAAAAGTAGCCTTCGAATCATTTAAGCGGCTTCCAAGTTAGTTCGAAAGACATCTTGAATATAGCTTTTAAAATGCCTCAGCTTGAATTGGTCTTCTGGAGCGCCATTATGGATGTTTCACTAAGAAACCATGTATGAAAAGAAAAAGAGGCTTGTAAAAAAAGAATACTAAGAAGACGAATTGAATAAGGCACTTGTTAAACTTACCAATAAAATTATTTCAATAAGTACTAGACTATTAAACACTTATTCAACTATTCTATACAATGTATTGTGTTGTAACACTATCTTCACTACACTGAGATATAGCTAAGGATATTATTTGAATTATTTTTTATGTATAAGGTAGTATTTGTAGTTTTTGATTTGTAAATGATATTTTATGGTACACTTGGGGAATAGTAGGTTTTAAGGAATTTTCCGTCATAATATTTTTTTGTTATAACAAAGTAAAGATAAGTTGACAGGAAATAAGTCATGTGTAATTTAGAGTTTCCAAAGTATCATTATCGACTTTTGGGGGCATAGTCATTGTAAACCCTCATGAGACAATACTCATCGACCAAGGGAATCTGGGGGTTTAACGGCTTGTTGTATATGCTATACGCAATTGAGTGACCTGCAAAATAGTTTTTATTTACTTTTGCTCGAGGACTAGCAAAATATAAATTTTTGGGCATTTTATAGACACGTAATATTTATGTGTGAAACTCCTAAATTTATTTTTAACTTGTCATTTATTAATTAAATGTGATACTAATAGTGCTTTTGTTTGTATTTAAAAGAAATCAGTCTCTCGATAAAGAAGTCGTGTATTTTTGTTGTTTTCAACAAAGATGAATGTTTTTTACACTCTAGCAGTTTATTATCATGGCAATTGTTAACCAAAAGTCCAATGAGGAGCATTGAAGAGGCATTGATAGAGATCATCAAGTCATATAATTTTATGCATGGGCCAAGGCTTAGTGTATGGAGTTATGAATCTTTTATATTTTGTGCATAATGGAAGGCATTGTTTAGGGGATTTTACATTTATGTTAATATTTTGTAACTCCTACTTTACTCTATAAATAGGATGGGAATCCCACCCATGGAGGGGATCTTTAAGAGTGTAATATCAAAAGTACATATCAATAAACTTAGTTCTTCTCTTCTTCGTTTATTATTGTCATTTTACTTTGATTTTATAATCAAGGATAATGGTGATGATCGACGGGATGAGTAGCTACTGTTACCTATTCAAAGGTTTTCCACGTTAAATCACATGTGTCATTTCTTACTTCGCATTAGTTTTTGTCACAAGAACATTGGTGTAAGAGCTAATTCCGAGCCATTTTGAGCTTAGGGAATTAGGCCATTACATTTGGTGCCTCAAGCAATAAAAGTTACTATTACTAAAACCCTCAACTCGAGGTCGTGGTTAATTATCTATTCAGAGGTTTTCCACGCTAAATTACATGTGTCATTTCATACTTCGCATTAGTTTTTATCATAAGAACATTGGTGTAAGAGCTAATTCTGAGCCATTTCGAGCTTAGGGAATTAGGCCATTACATTTGATGCCGTCTGTGGAAAAGAAGACATTTCCAGGATATTCTAAGTCATATAATAACTCTACTATCAATTTCAATCATGGTCACTTCCAAACGACCGACAACCGAAATCCAGCTCGATCTTTCGGTTGAGCCAGAACAACTTATAGAACTACGGGTGAACCTCCACGCTGAAATAGAGAAGCGTAATGAGCTCGAATGTCAGTTAACTCTTGATCGAGAGCACCATAACAAGGAGCTTGAAGTTGAGCAGCAAGCTCGTTTGACAACGCCCAAACGACATGAAGAGCAAATGACAACCATATAGAGTGCATTTTAAGCTCTTCAGGATACTCAATAGGCTCCTCAAACCAGAGATCACCATCAAGTACCAGAGACCTCCTGGGTTTTTGCACAGGACAGATTGGGACCTTGAGGAGCCACCAACAAAGCTATTTCCAAAAATATTTCGCTCAAATATTAACCTTTCATTCATTTGGGTGGCAAAGTTAAGTCCAAAATCAGCAGAGGTCATCGATTTTCCAAACGTTAGGAGAAAGAACAACGACCCCAACCTCGAGTTCCACCACGTGATTATTTGAGTGAGGGTACCGGTACTCATAATCCTCAACCTCCTCGTCAAGCCACTCAATCGATACGTCACTATATCATACAAGAGCATATGGATCAG